>JAKCOX010000003.1:80486568-81086568 GCA_022605575.1 Laterallus jamaicensis coturniculus | reverse complement strand
CCCGGCCCCGGCCCGCGGCGTCCTTCCCGGCCCGCAGCAAGGACGCGGGCGGCGGGCCTGTCCCCTGATCCCCGGCGCCGCCGCCGCTCACCCGGCCACCGGCGACGCACCCGCGGGCGGGGGGTCCCCGCGGCCCCGTGGGGCGCAGCAGCCCCCGCCCGACACACAGGCAGCCGCGCAGCGCCATGCTGCTCCCGCCCGGCCCTGGGGCCGGCGGCGGGGCACGCCGGGGTTCGTAGTCCCTGGACTACAGCTCCCAGCGAGGCGCGGAGCCCGGCGGGGCGGGACCGGGGCGGGAGTAGGGAGTGGGAGGGGGGCGCGGCAGAGGGCTGCCGGCCTTCACGCCGGGCTGAAGAGGTTGGGTGGTGCGAGCAGGGGGAGGAGGCGGGGGCTGGACCCTGCCAAAACGGTGCCGCCTTGGTCCCGGGGAAGGGTGCTGCGGGGGTGCAATGTCCTGCCTGCTGCGGAGAGAAGGGTTACAGGTTTGGGGAGAGCTGGGGGAGAAACTGGAGATGGCGAGTGGTTGCCCCAGCGGGTGTTGGAAACAGCACCGAGGCCGGCGGGGCTTTACCGGGTGGAGGAGAAGGGATCCTGCCGGTGGAACGGGCTTGGGCAGGCCCGCGGTGGGGGCAAAGGGCTTAGACCCCTCCGAAGTAGCCACACCGGGTTTATTGTACCCCTGACATAAAATCGAAGAAGGGGAGACTCTCAGTTTCATTAGCAAAGCTTCTGTGGTGCTGTACAGTCCAGACCTCATGGTTGCAAATCCATCTCCCAGGCTGTAAGAGCCTGGTCTCAGTCTAAGGTGGCTACAACTTGCCCTGCTCACGGTGAGCACCCAAAGGGTCTTCACTGCAGCCTTTTACCCATGCCAACCTTCCGCCTTTTCTGGAGAAAATCAAGTCTTGTGGTCTTTACCCTATGGGGCATAAAGCTTTCAAAAACTCTGGTCGTTTTTCTTGCTCTCTGACTCTGTCCCAGGGGCTCCCTATTTCCTGCAGCGTAGGGTAGAAGATTCGGCACTGAATTCAGCTGAGGCCCTTCCAGACCTGAGGAAAGCAGGTTTGCTTCACCTCCATGGAGATTAAACAGTGGTTGTTTGCTTTCCCCCGCACACCATGCCAACCCCGCAACACACCCCCCACACCCCCCACACCCCCCCACACCCCCCGACTAGGATTAAGATCTGACTCCCACAATACAGCATGTTTCACATGTATGACTTTAGGTATCAGTTACACAAACAGTGTAAATTGTTTGGTTTTACGCTTCCATTGCCAGGAACACCAGCTTTATATTGGTTTTGTCCCACTTTAACACCCAGAGTCCTTTCTGCAGAGTCCTTTCTGCAGAAAGCACTGGCAACTCAGGGTTATTCTTTTCTACAGGTGGTCACTCCTCCTTAAGTGCTGTTGTCTTAGCCGAATGACCTACTATTTATTTTACATCATTTCCTCACTTGCCAGGATCACTTTAATTTCCCAGAAGTGTTTGCAGCTCCTGTTGCTCTGGCAAAATTTATGCTGGCCATGGAGATGTTACCGAAAGTATTTTGTTCTGGGCTTCAAACCTTCCGCCATGAGCGCAAGGGAGCACATCCCAGCTACTTTGGCCAAGGCCTTCTCAACGACTTACACACCTGCGTACAAAACAAGGGCTTCTAATCCTTATTCCCCTTGGCTGCCGATGGAAAACAGAGAGAGAGAGGCAAAGGCTTCCTAAAATGAATGTCAAGCACAAGAACCTGGTGTGGAGCATTCCTCAGCTATCCACCCGGGCAGCTTCTCCAGCCAGAGGCAAGATCTGATTGATTTACTGTGATTTCTGCCTGGAGTATGGGTTAACGCAGGCTTAATGCCTGGCACAGCCGCCTGCCAGTTAGGTAGGTTGGTTTGCTTTGGTCTCGGCGCCTCTGGTCACTGGAACTGGGCATCGCTGGGGCCTGCCAGACCCTTCTTGTGAACCGTACGGATCCTTCAGCCCTTTTCCCGTTCCTGAGGCTTGAAAGATAGCTGTGAGGCGCGGCTGGCCAGTCACCCACGGTAGGCGGGATTTAATTGCGCCAACACCCAGCCCCCTGCGTTTAGACAACTCATTATCCTTGAGTTTGGGGCCGTTTGGGAACGGGGGGGGGGGGGGTGGTCGTCTTCGTCCCCCCCCTCGTTACAGCCCCAGCTGTTTCGCCGAGGAAGGACAGCGCGGCGGAGCGGACCCCGCCGTATCCCCGCTCCGTGCGTGCGCGGCGGCACGCCCCGCGCGGGCCGGCAGGGGGCGCCTCCGCTCCACGGTGCCGGCGCGGGGGCGGGGCGGGGCGGGGCGGGGGCGGCGGGCGGAGCCGCTCACCTGCAGCTGCGCCCGCCCGCACCCCGCTATAGGGCTCGCCGCGGGGCGCCGGGGCTGCCGGCGGGGCTGTGGGGCGGCTCTCCCTCCCGCTCCCGCTCCTCAGTAGAGAAGGTGGTTTCTGCCTTCTCCCCGGGTACGGTGCTGGCTCCGCCGAGGCTGTTGGAAAGCTTTACCGCTCGTGGGCCCGCTGTGGCGGAAAGCAGCGGTGTGGTGTGGGCTGCCATGGCACTGGGAGGGGTGCTGGAGGCAGGGCTTGGGGTCAGTGGCGGGGGGGGGTGGTGGAAGGTGTCTCTTGTGCCTGCTGTGGTGTGCATGAAGGTTGGTGGAGGGGCAGGGTTACCAGCTAGGGCACCCACAGCCGAAGAGGTGCCCCCACAGTGTGTGTGTGCCCCAGCAAGCCCCCCTAGCTGGCTGGCAGAGCTGCTGTATTTATTTTTACAAGGAAGACTGGCCAACAGGCTGGGGCACTTATTTTTAAACCAACACAGAGGGAATTTGCCAGCAGTTGGGCACAGGCTGAGCCTGGCACAGGCAGCAGGGACTGACAGCGGCATGGCTGCCAAGCATGGCACCCTGTGGCGCCTGCTTTGGCTGCTGAACCCCCAGCCTCCCCGCGCCAGCAGGCAGGCTGTGGCCTCCTCAGACCTTTGCTAAATGCCCGGTTGTGTAATTTGCCTTTCAAGAGATGAGACTTTCTCCAGGACTCTACTAGGAGCCTCCCATTTTGTGTGTTATACATGGATGGCCCTGACAATTCCTGCTGTAGGCACATCTGGCAGCAGCTTACATCCCCCAACACCCCTGGAGATGGTCTGTCTGCCCTTCTCACACCAGCCCACAGGAGACTTCCTCTCCTTCCCCTGTCTACGCGGTACTTAGATGTTTCTCCCGCCCCCTTTCATAGTGGCCTTTAAAGAAAGCAAAACAGGCAGTTGCCCACAGCCTTCTCCCGTGGGTTCCTACGTAAACTTTGCTGCTCTGTTTCCCCTGGACTCATAGCCCTGTCATCACATCCCCCTTCCTGACCTTCTAACATCCCCCTTTGAACACAGCCATACCTTCAGTCTCTTTTCTTACCACAGAGGCTCTAATGGCCTGAACCAACCCTTCCCCCGCTCGGTTTATCTCATCTCTTTCTCTGCTGCAGCCTGTTCATGGAATGATGGACAAGCTAAAGGTTGAGAAAATACAGAAAAATGCCTTTCTTATCCTGTAGTGACCAAGGAGGAGGACACAGCCTGATAAAAATGACAAGCCAGAAGAACTGAGAAGCAGACCCATCACCTGCCTGTCCCTCAGCAAAAAAAAAAAAAATAAACACTTGATAGATCTGCCATGATTGCAACTGCTGCAAGCCTGGAAAGAAAGGAATTAAGTACTAAGCCAATTAGAGCTACAGGTTTCTAGCCAAAGAAGTGTCGTTCTGCTACCTGTGAAGACAGTAATTCAGAGATTTACAGGAGAAAAACCTGAAGCAGGCTGAGCATTATGGAGCTGGTGGAAAACATCTCTGTAGTCCTGCGGTTTATGGCCAGAGGACTTTGCTTAGTGTCTGGCATCTGTGTAGTCCCACTGCAGTGACGAAGGTTCATGTGATGTGACATCCAGCAGCTCGCTTTGGCCTATCTCCACCTTCAGCCAGCTACTTTTTCTCCTCAGCTTTTATTGGCATGTTTTTTTGACAGCAACCACTAGTGCCGGGTCAGTCATTTCTGGCTAGGGAGTGGCCAGGAGGCAAACATTTTGTTTGCTAAAGTGCCCCAAAGGTGGTCTGAGCTGCCGTGCAATAAAACACTGATAGACCTGTGACAGTGTGCTGTGAATGAAGCTCCATCCATCCACCTCCCATTTAAACTGAACCTGGAGATGCCGCAGGGAGAGACCCAGAGGGAGAAAGCAGGCAGAAGGCTTCAGGTATTCCTATGGCTGCTTGAAGTAAGTGCCACAGAAACTTCGGTGGATTTTTCTACTCTCCTTCCTTGCTCCTCAGTTGGGCCAGAGACTGAAGGGAGAGCTCTTTCTGCCTCTTCAGATCTGACTTACTCAGCCTCCCACCTCCCTTGTGGCTGCCTCCCTGCTTGTCCAAACCCTTCTTTCATCTCAGGTTTTCAAGTTTTCTAGCTGTCCCTTTTCTTCCCATGCCCACCACCAGTACTTTGGGCAAAGACCCTCAAGTCGTACCGTGTAGTTAACTGGTGCTCCATGAGGCACTTGCCAGCTTTGAAAATAATGGGCCGGTCACATAGCATTTACTCTTCTTGTTTCCCTCCTAAAATCATGTTCAAAGCAGTACCAATGACTTTTGTTAGTTCCTTTTACTCTCCCAAGCTGTAACCACCACAGCAGTGGTACAAAACTGTAATGGGAGGAGAGGCAGCGCAAGCAAAATGTGTCTGTCAGGCGGTCTCTGGATGAAAACACAGCCCTGAGCTGGATGCAGCTACTGTGTGCTTTGGGGAAGGGGGCTGGGGGGAGGACCTGTGTCATGTCTCTGCCAGGTGGCTCGGGCTTGACTCCCCAGCAGTTAGCCCCCTGGATCAAACTGCCCTTCGCAGCGTGGTGAAGACATTTCAGACTCTGTGATAACTGTACTCCAGGCTGAGTGATGTGAAACATCCCACTCCACTGCACATTCCAAGATTAAAACCTCACATCCAAATACAGATATTCCCAGGTCTTTTTCACAGGAAAAATAAAAAAAAAAATCAAACCAGGCTTAAAAATGTATATACTGTCTTCTGAGACAGGTGAGAAAGCATTGTATGCCATGTATTTGACAACAGATGTGAGTAGGGAGCCAAGATACTGAGGTAAGGGAATGGGCTGGCAGCAAAATCCTGTAAGCTTTACAGAATCACAGAATCATAGGGGTTGGAAGGGACCTCCCTAGATCATGAAGTCCAACCCCCCTGCCAAAGCAGGCTCCCTAGGACAGATCACACAGGTAGGCATCCAGACAGGTCTTGAAGAGGAGACCCCACAACCCCCTGGGGAGCCTGTCCCAGGGCTCTGTCACCCTCACTGTGAAAAAGTTCTTCCACATATTGGTGCAGATGCTAACAATGGCTGAGTCTCTGTGAAGCCCCGCAGCCAAAGACACCTGAAGTTTTGGGGATATCAGAACAGAGTGCTCTTTCTTCATGGCTGTGATCCAGCCTAAATCCCTCCCTCTTTGCACACCCGGGGTTAGAGGGGTGTGAATGCAGGCTGGGCTTGGAAGTCTGTGCCTTTCTCTGATGTAAGGTGTGCTCTAAGGAAGAGCTGATGCCCTGCAGTAAAGCAGGCCAGCCTTCCTCCTGTCCTACTCCAAGGTCCTAGAAATGGTTAAAGCCCATATACTGCCAGAGGACCCTTGGGAAGCCTCCAGCCACCACACATGACAATGTCCATTCAAGGAAGGATCCAGGGAAGGGTATGCTGCCAGAGCCGAGGGTCTCCATGCATTTCAGGTATGTTTAAACATAATGTGATCAGGAGGGGGAAGTTTCTGCTGTCTGACCAACTCATAGATGGGTACCTTCAGCAGAAGTGGAGGCACTAGGCTAGTGCAAACAGAGTCTTCTAGGGTCACGTTTCACTTTTCTGAAGGTTGAGAAGATGACCTCAGACCTGTACAGTTTTGAACCCCCAGTGATTTCTGTGCTGTCATCCTGAACAGCAAAACTCACCAGTGGCTCCAGACACCAGGCCACATCACATTTCTGACACAAAGTAGGCAGACAGCCAAGTGCACAACAAGTTTTTCCTAGGTTGGCGAGAACAAACCAGACACGACAGGTAAACTGGTCCCAGCAAGCATCTGGCAAGCAGAAGAGCTAGCCCTGCTGCTGATGTGGGTAACAGGCAGGGAAGACTACAGGTAACCCAAAGGTGGTTCAAGAGACCATGTGCAGGAAGAATTGAAACCTTTTTGTTGTAGCAGGAAAGGAAGGGACATGTGCTGAAGAACACATTCCTCCCACACTGTAATGATTAGCTTCACCCTGGCAGCAAAGAGGTTTACTTAAGGGAGAATCAACTCATGGCAAATAAAAAGTCTTCGTCCATCCAAGTAGAGCAACACGAAAAGATCACAGTGCTCAGAGGGACTGGGCTTTTGGTCACTGGTTAGTCAGCATTTATAATCTGACCATGACCAAAGCCTACCTTGGGGACTTTAGACTGAGCTCTGCATGCAGCACCCGAGGAGGAGGAAAGGTGGCTCTACTCTGGCTCCTCCTCCAGCATAAAGCTCATCCCGGGACCAAACCTGGATGCAGGCGCAGGAAAGGGCAGCTGCTGGTGTGTCAGAGGAAGGTGTGGGCAGAGAGCTGGAGGGGAGGCAGCTGCAGCTGGGAAGGGCTAGGGTGGGAGGCAGGAGGCACTCAGCCCCTCAGCTAGCAAGGTGCATGGCTGGGTTCTGGGTTTTTTCCTATCTGTGGTTTGTGTTGCTGGCTCCTGCAATGTGGGAACCACTGGTTTGGTGTGGTTTTATCTGGTTTGGGTTTTTTTCATTGCAGGGTTTGTAGTGTGTTTCGTTGTGGGGCTCTTTGGGTTTTTTCCCCCTTGGGATAACTACAGATGAACCTGCTGCCTGTGGAACGTGGGCAGTTTAACGTGGGATGCATGAGCTGTGTGGCTTGATCCGCTCCTGTAGTAAGTATATTTGCCTCCTGCTAAGGTGTTTTAACCAAGGTCAGCGGAAATAAATGCCACAGCCAGGCAGCTTGGGACAATTAGACACCGTAAAGCCAATTTGCACAAGCTGATCAGATCAGGAAACGACAGTCCTCACAGTTCTGAGGCTCTGAGGAGGGAGGCATCTTTCAGCAGGAACTTTTGTAAATTCTCCCTTGGCTGATGCAAGGCAGCGTAATTGCACTGAAGTCAGGGAGAGACACTGGTTGATCATGGCTGCGTGCTTGGGGTAGGTGTGCCAAAAGATTTTACTGAATTTATGTAGCATCCTGACTAAGATTTACTATTTTCTTTTAATCTCCCTGCAACTAGTTCTTCTGATATTTTTGATGGTGTTCAGAAGTCTACTTGACCAGGCAATATTTATTTTGTAGTTACTCCAATATCTTTTTGCCAAAGAGCTGGAAATGACAAAAGTCCAAGTGAACACCATGGATAACCACAGTGCGAGAGTAGCTCTCCACTAAGGTGAGAATCTGCCTGACAGGCTGAATAAGGGCACATTTGCACTCAGTTAGGCAACAAGGGCTGGCAGGGGAAACACCACCCCTCCCCTACAATCAAAAGGTGTTTGCTATAAATGCAGAGGCCTGTTTTAATGTGGCCCAGTGCAGGGTGACAGTTTTAATTAAGCTAGATCTGGGAAGGAAGGGTGTTTTTTCTCAGCTGAAAAATGTTTTGGCTTCCTTGTGACCAGAGGATGGGAAAAGATTTTCCAGTAAAAAAAAACCCCAAAAAACGAACCAACAAACTGCCAGCAACAGAGGTGCCTCAAACTGCCAGCAGCAGAGACGCCTCCTTTTGGCTTTAGGATCACTGTGCAACCAGGCTGAAATGTTCTGGGAGCAAGTTCCATCAGCTTGTTTCCAGCCATGGTAGGTCCTGAAATATCAGACATCAGACCTATGGCTGGTTCTTCGACCTAGCAGTGCTATTTTGGCAGGAGGCCCAGGGTTAAACATAACAAGAGTCGTTTTCAGTCCTTGCTTTCCTGAAGGTCAGTGGCCCAAATGGTTGGATGTTTGTCTTAGCCGTTTCCGGACAAGGTCTGCGTTTTGTAATGATAAGGCAAAATTCAGAAATCCTTATGTTGGCAGTCTCCTGCTAACTCTAATTAGAAAGCATGTCTTTCCTGAATAAGGATGTCAGGATTTGGACATTTTTAATTGCTTTGACTGTTTTTGGGCGGGGGTGTGCTTTCTGTTCTCGCTATAAGGGCTCGCTGCTCCATTTCACCTCCAGTCCGTGACTTTCAGAGGGTAGGACAGCTCATTCTTAGCATTAAGCCTAGCTTACCAGAACTGCCCGCTGCCAAGGGAGGCTCTGAGGTTTGTTCATCTGATCAGCTCACGTGGAAGAAGCAGTCTCCCTTTCAGAAACAAGAGTGCCTTGCTCTGGTTTGCCAAATGCCTTCTGATAGGAGTCTTCTTCCCTCTAGAGCTCCCTCAAAAAGCTATCAGAGAGGTCAGCCACAAATTGGTCCCATTTTTTCTGCCAGACCTCTTTGGCCTTGGCTTTCTCATCCGGTAGCATGGCGCTGTATCTGTGAGGAGGAGGAGGAAAGTCAGTATCAGACAGCAGACAAGGGAGCAGCTATTTCAAGATGAGTGACTGAAATGAAAAGGCAAAGGAAGCAGCAACGGGTTAACCCTTTCAGGACACGCCTGTGCCACACAGAAAAACACAGTGTCAAGAGCCTTGAGCTCCTGAGCTCCTTGGCTGGGCTCACACCGGGACAAGAAGCATCATGACCTTAGCAGCAGCTGCTGAGTCCTGCTCCACGAGGACAAACAGCTCAGTCTGCAAAGCCCCCGGTGACTAGAACAGAAGATACAGCACTGCTGCTGCTTTGAGATGTCTCCTGGGCTTGGTCCAAATCAGTAGGAAATAAAAGTATTTGTTGTCTTCCTGGCTGTGCCCAGATTTGGGGTTGGCAAGGAGATTGGCATGGTGTTTGGCAAACAGACAAGACTCTAGGAATGTGCAGAAAGACCCTGGGCACCATAGCCAAAATATTTTGGGACATTCAGAGCTGTCCAGATAAACAAAGTCATTAAATGCACCCAAACTGCACGCTGGTAGATTGTTTCACCAGTGGGCCATGGCAAACACCACAGCAAGCCAAACTTGGGCAGAGATAGATAAGTAATACAGAGACATAACATTTCCCCCATCCCCAGAACCAGGCGCTGGAGGCAGCCTCGCAAAGGAGGAACAGAGGCACGAGCTTCTGCTGAGGCCTAGCTGAGTAACGCTAAGAATGCTGAGACACTGAGTTAGAGAAAGGCTTTGGGGTCCCTGTGTCCTCTCCTCGGAGGAGGCACATGGAGGAGCCTTTGGATTAACCAGAGCCCTGTTCATGTGACAGAAGAGAGTCAGGGGCCAAAACCCAAATAAGGCAGGTTTCCAGAGAGCAAGCCAACAGTCCCCTTAGCATTACTGGCACTAGATAAGAGAGGTTAGGAACTTACTTTATGGAGTTGAGTGCAAGTTGTTTTAAGGTCCTCAGGTCAGCATTCATCCCTCCAATGGCCATGAATACCTCGTAAAAGTCATAGGAGATACCCTTTGCCCCAAAGATGGGGGGATCATCGGGGCTGATCACAACGGGGTGACCTTCAGCCATGAGGTCAGCTGCAGGATGGCTCCGCAGGTCAGCTACCAACATCAGGACCTTGGTGGAGAAAGGTGGGAGACAACACCACACCAGGTTATTGCTGTAGCCGTGTTTGTGTTACAGCACCCCTCGTGCCGGGTACCTGCTACAGCTGGCTGTGTCAGCAGGTATTCGTCAGGGAGGAAGAGCCCCCAGAGGACTGTGCAGAGCATGTTAGGCGCTCTGCTCTGAACTGCTGCAGGAGAAACGTACTTGTCTCCACTGACTACACAAGAGACGGGTTTCTTAATCACCTAAATCAAAGCCAGCGGGGTGAATACTTTCTGCTCATTTATAACAATTTGTCTCTGAGTGTTTGAGGAACGGGCTTTTGGTTGCATATGTGCCATGACACTTAGCCCAGGGCATCTGGAGCTGGTACCAGGCTTCTCTCCCTCAAGTCTCACACAGGTATATCTCTACCCCCGAGGGTCCTTCCTGTTGCACCCTGGAGGCAATGTGCACCGCTCTAATGTGTTGCAAAAGAGTTCCCCCTGGTCATGAATTCTACAAAACCTAAAGGACTTTCAGTTGCTATCCCAGCTTCTCACCCTCTGGCCCTCCTGACTTTGAAGTATTTTCCATCATATCTCTTAAGGCACCTCCCTGGCTCTGGGCCTCATCTCCTTTAAGAAGGACTGCCTTCCTCGGTTCCTCTGGATAGGAATTTAAATGATTCTGTGCTGACTGGCATTACAAACCTTACACATACTCAGCGTGTGTCTACACAGCAGACTGCAGCCTAACCTGGCGCAAAAGACACAGAGCCAGCCTGGGTGCATCAAAACATCCAGCTGACCCCCAGGTCCCTGCTGCTCCTAGCACATTCCAGTGTCCCAACCCTAAGTACTTTTTACCAACTTACCCCGAGGTTTTTACCAACATACCTGGTTGGAGATGGGACAGACCTCTACAGGAATATCCCTCTTCAGCGACAAACTTTTGGCTACTGGATGTTTAATGAGGGCAAGTCCGTGGCCAATCCGGCTCGTATTCAGTAGCAACGCATCCAGCACATTATTGTCTACAGAGGTGCCCTGCCAATCTAAGCAGAGACAGGTGAGAGTCACTGCAGTGCTGTGAGGCAATATATCTTCTCAAACTGCTAGATGGTTTTGTTAATAAACGTCTCCGGTGCAAGATGAGAGGGTTGCTCATGCTCTGAGTTCCCAGTTCGCATTTTCAGTGAAACAGGGACCCAAACCTGCCCAGGACATTGCCAAACACAGATATATCCAGGCCTCTCACCTGGCTTTGGATGTCCACTGTATTGCTCTTACAGATAAGCTAGTCATGCTAGTCTGCGTTCATGGGCACTGGAGAGAAGTAGTAACTTCTGGGAATAGCCTGTGCCTTAGAAGTGCTTGTTACTATCCATGGCTATAGAGGGAGCCTAGGGTAACTAGTTCAGATGTAGACATCTTCTCTATAGATGTCAACATGCAATAAGCATAACACACAAGTTAGACACAACTGTCATGCACGGTTAGGATAAATCCCACCCATACGGATTGCATAATGCATTGCAAATAATAATACAGCCCCCCAGGATCAGTTACTCCGATGAGTGTATTCAGTTAAGGCTTGTGGCTGGCTCAGACATCCCTCCACCTTAAACTGTAAAATAATGGTTGAGGAATTCTGCTGCCGCAGTGGATGTGAGGTGAGCGCTGCTCCAAGGAGGCTACCAGCAGTACCTCTTGCAGCATGACTGCGTGCTATGCAGAGGGCAAAGATGCTGAATGACACAATGCCTACAGTCAAAAGCAACGAGCAGGTAGGGGAGGTGCTGTGTGAGAATGCTACAGCAACAAGCTGATATGGGGAGAACTGTAGGGAAAACCCGTTACATACATGTGTATACACACACTTGCTTCATCCCGACACAGCCACGCTTGCTGCTTCTGTGCTTTGCAAGACTTCACCTCCTGTCTTCGCAAGCAAATAACAGGGCCTTGAGTCACCATGCTTACCAGTCTCCCCAGCGTGGAAGAAGTAGGGCAAGCTGACCCCAAGGGAATACGGGATGGTCAGGGCATCCTTCAGTTCCCATAAAGAATGACCTTCATCCTCATCACCAACCTGGGGGAAAGAGGAAACGTATTTTTGAAGGTGCTCTGGAAGATGGTGGGATGTACAGCTGTATGACACTGAGGTGCCCACTGTATGGAAATTACAGTGCTGTGGGGTAGGGAGCCGATTCTTTCAAGGGATTTTCTCAATTACCCTCAATAAAATCCTTAGCTGTAGGATTTATGATTCATTTACACTGATTTCAGAACAGCAGCAGAGAATCTGGCTCTGGTATAAAACGTATGCCATATTATACAGGCAGTTATATCACACCTCTAAGGGTTAACGCAAAGCCACAGAAGTACAGTTACCAGGTCGAAGCCTGCCAGGGTATCTGGGAAGTGGGCTCTGAGTGCCATGGCAGTGACGATCGCTTCTTTAATCTGGGAAACATTCAGCATCCTGAAGAGCAAGAGAGAGAGAAAGCAGTGCTCACTCCCACAGGCCTGCCTTCTTTGGGTTTGAGTTGTGAAACGGGGCCCCCGGGGGTATTTCCAAACTGCAAGCTGCTCCTGAATCTGACAACCAGCCTCAAGTCTCCAGAGTAACAGCAGTAGAAAATTGATATTATGAAAGGAAACCCCTGAATGACCAGGAAATGCCTGGCTAGACCTTGCTGTCACTTGAGTTGAGGCATGCTTGTCTGAGACTCACTGTCTTTCCCATCTACCAAGCCAGGAACGCAACAGCACAAAGAGAAAATGTTGTTTGGTTTGGTTTTGTTTTGGGTTTTTTTTTCCTGTCAACTGTTTTGCTGGGGGGAGGGACTGTAGCTGCATTTCAGGAGAGTTTTAAATTTAGATTTCTTCCAGCCCTATCTGACTTCAACATCACAGCGCGTTCTGCAGACAAACTCTGCCCATGCCCAGGCTGGCCAGAGGCAAGCCAGCCCTGAACTGGAGACGGCATCATGCCGAGCTGGAGTGAGCTGAGAGGTCTGTTGTATTTGCTTAGGATCACCTCACATGACTTCATGGCATCTGGCTGACTTGGAGAACAGCTTTGTGCCCGCCTGCGAACAGCAGCACGAACATACCGTACAAAGGCTGCCGGGAGAAGAGCGTTTGCAGGGTCCCACAAGGACCTTTGCAATGCTGAGTGCCCATACTCGGGCACTGCTCTCACTGCTTCAGCTTCTGCAGAGGAGTATGTCCAGGCGTGGGAAGAGAGCACGCACGGCTTGGACACGCACGCAAGCAGCCCTCCCCTTGCTCATTCCCACACCCGGGACTCACAGGCACTCAGCTCTCCAGCGCACGCCATGAGCTAACCCTGGTCACTATGCACGTACATGGACTTATATAGATGATTCCTCAGCCTCAGCCTCTTACACCTGCCAGGGAATGCTTTGGGAGTCAGCCCTCCGGGTCTGACAACGCATGTGGGCATTGCTAGCCAGCAGTGGCACTTCAGCCCAACTCTCAACGTTGCTTCTCCTGGAAACTGCCGGGACCCCTCTGCCATAGCATAGCCAGCCACACACTGGTGCTCTTAACTCTGCTCAGCCTCTACCTGTGCGCTGTAAATATAATCCTGGCTCCAAGAAAGTCAGGGTGCTCCTTCACAAACTGCTTGGTCACTTCCCGATAGGTTGCCACGGACCATGACTTATTGTGCCAGGTGCCATCCAGTTCATACACCTGCAGGAAGAGAAAAGCACACGGCAAGCATAAGCTGGAAGAGGTATTTTATTGGAGAGTGGGAAAAATGAACTGAAGAAAACCTTGGGAGAAGCAATGTGCTGCAGTACTGGCAACAGGGCAGAAAAAAAGCAGTTAAATCTGAGCAGAACGTTCTCTTCTTGAAGCCTTCACCAGCTGACAAGAACCAAGGAGTGGGTTTCCTCCCTCCTATGTGATACCAGAAAGAAGTTTCTCCACGTTCAGACATGGCAAGCAAGTGCCCTTGAGTACCCAGAGGAGACCATGACCTCTTACTCATATCTGTATCAAATGCCAGAGCGTTTTGTCCGGCTGTCTGGCAGCTCACACACACTCTGTGCCTTGCAGTGGCAGTCTGTCAGCCAAGTCAGCCCCAAGGCGCACGAGGGCTGAGCTCCATAAGCTACCAGCTGGGCTGGGCTTCTGCTCCCCTCTGCCAGAGGTTCATTCTGTGACCTTCAGTCGGTCATTTAGTCTTGCCGCGATTTCCAAGTTCTCTGGCTGCAAACTGGGGAAAAAAAATCCTTTTGGAACTCTCTGTCTCATCAACTTACTCTGCAGGTTCCTCGCTACTGAGGGCTGCGTGCAGGGCTTTTGCCCCCATTTCAGCAGGGACATGGGCCCTGTGTTCCCAGGTTGATACCACACCGCAAAGGCCCTGCCTGGAGTCGCTCATGGAATGGCAGCTGAAATCACTCTGTCCGTGCTGTACCTACCCTTCTCACCTTTCTTTTCTCCTCTGCCCTTTCACTGGTCCACTCACCTTCCGGCTTCCCCACCAGTGCTGCCCCTTGCAGTGGTGGCCCTGGCTTAAGGCCCCACACCCCGCTGTGCCGTGGCACCCCCCTCGCAGCACCAGAGCTCCAGGGTGGCTGTGACGCTTGAAGGGAATTTTCCCCCCTGCTGCAGCCCGTGGGAATGTGAGACTTCACAGAGAGGAATTTGCAAACGCAGCTGGGTCTGGGGGAGGCTTTTCCACACTGTTTGCTGGTTTGTGCTAAATCCCAACTTTCGTTTGCTTTACTCCAGGGGTTGCTTCTGGCAGGCTCTGCTGCAAGGCCAGCTTTCGCTGAGCATTAGCACTGGTATCCCCTCCTGTCCAAGCCTTGTAGAGGTTCTTCAGGTGCACAAGCATCTTGCTATTCCCTTCACACCTCCACTTCCACAGCGAAAGCATTTTTTTCCATCCCTCTCATCCCCACTCCAGCCTTGCTGACACCTCCCTGCCCTGTGTGCTCCCCTCTCCTTGCAGCCCTCGCAGCAGTGCCTGGGCTGCAGGCAGCCTGCCTGCCTGCCTCCACCTCGCAGAGTGCAGAGCTGACAGTTGCAAGCAAGCCCGGGGGCTCTAGAGGCTCCCACACCCTGAGCCAGCATCAGGGGCTGGATGAGAAGCAAATCCTCCCTGCCAAGCCTGTCTTCAGAAGACACTACAGCCATGTCTAAGGGCTGATGGTAAATGCAGGGTATTTTCCAGTCAGGCCCACACACTCAAATCATCACAGATACACTTGGCCCAGAAACCTATGTGACCTGGGGATGGGGAGGGGTGGGGAGGTGGATTGCTAGCGCTCATGCCATCTCACGGCACAGGAATTTTGACATTACTGCTGTTTTCTATTTCTGGGTACCCCAAAGACAGATGGTGACTGACTTCAGAGCAACTGGCTCGTGACCAACCCCCAGCAAAGTAAGACAGACACAAAGTCTGTGGTCTTCTCCCCCTCCTTTCTTTTTTTTTCTCTTTTTCCATACACTCCTCTCACCTCAGGCACAACAGGGTGCCAGCCTGCAGCCCTGACACTGAGCCCTGTTTCACTCTGGGGACAACCACAACAGGGAAGGGTTAGGCAGCCCTGCTCCCCAGCTGTTGGCGTGGAGGCAGGCACAAGGCCAGGTCGAGCCTCCAAATTTGTCACAGCACCTGCCTGCCTGCTCAGGGGGTGGCTGTGGAGGCCTGCCCAGCAGCAGCAGCAGCAGCAGCAGCATTGCTGGGGTGCAGACATTCATCTGCAGCTGGCTGCCACGTTTGGGAGCTGGACCAGTGGCAGGGTATCAGTGTGGCTGCTCCATCCACCTGACACTGTGCTGCCAGCAGCAAGCTGGTACCTGCATTCCCATGTACAGCCCACCACTGCCACCTGGTCCTTTGGGCGCTGCTGGATGGACCTTGCACAGGAGCTTCATTCCCTATGCAATGGACCGCTGTAAAGAACATGGAGGTGGACGGTGTAGCGAGGAGCAGCAGCCCCAGTTAATTTGTTTTGGCAGGGAATCTGCCTCTCTGACAGAGCTCCCACCCCCACGCTGCCCCACTTGGAGATGGTCTGGAGAACTGTATGGAAAAGCTGTGCCTACAGTGTTGAAATGGCCCCGGGAAAGCGGTAATGCTTACAGACAAAGAGCGGTGGTGAGGTCTGCTGGTGCTTGGGAAGGCATTGGGGCAGTGTGGGATTGTAGGGGAATCTCACTGGCTCCAGGCAATGCGAGGGGAGAAAGGTCTAAATTGTTACAAACAGATTTTAGTGCCAGTGGCAATGAAAAGAGCAGTCCACATGCCACCCAACCACAATTTTATGTTCCCTGGGAACTGTGGAAGACGCTGCTTTGCCAATCGGTTTACTAGCGTGTTCAGAGAAGTCCTTTGTCAGTCCTCTGACAAAAAAGCTGTAGATTTAAAATAACATAACTCCCCCAGAATAAGGCTCTGTTTGAGATGGGAAATTGTTCCAGAAGAGCTGCTGCGGAACAGGTGATTCTGGTGCAGATCAGCTAAGATGCATCTTCCCAAACAGCAAGATTTTGACCCACCTCCCCGTCAGCCTGCACTATGCAGTCTTGGGCTGTTGCTGCAGTGGGTATCTTCCTTATCCATTAAGAACAAAGCGTCTCTCGCTTTCAAGCCTGTGCCTATGCAAATCTTCAGCAAAGACCTTTGAATATGATCAAGGTTTTCCAGCATCCTTAGAAGGGCAGGTATGCAAACATCCAGTAACTAATTTCAAGGTAGGGCTTGAGAAGAGTTATGGAGAAATAAGGATTTAAAAGAATAATAGAGAAGCCAAAAAATACATACCGGAGGCAGGATAGCTCTTATCTCGACATACTGTATGTTATCTTCATAGAGTTCCAGCAGCCCCTGGTAGAAATAGGCCTTGAACACAGGTGCATAGCAGATAAGTCCAGAGGCAATGAGAAAGACTTCTTCAAATCTTTTCCAAATGAGAGCCTGAGAAGGGTAGGCCAGCTCAGGGGCATCCGTCACCAGGGTCAAGTTTGTCAGCAAGCTGTAGAAAAGGGGAAAGGAAGAATGAGAAGAACAGACAAGTCAAATGGCCTTCAGCATGGAAAAAGCTGCCAGCTAGAAGCTGGGGGGCTCATCACAGGAGGAAATAGGAATCCTCCAAGATAGGTGTGAGTTTTACTGTCAGAGACCAAGCTTTGCAGGTATGATGCTCTCCCACCTGCATGCTCTGGTGTGCGGCAGGCTGTGCTGAAGGAGACACATGTCCTCCAGGCCAGACCAAGAAATTTTGTGAAGCCATTCTTGCCACAACAGGGGCCAAATACCCAGCTCAGAGCCTGTTGGCACTGCAGTAGATGCAGGCATTACAACAACTGGCACAACTAGGAAGTGTTCAGGTCATTTTTCTGCAACCTGTATTTATTTCTCTGATAGGTGGTGCAGTGAGGATAACTGTACCCTCCGATGGTTGCACATTGAGCCACGAACTGGGTAAGGCTAGATGCTCAAAGTACCTACCCCTTCCTTTTCTGAGGGGAAAATCTTAAAGGAGTAATGGAGTTACAAAAGGAAGGATGATGTTGTTGTATCATAAGAATTGCGCTCTGCTGCTTGGGGGTATCCTTACCTTGAAAGTAGGCTAGTGCACCACTCCTGCAGACATTATATTCTCCCAAATATTTTCAGTACATGTAAACAGCCGTGACAACCAGCCCTCTGTCCACCACCTAAAGGCAGGCAGAGTCTCCAGGAGACACCATGTACTGCAGTGAGCCACCATCAACGTGCCTGTAACTTCCCCTGGTACCTTCGTATTGTCAAAATATGTCACCTAATACAGGCAGGGGGAAAGTTACGGTCAATCAGAAATCCCTTCCACCCACAGTGGAACCAGCTTGATACTCTGCTTGCCTCACTGAGAGCTTCTTCAGGTCTGTCTGCCCAGAAACAACTGGTAAGAATCATGGGTCCTGGCTTTCCCGTAGTGGGGCAGAAATGTACTTAGCTGCTCTGTAGACTCAGCTGGCATAAAAACCTCTTTCAGAAATCCAGAGAGGCAGCAAGTAGTTTTATCAATCAGAATTTAAGGCAGCCAGCAATTGCAAGATTATCTAGTTGCGAGTGACAGCTTGCATTTAGGACAGGGTGAAGGTCTGTGCCGCAGCGCTGTCCTCTGACAAGCTGATAGCCTTCATCCTGCATGAAGCCTCGCCTCTTGCAACAGCTCTCCTCCCTCCAGGGAGGCCACCTGAAGAAGAATTTGTTGTAATTTCTCAGGCCAGTGGGCAGAGTTTAAATGGCAACACAGGAGGGTGATCAGCTTCATTCCTGGGTGGGCAAACTGAAGCCATTGCAGCAAGCTAGGGAGCCAGTTGCTTACACGTGGGTGGGCTCACCAGCCTGACACTCCTGATGCTTATCTAGTGTCAAGGGCTAAGCAGGTTCAGATAGACACGGCTTCGACCGAGCTTCATCTTTCACCCAAGTATGTTGTTTCCCCTTGATAGCAACTACAGATCTTTAATAACGTTTTGTGTTTGATGTCTTGCCCCATATTCCTAGCGCAGTGCTCTCCGCTGTTATATGGGAGATGTGGGTTTGGCTTGTGCTCTTACTATCTTCTTCCAGGAGGTTTCTGTGGATGGAATTAAACCCCCTTACCTTACAGATGTTAAATGAGATCCAGTCCAAACTCGTAAGACATCCTGCACAGGGACATCCCTTTTGAGTCCTTCCATCCTGCCTATAAAACAGAACCCATTCCCTCAGCATCTGCCTGCTGTTCTGTTCCCTAAGGATCCTCTTCCAGTGGCTGCAAGTTTCATTTCTTCTTCACTCTCTTAATTTCTTTGCTGGGAGCAATTTTAGAAAGCAAGACCGTACATAGAGAGACTCTCGTACCACGTTAAGGATGAGGTTTTAAATGCTCAACAGTCAGGAAAATTCAGAGTTAAGGTTTCCACAGCAACTTCGGCTTTGCCCTCCTGTGCATTACAATAGGGGCCTTGGTGCCATTATTGCAGGACACTGGGCAACCCCCCCTCCCTCCCCGCCTCCCGCTACTGTTCAGTAATCCATGCGACCAAACGGATGGAGCTGGACCATGGCCCGGGTGGGCGGCATTTTGGGCGGTCAGTGGGGAGCACACAACAGCAGGAGACATCATAGCATCACCCTAGAAACCAGGAATGCGGGAGCTAGGAGCATCTCGAAGGAGCTGATCCAGCTGCCGGCGCTGCAGAGAGGGTGTGATGCAGGCAGCTTGGCAGGGAGGGGAAAGGAGGCGAGGTTTCATGTGGGAAAAGGTGGGGAAAGCAGACTTGTCCGCTCCCCTCCTGGCCTCAGCCCTGGCTGAAGGGCAGCTCCCCACCAGCCCTGCACCTGCCCGAAGCTGGGAGCCGCGCAGGGCTGTTCCCACCAGCCCTGCAAGCACCACGGGGAAAAACCTCCCTGTGGATCAAAAGGCCGTGCAAGCCTGTTCTCGCCACCCCGCGCAGCTTCTTTTCAGATAAGGGTGGGTGGTTAGCCAGGCTCCCACCGCTCGCTCCCCCTGTCCTGTGAGAACTCGGCTCCTCCAGCACTGAGCGCACACAGGGCTCCGCTCCCTGCCTTTAAATCTAGCTGTACAAACTTGTGCTTGTTTACTTAGCCTGTGCTCTTGGGCTAGAAACAGCAATAAATCCCCACGCTGCCTTGCTCCTAAAAGCACATAAATCAAATTGTGCTTTTTTTTGCTTTTTTTTTTTATATATATAATCCCCTTCCCTTTGAGACTGATTATTGATCCCTATAACTGTTGAAGATTTATTGCATAACAGTGATCCATCCTTGATAACTGGATAATCTCCTAAGGGTTCAGGAGCTTCTGCCATCAGTAGCTCATGCAGATGAAGCAAAGCTTCATAAATACATTTTATTTGGCTTCTTTTCCGGAACGGGCCCTTGCCGTGATCAGGTGCAGACTACAAATAGCCTTCCATGTCATGTCATATATGCACTGAACAATGCTATCGCAATGCATATGCCCCAAAGGGGCACAGCTAAAATGACCAGCTAAAGATTATTTATTTTTCAACTGTGGTTTTGTTTTTTCTTTTCCTGTTTGGTTTCCCACCCCCCAACCGTTTTGCTCTCTTGAGCTATATAATGCAGAAGCAAATGTGTTTGTTGCCCGGTTTTTAAAGGGATTCTTTTCCCTGCTTCTTTTTCTGTTCTCGATGGGTAATTATACCCCTCTCCTCACCGTAGTGTCTGAATGTCTTCCAGTGGTGCATTAAATAGTGTGACTAACATCTGTCACATGTGGTTCATTCGCTTTCTCTCTCTCTCTCTCTCGTCCCCTCTTCTTCTCCCCAAGGGGAAACTTGTAGAGGGAGCGGAGTGCTTTGTTTCCATAGTGGATTTTATTATATCCCCCCCTCCCTTTCCCCTTATAATGCACACGCTGCCCTATTTTTCTGTGAGCTAAGGCAGTCAGAGGACACAGAGAGGAAGGTGGTGGCAGTCCGGGCAGCCATTAGCACCCAGGGGAGTTGTCCCTGCAGCCTTGGCCATGGTGTCAGCTCCCTCACAGATGACTTCATCCTGGTGATAGAGAGGTCCGCTGGGCTGCCGGAGCTATGCTGCCGGGCACGGCCTTAATCCCCAGGGCTGCTGGCAGGGAGCAGGGAGCAGGGGTGTGGGTTGTGTGTGTGTGTGTGGTGGTATTTTACAAATATCTGGAATGTCAATGCCACTTCCCTAAATATCTAAGGGCATGCTCTTGCCTCAGAGGCAGTGGCAGTTATGTCGCATCTTGAGGAAAAGAATGGCATTCTCCTGAACCATAATTGGCTGTCCAGGAAGTGAGTGAGGATTGGGGTTTTTCTTTTAAGTCTCAAAGCAAAATTCCCTTCCTTCTCTCTGTCTCCTGGCCCGCAGTCTCCTGACTCTTGTAACAGCATCCTTTTGGAAGCTTACCAGTAACAAAGTACTCCAGGGTTTTGGCCCATAAGATGTGTGTTTTGAATAGGAATGATTAAACCTTCTTTTGAAGGAAACAAACAAAAAGGCTTCCTTCCAAAACAACACGCGCACATATGCGCATGCATATGTACCTAAAAATGCAAACAGCAGAAGTGTGATGAGGATACCCCCTCTCCCTCACCCTCCCCTGACCAGGAATGCAGAAAGGTGAAGGAGGTGAAGCCTCTCAGAAACGTTTCTATTGTTCCCTTCACATTTGCTGGTCCACCCCATCTTGCAGGAGATCCCTTCCCAGCTGCCATATTCCCTTGACGCTTCCTTGAAACCACCCAACTATCCATCCGTTCCTTCCTCTGACATCTGCTTTCTCTCAGCTTGTCAGTGCTCAAGGGCAAAGAGGAGCACAGCGAAGAGGTAGCCTGGGATGCACATGTTCAAGAGACTGGGAGAGTTTCCAGGAACTGAGAAGCAGAACAGATTGGGGCCTATTCCTGGCTAGAGACCTATTTCCAGGCATCCAAAAAACATTCCTAACCCCTAGACTAGTACCCGGAGATTAGATGAAAACAGGAGGGGAAGTGCCTCAGTATGGCTGTTGTTCATGTGTTAGCACACTACGTGCAGTGACTCCTTTGTGATTTCGTGGTGATGCGACACGAAGAGCAAGGAATGAAGGACAACACACTCAGATGAGTAAATCTGAGCACCCAGGATGCAAGGGATCCAAGTTTGTACTTGGCTCTGGCACGCATTTGCAGAGGAAAATCACTTCACTGGTCTCTGCCGTGGTTTCCTCTCTGTCCCAGGGCCTGCCTGTGGTCCTGCTCTGACTTGGGGCTACTGGATAATACAGAAGAGGAGGAATGTGATGACACTGCCTCCTCACAGGACCACAGGGAATCAACCAATGCACGACTCCACCCTCCTAGGAGCATGGGATGTTGTGGCCTCTGGCCTCAGCCAGAACAGGACGTCATGCTGTGGGACCAGAACTGAAAACAAATGCAATGAAGGGCTGTTCCTGAGACGGTTCTGAAATACCCAGTGCAATTGCCTGGGCTCTAAGGAAGCGAAGCTGTTTTGAAATCCAATCTCTTGCACATTATTTATGGGTCTCTCGGTGGGGTTGAAGCGAGCCATGGTCATCTGCTCGTCATCACTCCCAGTAGAAATGGAAGTGTGCTAATGGGGAACCAGTTTTCTCTTTGGAGCACATAGATAAGTGACTTCTCACTGGATCTTATTTCTTCCTTCACAAGGCAAGGCAGGTGAGCCTAAGCTCATAAAAGGTCAAGAGCCCTAGATCTGGCACTACCTTCTCCTTCCCTTCTGGAGGTGTTCAGACCTCTGCAGAAGGGGGGCAGTGGGTGCCCCCAAGAGTCATCTCCCCGGGGCCTGCCCCTTGCTGTTGTTGGGGAGGGAAGGCAATACCATGCCAAAGATCTGGCAGCTCTCAGCTTCCCAACCTGACCTCCTGCCCAGATCTGTAGGACACAGAGCCCAGATGGCTCCCATGTGGTGGGGGTACCAGCTCCCTACATGTTAGTAGGTCTCTAAGATCACACACCCTCCCTGAAGAGCACTACAGTAAAACCCACCAAGTTTCAACTTAGGAAATGTTGCAATTAGTCACCCACATCACTTTGATCCAGCCTGCTCCCCATGTGTCAGCATGGCAATACTGTCTTTAATTACATGACACCCCATACTATTTCTTCCCCCAGGACCCCAGCCCCCATAGCACCATGGACAACAGTGCCCTCTGAATGGATCGCTACTCAATATTTTCCTTTGTCCTCATCATTCAGTGTCTGACTTCATGCATTATTTAGCACGCTCTCTCCAGCCCCCAGCACGCCACATGGAACTACACACTTCTCTCCTGGCCTTTTCAGTACAGGGCTTTGTTCCAGGACAAGTGGCCCCTGGATGGAGAGACAGGGCTCCCTCTTCCTGCCACCAGGGGCAGGAGGGGGAACCAGGCCGTTCCCACCCACTTGTAAGTGATTAAATGGGAGGTGGCCCCTAAGCTGCCAGCCCACACCTGGTCCTGATAAGGAGCTGTCTGTGTGGAGGGAAGCCCCTGCAAGGCAGTAGGTGATGCTTTGGGGCACCATCTGATGTGAGAGCTCCTGGACATCTATAGGAGGGCTCACCTGTAAGGGGAGAAGCTTTGCTAGCAGGAAGGTGTTGAGGGAGGAGTGTTACCAGGTGGAGGACCAGTTGGGTTCACTGGCTCTGGCCTTGCCTGAAAGTAGGAAGGCAATTTGCAGCTCCTGGTGCCTGAGGGCCCTGTTGGGAATGAGTGGTTTGTGCTTCAGTGTGGTGGGTACTAGTGGGGTTTCAAAGAGAGCCCTCAGAAAACAAGGGTGGTGTTTGGAGCGGGAGGCTGTGTTGGGTTTTCTCTTGGGTTGCTTTTGCTAGTGCAGTAACTGGCATAGGTAGCTTGCCCAGCTTCTTGCTCTGAACTGAGACTGTGGCTTTACAGATACCTTCTCTTGGTGTTGGGAAGAGCCTGTTCCTTGACTGACTTCCTCATCCTTTTCCTGGGTACATTAGTGGCTGAGATGAGGTCTTTCACCATGCAGCCCTCTCTCTCCCATGCTGGAAGCGTATTCAGCTTGGGCACTGAAGAGAGGTGGGGACAGGTCACTTAAACCTTAATCTCCTTAAACTACTGCCTTCAGCATGTCTGTGCACAGGGCCACAGTCAGGGTGCACAGAAAATTTTTGTAGTTATCTCTGTGCCCAGCATAGTTAATGCTGCGGCCTTCCAGGCCTTGTCTCGCTATCTGCGGCTTCTATGTGTGCCCCCCTAAACAGAGCTCCCCGCTTTCAGAGCGGCGAGCGAATGGGAAAGTTGGACCAGAAATGATCCTGTTGGCTACACAAGGCTCCTGTGAAGTGCTATTGGGCTTGAGGCTCCTGCTCGCTCACCTGCGATCGAACTCGGTCACGTTGTGCAGCTGCTTCCGGTAAGTCTCCAGCAAAACCCACTGGGAGCACTGGGCTGGCACCGGGTGTGGAGGGTGAGGCCTGGAAAAACGAAACCGAACGGTGCTGGTGTGGGTGAAGCAGATGTAGCAGTCAGGGAGGTAGGTGGCATTGTATACCAGCCAGTCCACGCTGAGCATGGCGTAGTCGTGCAGGTGTAAGACAGCACCTGGTGGGAAGAAAAACATCCTAATAAGGTGGCTGAAAAGAAGGAACGGGTTTTAAATGAGATAATAGCTCGAGTCTGCCCATCCAGGGGCATCTGGAAATGCTTCTAGATGACTGTGAGTGACCTCCACCAGCACAGAGGCGGAGTGGTGGCTCTGCATCCCCCGTGCTGGGGGATGTGGCCTCCTCCACATCAAACATGGGGCAGGCAGAGCGTGACAGCTCCCTGGGAGCAGAGGGAGGGGGGAAATCAATAGGGAGCTCTGCTTCTCCGCTGGGATGGAAAATGCTCAGAATTATTAAAGGTCTTTCAGCCAGACTTTGCTGTGAGCTGGCTCAGGCCCCACTGATTTAACGAGGAACTCGCACAGTCGGCAGCAGTTTACAAGGCACGCTGGCTGACTGGCAGACCTGAAGCAAGCCTCTGTATCTAAGGTTTTTGAATCCCAGCCTCAATTCTTTGCATCTAGTCTGTGTCTCTTCTTTTGTCTCTCTCAAACTCTGGTGTAACACCAAAATCCCACGCCATGACATGCTAGGGAATTGCACTTGGATGCAGAAGTACCACCTACTTCTATCCCTCATCAAAAGCGTGCTCACTTACATTGTACGTCTGTTGCTGGCCAGAGTGAAGGGCCTTTGGGATACTCTGTTGTGCAGTATCTTGGCAGCTACCAGCCTTCCTGGCACTGGAAGCATCCTCTCGCCTTACGAAAGTCTCACCTTCTGCAGAGACTTCTTGCATTACTAGTGCTTGAACTAAACCTCACTGTTGTAAAGGTGAGAGCTAGATATGTATTTTATTAGTGTAGGGGAGACCTCCTTGTCAAAATAGCTTTAATGCCTTTATGGGTAAATGGAAAGCATCAGTAGCGAGAACAAGACAAAAGACTTTAAGGTGTGTGGCATCAGACAAAGTTCAAGACCATAATTTATACTGGACTAATCTACTGTAGACTATAACACCTACAGTCTCCCCTTCCAGAGGGCCTGACTGTTAAGATGCTGAGCAACTGTGGTTATAGCTGTCAGCAGAGCTAGCACAACAGGATGGGCATGCCACAGCTTTCTACATCTGACCCTCCTCTCCCTGGCAATGCCACCCTCTTTCTTATGTGAGGAGCCACAGAAATTACAGTTGTGCTTGAAACAACAAGAATTCCCAGGGGCTCTGAGACTGAAGCCTCTAAGACTAGGTCCTGCTCAAGCAGCTATGAGGGTGTGATCTTGGTCTTAAAAGCTTACAGCTCCTGCAACGATTCTGGGATCGCCTTTGAACATCTCCTGGATTGTAAAGCTTTTTCACTTGGTTTGTTCTGTTTTGATTCCTCCTTAGTATCAAAGATACCCCGTTGGAGGGGAAGAAGAGGGTACTTTAAAATTCCTTCCTGTTCAATTCAGCAATGAAAGGATGATGACAACTCTGACATAACAATCACTTGTAACAGATTGGGGTGATGTGAGCCGGGGATCCTTATCCCACACCAGAGGCTGGGAGGAAAAAGCTGGGAAGGGAGAAAGATGGATCTTTATCCTGTGTCAGTGTCACAGCCTTGCAAGTGAAAAATGCCCCTGTGGAGAAGGTGACTCCTGAATCTCACAGCACAGGTCACCAGCCTGTTTCTAGGCAGCCACATGGGCAAGGCTGTGGGACTCAATCTAAAAAGAGACTACCTGGAAGGGTGGATATATTGGTCACAGGAGGGCTGCTGATGTTTGTTACAACTGTCTCTGCCTTTAGTTAAAGGCACCTTGTTCAGCTAGTTGCTTACTGAACCAGAGGTGTGGAAGGAGGAAGCTAGTTAGTCAGGACTCGAGGTGTTCCTCCTGCGATCAGCTCAACCTTTTGCCTCTCCACTGAACTGTCAACAGCTCAGGGACATGGAGATGTTAGGCTTCCTGCTGTCCAGCCTAGGTGGTTTGGATTTCACCTTGGCTAAAAATATCCTCTTGCTCATCCTATCACAACCCAGACTACTGAGCTTTCAGTCACTGCTGTGTCCCAGCTGCTTGTCAGAGGATGCGTAGGATGGGGTGATGAAGGTCTCTGCCAGCCTCATACCCCTATCTAACCTGCAATGATTCAAATACCTTTAAAAGTGTGCATGTGCTACAGAGGACAGAAGCCCTCTTGGTGTAGGGCATGGCAACCCATTAACACGTAGCTTGCTGTGCAGTGGGACAGAAACATCTCTAAAGACAAGCTCTTATAGGCAGAGCTGCCCTGTAAGTGCACAGACCAGAATCTGGTTAAGAAAGTGGGGGGATGCAATACAGTTCTTACAGTAAGTCACATCTGTGCAGGCTTTGACTTGCATTCAACAAGAAACTTGTGTTTGGAGGTAGCATCTTATTCCTCTAGTGTCCCTAGACTTTTCAGTAGACTTCCAGGTATGCTACAGAACCACGTGCAGAAAGACTTATTGGAGATACAGCACTTCTGGCTAAAAAGTGGGCTAAGACAAGGTCTGAATCTGTGTGTGGGGAAAGTCCCTGGCTGGAACATGCTGAGCAAATATGGAAGTCTCTGATGCCTTGTTGTCTTTGCTTCCTCTGCCCTTTCTCCACACTTGAAAGGCTGGAGGATCCCTATTGTAAGTTATACCAAATGCTACAATTGCTGGAAATGTGTATTCATCCAACCCACCCCCCTCTTCCTCTCTGCCCTGTCCCCAGGCTCAGAGGAAGGGCTCCTCCTGCAGCCCAGGGAGCATGGCCTGCAGTTCTGACACACTTGGCTGCTGCACCTCAGGATTTATCCCAGCTCTGGCATAGAAAGCAAAAGGTGGGAGGCGGGTGAGTAAGATGGGCAACCCTTAGGCCAAGCCTACCTTTTGGCATGCGTTTTAAGATGCTGAACACGGTGCTCTGCTCAATGAGGCCTTTGGCCCGAAAGAAGTGCATGCTTGGAGGAAACTGTCCCGTAGTGATGGCTGCTGCAACCTCCTCCTTCTTGAGGCTCACCAGCTTTGTGCTGAGCTGCTGTTCCTGTCTACTTAGCACCAAGTTGCCACCTGTCTGATGGGCTTTCTCCTGCTGCATTAGGGTGTCCCGGTCCTTCCAGAGTGGGACAGGAAGGCAGAGGGAAGTCAGATTCAGGAGAAGATATCCCAGCCTTATGCCTTGCCCAGATGGAAGCTTCATTGTAACGCTGCACCTGAGGGGGGATAAAAGAAAACTGGAGTACTGGTGTAGGTCGGATGGAGATATCTTAGTGATGGTGCACTGGGACATTAAACTGCTGGCCCATCCCACAGAAGCAGCAGATTAATTGGATATTCAGTAATGGGGGAACAACATCTGGTACCCATGTCCCTGGTGTTTAGGACTATGCCCTCACAAACTCCCCATGAGGCTGTCTGAGCACAGCATGTCTGTGGGTGGGGTGGAGATGTTGCTCCCCAGATCAGGCCGGCAGCACATCACACAGACCTGTGGTGTGGCAAAGGTCTTGCCCTGGAACCGGGGAATGCCTAGGTAAGGACAGTAGCTTGTCAGTGGGGATGGAGCTTCCCTCAGAACACAGGGTGCTGATGACAAGGTGGCTTGCATCCTGGGGAGGGAAGCAGGAGGCCACAGCAGTTGAGGTGCTTTTGTTGTTTGGTTTTTTTACTTAAGCTAATCAGATCTCTACAGTCAAGAGGGATTTCCTATGGTGAAGAGAAAGTCTTGTTGCACCCCTATAGTACATTCCAGGTACCAGAGAAGCTCCGGGCAGAAACCCCCGGCTTCCCTTGCAGTGACAGAGGCACATCCCTTCCTTGCAATCCCAGAAGAAAGAGGACGGAAGGGAGACCACGAGAGAGATCACAAGAGCCTGGCACATGTGAACTGAAAACTCTGCTCTTCCCAAAAAAAGCACAGCTGCAATATAATCCTTCAACACTGGGATTTAGTGACCTTCCACACTAGTCCCGCGGGACCTAAGCAGCTTGAGAAAGGCTCAGTGTTTTTAAATGGCTCCCTGCAAATTGCATAGCAAGTCCTTGCTTGTGCATGTGCCTTCTGCTTCCAGCTTCTCCTCCACCCGTGGTGCCTCCAGCCTCTGCCCTATCTGTGGAGGAAGGAGACGAAGATGTGCTGGGAGAAGCACCCTTCTGGGAAGGCGGGGGGAGGATGGGGGGGGACGGGGAGAGGGAGTAGGTGCAGCCCTACTTTATGCCCGGCTCTGAACTTAGAGAAAGACACACCCTAGGCGGTGCTATCCTCTCCCTGGTGAGGCTGGCTCACTTACTGTGAACTTTCCTCCTCCGCGCACCCAGCTGCGGCCGGCGGGAGCGGGGCCGGGCCGGGCTCTCCCCGGCGAGCCGGCTCTGTCCCCGCAGAGGTAGGGCAGGATCCGTCCCGGCGGTGCGGAGCGAGGCGCCGGCCGCTGACGGTTCCTCTTCCTGGGCTGGTACCGCCCCGGCCCAGCTCGTTCGGCTGTTATTTATCCCCGGCCGCTCCGCTTCATGAATATATAAAGAGGAGGAGGAGGCAGGGGAGTTTATGAGGGAGCCGGACGCCGGTGTGTGGGCAGGCGGCTGGAGGAACCCGCGGTGGGAACTGAGGGGGCGGGGGGGGGGAGCCAAAGCAGCGGGGTCACACACAGGCACCCCTCCAGCTCCTGCACAGAATAGGGGGGGGGGGGGGGCTCTTTAACCCGCCGTCGCCTGCGTGCGAGGCGAGCGGGGCTTGCCCCTGCAGCCCTCCTGCATACCCCGAGACACGGACCCGGCTCTCCAGCGTCCCGGGAGAGCCGCTCAGGCAGCCTCGCGGCTGGCAGCCCCTCGGCCCTGCTCGGGCGGTCCCGGGAATACGCTGATCCCGTGCCGAGCTCCGTGCACCTAGCGCCGGTGACACTGCCCGCTCTGCTTACCTGATGGGCTTTTAGCTGAGGAAAAGCGAGGAATTTGTAAAAGTGGCTTTAAATCATAGAATCATAGAGTCATAGAATGGCAAGGGTTGGAAGGGACCCCAAGGATCATAAAGCTCCAACCCCCCTGCCACAGGCAGGGCCACCAACCTCAGGCCTGGATCTACACAAGGTTGCCCAGGGCCCCATCCAACCTGGCCTTGAACACTTCCAGGGATGGGGCATCCACCACCTCTCTGGGCAGCCTGTTCCAGCGCCTCACCACTCTTTCCGTAAAAAACTTCCCCCTAATATCCAATCTAAACCTTCCCTCCTTCAGCTTTAAACCATTCCCCCTTGTCCTGCCATTATCTGCCCTTTTAACAAGTTGATTCCCCTCCTGTTTGTATGCTCCCTTCAGGTACTGGCAGGCTGCAATGAGGTCCCCCCGCAGCCTTCTCTATTAAATGTATTCTGCCCGATCTCTGCCGGCTGTGCGCATCGGGCAGGTGTCACTCCAGCCGGCTGCCCTAGGGGCACAGGGCTGGACCTGTCCCTGGGGACTAAGTCAGGGAGAGGTGGGTGTGGGCACATTAAAAAAAAAATAAAATTAAAATAATTGAATCCCAGCAGCTATTGCAATGTCACCACTTCGCTTTGCACAGTTGAACGGGGAGAGTTTTAAAGTTATGTAAAGCAGATGTTACATAAACAGCTTCCAGGGGGGGAACAAAGTCCACTTGGTTTAATTTAATCAAAATTTTAACGATTTTAATTTCTTTAATAAAACAAGAAAGATCTCATAAGCCAAGAGCTATTGAAAACAACCCGCAGCGGTCACGAAGACTGTTCTTGAGGCAGAGAAAGTAGAATCTGGCAGCTAGTACATTAAATTTCATTAGCTGGCACCGCTGCAACAGATTGAAAGCTGGGTGAACAGCCTCTCACCCTGCCCCTCTCCCCCAGGATCCCAGCTGGACACTTGCCAGCTTCCCCTCCTCTCCTGGTCCCTTCACCCTTTGCTGTCACCAAGATTAGTCCCAGCATCCCTGCAAGGATCAGCCAGGACCCTGACAGCCTTTTCTGAGCCCCAGCTGGGGCAGTGGGTCTGGAGGGGGAGGCTGTGTCCCCTTGCCCGCTCTTCAGCAGGATGGGCTGTCTGGAGCCTCAAGATGGTCCTGCTCCCAAAGAGAGATCAGAGGAGTGGAAAGACACCCCAACTGTCTGCGTAGTTGCTGAAAGCAACCCTAGAGAGACTGTGGAGGGAAGCGTGGGGAGCAGAAAAGGAGTGGTTCAGCAAGGGCAAACATTCTGCCTACAGATACCTTTGGGGGAACAGTGTCAGCGAAGGAAGGGATCTGCTCTAATTCTCTCACAATAGTAATCCCTGGTGTGAGGACCATAAAACCGAATTCTGGCTGCACAGTTAGAAAACAGCCTCTGTTGTGAGCGATTGGGTGTTAGGGACAGGCTCGCAGGGAGGAGCGTCTAGAGGGGTTACAGATGCAAAGGACATCAAATAGCAGTTTAGAGCTAAACAGGGGTCTTGAAAATGCCTGTCAGGGTGCCTCAGAGATTTCTGGTGCCAGTTCATCCCATCAAATAGAGTTTAAAAAAAATTCAATATTAAAACACTTCTTTAACAGGACTTTTTCCATGTAAACAATCACAGCCATTGCCAGGGGAGTGCTGTACAGATGTTAGGAGGGTTGTGCTAGGAAATAAGGTGGTGTTTGAGATGCTCTGCTCTCTATTAAAATGTGGTCCACACTTTGAAAACAAAAAACACAGGGGGCCAGCACTGGTGAAATAAGACCACAGCTGCATTTAGGCAGGATACAGTTGGATGTGGAGGGTGGAAAGAAAGAGCACAGGGCAACCCAAGTCAGGGTATGGGTGCCACCAGCCAGGAGCCCCATGCGTGGGGAGGATCTGAGTGCCTCTAGTGCCTGCAAAGGTTCACAGCTCTGGCTTCAGACCTCCCTGGGAAACAAGGCATGGTATAGGACAGACAAGGAACATTATAGGGGTCATTTCCATACTGATGCATCTCTTAGCTAGTTGAATCCTTGCTGAGAAATGGGTGGCCTGGCTGGAGGTTGTGCAACAGCTCTGTGTGCCGGTTTAGGAGACCACAATTGCAGTTCCTGTCCAGCCTTGACTGGCTCCTGAAATAATCTTCAACTCCCCAGCTCCAGCCCTGCTCGCTGTTTAGTTAGGGCTGGTAGGGACACCAGTCATGCCCGCTCCCTCCACAAATGTCTCAGCTATTCCCTGTTTTTCTGGGTGGTTTCTAGCCCACGCCAACCTTTCGGCTGCTGCAGCTGTACCCAGGGTTCAGAGTGCCCGTTTCAAAGCTGCCGTGGGTATGCCTGGGCGCGCTGCAGGCACACCCTTTCTTTATGCCCAGCTGCACATCAGATGCCCGAGAAGCTTTAAATAGCCAGTGGACACCACTTGGTGCACTCAGTGATTTCCCCTCCGTTCAGTTTCAGTTCCGTAGGCAAACCAGGTTCGGGGTTTTTCTTACAAACCTTCCGAGCTTCTTGAAGGTGACAGCCACCATCTCCCCCAGCATGCTTCCCCACCTCTCCCTCCCACCACAGTTGGGTGCCTGTGCCCACCGTCCAGCCCCACACAGCAGCAGCAGCAGCAGCAGCGCAAAGGGACGCGGTGCCCAGCAGCGGGGTGCTGGAAGGGGGAAGGACCGTGGAGGCGGCAGCATCGCCAGGCTTGCAGACGTGCCTTTTTCACTTCATCTTTCGGCAGGGTGTATTGCACAGGGCTTTGCAGCACCCTGCAAAGGCCATCCTTCTGCTGCAGCCTCTGCACGAAGGATGGGCTTGCTGAGTGCCACCGTGGATCCTAGCCCCAGATTAAAGCCCTGCAGCATGTGTAGGTGACAGCAAAAGTTACAGCGATGATAAACCCAGCAGAGGCTGGACCTTGGGGTGGTGCAGACCTGAGCACGTTTCCTGCCTGGGCAACCAGTTTTGCGTAAGCTGAATCCAAATCAAGGAGCATTTCTGATAGAACAGGGGGTCGGGGTGTCTTTTGGCTTCCTAGCCTCTCTGAACACTCTGAAGCCTAAGCTGCGCTCTGGAAATACCACTGTAAAGCCGGGGAGAGGGGGTTGGAGCTGTGAGGTGCGTTCCCAGCTCTATCAGTTATTCATCCTCCCTGTGCCAGCTGCCTCATTTGTGAAATGGGACCAATTCCCTACCCAGCCACACTGCTTGATGGCAGTGATTATTTACTGTATCTGCTGGGGAAATAACCACGCTATTTCCAGCCCAGCGGTGTGATGATTGAGGTTTTAAAGCAAGTCTGCATAAGGGACACACTCTAGTTTTGAGAGGAGAACTGTGAGGTGGGACAAGGGACTGGAAGTCCATGGGCAGACACAGTGGTGGATGAGGTCAGGCCATGGAAAGCCGGTTCCTCGAGCCCCTACCGCTCTGCTGGGTGAGACCATGGTGCCAGTCCCTGCTCCGAAGCGGTCACAGCCCATGGTTAATGCCTGTGAAATGCTTTGAGTGCATAGAAGGACTAAGTGCTATAAATTATTATGAAGACTAGACTCGCCCAGGATGTTCTGGATGATTAAAACCTCACCACTGGCCTGCTAAATAACCTCTGCTTTGGTCTGTCTTGGAAAAGGTTGGGGGGGGGGGGTGTGGAGCGGGCAGTTTCTATCCCCCACCCAAAGACATGCAGACTTTGTGTCCTGCCAGGCAAAAATATGGACCACTTCCTAGCCAGGCCAGGAGGTCAGTGAGAGCCTTACAGCAGAGGAGATGCCGGTCTGCCATGGGTTGTGCTGGCAGCAGCCTACAGCCAAGCTCTGCTCACCCTCAAGAGGTTCCATCCCCTTTCAGCAACCCTCCCTCCCCTCAGCTACCCAGCTGCACCTCCATCCATCTGTCCTTTTGCTCCTCCTTGGCTCTCTGGTGATGTAAAATAAATAAGACACTTGAGATGCTACAAGAACTGGAGCTGGGAACTGGGGAGAGCCAGGGAAAGAGCTAAACTCCCAAGTTAATGATGAATCACTGGGGGAGTGGAGCCATTGATTTGTAATCATTGCCTGGCTCCCAAATATAATAGCTGCAAATTCCTCTGACCAGCGACCCAGACAAAGTGCTCTGGGCTATTCCCAGCACACCTGCATCGGTCTTGCTCACAACAGCAGGGCTCGTCACTCCTGGAGCTCAGCAGCTTCATCAGCTCTCGCCCTCCTAACGAGTGGGGCCGCCAGCGCTTGCCGGCAGCAGCCTGCACGCACGCTGCGCTGCTGCTGCTGCTGCTGCGCGGAGCCAGCAGATAAATAAGTCAAACTGCACAGTTTCCTTCCAAAAAATCCTTCCCCTGGGGTTTTTCCCCCACTGCTGCTGTTGTTCCCCTGTAGCAGAGGGCTGGGAGGGGGAAGGACCGACCAAAGCGAAGCAGGGTGTGTGTGTGTGTATTAGTACCCTGTTGCTCTGGGAGCAAGCAGCGCGCTGCCAAGGGCTCCCAGGGCAGGAGCCGAGAGCCCTGGGTATTTGGCAAAGGAGCTCAGCGCCATCCAGAGCAGTTCCCAAGCTGCCTCCAGTGTTTCTGTGCAAAGGCTCCCAGAGAATATTAACAGAGCCTCAGGTTTATTATTTGTATTCTTGTTTTCTCTCCCTCTCCTACCTACCAGGGGCAAAACTGAGAGCAAACTAGGCAACCAAAACATCCTGGAGCAGCAAGAGTACCTGACTGGGTCTCTACAGGGAGGGAAGCAGCCCAGTGCCACTGTAGGAAGGGTTTTCTTGCTTCTTGCATTAGTCACATCAGGGTTCCTGCCTGCCCTGGGGCATCTATATCTATCTCCAGACTGTGGTGTCTCCCACGGATTAGCCTGGTTCTGAAGGGGTTGGCCCTAGTATAGCAAGCAAGACAAACTTCCTGCTCCTAAAAGCTGTATTTCATCTAAACATACATACACACACACACACACACACACTCAGCCTCCTCCTCTACCCACCTGAATTCTCCGATCAGAACCTAAACCAAACCACATCTCTGCCCTAATCCCCCCACCTCTGACCAGGCAGTCCATCGCACCTAGAGACAGAGGACCTGACTTCATCCCTGGTCACTTGGCAGCTGTGAGCACCCCTGTGATGTCTGCCAGGACACCCCATATCTTCCATGTGAACCATCTCCTCATCTCACTGGCTCTCCATTTCTCTGTACCTACATCACCCAGGTTGCTCTGCGATCACATACACTTCAGTCCTGTTCAGTAAGAAGTCCAAGGCTTTGCAGTGGCACAGAACCATGGTTTCTCCCTCTCTCAACCGGGGCTCTCATAGAACTCCCACCTGAAGACACGTAAGCTACACTGCATCCCAAGGCTATGGCTGTATCTTATACTCCAAGGCTCCAGAAACGCTTTGGGAGAGAGGATAGCAAAGCCTGAGGAGCATAGTAGGAGCTGCACCCAGCCTTCAGCTGCTCAGGGGTCACTTGGTTGTATATGGTTTCTTTTCCTTCTGTGCATGAGGCCAGCAAGCCAGCGCTTAGCATAGGTTTATATTACAAAATTAACAGTAGTAGGGAGCATCTTAGTATGAGCCTGACTGCTCGCCCCAGAAGTGTCTGTCATGTAGCCAAGCTTCATCCTGCCTAGGCAAAGCTCCAAACTTTATTAAAGCCTTGAGATGTCAAAGCAAGGCTTCTGCCACGTTCCCTTCCCTTTACAGGTGCCTCCACACAGCGTCACTGCAAATGCAGACGCTGGCCCCAAGCCAGCTGGAGCTGGGAGCACTGCCAGCAGATCATCATTCCCCCCAAGTGTTACCCAGCTTCTCGGGCATGGGTGCGCTCTGTGGGGGTCTATATTGCTATCGACTGCGGCACTACCCAAACAACAGAGCTTCGAGCAAGGTGAAGGGTGCTCATCACAACAAGAAGTCACTTGCTTAGGGTACACACTCAGCAGTAGAGCCCAGATGCTTGGGATCCATAGGGGAAAAAGCTCAGGGCATTTCTGGCATGCCTAGACTTGTTCATCCTGTTCTTCAGAGGCATTTCAGCCCAGCCTACACCACTTTTCCTCTTGTCCCCTGGCACCTCCCAACCCTGTCCTGCAGGTAGATGCAACCTTACCGTTTCCTAGATCGCCCCAAGAGATGTGCTTTCACTACAGTGCTACCTGCACCACCACAGCAAGCAGAGGAGACCTCAATGTGCCCACCCCAGACTGGTCAGCAAAGGCATGAAGCGCAAAGGAAGCCCTTCAAGCAACAAGCTGCACTATCATTGCTGACCCTGCAAAGTAAGAGGCACAGACAGAGGCTTCAGAGGTACAGCTTGTAGGGTCTTCGAGCCAGACAGTCCATGCCTTTTGGTAGTCATGGGAATACGACCACTTCTCAGCCCACCCTGGGAACAGATAGCTCAAGCCCACCTTCTGTCAGTCACTGGTGAGCAAGCCTTGGGCCCTGAACCTCACTGTCACCTCTGACAGTGGCTTCTCAGTAATACACTGTGCGACAGGATGGGGAATGTGCTGCTACGAAGACTGCTGTGAAACCTGGGTCATCAGCTATGGGGGGAAGCATAGCCGCAGGGACCAACCCCTCCAGCTTACCCTGAGATCCTGTTCCACATCCAGCATGGCCCCCCCTCCAGAGCAACGTATTAGGAGCCCTGGAGAGCCATTATCACCATCTGCCTAAAAATTCCCCGTTCCCATGGCCTTCTTCAGTTTGAGAGACAGCCCTCATAGCTCTAGCACAAACTAAGATTTTGGTATGTGGCACGTACGTGCAGGAATGCTGCCCATCGCTGCTTTGCATTATAATATGAGAGCTGCTTCCTTTATATTCAGCCTGATCGATACGTCCTCGGCAGACAGACAACTCTATTTCCCACTGTGGTTTCACTCGGTTGGTGACAGCCAAGGCAAGATCACAAGTGACATCAGGGGTGTGGGCATCGATCAACGTGTCAGCTGTGAGGAAACAGCAAGGGCTAGCTGTTCCACGGGGGAAGGTGAGCCTGGAGATGGGGGCGATGGCAAGGTGGGCACACTGGGGCAGTGGCCATACTGGCACAGTCCCACAAGACCCGAGCAAGAAGAGGAGAGTCGGTTTGGTGATGGTAACTAGGTTCAGCCAAGAGCCCAGGGAGTGCTGGACAATTCCATGATCTGACAAGACAGACCCAAGGTCATGTCAGGGGCTGAAGTCCACAAGCCATGGTCCACATAGGGTACATGGCACAGCCATGGCTGTGACACAACTGCTCGCTAGCCCAGGTGGGGGCCAAGTGCCAGAGCCTCAGCTGACTGGTGAACAGCAGGACAGGTCCTTGCAGAGGCTGAGCCTTTTCAAAGAGCTCTCCTCAATACCTGACACCTACAGCATTAGCTAAGTTAGCCCTGAGCCTGTGGAGCCCAATGCCCAGGGAATACACTCAGGGCCCTGACAGTAGCTACCACACTGTGCAATGCTTCTCGAGGCAGGTGTAGGTGTTAGGGATGAACATAATCTGCTGCCAATCCCCATGCTCAAGCACCACTCTATCACAAATGTCCATGATAACAAAAACGGGCATTTTAAGGAAAAGACCTTTGCCAGACCACCGTCTTCTGTACCCCAAGCTCTCTGCCTGGTTGGGATGTTACAACTGGTGTTCACACAGCAGTCTAATCCTCAGTTCTGCTTCCCTGGAGACCACTGACCCCTGCCATAACACAGCCCGCGGCAGAGCCACGTGGTAGGGCCTGTGTCCTCTGGTTTCACCGACTGGCGCCTCTGACTTTTTTACCCTCTTCCTTTTGATCTGACAGCAAACACTGCCTAAGGCCGGCTGCTATTTGCTTTCCATCATTGCGAGGTCTCCATAACTCTGAGCTCTAGTTTCCCTGCCGAGGCACCCTTTGCAGAGGTAAAGGCTGGATGCCACCAATGCCACTTCCTCAGCTTTTTGGGAAGGTACAGGGCAGTGTAGGGAACAATCAAGTCATGGTTTTCCATCCCTGAGCTTTCTGCAGCAGTGAGAATCTCTGCTCTTACAGAGATCTTGCTCACAGGGCAGGGATGTGGAGATCTGCTGGCAAAAAGAAAAAAGAGAAGAAAAAAAAAAGAGTGAATAGAGAAATTGCCAACTGTGTCAAAATAGCTGTGTTTCAACACAGGTTTTAAAACGGCGCTGGACACAGAAAGCCATGCTGTGCATAGGAGGGTAACACATGCGTGCACACACCTTCTTAGGCTAAAACAGTATCCACAACTTCACTCTGGAGAGGGACAACCAGAAGCCAAGCTGAACTTCTGACTTCGGTCACCATATTGTGAGTCAGACCTGAACCAGATCCCAGCTGTATCTCTATCGGGTGTTCAAAACCCACCTCTGGGAAACAACAGGAAAGATGAAATGCTCAGCATTTCACAGATTCACAGAATTCACAGAATCATAGAGGTTGAAAGGGACCTCCAGAGATCATCAAGTTCAACTCCCCTGCCAAAGCAGGTTCCTTAGGACAGATCACACAGGTAGATGTCCAGATGGGTCTTGAATGTCTCCAGAGAAGGAGACTCCACAACCCCCTGGGCAGCCTGTCCCAGGGCTTTGTCACCCTCACTGTGTAAAAGTTCTTCTGCATATTGGTGCAGAACTTCCTGTGCTCCAACTTGAGGCCATTGCCCCTTGTCCTGTCCTCACAGACCACTGAAAAGAGGCTGGCCATTTCCCTTTGTCTCACACACTTCAGGTATTTATAAACATTGATCAACTCCCCTCTCAGTCTTCTTTTCTAAAGGCTGAACAGCCCGGTTCATTCAGCCTTTCCTTGTAGGGGAGATGCTCCTGGCCATTAATCATCTTTGTAGCTCTTCTCTGGACTCTCTCCAGGAGATCCCTGTCTCTTTTGTACTGTGGAGCCCAGAACTGGGTACATTACTCTGTATTTCTGCCATGCTCGCCAGCCCCTGAGAAGACAACAAGGCTAGCAGCCACCAGCATTCTTTCTGGGCTCTTTTCAGGACCACGATGAAGATGTATCAAAGTAGGGATATAGGAGGGACCGAGCTTAATAAAATGTACAGAGGGCGGTACCGCAGGCATGGAGACACAGCCAGGCTGCAGCTTGTTGGAAGGGACCATCCCCATTAGCGTGAAGATCCAACTGCATTTAGTCTGTGGACATCTTAATGCCTCTGAAACCACTGTCTCACCTCCTCCTGCCGCCGTCCCAGCCCGGTATGCACCACCGATCACCATGCTGACATAAGGCTGTAATTGCCAGCACGGGGACTGGGGCCAAGGGGAATTTGCTGAGACAGTCGGGCTCTCCGGCAGCCTGTCAGCTCCTGGGCCCGCAATGGAAATTAATCACTGAAGCTCAAGGAAGCACACCTTAAACAAAAACCCCACCGGCTACACTGAGGAGGCAGGGCACGTCCAGCCTGTTGAAATGACATCGTAATTAAAACTTAATAAAAAGTGGCGTTTATCGATGAGTTGTATTAACCTTGTCTAAAACCATTTGGCCAAATTAAAACTCCTCTCGATCTTTCCCTGCCAGGCTAAAAGCGGCAAGGCGTAAAGCCGATCGATAACGCTAGCCACATTGGCTCTTTGTTCAGGGCAGAAGAAAGCTTTGCTGTTGGAAAGCTTCAGCTGGCATGGCTTCAACCACAGAGACACTGCCTCCTGGCCTCTGCCAGGGCCCCTGCTGGCGAGCCCCAAAAGAGATTGCCAGGGTACTTACACGGGCACATAAAGAATGCTCCCAAAAACGCTGCCGGGGACCAGCTGTCCCACTCCGGGGGACACTTCCAGGTTATTTGCATGAGCAGATATAAATGTATGCCCCGGAGAGTGCTGCCAGGGCCCCTGCTGGCACTCAGCAGGGGCTGCTGCCAGGGTACTCACCCCAGCACAAAGGAACCTGGGCCTCAGGGTGAGGCTGTCACGGTCCCCACGCGTGCGCATCACACCCCTGCGGGGGTGTTTTGGAGGGATAGCCCCCCACTGGGAGCATAAGCACCCAAGGCCCCCAAGCAGCATAGCCGTGGCAGGGCGTCATGTCCCAGCAGGATCGCTCCCCGCTTCTTCTGCACCGGCTACGGACCCATAAAACAGAAAGACTGCCAGACCTTCAGCTCTTTCCTTCCCTGGCCCAGCTGCGTCCGTCTCTCTCCAGCCACACAACAGCTGAGCAGCTCAGTACCGCGCCACCTGCTCCCCACCTCCAATCTCCACCCCCCTGCTTCCAAACCCCACGCATGGCCACCCCCAGGGACGCTCAGTGCTCTGCCCCTTCGGCTGCACCCTCCTGCAGGGCTCGGGGCCCTGCATGGCAGCCACCCGGCTGATCGCGCTGCGTGTGAGCAGCTGGAAAACGAGTGGGCACCCTGGGAGGAAACTCTAAGTACGCCGCCGGCTGAGTCAGGGTGGGCCAGGCAGCCCCTCACCCGCCTCCTTCCCACGCAGCAACACAAGGGCAGGCAAGAACAGGCCGGAGAAAGGCGCGGGGACTCCTGGGTTTTCCATCTGCTCTTGGGGTCGCTCCCAGTCAGTCCCAGTCTGCTCCTGATGAGCTTCTGCTGAGAACCGCCCCTGCTCGCATTTGCTGTGGGGTTTGCTTGGGCTGCACCCCAGGTGCTTCCCCCTGCGGTGCTGCCATGGCCAGAGCGCCCGCTCTCCTCTGCCGTCACAGCTGCTGCCTCTCTGCAGGCCACCCCGTGTGTGAACGCCACTACATGTGCGCACAGGAGGTGGCTCTGACTCCAGTTGTTCTTACATGATCGAGTAGGTACCAGCCTTGCCCCTTTTTGGATGCTGGTAGTTTCTTGGTCTCTGTTACAGCTCGCAGCAGCCAGTGATGGGGGATCCCTGCCAGCAGCCCTTCACTGCTGGTGTGATGTGGGCAGCCTTCAGGGATGCTTAAAACGGGTAAAACACCCTCAGAGAGAAAAACATTCAGGAAGTTTCTCTCTGGAAATGCCAATGCTGCAGCACAGCCAGGGAAACCGACTGATCTGATAGCAGATCTGATAAAAAGGAAGTTTGCGCCTTTGCTTCCCACCCAAGCAGGTAGCTAAGCCATGGAACTCCCTGCCCCAAGGCATTTGTTTGAGGCAGAGGACTTCTTGCACCTTTTCACCAGCCCCTAGCACAAGCCCTTACTGGAGTCAGGACCCTGTGAGCATCACCAGCCTCCAGGCATCCCCACTAACTCTGTGTCTCCCTCAGGGCTGTTCAGGATTGCAGCAGGTATATCCTACATTTAAAGCAGAAATGGAGGAACTGGTTTGTGCTCAATCAGATTCATTCTTCCTCTCTTTCAAGTGCCCTGGTTTTTTCCAGGGGTCAGCATCACAGGCAGGGACACAGAATCACAGAATTACAGGGTTGGAAAAGACCTTTAAGATCATCAAGTCCAACTGTTCCCATCCTATGCTAAACCATATCCCAAAGTACCTGATCTACCCTTTTTTTAAACACATCCAGGGATGGTGATTCAACCACCTCTTTGGGCAGCCTGTTCCAGGCCCTGATAACTCTTTCAGCGAAGTATTTTTTCCTAACATCTAATGGGAATCTGCCCTGGTGAAGCTTCTTGCCATTTCCCCTTGTCCTATCTCCTGTCACCTGGCTGAAGAGTCCATCTTCCACCTCCCTACAACCTCCCTTCAGGTAGTTGTAGGTGGTGATAAGGACACAAACACCTCCATTAGGTGGGAGCAGGAAAACATGCCTTCTTGGGAAACCCTTCCCAAACTCCACAGGCGAAGGTGGGATTCAGCTTTGGTAAGCAGGGATTACATCACTGGAAGCGCTTGTTGCTTTAATTATAGCTTTTAATATCTCCTGCAAAAATGTTTGAGACCTGCTGAACTCTTCTCTGACTTCTGCTAAGACCCCTGGGCTCCATCGTGCACAGCAGAAGCAAGTCCTATGGGTAGGGTGAAAAGATACTGCCTTTAATTGTCCCGATACTGTTCCTCATGTAATTGAGTATCTCTGGTTTCACACAATGAAACAGGGAGATGAGTTCCCAGTGAATCTTTTCGAGTTTCTCATTCCTTTATGGAGTTTTATCAAGCTGTAACCACAAAGGGAGGTGGGGCTGGGAGGGGGAAGACTCAACCCTGTCTGGGGAGGAAAATGTTCTTGTTTTTACTGAGTGGTTCTGCTTTCCATTTGCATTCAGAATTAAAATTACTCCGTCTAGTGACAAAAGGAACTTCTTGGTGCTTTTCCCCTTCCTGCACCTCTGTTTTGCCTGGTCTCCCGACAACATAGAAGATTAATACAAAGAGCAGCATAGGACATTAATATAAAGAGTTAGTGAGCAAAATCTGTCATGCTGATAAAGGCATATGAAGAAGAAAGCCCCGCTGAAGCCTCAGGCCTCCTGTTTAGTTTGCAGAGCTGCAAAATATAAAAAAATTCCCTGTTTGGTAAATTGGGGAAACGTGGTCCAGAGCAACTGAGAGACAGATGTGGAACCCCATGATGCCAGTGCTACAGACTTGCTTTTCAAGCTAGAACAATACTTTAAAATGAAAAATTCATTACTCGGATCTGTGAAAAGCAAATGAAGCTCAGCCTTTCCTAACCTTGACATTTTCCAGACTGCTAGCCAAATCCACGGGTAGGACACACGCACGCACATCCACCCCCACCCTTCAAAGGGCTAGCTGGTCTGACCAAGAATGGCTTTCAGATGTGACTTATCTTCTCTGAATGAGCTGTGACACCACCAAGTCCCAGCATACGAGGTTCCGTGCATCTATACCTCTGATTACTAAACCCAGTGGTGGGTAAAGGCTTTACCACTCCATCTGCGCTGTTCTGGTGTGGTCCCCAAAGACACAAACCAGAGGGAGAGCGGGCGAAAGCGGGGTGCAACAATTAGTAAGTTCATTTGCCAGAAGACCATTTGCATGCGCTGTTGCCAAATTGCTGCCCCCCCTTAGCCATTGCGAGCTGTTTCGGCAGCCCTGGGTCTGCTCCCTGACGTGAGGCTATCCTAACGCCGCCCTCCTTGCTCTGCGTTTCGTCCCCGTCCCACCCCCCCAGCTCCATCTATAACGTGACAGTTCCTGCCAAACAATGTTAGCGCATTAGCCACTTTCTCAGACGACGGCTTCCCCGCTGGGCAGGGTCTCTGCAGCGCGGGAGGACGGAGACCACAAGCCTCTCGACTCCAAAGAGATTTTTCTCCCCCCCTCCCCGGTTAGCGGTTATTCCCTGAGCCCCGCTGATGAAAGACACAGATGTGTCTGCAGAGGAGCGGCTCGCGGTGCCTGACTCATTCCCCAGAGCCCTCTTCAGCCGGTTTGATGTCTAAGTGGAAGGGAAGAAAATAAGCTGACAGTGGGGTTACCACCCAGATGATTTTCGGAATTGATTAGCCGCTTTTCCATAGGTCTCTCAGCCGCACAAACAGCAACCTCGCTGGCTCTCACATGCTAAGTAATGACCTCAGCTAGGAGAGCTCTACAGAAAGACCAGCTGTAATGATGTGCTGCTTCCCTAGGAAAGAAACAAAGGAGAAGCCAGGGGAAAACAACATGAAGGGAACTAAATAACAGCTGGGAAGAGGCAAGGGGAAATGCAGCTTGCAAGAGAGAAAGGAAAAATAGGCACCTTCCTGCAGCAGCTCGGTGTTTGACTCCAGTTTGTATGTAAAGGGCTGAGCAGGCCAGGGAAAGAGACCTCACACCACAGCTTTCTGAGATCAGGGCTGTGAGTGTGGAACAGCCCCATCAGCAGCTCAGGGCCTTCTTTGGGTGTGTTATGCTGGAGGTGATGGTGTAATAAACTCCAGATCCCCTCCAGCTGTCATGCGCTGGCCAACCCACTGCCATGTGTGGGGTGGCCAAGAGCAGCTTTAGCAGATCTGACCATGACCTCCCTGCCAAGCAAAGCTGATCTGTGCTGGGCAAGCATCATTCCTTAGGCAAGGCTCCTGCACCCAAAAGCCCTCCTGTCCATGAGGCTTTCAGCTCAAGCAGGCACCATCTGTGCCTCAGAGCTCCCACCAGCCTCTGCCCTGCTGCCACCACCAGCTCAGACCCTGGCCCCAGCATGGGTGGGAGCAGTGGGCAGCTGTGTTTTTTGCAGTGCACACTGTCAGTATGCCTGGAGTCTTGCACCCCAGTAACAAAACCTCTGGGAGCTGCAAACAGTAGGGGCCGGACAGGGCTGCTGAGCCTGACAGCCGTATCGGGGCTTCCTCGGTTTTTCCCACTGTTTCTGAGAGGGGGAAGGCTCTCCTTCAGCATCCTTGGACAGCCCCTCTCATGGGGAAGCTGCACCTCAGGCAGGGAGGGTGGGTGAAGCCCACTCTGACCAGTCTGTAGAGCACTTTGAGGTCCATAAAAGCCCCAGGCAAAGCATGATCTTCTTGTGCCTCTGGGCTGAGATGGGCTTCAGTAAGGGTGGCTACCCAGCAGGCTTCAGGTGCCACCAGCATATGCTCTGCTAGATGCTGCAGAGATGATGCGTGGCATAAAAGGGGTGAATTTTGGAAGTGGGGAGACTTAGGCTGGACTCCAAAGGACGGTGCTAATTTAGATCAGATGCTAAATCTAACTTTGAAGGGGAACAAATGGCCCAGCCTTCCTAATCTTTTGCTCCTGCCTCCTCTTGAAACCTCAGAATGATGCAGATTAGAAGAGGAAGGCTGAGCAGGGTGCTACAGAGTCTCATCGCATTGCTCCTTCCCATCTGTGCTGTGCTAGGCCTGCCAGAGCGTTTTATTTGACAAAAAAAAAAAAAAAAAGCTGGAAATAACCCCCCCACACACACATACAGAGACTATATTCCCTCTGCAAGTGCCCCATGCCTAGAACTGCAGTCTGCTGCTCTCAGCGCCTCTAATTAGCTAAGCAAGGCAAGCACTCATTAGCCCCATCTGGGTCACTCTGCAACTGGGAAAGAGGAGCATTAACCCCCACGTGGCTCCAGAATAAATAGGTGAGAGGCAGCTCTGTTCCCTGTGGCTGCCTGTCCCAGCAGCAGGGTCCCAGGCAGCCCGGCCCTGGAGCAGGGTGCCTTTGGGTGGGAGCGAGGAGGTTGGGTGTGCTGATGGTGCTCCTTCTCCAGGGTCAGACCTCTCTGTGAGGTGCTATTAGCTGCAGACTGGGAGATGGGAAGGTTTGTTGCTGCACCACACAGCACAGTGCTGTGATTTTAGCTGGTTTTGTGCTAGAAGCGCTTTGCTGGTAGCATCTCCTGGAGTAGAGCTGTGTGGGAATAGAGGGAGGCTCTGGCACGATGGGTACGACTGCAGTGACAGAGTTCGGCTTGGCACTGATGAGAGGTTTCACAGCCATAACTTCAGAGAGCTAAGCAAAGCCAGCTGCCAGCTTAATAACAAAAAATAAATCTTAGATGTGCTTTTTGTTGAAACTAGGGCACAAGGGGTAAGTGAGCACCAAAACTGCGCTATCGTACTTCTCACCTGTGTCAAGCCTTCTTTTCGGCCATGTGGGTTTTTTGCAGCTGTGGTAGTGCATCAGGCTCTGATCTAGAGCCCAGGGTGCTGGGCACAACACATACATGTGGACAAATTCATCACTGCCTCAGGCTGTTTGTAGCCTTTAACCAAAGGCACTTACTTGTACGCTGGGTTTGCCCAAAACAGGCAAGCAGGGTAAGTCAGAGAACAAAAGTAAGCATGTGGTTCCTTATTCCATAAAGTTCATTAGGTTTTTTAGGGAATTGGAACCAGAGGAAGGTCTCTGCCCAGGAGAGGATGAGAGAGGAATAGGAGCAACTGCTCTGCCTGCAGACAGGAGATGGTGAAGAACACTGAGCAGCCGCGAGTGCTGAAAAGAAAATATGCCTGTGTCTTTCTCTCCCTGGTACAAAGAAACAGCATGGGGCGCAGCAGCTGCAGCAGCAGGGACAGGATGGAGAGCGCTTAAAATATTTCCTGACTGACTGAATCTTTGGGCTGTGGAGATGTTCTGCCTTCCTCGGTGTTCCCCACCCTGCAGGTGGGAGGACATTTGGGGCAGAGGAGCCTAGTGGTGGAATATGGCATGAAAGGCACCCCTTCCAGGATTGGGAATTGTACAGGGTGTAGCAAAAACACCCTACCCTGCTGCTCATTTGTGCTTTGCAAGTGGAGCAGAACAGTTAGGGAGACCTCCCCTGAGTTCTCCCTGGGGTTGGACCCGATGATGTCTTGAGGTCCCTTCCAATCTCTACAATTCTGTGATTCCCCAGGGTAGGCTACACAAATGATAACATGGCAGTGAGCCACCAAAACAGCAAGTGACCAGTGGCCTCAAGTCACCTCCCTGCTACTGCTCTCAGGCTTTTTTTTTTTTTTTGTAAGGACCATTTCTCACCAGGCATGGATCACTGACATGGAGATACCAGGAACAGCTGGAACAGACTGACAGATGTGGACTCGACCTACCTTCTGGGTACAGCCAGCAAGTTAAACATTCCTCCCCAAATCCTGCCCTTTCCATGCCACTTCAGATGAATGGCCAGACGGTTTGTCTGAGCTGCTTGGTAGCTCCTTGCTCAGCAGCTTTGAGATCTCTGTGAGATTTCCTAAGCAGAAAGGTGGAAAATGGACAATCTGTGTAGACTGCACGTGTACGTACGCAGGTAAGTCCTCGTGCACACACAGACCTCCTCACATTGATAACACTGTAGGAATTTCTTGCCTATGCTAACTTAACCGAGTGATCTATCAACGCAGGCAATAGAGCCAAAGCTGGGCTGTTAGCAGTGTGGAGCCTGTAACACACAGTTAAGCAGATCTTGTAGAAAGAGTGACATATTTTGCAGTTCATTACAGCATTCGTTGCCTCCCTCTATCGTCTTCCACCTAGAGCATTAGCATCCTCATTTTGCAGACGAGGATCTTGAGGCATAGCAGTCACTTGTACTAAGAGCGGTTTGGAATACTAAAACTGATACAGCATTTAAGGAAAAAAAAAATTACTATTTATGCTAGATCTCTTCCTCCTGTATTGTTTTCCTCAGCTGGATCAAAGGAATTAGTTCAGCTGGTTTGTCTTTTATTTCAAGTCTTCTTTACTTCTCTTTCTGTTAGTTAATCTTCCTTAGCGTGATCTTCAAAGTCGGGGTTGGGAAAACTGCGGGGGAATTTTGACTGTCAGTTTGGTTTATATTTAATATCCCTGTTGTAATGGTATCCGAATGTCTTGCTAAAAGAACTTTTGCTTGGTTTTTACTTTCAACTTGGCTCCTGTGATGGTACTTCAGAACAATGGCACCCCCCTCTCATGGGAAAGAAAAATCAGTTGAGAGGAGCATTTGCTTTGGAAAGATGAGGGTAGGGTAGTCATGGCTATTTAGAGACTCTATTTACATGAGAGAGAGAGGGGGGGGAGAGAAAGAAAAGCAGAAGTAGTGAAGTTTTGTGTCTCTAAGCAAGGAGACTTCCCAGGAAATGGTGGCCTTAAATGGGGCCCCTTTCTGAGGCATTAGAGAGCTAGGTACAGAGAACCAAAAATCATTTAGGTGGTCTCCTCAGCCCACAAATCATGGGCAACCTGGTACTCATGGCCACAGGGCTGACAGGAGGGCACAGGCTAAAGTTGAATGTCATATGCCAGTGGACTGGCTGATGGACCTGGGGAGGAAATGAGCTGGGAAGAGGGCTTGCTCCAGAGAGACGCAGTGGTTGCTTAGAATCTTAAATTAGAGAACACCCAAAGGATTGTGTATTGTCCTCCCAACCAAAGGAGGTCATTGAATAGGTCCCACAACAAATCAGCTCTCCAGGTGTTTACAATGAGTGAAGCATTATCCTACATTGGCATCATTCTTGTTCCACAAAGGCAGCAAAGCATAGCTTGCCTGCAGAACATTACTGCTCATGCCCTTGGGCCAGCAAAGACCGGGGATCACTGGTGTCAAGTGTGACTACACAGTCAAATAAAGAATGACTTTGGTGAGGCCAGGCAGACCCACGCTAGCTGCCAGCTCGTCAGCCGAGTAATAACAGGAGTGGGGATACTTGTCACCAATAAACCAAATTCATACTCGAGTGGGCTGGTCCAGTTCGTGCTGAAGCCTACGCTGCTGCCTCTTCACCACTGCTCTATGCGTGCTGGCTTGGAGATACGCTCCCCATCCCACTTCAAACACATGCGGGTGTTTGGCAAGCGGTGTCTGAGCTGGGGATTGCTCGATATGTGCACCCAAAAACGCCTGCCCAGCTCCTGCTTCTTCACAGCCCTCAGATCAAAGAGCAGTGGACTTAAACATGAAGTATGATTGGCAGCTAGGCAATGCTTCTTGACAGATGATACTCTGCAAAAAGAAGGGTGGCTTTTGTCTCTCTGCTCTTGTAGGGTCTTGCTCAGAGAAGCAGCAGGATGGGCATGATCTTGTAGTGTGTGAGGTGCATGCTATAAATCTCCCAGCCGCAGTGGGTGAGAGAGAGAGCACTTCTCTGCCATGTCTCCCTCTTGCTGGCAAGGGTTTTCTCCCATCTAATTGCTTCACAGAGAACGCGTGTGTCCAAGCAGTGCAGGACCCATTTCATCCTCAGAGACTTCCCTCGTCCACTCCAAACGTTGATCAGAAGTACAAAGCATGTTCTGTCCAGAAGCATCTCTGTGGTATGTGCTAACAACCCACTTCTCCTCCCAGCAGTCCAGCTGCCTCTAGCATGGACTGTGCACAGCCAGGCACATTTTACCAGGGATGGGCAAGATGAATTTTTTCTCCAGCTGAAGCTGCCTGGAATTGCTTTAAGATCAGCAAAATGCTCGGGTTGCAGTGTGCCTGGAACACATGTGCCCAAACACTGCCAGGGAAATTTTTAGCTACCAGAACTGTCTAGAACCTATATACAATATTATGTCTTAAAAGGTAGGATCTCTGGAAACTCCACCCCCCTTCCCTCCCAAATGCAGGCCCCAGCAGTGTGATGCGCTTGGTTCAGCAGTGACCCAGAGGGAAGATCACTGACCGTAGGCAGGCTTCCCTTCCTCTCCTGGGCCTCCCTCAGAGGCCTCTGATCCTGTACGGAGCCAGCTCACCTTTCAAGAGCTCACACAAACCAAGTTTCCTCCTCATGGAGTCCAAATGAAGTAGCACACTTCATGTCACCCATGGGGACAGTCCTAGCTGGGTGCTCAGGGTGACAGGAGGCAGTGGGAGGATTTGCTATTTGCCTGACGTCCCGGCTCTCCGATTTGAGTTCCTAAACCCCCTCAGACTCAGCTGTGACTCACTGCTGGTATTTGATCATATTTTCAGAGCAGGATTAATTTCACCTTATTGCTTGTTCACTTAACAGACCAGTATCCTCTTCAAAGGCCCATTCTTTGGAGGTGGAAGGAGACACATCACATAATTTAGTGACCATTGCTTCTAAATGGGAAGGTTAATAGCTTGGCCGCTCTGTATTTTACACACACACACACACACACACACACGTCTTTTTCCCTCTCTAATCGTAAAGCATAATGTTTTTTATTTCCATACAGCACTTTCCCCATGTGGCTTCATCTAGATGAATGCCTTTTGGGGCATGGTGACAAATTCTGCCCTCACCCAGAGCACAAAGTGGGGTCACCCCCCTAGCTGCCAGCCAAGTTCCCCCATTTTGTCTGCGGGTTGCTGGGAGTGGGCAATGGAAAGGTAGCCACCCAGGTAACTGACAGTGTGTTGGGGTGCTGATTTTGCAAATCAGACTGCTTATCTGGGTGATTATGTACAGCATTAACTTCAAGTGGTTGGGGTTTTTTTGATGCCATGGTCTAGCAGGGCAGACAGATCTGCCAGCATACAACCCTCTCTTCCCAGCAGGAAAATGAAGCTTAGACAGGAGGGTGAGCCAGGAAGAGTGGATGTAGAAAACCCAAAACTTGAAAGCTGTTGAGTGTGGAATAAAAAATAAATCCACTGGCTCTTCTCCCTGTCAGTGCAGGCCTTTCTCTATCATTTATGTTACCTGTATGTTCATCACAGGTTTAAAGCAATGGGGGTTCTTCCATGGGAGCAGTTGTTCCACCATAGCCACGTTGTTTGCAGCAGGAATCCTCACCTAAACTTCAGGGGAAAGTGGAAGTGTGTTGGCAGAGCTGTTTGGGGAGATGGGAACCAAAGCCTAGAGGTTCCTCTGGCCAAGGCTGTGATCCGTTTATCAGATCTCTGTTCAGGAGCCTGCGGCGTTCCTCCTGCATAATGTCTGAACTGCAAGGAGTGCTTGGAACTTGTATTGACATCCTATTAGCATGGGAAACCCTGGAGCTGAGCCTGAAGTGTTTGATGAGAGGTAATAAATGAAAACCAGCTAGAGGAGTCGGTGGATGATAGCGTCACTAATGTCGCAAGCAGGCCTTCTCTTTGCATTTCTACACTGCCGGTGTAAACCGGATTGGTGACAGAGGTGACCAGCAGCTGCCATTACATTGCACAGCCTACATCCACACCTCTGAATGCTGCTGAACTGTAGACTTGCCACAGAGGACACGAGGGTGCCATCAGCTAGGCAGGGTTACTTCCCAGCAGACAGTTATTTCAGCAGTAAGGAGACCACCGCCATGCAGATCCCATCCAGGAAAAAATCCTTTGGACAGCTTCAGAGCGTTGATTGTCATGACAACTGGAGCCAAAACCTTGCACAAGCACGTGCAAAACCATACCAGTGGCCCAAACTGCCTGGATTTAGTATTCGCTGGGTGTACATAGCAGTGTGCTGAGAGGAAGGGAGAACCAGGGAGTCTAAGGAGACAGCAGCACCCCATGTCGCTACTCATACTGCTCAGTACGCCCTGTGCACTGCAGCATGCAGAATGGAAAGAGCCACACTGCCTCGCAGCCCCTCTGCCCCCCATTCACAGTATGGTGCTCAGGCTGCGTCAGACCCCGGGGAGGACTGTTTCTGGGCTGGGTACCGGGCGGAGGTACGGGGATGTGCAGCTGGTGCCTTGGAAGAATGAAGCTGGTATCTGCAAGATGCCAAGTGCAAAACTATTTCCCAGCCCCTGTGGAAATGCTGTAGGAGGAACTGCCTGTCTTTTCTGGGCTGTCCCCCCTTGGCTGGCCAGGTCAGCTCCATAGGCACAGCAATGGAAGAGGCTGGGACAAGAGGGGTGAAGGCAGCTCCTCAGCCCCACCGCCAGCATCTCAGGTCTGTTCTGATGCACATTTCGCACTAATGAAAATAGCCCCTGAGGTCGAGACTCTGCTCCTGTGGAGAGTCAACTGGTTGGCAGAAAAAGCTGAGCATTTTAAAACTCCCTAGTTACAAGCAGGACTGTTCTGGGAAAGGTCTGGAGATGACTAACCGGATTAGTCACTAGCTCTTTCCCTTTGAGGCTGGGCACTTAAAATCCCTTCACTCCATGAATCTGCCAGCCATCCCCCACGCCAAGCTGCCTACAATCACTCTCCTCTGAATGACTTGACATACAGACGGGTTTTGAAAGTCTTTCATAGACCTTGCAGTGATTGAGACCTGCCTGGGTTATTTACACCAGAGGAAGCGACCTTAGCTGTTTTCCTTGCATTGTAACCAAAGATGTGCCTAAACCAGTTTAAACAGTGTTTACGCTGGCTGAGTTTAATTATACGTACTGAATTAAGTAAACCAGTAAAAGCGCAGCTTAAACTGGTTCAAGAGAAGCTACACTAGGGATCTGGAAATACGTAAATGTTGTTATATGTCAGGGAAACTTTTGTCCAAGTAGGCCAGGCCTCATACTGAAGCCATCACTGGGAACGTCAACTCCCTACCTTTGGTATTTACAGAGAAACTGCATTAAGTCTCTCCATCTCACCTGGAATAATAATGTTCAGCATGTACGTAGCATTTTACAATTTCAAAGCAGTGAACACTGAGATACCATGGTAATGAGACCTGACAAGACACTAGCATTAACTAATTAAGACTCGCAACTTCCCTGAGATATCTAAATATGACCATTCCCATTTTACAGAAGAGGAAAATACACATGAATTGATTTACTCAAAGGCACAGAGGAACTTGGTGAAAGAGATGGAGCCACAGCTCAGTCCTGCTGGTGTTTGGATGGCTGCTCAGCCCAGTGTAACCTAGTATCCCATTTTCAGCAGGATTTCCAGTGCTGTGGAAGGAATGGGATTTGAGTATATCCCTAGCTAAAGGCAGCAGCAGTAACAAGCAGAGGTATCAGTGATGTTGAAGAAGGATGCTGGTGAAGTCACAACAAGTCATGGTTGGGAGTTGCACTCACCACAGAAGTAGCATAGCAGGAAAAGCAGCTAACAGGTGGGCATCAGATGAAGTGCTGGAGAGGACTATGTTAGCTTAAACTGTCCCAAGCCTTGCCTTTCCAACTCACACTGCAGCTGCAGCAGTTGATGCACACACAACCATACCTTTTTTAATTTGTAGGGACTTGGTGCTTTATACCAAAACTGAGTCTGGTCCAGAAGCCTCTGGGGGGGCACAGCCTTGGCACTGGTTCTGGATGGAGCCCTCTTGCTCTGCACAGGCAGGTACCCAGCAAAACCTCTCGTAGCTGTATGAGATCAGAGGCTTCAGGCAAGAAATAAAGGTTCCACTCATATTGAGGCTTTAGGTCCTGACTGCAAAAGGTTGGTTACAACAAATATTTAGTGGTGCTGCCAGAGATGTTTGATACCTCTAATCCCCATCTAAGGAGGTGTTGAGCAAAGAACCAAATCGTTATGGCTTGTAAGCAAAATGATCTTTTAATTCCCCTCAAGGAACGTGGGCTTTTTCTCTCCCAGAATGACCGATGGGGAGCTCCCCTATGCATGGAGCACCACCCTACCATGAAGCATCCTTTGCATTTTATCTGGGGCTGTTCCCTTTGCCTGTGAGTGCCTTGGCTCCGCAGTGTGCTGCACCTGAGCTGTACAACCCCAGGCTGCAGCAGTGAATCCCAATGAGCCTCTCAGGCCATGCACATAGGCAGTCTGTAGGAACCAGTCCTGGAGCACACAGTACGCCTATCAGCACCATTGCTAACTGCTGTTCTGGAAGCAATTAAAATATCTCTTCGTTTATGCTGTAGCACTGCTGCCTGTGGAATAGCTGCAGACAGCAGAAGTGGAGACAACAGACCTGGAGAGACATGAAAGTGTTTGGGTTTGCGTGTCTCTCCGCTCTGCTTCCCGCCGAGGCTTCCAGGGCAGGTCGCTAGCTCCCCGTCTCGTTTTGCAGCCGTTTAAGCCAGCCTGTGTCTGACTCGTCTCTCTGCCAGATGTACAGAACCAGTGCTCAGCAGCAGCTGTGAGCGTGGCTGACCACAAACGGACGCAGTGGGCCCCCTCTCAGCGCTACTCTTTGGGGAAGATTTGGAAAGATCCAGATTCCCTGGCTTTAAGTGCATTGCCACAAATTATCATGTGCCTGTTGATTGCTCTCTGGGGCTGGGGGGGGATGGGACGGGACACCACAGGGATGGACACAGACACACAACATCAAGTTACAACCTGTGTTTTTCAGCCCCAATGGATTAGGAGCAGAAAAATCCGTTGAGGCCTAAGGCATAGATGTGTTGGTTTGAGATGTAGTTTAGTGAAGCACACAGGAGAGGAGCCATGATGGAGGCTGCGTCGCCACATCACTGCCGGCTGAATTCCCAGTAGGTAGATGCTTTTCGACTACGAGAGACAATTCAAACTAAAAATGGCACAACACTGATAATTCTCTCCTTAAACCAACAGTGATGTGTGTGGCTGCGGTTGTGCTTCATGGAAAGAGTGGCTGCACTTCAGTAACATGAAAGTACGCCCACTTTGGTTTGCTCAGCTGAAAGCAGTGCTGTGAAGGAAATATCTGGGAAATTACAAAGATCAACTGTCCTGGTTTTCAGCTGGGATAGACTTAAATCTTCACCAGAAATTGTGAAGGGACACAGCCAGGACAGGAGACTCAAAGTAGCGGAAGGGATATTTCATGCCATGATGTCATGCTCAGCATTAAAGGGGGGAGCGGGCTGGGAGTGAGGAGTCACTGCTCTGGGTCGGGGTGGGCGTCGGGTTAGAGGCAGTGAGTGTATTCATTGTGCATCACCCATGTTGTGTGTTGCCATAAGTGGTGTTACTTTCCTTTCCCTTTTCTGTCCCAGTAAACCGTCCTTATCCCAACCTTTTTTCTTCAGATTCTCCTCCCCATCCCACCGGGTGAAGAGGGATGAGCAAGCAGCCATGTGGTGCTCAGCTGCCAGCTGGGGCTGAACTGTGACGGTCCTTTTTGGTGCTCAATGTGAGGCCTGAAGTGGGGAGATAACCATAGATCTGTCCAGAGCATGTTAAAGTTGTTATATGCATTTATTATATAAGTTTAATAGCCACTGGTTACAATGGTGTTTTGTTTGTTCACATGGTTCTGCTATGTACATCCTTACTTCCTGCATGTATTCCCTGCAGAGCTGTTTATCACTTCTGGAGAGGGATCAGGGTTCTCACTTTGCTGTTCTGTGCTATGTAATATCAACTTATAACACCGCTGGTCATGCGGTTAAGCTGATATTTGCACATAGCATTGCTGTCATACCTGTACCTTGGAGGATATCTTTCAGAATTTATTAAGAATCACACCTAATCTATGGGAAGATGGAGGGATACTTTCTCTCACTCTTTCCCCTCCCTTTTCCCTTCAGGCTGCTTACAACAGCCTTTGAGAGTTCTGAATCCCCTTGGAATGTTCAAGCCATCGTGCTCTTGTTGCTGTGTCTCCTGAATGTGTTCCAGGTCTTGCTTATGGTTACAAACAATCATATTAAGAATACCACCCAGAGATCTGCCTGAGGCTGGACAGTCATGGGTGGCACGGCCTGTGGGAGAACATGGGCAGGTATCAAGAGAACTTCTCGCCTCCGATGGTTTGGAACAGCAACGCCAAACCACTGCGGGACCCTGATAAAGTGAGAGGGTATTTGAAGAGAAACACTGTGGCTATTCCAAAGAGGCAAAACTTGCCACACTGTGCTGGGCCCTGGCCAGTATCTGCCAAATGCTGCTCAGTGTCAGGCAGCACCCTCAGGGGGAAGAGGGGGAAACAGCCCACGAGCACTGTGGCTACTCACACTGCAGTGATGAGTACCACAGCTGAACTGAAGAAACTCATCACTTGCCCCTGTGCAGAAGAAGTACACATAAAAATCAGTTCGCTTAGTAAGAGGTGACAATGAACCAGAACCACCACAAGAACAGGAGGAAGAGGTAGAACCAGAGCTGATCACCCAATCCCGGTCCCTGAAATAGCTGTGAGATGTGTGAACAGATTTCAGCCACTATCCAGGAGAGCACATCATTACCTGGCTGCTCCAATGCTGCGATAATGGGGGGGCCAGTAGCCCAGAATTAGAAGGTAGGGAGGCCAAGCAGCTGGGATCCCGGTCTAGGGAAGGGGGTGATTGGAAAAGAGGTTGGAAGAAAGACCTAATCCCTCTGTTTCTGGAGATGACTTCTGTCAGGCATGAGGGAAAGATACCCCTTCAGTGATCATGTATGCCAGGCAAGTGGACCACCATGAAAAGAGGTATCTAGTATCTGAGGGAGCCAAAGAGTGATCATAAAAAATCAGTCACTCTTGGGTGATGGCTGGGCTAGCTTGGCTGGATAGATATTTTGCCAAGAAAGTTTGGACCAGATGATCCTTGAAGTCTCTTTCAACTTGGTATTCTATGATTTAACAGTCCCAGTGCGAAAAATGTAATGGAGAATGGAGACAGAAAATGTTGTGTCATGGCCTGAATGAAGTCACACCACTGCTGAGTGCTGCAATACCTGTTGTGCTAGAACCTCAATATGAACGGGAATCAAAAGCAGCCAAGGAGCACAGGAGATCCAGTCTTTAGGAACAAAATGGCGAGACAGGCATCGTCAGATCTCAATGGATGAAACAAAATAGCAGTTATGTCTCTACAGACTAGCAAAAAGGAAACCCAGGGCTTCTTAGGTGATGTGAGCTTTTGGAGGATGCATATTCCAAATTACAGTCTGATTGTAAGCCCTCTCTGTCAGGTGACCTGCAAGAACCATTTTCAGTGGGGCCCTGAACATCAGCAAGCTGATGGGTCCTGTTGTGTTGTGGGAAAACCTTGGAGCTGGAAGGCTGCTGTGTGGAGTAATACACGACAAGTCACAGATGCTGCTGAAGGAGGAGGCGAGTCGAGCCAGTCTGTGGACATGCAAGCCATGCAGCCAGCTCCATGCATGGCCAAGAGAGAAAAGTGGCCAGTGCTCTACCTCTGTACTGACTCCTGGATGGAGGCCAGTGCGGCCTGGGAGGTGGTTACAGCAATGGAAGCAGAGCAACAGGCAAACCCATCTGGCAAGATGTTGCTGCCCAGCTAGAGAAGCTGGGTGTAAAGTATGTCATGTTGAGAGTCTGGCCTTGGAGGAACATCAGAACACCCAGCGGGTGGATCAGGCTTTTAAAGCTGAAGTGACTCAGGTAGATTTGGACTGGCAATGCTTGCCTGTGACACATGCTGCAGGAGTCATGGAAAACCTCCTGGTTACTCAAAGCTAAAGAGAAATGTTTGCTTGACAGCTAAATCTGCAGCCCTGTTTATGTTAGCTGAAGTCTCAATGTAGCTGTATTTATACCATACACCCAACTTCATCAGCAGACCATGTGCAAGCTGGTGCACTGCAGCAGGGTGCCAGATAAGACAGAAAGGCAGTTATCTCATGTCACTCCTGTTCCCAGCTCCTGCCCTCCATGCTCTCAAGCACCTTCCAGGCAGATCCTGTCCTCTCTCATGCCTCCACTCAGCAGCTGTTGTCTGTGCCCACCCATCTCTTCCTCATTCGTTCTCTACTTTAACATCTGGCTTTTCTTTTTATTGACCCCCTCATCTTTTATCTTGATAACGTACATTTTCACATTGCTAGGCTGCTCAGACCTCCCATTTTGTACCTTCCTCATCTCACCTTCTTATTCAGCCCTGCAGCATCCCACTCACCAGCAGAGCCTACTGCTTGACTTTGCCTTCACCACGCATTTCCTCCTCTATTCAACTTCTCCCTCCCTGACTTCACCATTTCTTTCAGCTGCTCCCCACTCTTTCCCTCTCTTCCTCACAGCATTCCCACTCCTTCCACTTCCCAAGTGTCTGTGAGTACGGACTTTTCCATACTCCCTCCTAAGTAGGAAGCAGATGTATAGGCTCCTCCACTTCCCACCTCTCACAGCACTTACCAGTTCCTCTCATCCCCTGCTTCCCTTGTGTCTCTCTCATCCTACACAGTCTCTTGACTACACCCGTGCCCTCGACTCTAAATCTGCTTTCCTCTCCTTCAGCACTTTCTTCTCAAATAAACAGGACTTTTCTCGTTCCACTCCTGTTGGCTTCCATGCATCTTATTTCAGTTCCTCGTGTGCCACCACTGTCACTCTTTATAAACCCACAACTTGTGGCTCAAAATAATGAATTATCAAAACCCAACATGGCTTTCTTCTCTCAACTCTTCTGGTTCAGTTACAGGAAGCAAAGTTTCTCACCTGCTTTTGAACCTCTTCTGCGATCTCTCTGGCTGCTACCATTACCCCAGCCCCACCATTACCAGGAAAAAAAGCCCGTGCTCTCATTTTTCACCATGTGTGCCTTAATTTCCTTGACTTGTTGCCTGAGACAGAAAGGCAGGCCAAGGATTAAATCCAGACCTCCCAATGCTAAGTACTCCAGTCTTTGCTCTGTTCAGGAAGGCTTTTCAACCGTGCTACGTAAACCACAAAATGTCTTTGCTCAGGAGGCCTTGAAAAGGGAACGAGGAACTTGAAGATGGATCAAGATACAAAGTGTCCTAGTAGGTAGATGTGGCTTGGGGTGAAAGTAGGAGGCTAAATCACAACTATTTAGTAACTCAGAGAGCAAAAAGAAAGGCAGCGAGATTTGCTGGTGCTAATCTACTGAGGGAGGTCAGCACAGAAAAGGGAGCAATAAAATTCAGATGTGCTAGAAAAGGGAGCTGAAGCAGTTCACAGAGTGAAATGCAAAAAATCTGTTGTGAAGAAGCGTTGGGTTTAATCTGTTCTTAAATTGTTTCCTCTGAATTAGGAAAACTTGAACCTCCCAAAGACCCATGCTTCTCAGAATGTGCTGCCAGTGAGGTTTGACTGGTCTTTCTGCAAGTGCCTTTGAGTCCTTACAAGGGAAAGCTGCAGGTCCTCCTGTACCTGCTGTATAGAAATCGACTCAGTGGGGCTCCAGATTAAAGCCATGAAGTGGAAACGCAAGGAAGAGGGTTTTTTTTAAGAGAGTCTTATTAATATCACTTCAGCTGGTGAAGAACTGACCTGTACCTGCTGGTAATCCACTGTCTTTTAGAGAAAGGCACACTGCAAGAGATCTTCCTATCAGTAACCTAACATGACATTTAAGCTTGGCTGTATCGGGCACATGTTACAGGCCTTTCTGGAGAAAGTGTAAAGCATTCCCCCCTTCTTTTTGTTTCCAGGTGAAACGGTTTGTTTCAGACATTCAGTCCCTGCATCTTCTACAAACTTTTAATTTGCTTTTGGCACTTTGAATTTGGCATTTTTTTTCTCAAGAAAATGAGCTCAGAAATCCAGAGATGACCTTGAATAACAAAACCATGAGGCTTTCTTTTGGTCCATCACCCTCACTGAATGAGAAACACCCTTCTCAGTGTGGTTCTACGTGGTACAAGCACTCAACTTACAGCCAGTTTGAGAAGAAATTAAGAGAAAAAGCACGGGAGATAGGGGAGGAGTGTAAATACAGAGGGCAGTGAACAGCCACAATGGGATATTGAGCTGAAAAATCAGTAGGTAGGTGAAGTCTTACCAATAGCCTAGAAAAAAAAATAGAGGAGGAATATAGCATACTGGGAAACAACACTGGTCAAGACAGGTTTTGGTTTTTTTAGTTATGAACAGGAAACCCAGAACCAAAGGTGACTTGGAAGGGGATTTGTGAATGGAGGTATTTATCAAAGAAGAGGAAATGTCGTGTTGTACTCACCAGGTCTTTGCCTGCTACTGAATATGAGTGGGAGAAGAGAGATTTTTGTGCTTGAAAACTAAATCTGAAGAAGTAAGAATAGCATAAGGATATGGCAAAGTGAAGTAACCTCAAGTGATCATGGGCAGCCCCCTGGTAGCCTTCCGCAAAAAGAACAATATAAGAGCAAACCCAGCCCAACAGAAATAATGGGGACGATAGAGGGAGCCAAATTAATTAAAAAGAAATGTTAGGCAAAATTAGGGCCGTAGCTCTTCTGACAAGAAGATAGATTAGGAGTCTTCATTAAAGTTCACAATATCCTCAGTGGGACAGAGAGTGGTGATGGTATAAAGCTATTTGACCTAGTGTCAAGAACAAGTAAAGATGCAGCGATAAGATAAGCCATGGCTGGAAATTGCAGGAATTCAGGGAGGAATGTCGGGATAGAGCAAGACAGAAGTGCAATATAAACTCCCCTTACGTGGCCACATGATAAGAAGTTTGCTCTGTGGAAGAATCAGGCATGAAGCAATACCATAGAGTTCAGTAGCTGGCCCAAAGGAAACTGTGTCTGAGGATGTGTCACTCCAAAATTTCTCACGCAGAGCTGTTGGCATTCTATAGTGATCCTGTATGTTGACAAAGTACTATAAATCAGCCCGTACTCTCCTCTTTGGCAATTATCATATTGTGGCTGGATCTGGTCTAATCCAGTGCAGGCAGATGCAGTACACGAGAGATCAGATGCTGCCTTGCTCCAGATCAGATTTTGGGAGTCACTGTGCCTTGAATCACAGATCATTAGGAGTTGGACGGGACCTCAAAAGATCATCTAGTCCACTGCCCCTGCCAGAGCAGGATCACCTAGACTAAATCACACAGGAACACATCCTGGTGGGGTTTGGATGCCTCCAGAGAAGGAGACTCCACAGCCTCTCTGGGCAGCCTGTGCCAGTGCTCCATCACCCTCCTCATATTCACATGGAACTTCCTGTGCTCCAGCTTGCACCTGTTGCCCCTTGTCCTATTGCTGGCCATCACTGAGAAGAGCCTAGCTCTGTCCTCCTGACTCTCACCCTTTCCATACTGATAAACACTAATAATGTCACCTCTCCGTCTCCTCCAAGCTAAAGAGGCCCAGCTCCTTCAGCCTCACCTCATAAGGAAGGTGTTACACTCCCTTAATCACCTTGGTGGCCCTGCGCTGGACTCTTTCAAGGAGTCCCCTTGTCCTTCTTGAACTGAGGGGCCCAGAACTGGACACAGTATTCCAGGTGCGGCCTCACAAGGGCAGAGTAGGGGCGGGGAGAAGGGCCTTTCTTGACCTACTAACCACCCCCCTTCTATCACACCCCAGGATGCCATTGTCCTTCTTGGCCATGAGGGCACATTGTTGGCTCACAGTCATCCTGCTGTTCAGTCAGGGCTTCAGTGTAACGTACTGGTCTTCTACAAATAATAAAGTCACTAAGTCACAAGGGTTCAGGGGAAAACAGATGTAAAGACTGTGCTTAGGAAGGTAACTAATAAACCCTTTAGCACATGGTTTGCCAAAAACCTTGATAAGGAAGGTGTAGGGAATCTATGCTTGTGGGTGTGGCATTAAACGGCCAAGGGCAGTAAGGTCTGCATCTCAGGAATGAGAGGCCTGATGCCACCTCTTCCATTTTACCTTCTTTGCCAATCCATTTCTTAAGCCACCCTCACAGTCCCCCAAAGAGCACAGCAGCTGCTGTGCAGGATGCAGCCCCCTCCCCAATCCGGTCTTCTCACTGCTACAGTTGCCACTCTCGGGTACTTCAAAGCAAGGTGCAAGAAACCCCATAGTGGACAACTAACAGAGTAATCTGCCCACGAGGGAAGTTTCTCCCTAATCCCTCGCCTTCAGCTTCAGCCTTGAAGCCTGCTGGTTTATATCCCTTCTAAAATGTATTTATATCCTGTCTAATGTGACCATGAATGTTCTCAGTATCCATATAAATGTCTAATCCTTTTCTGAATCCCGCTAATCTCCTGGCCTCGGTGAAACCTCATGGTAACAAATGCCATGTGTTAATTACGCATGGTACAAACATTTCCTTGCACCACCTTAAATCCGCTTCCTTCCAATTTCACTGGGTATTCCCGGATCCTGCAATATGAAAAGGGGCAACGGAATTAGAATTCGCTCATTCTTGCCCATCTACACTGTTGTCTCTTTGCTTGTTTCTTCTCTAAACTAGGTGTCCCCACCCTTGGCCAAAGTTTTTTCTGGGTCAGGCTGTTATGCAGTGACCTAGGGCACAGCACAAGAGCTTGTGCCTTCACCTTATTCTCTGTTGCCAGGTACATTTTGGAGGGGAACAGGGAGTGGAAACCCTGAAAGTCTCAAAAGTACATGCTTGAGATTGCAGACTCTTGACATCAAAATGCTCTGTGTCAACGGGTACTGTCTCAGCAGCAATATGATGACACTGAACAATGCCACTGGCCTTTCTCTCTCTGATGCCTCCAGGTCAGAGCAGGACATCTGCAATGTGGTTTCCCCTCAGCCTGCTCCAGCTGCTTTTCAGGCTGTTCCTAAAAGGGGATATCCCCCTCTCCCTCCCACCCCACCTCAAGCATCCCAGTGCTTCCTTGCACCCATGGTGGTGATGACCAGGCTGTGGGATTTGTCCAGTCACTTTTGGTCTAAACGCCCCCAGCCCCAAGCCTGAGGTCTGCATGTGTCTGCTCTGCCGTCACCTGCTCAGCCCATGCGTTCACAAGCCAACACAAGCGGTCACCCTCCAGCTAGTCGGAAACAGCACTGGAAACAGCAAGAGAATGTAAGGTGTGAAGGGGAGACGCTAAAGAAAGTTGACCCTGAGAGGGAAGGGAAGGGAAGGGAAGGGAAGGGAAGGGAAGGGAAGGGAAGGGAAGGGAAGGGAAGGGAAGGGAAGGGAAGGGAAGGGAAGGGAAGGGAAGGGAAGGGAAGGGAAGGGAAGGGAAGGGAAGGGAAGGGAAGGGAAGGGAAGGGAAGGGAAGGGAAGGGAAGGGAAGGGAAGGGAAGGGAAGGGAAGGGAAGGGAAGGGAAGGGAAGGGAAGGGAAGGGAAGGGGAAGGGAAGGGAAGTCAAGGGAAGGGAAGGGGAAGGGGAAGTGGAAGGGGAAGGGGAAGGGCTTGGTATGAAAATGGCCCCAGAGAGATGAAGATAGGAAGGGGTGGAAGGAACAAAGTCCTAAACTGAGGTTAAACACCAGCTTTGCAATGGAGGTAAGACCCTAGACTGCTGCCGCTGTGCACAGTGCTACTTTGGTATCATTCTGAATCCAGACAAGAGAGGCAAACCGAGAAGCGATGCAGTGGCAGCACGCAAAGCTGTACCGGCTTGGTGTTTCACTGGAGCTCTGTCTCACTACAGCAGCCTCGCAGCACCACACCCCCACTCCCCCCCCAACAATCCTCACCCTCGCCAGAGGTTTTTCTCCAGTATATTTCAAAATACAAGATGTGAAGGTGGGGGGAGGCTAGGTAAAGCGGGACTGGTATAAAAATTGCCACTAATTTATACCACTAGCTGGTTTAAAAGTCACAAAAGTCAGGAGAAATGGAGGTACTGGGTGGGCTGGTGGGGCACTGAGGCGCCTCGGGACAAAGAAGGGTGCCTGGCTCCTCTGAGAGCAGCAGCGCTTGGAGAACAAGAGGCGCCGCTTGGGCTCCCCCACGCCAAAACACCGAGTCAGAGAACAGAGTTGCGTCCCACCGGCCCCGGCAGCTGCTTGCCACGCTGCGCTACACGGCCAGCCCTGCTCGCCCGCCAGAGAGCCCGTGCTGGGGACGCGGGTCTGGCACCGGGGCTGATGCAGCCCCCCGGCGCCCTGCGGACAGGCTGAGGGAAGGCGCTGAGGCCGGGCACCAGCGAGGCCAGGGGCTGAGGAGGGGAGAGGGTGGGGAGGCGGATGACTCCGGAGGCGAGGGGCAGGCCGCAGGCGTGAGGCGGGCGGTCTCCCCGTCCAGCCGGGACACAGCGCGAGAGGTCACCGCAGGTCTGAGCTCCAGCGGACACTCCGTCCCGCTGCCTCGCCCCGGGGGGGAAGCGAGCGGGTACGGCCCGGGCCAGGCCGGGGCGGCCCTGCCCTCCGCCGCGCGCGAATGGGGACGCGGCAGAGCCGCGCACGAGGGGACAACAGCCGCCGCGGCCACCCCAAGGCCCCGCCCCCGGCCCGCTGACCCCGCCCCGGTGGGCGCGGCCGGGCGGGCGGCGGGGGGGCCTGTTGTTGTGATGGAGCGACGGCTCCGCCCCCTCCTCGTGCACCGCCGCGCAGCCGCCCGCCCACCGGGGCCCCGCCCACCCCGCCCTCACGCCTTGTGTCTCCGCCCCGCTCTCACCTCCTTATTCGCCCTCCCGCCCCGAGCCCCGCCCCCCCGCGAGGGGCCCCGCCCCTCCCCTCGCGGGTCGTCGTCGTCCCCTGTGTGCGTGTGCACGCGCGGCCCCCCCCAACACCCCCCCCCCAAACACCCCCCACCCCCGGCACGGGCCCATCTGTTCCCGGCGGCGCGGCGGTTGCTCTGCAGGGCGCGGGCGGCGGCGAGGGGGAGGATGGGCCCGCGCAGCGGCGGCCGCCCGCGGCAGGGGCAGCAACAGCAGCAGCAGCGCCCCCGCCGGCCCTAGCGCCCCCGCGCCGGCGCCGAGCCGCCCCATGCGCGGGCGGCAGCGAGGGGGGCAGCGCGGGGCCGCCGGGGGGCGGCCGCTGAGCGGCGTGGCGCCGGGGGGCGGGCGGAGCCGGAGCGCCGAGCGGCGGCGGCACGCAGCCGCCCGCGGAGTGAGGGAGCGAGCGGGCGGCAGGCAGGCAGCCCGGCGGCCGCGGGAGATGTGCCCGGAGGAGGACGGCGGCTGCGGCGGTGGCGGCGGCGGCGTGGCCGGCACCGGCGGCCCCGAGGCGGCGGTGGCGCTGGACGAGCTCCGCTCCTGGTGGGAAGTCCCGGCCATCGCGCACTTCTGCTCCCTCTTCCGTACCGCCTTCCGCCTGCCCGACTTCGAGATCGAGGTGAGAGCCCCGCGGCCGCCGTGCCCCTGCCCGCTGCGCGCCCCGCCGGGCAGCCAACGCCCGCTGCGCGCCCCGGCCCGCGGGCTCTTTCCGCGCCGCGATCGCGCTGCCCGGCGGGTTCCGTGCGTCGCTCCCCGGCGCCCCGCGCCGACCCCCGGCCCCCGGAGAGCCGCCGGATCCCGGTGTGATGCGCCGCGGGCTCTCCCCTCCGCTTGCGGTAGATGCGGAAACTTCCCCGACCCTCCCGGGCGCGCTCGCAAACTTTCGGTGCGCCCCTGCCGAGGCGCTGGTGGGCGGCGGCAGGCGCGACCACCCCCCCGCAGACACACACGCACTCCGGCTCCCGACCCGGCGGAGCGCACGGCGGGGGCAGCCGCGGGCGGAGCGGGGCCGGGCGCCGCCGGGCCGCATTGTTCCGCCGGGCCGGTGTCCGCACACAAAGGTGGGGTGGGGGGGTGCTCGGCACGGAGCCGGCGGTGGGTCCCCAGTGCCCAAAATGGTGGCGGCGAGAGGCGGGCTCGGCTCAGTAACCCCCCACCTCCCCGGGGGTTACCCGCGGCTGTTGTTGTTGTTGGGGTGGAGGGGGGGGGGTGGTGTCCCCACCCTGCTCCGCCTGCGCTCAAGTTGGTTCCTTTTGTTGGGGGGGTGGGTGTAGGGAGGAGATCCCCACCTGGCCGGTGCCGCGGCGGGATTTGGGGGGTGGGGGTGGGGGGGGGGAGAAGGAGGAGGGACGAAGGGTCGCGGCCGAGCCGTGCGGCGGGGGCTGCAGGCTTCCTCCCCGCATCCCAGCAAGCCCCAGCGAGGCCGGGCTGCTCCGCACAGGGCACCGCGCCGCTCATTGTGCGGCTCCGGGGAAGCGACGGTGCCTTCGCCGCCGCCTCTGCCCCCCGCGCAGGGGGAAACTCGGCTCTCGTACCTCTTCACCCCTTTTCCTCTGAAACTTTCTTGTCCCGTGTGTGTGCCTGCGCGTCCCCCATTTATTTCCTTCTCTTTATTTTTTTTTTTTATTCTTATTTTCGTGAGCGTGGCTAATGCTCCGTAAATATTTTGTGCTCCGGCTACAAGATGTTGCAAACAGAGTGTGTCCCTGGTAGGAAACCTTTTGTGCTTGCTGTGAAAAGCTATTCTTGCCAGCGCGTTGGCAATAAACCGGGTGAATAACGTGGTGCCGGCGTGTGGTTTTTTTTTTTTAGAAGACAGTAATTGCCCCGTGAATGCGAATTCCAAAGATGCTTAAAAGTTCAATGGGATGCGCGAAGCCCTAAAGAGCAAAAACTCCTCGAGCAGGATGTGAATTTCTGAAGAGGGGGAATCCCTTATGCGGTGCGAAATCTTGAAAGGGGATAAGGTCTCTCTCAATGATGCAACTTCTTGCGAAAGGGAACTCCCCTCCCCCTCCTATTGATGCCAAACCATTAAAGGGGGGGAGGCTCTCGGGCCCAGCAGCGCAAAGTCTTGAAGGAACCTGAATTTACAATGATAAAAGGGCCAAGGCGCTAGCCTTTCACCTTTGGAGGCAATTAGCATCTGGCTTGCCTCACAAATGAAGTAAATGTGGGCTCCCCTTTGGTTCCCGGAGCACGCTTAGGGTGGGGGAGTTAACATCACTCGGAACAAATTAACTTGCTTTTTTTTTGGTGGGGGGGTTGCCCGGGACGTACGTGTGGATTGGTGCTGGGCGGGGGGAGTGGTGGGGTGGCGGTGTTTAAGAGCCGGAGCTGGAAAAGTCGCCAAAAAACCTCAGTGCCTGCGGACGACCCCGCAGCGTTTGGCAGAGAAGGGTTCTAAGGGATGGCGGCCGTCCGAGGGGCGGTGGAAGCCGCGCTTCAGCCCGGGATGCTGCGAGGGGACGGATGCAGCTGTCAGAACTCCACGTCTTCAGGCATGCGGAGTAAACCTCCTTCCCCGGCACGCTGCGAGCGGCCCGGCCCAACCCAGGAGGTTTCAAAACTCGCTGGTCCTTCAAGCTCACCATCTTGTTACCCCCTTGCCTGGCATCGTTGTTCCAATCTCATCGCTGGTTTCAGGGGTATCTGGGGAGCGGCGCTTTGCACAAAGAGCTTGCCCAAACAGTTGGTGGTGTGAAACCGATGGCCGGCGAAGGATCTTAGGCTGTTCTCTAAGGCTGCCACTCTCAGTGACTGTGTGTACTTGACTCAAGAGTGTAAAGGCTTCGCTCCCGTCCCTGGACCTGGGAACGCCGGTGTCCGTTCTGGCTGTCTCACTGCTGCCTCTGAGAGGGGCTTTGAGCTTCAGGGGTGTCTGAACAAAACTGGGATAGCCGCTCGTCTAGGGGTTGGGGAAACGCTAGGACTTGAGGCGCACCCCCGTGGCAGGGACCCCCCACGCCCCAGCCAGACGTCAAAACTTGAGCCCCCGTTCATCTACAAATAGCATTTTCTTGCTTTAGCTGTGGCTGTTGCGCCTGTGGCTGAATGCAAGGGGGCTGAGAAGTTACTGCCCCCTCCCTCAAAAGTTACCGCCCCTGTTGGGTGACCCAGGGGTGAGTGCCCCAGTCCGTCTGGATGCAAAGTAAAACAGGTGGTTTTGGGTGAACCTGTTTTCTTTCGTGTGGAAAGAGAAATGGGGCGGCCTTCCTCGGGGGGTGCGGGTATGGGGGTGGGGGGTGGGGTGTTTCAGCAAGAGGGTGGTGATGCTCAAATTCCTTGAGCTGCACGGCAAATGTGTGCGTCCTATATCTCTAAGGGGTGACCCTATGCTGATGTCATCAGCTTTGGAGGATATTCTCCCCTTCCCCGGAGGGCTGAGCTCCTCTCCAGCTAAAACCTGGTTGGTGGCTTTTTTTTTTTTTTTTCTTTCATTTTTATTAGTATTAGTGGAACTCCAGTGGGGACTCTTGCAACACTGTCACAAAAAGAAGTTCTAAACCATAATTCTGCTTACAACAAATAATCTCTGTTCACCCCCTCCCCTCAATTTTAGGGCAGGGTGAAGTCAGAGTTTCGCTGTTACAATCTGTAGCCTCAAAACCACACAAAACTAGATCTTTCAACATATTTTTTAAAAGGAAAAAGAAAAAAAAAAGTGTTAGCTATCTTTTGATTAAGGTTTTTTTTGGGGAGGGCTGGGGTGGTGTTCCCCACACACACACACACACAGATTTATCTTTTTCCCCCGTTGGGTCTGCCCACAGCTAGCTGGGAGCTCTGTAATGATAGGCCATCTGGACCCATCCCTCCTGTGCTGAGCAGATTTGTTGGTGGTATTTGAGAAGTTTGGGGGCTTCAATACAGGGACCTCTCTAATTTTTTATTATTTTTTTTCCCCCCTAAATGCAAACCTTTCACCCTCTACTTACTGGCCTAAAAAGAAAGCAAAGCTTCCAGATGCAGGGCTGCCATCAACAGCTGGATGTCAGAAACCTGGGAAGCAGATGTTTTGTTTTTCTTTTTGCTGGACCAATGCAGAGCCAGAGACAGGGAAAGGGGTGTCCAAAACTGAAAGAAAGAAGTGCATCCATCAGGCCGGAGCCTGGGCATTGTTCGGGGAGGGGGTGGGCACAGTCAGCCCCCATGCTGGCTCCGGCAGATGCAGGCGCCTGATGAGGCACAGGGGCTCCTCTTTTCAAATCTCTGCAACAGCATTGCCCGGCGATGGACTCAGGAGGGGTTCAACTACCGCCAGTGGGTCAAAAGTTCAGTGGGCCAGAAGCGGGTGTACCGGGACGTGTGTCGGCTTCACGCCGTGTTTTTACGTGGATCCCTGAGGATGGCAGAGAGCGCTTCTGCCTTCTGGGGTGGGTTTTTCTCCTCCCCCCTCCTCCCCCCCCACCATCTCCCTTTTACATGGCTGCCTCGTCAGCCATCTGCTGTGCAAAACTTTCATGCCACTTCAGAAGTGGGCTGTTTGTTGTGTTGGTTTGGATCTCCTGGCTTCTCTCTTGGTGGTTTTATAAAATCTGTGTCGAGTGGGTTTGTCCTTACCTATACTGGAGCAGGAGGTCTGTCTCAGTGGGGCACATCGTTTTTATGGTAGGCCTTGCCCCACTGGCCAAAAAGGATGCTTTCCATGGTCAAGTTAGTCCAGGCGATGATAGGAAGTGATTTGTTTCCTTTTTCAAGACTGAAATGTAACATGGGACACCTCTCCTGAACCAAGTCTCTCCTGGCTGTGTGCCCTCCCCTCTGCAATTGAAATACCCTCCTGGCAGCTGTAGACCATGGTTTGCGTTGAAAATATGAGGAGGGTATTTCAACGTTTTCAACGGTATTTCAGCACAACTTGAAAACAGAAGCCAGCATGGCGCGGCCACCCAAGCTCTTTGGCATGTGCTCCCAGGAGCTGTGAACTAAAACATTTGGGAACTTCTGCCTGGGTAGGTCGAGGGGAGGTGACTTTCCAGAACGTGCTTGGAAATAGTCATAACATTGTTGTTAACTTAGTTTATTTGGAAAAGGGGGAAAAGCCACATTACACAGGGAAAACATAAATCTTTTCCTGTGGTTTTTAAAAGCGCCTTTGGGCAAATTGCCTCTGCTGTTAACTTCACTATGGCTTTAAGATGCTTTTCCTTGCCTCTTGCCCCTTCCTTAGCACTCCAGGCTTTGGCTCTTACCTTGAGGTATGTTCCTCCTGCCCACAGACAGGGCACCACTCCTCTTGCCCACCTTTTTTCCTCATGTGACCCGGTATCTGCCGTGTCGATTCTTGAACAGGCTCCTTCTGTCAGGAATATATTACATGGCTGTTACGAGCCGGCGGCTGCTTCTGCTTCTGTGGGTCCCTCGGGAGGAGGAAGAGTGTGGAAAGAGGGAGAGCTGTGCTGCAGCCGTGCGAAGGGGAGTGCAAAGAGCAGGGTTTGCTCTACCTCTTCGAACCAGATACCACTTTAAAAGCAAAGATTTTTTAACCTGTTAATGTTTTAGGATGTTAGTGAAACCCGAAGCTTTGGTTAGTACTAGCAAGGACAGGATGGCTGGATATGCTTTCTTTGACCCTTCTTATTAGGTGGGCCCTAACAAGACCCCTACTGAAATTTCTCTGGAGCCTCTCGCTCTGTGTCCGCTGGGTGTGTCCCTTGTGATCCGTGACGCCAGCACAACATTCCTGTTCTGTCAGTGGTTTGTATGGGTGTAATTGCACAGGCAGCATGGTCTAGTACCTATGTGCAAAGCCCTTCACCTCTCCATAATAGCCATTCTGATCTGGTGCTGCATTATTACATGTATTAAAGTAGCATGTACAGCATCTACTGATTTGTTACATGATAGCTGAGACAGCCAGGTAGTTTCTGATCAGAATTTAGAATCTAATTAGGATCAATGTGATAAGTAGGTGCAGCAAGCTGACAGAAATGTCAGTGAATCAATGTAGGTCAGCTCTACTCATGGAAGGTAAGCCCGAGTTGGTTTAAAGGCTTTTTCAGTAGAATAGCTCAGTCATTTGGGGCGTCCATCCCTCTTGCCACGTACTTGTTGGTGGCAGGTGACTTTAAAGTGGAAGGGAGCAGGCACTGGCTGTCCAAAACAAGAGCGAACAATCGATCTGCTCTCTGAAACTCTCCTCCTCAAACAATTTGCTTTTCCTAAAGCCAGGTGCTTTGCACTGAGGAAAGGCAACTGGCAGTGCAGGGAGAGGCGCTCCACGGCATGTCAGCAGGGTTGGGAAAACATACAGACTTCATGCACGTTGAGAATAAAAAGTGTTGGTCCCATCATGCGGAGAGACCCATTTATAGACAGCTCTGAATTCAGGTGATGTGCCACAGCCACTCCATGGTGGCTCTGCATCCCCTGGGCATCATCAGCTTCACGGGAGTAGAGGGTGGGAGGTAGGTATTTGTTGTTTGAAAACCTAAGCTTTAACACCAAAATGAAATGCAGGGTTAGTACTATCTTTAATGATGTTCTTTCTGCCCATCCAATCCGCTCCTTGGTTTCATAGCTTCAGCAGTGCCCCGTCCCTCTCCCCGTCCCTGTTCCAGCGGCAGTTCTTATTTTGCCGGTCCTCACTTTTTGCTGCGTGGTTATTCTGTCCATAATAGAATCATTAACACTCTACACGTCAGTATTGGGCTCTAGAGTTCATTGAGATTAATGGAGGGGGAGGCAGAGAGATACTTCTCGGAGCTGTTGTTTCAAGTGGCCTGCAAATTGGAAAGCATTATATCAGTTTCCATTTCACATGCAAGTCACATCTTTCCCAACTGCAGATCTTTAAACTTTTTAACAAGTGTTTACGTTTTATATAATGAGACCCTCGTGTAACTGGGTACAAAAAGAAGGAATAGGTAGTTCAGGAGGCTGATATGTGAGTTAAAACATTATCTTAAGCCTATGAAAAGAAACCAGAAGTGACTGCAGGCAGCCAGAGGGTGTCTGAACAATAGATAAGGAAGGTTATTTTGACAGCAACATTTTGAATGGATCTGAGTTAGGTGGCAAGGGAGTTGGAATGGCTGTAGCAGTCGAAGGCAGACGAGGAAGAGAAATGTGGTAAGAATTTCGAAGATTGGGATGCAGTACGTGGGGGTTGCTACCACGCGTTTTCAGTGGTTGTTGGTGGTGGTTGGAGGCAATTGCCTCTTCTACTGGTGCGATTGGCTCTGAAAATCACGTCTGGTGCTTGAAAATCTGCCCTACGTGGTTTAAGCTGACCTTGCTTAAAAACCAATTCAAGATAATCTGGTACAAGTCCTTCCCTGCTAGGGAAACCAAATGTTTTGTGTAGTAACTTAAATATGACTTCGCAGCCTTGCTTTGTTTGCAAAGACCCGGCAGCCACAAACCCGCACCAGCGCCGCGGAGCTCATGCAAACCTCTGCACGGTGCATCTAAATTAGGCCTCCAGTTCGTTCCTTTTGGAATTTGCTCTAACCAGACTAGCTAAAAGTAACACCTTTAAAGTGTTGCAGCTTTATATGTAGACCTGCTTAACTGCTGTCTTTCTCCCCCCCTCGAATAATGCCGGCAGAGCTGTGCCATTCTGCCCCTGGCATCTGTTAAGTGCCTGCATGAAGGGTGAAGAATTAACTTTTGTAATGGCAATGGATGCTTTCATAGATTTCTTTCAGGCAAAAATCTCCTCGAGAAAAGGGCCATAGGCAGAAATGGCAACAGCCAGGCAGTTAAAAGTTCCCGAATGAAAAGTTCCTCGCGTAAACCTTATTCTATGTAGGTATGAAAATTGTTATTATTTTTTTCCTTCCTCCTCCGCCCCCCCCCCCCCCAACCCCCTCGTTACCAGAAGCAACAGCATCTGCTGTGGTGGTGGGAACAATGCAGCCTAGTGATTCCTCCTTCCTTACAGTAGAGAATCCTGTTAAACACACAAGGCTGTGCCTCAGAGTGTATCCTTTCAGCAGGCTTGTTCCTTTTAATGGGTGCCCATTCCTGGGGTCTCCATTGTTTCACCAACAATAGCACTAGGGGCAGCTGATTTGGTTGACAGAAAATGTGTTAATTTAACAGATCTATTCCCTTTAGCCGGTCTCCTTCCTATTGTGCCCCAGTTCTCCCCCAGTTCCTGGGGAGGAGGGCCCCGAGAGCAGGGTCTGTTAGGTGGAGGGCTCCTGCAATTAGGAGGGGTTTGTGGCCTTTTGTGAGGCACAGAAAACAGCTGATGGGGGAAAAGTGGTCCTAGTGTGGTTTGCTTTCTGCCAGAACACATGTTTTTCTGCCTTTTTTGGGGGGAGGAGGGAGGTGCTGGAGATTTTAAGTCTGCCTTTACCAGGGACAGGGGAATAACTTGACGTTATGGGCTGATGGCAGTCAAGGTCTTTGCTTTGCTCTGAGGTGGCCTTGAAGCCCAATGCAGCAACTGCCTTAAGGACGAGCTCAACTTCTGGATGAACTCTCTTACATCTTGGAAGCGTCAGCCAAAACACCAGCTTTTCATTGAAAAAGCAAAGCTCTCTGTATCACCCAGGGTAGGACTGCTGGGGGCTAGCTGGAGAAGGCAGAATGTAAAGTTAATACCAAAAAGATCTGAAACGTGAAGGGGCCTAATGGTCCTCAGGCCGCCAGTTCAACAGTTCTGGGCCTTGACTCTCTGTAAGCAGTGAGAGCTCTTCACCCCAGGTGTGCTTAACCTGACTGGTTCAGCTCTTCCTAATATGATCGCAGATGAGTTCGGCAAGAGGGTGGCAGGGGTTTCTCTGTGGGTTTTGACATGGCATGGTCAGCCCGGTGCGAAGGAGAGGAGGGCCCACGCTGCTGAGGGAGCAATGAAACCCGAAGCTTTGGTTTAGGGGGCTGCCAGCTGCCAGAAGGACGGCCTCGGCCCCTTTCAAGCTCTTGCCCTGGCTGTGCTGTTGACTTTGTGGTCTGCCCCCTTCCTTGGCGCCAGTCCAGCGGCTTTCTGAGTCCTGCCGGGGTTTTATTTGGTGGAGGGGGTTTGCAGTTCTGCCGTGCTGCAGTGGGAGTGGGACCTCGTGCTTTTGGAGGGGAGGCTGCAAGCTGCTGGGTCGATCTGCTGTGGCTCTTGAAACTCTACACTTAGTTTTGTTCTGGTTGCTGGGGCTGATGTAAAAGTTGTTCTGGAGGGTCTTTCCCCCCCACCCTTGTTTGTAAGCCCATTAATTTTCCGTCTCCTTCTCTCCAGCTAAGCCTGCTGTAAAGGGGCTGGAGCACTGTGTGGCCAAAGAGTTGGAAAGCAGAGCTAGTTTTCTGGTGAGCCCTGTACACAGGGAGTTCTGTGGCAGCAAAAATATTTGTATATCCATAATATGAGGCAAATAGGGTTGCGGTTGTGGTTGGGGCTTGTTGGGGTTTTTTTCTTGCTTGTGTTTTTTGTTTGTTTTAGGAGGCAAAGGGTGAGAGTTCACTTAAAGAGCTTGACTCTTAATAGAGCTTGTCATTGTTGCTAATATAAAACAAATGATGAGCATGGGAGAGGAGTCAAAGGCTCCCTCTTCTGGTGTGCCGAGAAGGCTCAAACACTGAAAAATAAGCAAGAAAAAAAAAAGCCCAGCCGCACAAGACCCCTTCCTGGGGTACTTTAAGACCTCACTGACGCTAAACACTTACTGCTCCAGCACATAGGATGCCTCATGGCATCTGAAGTAAGTAAGGTTAAGGGAGCTCTGTAAAGGCGAAGTGTGTCTTCGCATGCCAGCCACATAAGATTCTGTGATTCTGTGATTGCGCTCATGCAAGTTGAAAATGAGCCCTGGTTTCTGAAGAGTTCCCAATCTGAGCACAAGAGAGTGGCAGCCCTTCACATCCCCAAGTCTGACATTTCTCAGTGCCTCTTCCCTTTTCTGTGTGCTTCTCTTGCAAAGATCACCTCTTGCCCAATGAAACTCGCAGGCCACATCTGTGCATTGGCATGCAAACATGTTCAGGGTGATTGCGGGGGCCAAGTATGGTTATCATTCTCCATAGAAACACTGTGTCCAAGGCTCCAGCTCTCCTGTTGCTTTTGGTTGAGTCAGCCAGGAGCTCAGGACTTACTAATGGCTGATTTATGGAGAAATAGGCACAAGTTGGGACCTACAGATGAGTTTTCTAAAAATCCTTGTATAAAGTGCAGTTGTGAGTACCTCTGAAGATTCCAAGGTGTGAGAGAAGTGACGGGTTGTCCTTTTTTCTTCTCTAATTTTATATTCTTCACCGGAGGTTTTGACATCACGTGGCTGTTTCTGCCTGTGGTGTTAGTGCAGACTCATGAGTGATGTCTGGTGGACCCAGAGGACATCAATTCTCAAGCTGCCTTCCCACGGCAGCTCCTGCCACCCATCACGGATGGCAGTAAAACCGCTCACCCGGATTAAAAACGGCAACATTTTTTTTCCTCCCATATTTTTTTTCCTCCCTTATTTTTTTTCCTCCCTTATTTTTTTTCCTCCCTTATTTTTTTTCCTCCCTTATTTTTTTTTCCTTTTTTCTCCTTTGAGTGAACTACAGCTAACCAGGAGCAGGTTCCTCCAGCCAGCTCCATCCGCAGCCCCACAAAAGGGTTGTTCCAGCATGAGCAAAGCAGTAGCTCGGGAATGGAAATAGGCAACAGGGAGGGGAAGGGCTTTTTATAGCTGACCCTTCTGCTGAAAGAAATGCTTATCGCACTGGAGCCCTGGGTAGCAGGTGGAAAGAGACAGCACAGGTAACAAGAGGTCATGCAGGAAGGGGGTACCTGGGGAAGAAACCCATACCAGCTTCTGTAAAAGGGGTTTGGGTTTGTTTGTACTTTACCAAGGCTTGCTATATTTCTTCCCCTTTTTTTTTTTTTTAAGTTAACATTCTAATTAAAAGAAGTTTAAATTAAAGTTGATGGTGGTCAACTTTAAATTGTCCTTTAAACACTCTTTAAATTGTTCCTTCCAAAGCCAGAACTAAGCACGCAGCTGAAATCAGTTAAATCTTGCTGACACGCTTCAGGCTTTTATTTTTATTTTAAAATACCCAAAACCACCCAAAATAAACCAGGTTTTTTCCCCAGAAACTCTCTGTTAGGTTCAGGTCACCCAACAGTGCAGGCATCTTGCCCGTCAGGGCTTCAGGCCTGCACTGAAGAGGCCGGAGCGGCTTGCCTCGTCAGACAGGGCAGCCATCTAGAATAAGCAGGGAATAGCAGTCTCGGTTTCCTTTCTTTCAGCCCAATACAAGGTGCCTCGGCACAGAAGACTATTCTGCCCTTAAGATAATTGTGTGTTGGAGAGGATCAAAGGGCTTGAGGGGTTTTTTGGGTTGGGTTTTTTTTTTTTTGTGTTGAAAGGGGATTTTCTCCATGGACAGCTGCAGTAGTGCATTAGTAGTGCAATGGATTATCTTTCCATGATCTGTAGGATCTCAACCGGCTATCAGGGGGCCCCACCGGAGGCTTGGGGGAGGCAGAGTGAAAGTCTCCTGTGACAGGGAGACCTCTAATGCCTGGGAGCTCCAACCACTTTACTCCCCCGGCCCCGGCTAGGTGGGTGTTTGGACTGGATATTCTTAGGCTGCAGATAGTGGTGTGAAGTGTGAAGAGAGGGAGCCCCACGCTTGGGTATGACTAACTGCAGCTGATGCCCTGCATCCACCCCACTCTCCGATGGAAGTGCTTATTAAGGAATGTGAGAAGAGAGTCAATTCCAGCTGCTGCGGTGTCCCGTAAAGGGCACTGTGTAATTTGGAAGGGTGTTACAAGTCCCTCTGCAGAACAAACTACTCACTGTAGTAAGTGACTGACCTGCCAAACGCCTGGACTTTCTCATTTTGGGAAGTTTTGGATGATGGCTGATCCGCAAATAGATGTGGCATTGAGAGGGAGTCCCTTCACGTGTGTGCGGATGGGAATCCACATCCTGGCTCTGCGCAGTGGGGAGGGAGGCGGCAGCGCATGTGGCCTGACTCTGGTGAGGGTGGCAGGAGGGGATGGGACAGGGCCCAGCGTTATCAGAGGTGGAGATCAGGTCATGCTGTGCCTCCCTGACCTGGTTTCAGGGCTGGGGGGTGAGTGGGCTGGAATGTGCATGGCGGAGCTGTCAAGGAATGTGGGTCCCCAGGTGGCAGCTTCAGTCGGACTCGAATTGCATCTGCATGCTGGTTAATAAGTGTTGGGGCAGGTTCTTTCCTATGCGCGCTTCCTGAGGTAGCGGGGATGCCAGGCACATGGGGCTGACAATAGTATCTCAATAGCCAATGAACACACACAGACACACCGGCATTCTTTTAATTTTCTGCTAACTTCACAAATTTTATCACTTTTGGGGTGGGTTTTGGGCTTTTTTTGTGAAGCCAGGAGGAACCCAGCTTTGGATTTCAGGGTGTTTTGTTGTTTGGGTTTTTTTTTTTCCCCAGTAAAGGCAGTTAGAAAGTCGTGTCTTTTTTGGGGGTGGGGTTTTTTGTAGGCGGGATGGGTTTCAGAATTAAAAGGATAAACATGGACCCTGCCATATGATGTTGTGTTGTTTTTTCCTTGGGTAAGTAACTACAATTTCTAATTATTGCCTAGTCCGTAGCCAATTGGCAGGAAGGCTGCTGTGAAGAGATTGATTATTAGTGGATGCTTCATTGTGCTGTCCAAGCCTGAATTTCTTGATCTAACCGGTTTCCTTCATTTGGAATGGCTGTAGTCAGCAGAGAGGGAGATATGTCTTCCCTCTCAGCAGTGCTGTTTCTTGTTCATGAGCGATGCTCAGGGAAAAAAAAAAGGTTAACAAAAAGCATCAACAACTCAGGGTTCTCATAGAAAGCTGGCTGCCTGGCTGGCCGGCTGGGGACCAATTGCAATTTTTCTGCTTCCTCTTGGGATGCTCTCTATTTGTTTTCAGTGTTGGTGACTTAAATAAAACTAGTGCTGTTTTGGTGAGAGCATCCTGGAGGCTCCGCTTGTCTCCTGGGAAATGTGCTGGAAGAGTGGAAACATCACTGGGAAGGTGATCTAGAGCTCAGAAACGGCAGTGCCTGCCTCGCGGTGCAAAGGCGTGCTGGCAGCTGCGGCAACTGGAGCTGAGTTAGCATTTCAGCCAGCAGTAGAGGACACAGAAGTACAGATGCAGCAAGCACAGGCTTGAGCGTGGACAGCAACATCTGTTGGGCTCCTTGGATAAACGCTGGGATGGTCCTGTCGTGCTGAACCACATCCTGCTGCAGCTCCTCTGATAAACCTGGGGTAGCTAATTAAAAAGTCAGAAGTTGCGCGGCGAGGCAGAAAGCAGCCGTGCTGTTGTCGCACGGTGGAGGAGCCGTCACTGCTCTGTAGGAAAGGGAGCTTCTGAGCTGGGGCTGGGCAGGAGGGGTCGTGAAAGTGAGGGGGTGATGAAGGAGGTGGTGCGGCGTGCTTGGGCTGGTGCTGCACACCCCGGCTCAGCTGCCTTGCTCGGCTTAGGCCGAGCCTTAGCAGTTGGAAGAGGACAGCTGAGCTAATACTTAAAAAGCAGAGGGGTGGGAGTCTCCATTGCTAGGACTTGGAAGTACAATCCTAACCCTCTGCTCGTTATCTCCTTTCCTCCCCCCACTCCCAAAGCCCCTCTCTGGGCTGTGTGGAAGTGTCCCAGTTCTTGCAGCTGTGTTAATTGTAATGGGTCATTTAGTCCTGAAATCCCTGTTTAAAAGGGGCAAGTCCTTGCCTCGTGTGACAGCTGCCGCCTTGCACTTTTCCCCAGGCTGGAAATAACTGCATATGACACAGGAGCAGAGTGCGGCGTGGGGGAGGGAGGAGGAGGATTTCTGGCTTCCTCTTAATGCTATAATGGCTTTGCTGTGTGACTCTTCTCCCATGTGGACCATAGCAGAGTCATGCCCCACATATTTAGCAGATCTCTCAGTTGGCAATGCCTAGGCAATACGCTAACGGCCTGGCGCTCTCCAGGCTCTGGTCGACTGGAATCATCTCAGGCATCTGGGAGCATGAGAGAAGGGACGTGCAGTGGTGGTGACAGAGGACAAGCCTGGAGCATCAGGGAGCCTCTCTGGAGCCAACATGCCTGCCTGTCTGGAGAGGGGAGCCATGCTGTTCTGTGTGAAGGAATAGAGATGGCGAGAGGGAAGGCAGAAAGGTTTTCCACTCCCTGCTCCCATCCCATCCCCAAAATCCAAAGCCTTGAGCCCATGGAAACCTGGCCAGCTTTTCCTTCTAGCTGAAGAGCTGTCTCCTGATTGGAATGACAGCTTTGAACTGGAAGACATTATTTCATTAGCGTGCTAATCAGATACAGAGATTACCTGATTGGCTACTTAATAATTAAATGAAGTTGCCTGTAATTCTTTGAGCACACAGAGAACTAATTAAATTAACCCTTTACTGCCCTGTGTGCCTGGGGTGCACTTGTGTGAAATGGAGAGGGCAGCTTCCCCAGTATGGGACTCCGAGCAGAAGAGGGTGATGGTTGCAAAGCTGCCAGTGCTGGATGGTCAAGGTAGTCCTTTCTTACCAGGAGCCTGGAGAGGAGAAGACACACTCTTCTTAGTTGGTGGTTGACCTTCCTGGTCAGTGATCAGTGTGTCTGGCAGTGCTTTACCAGCAAATCCTGGGCACTGGGCTTATGGAAGTTGGTGCCCAGGCACTTGCAAACCGGACGATGGCTTCGTATCATGTAATGAACAGAGCTTATCAAAGAAAGATGTACCTCACAGTTCTTTAGGAGGAAGATTTGAGATCAGATGTTCTCCTGCACCTTCAAAGCATTCTTTTTCCCCATTCCCACTGGCACACAGTCCCAAACAAGCCTGGGCATCTCCATGCATTTGACAGGATTCCACTAAGTAGACTTGCTTGCTGACCACCTATTTCTCTCTACTGCTTCAGTGGCTGCTTGAGGAACTGCGTTTGCACATGCTCACAGGAATGCATGTGCATTTCCTATAGTCTGAGGAGGACAGAGCAGTCCTATCAACACCATAACTTTCTTTTACTGTAGATGAAAAATAACATGAAAAGAATAATAAGGAGAAAATGTCCGTGTTTTCCAGTGCTGCATCCAAGCTTTCAGCTTCTGTAATGCCATGGTGGTGTGGCACAGAGTTTGAAACTCATAGCAAAAGGCTAATTTTTGTAACTTGTGAGAGTATACTTGTGTTGAAGACCCTGTGTTTGATTATTTCATTGCTAGGGTGGAGAGTCAGCATCTATAATTTTTTGTATCCATTTTTAGTACTGAGCACTGGGTTGAGGCAACAGGAAAGCTACCTTGTAATGATCCAACTCTGCTCCCTTGCTGCATCTGCCTTCTCCTTCTAGACTTTGCCCACACATGTTAAAATGGAACTGTCAAATTAAGCACATTTCACTGTCATCCAAGACTAAACTTGGCAGAGAAGAGCCATGGACCTTCTGGCCTAAGTTAACCACAGCTGGTTTCAGCTACCCCAGTAAGAAATTGTCACTCCTCTCTTCATGGCACGCAGAACACATTTTTCCTTACCCATGGTCCGCATTGCTGGATCTATCCTCTTGCTCTGCTGGAAGATCCGCGCTAGCAGCATTGCCCTTGGAGTCAGCCGATCCTCAGCGGAGGGATAAATACCTGAGCTACTGCTTTGACTTCAAAATCTGGCTTCCACATGACAGGCATGCAGCCTGAAATGCCTGGGAAAACAGGTCAGGAGACAGAAGAAAACAGGGAGGATGGGAAAGAAAAGGGCAGCTTTCAGGGTGGTTAGATGGTGGTCTTCTCCCTCTGGTAGGGACCATTCACCAGTTCAGAAATGATCTTTGACTCCACAGATGTGGCTATGCTGACAGGGTTGGAAAGAAGAGCAGAGTAAGCAGAGGGAAGGGCCAGCCAACCCTCGCGGTCTCTGTTGATCCCTGATATTTTGCATCTCCCCTTCAAGGGGGACGCCATCAGACCTGCTGTCCTCATCAGCTCAACAGAGCTTCCCATGCCAACCTGTGGCAGACCCAGAGCTATGGTACCCACCTCCCACTTCCTACTCATAGCCAGGGTCTCCCAGAAAGTGCTACCCCTATTTTGTGAGTGAGTTGACAGGCATAGGTCTTCAAAAGAGTGGGTTTGGGGATAGGTGGGGAAAGTGCGTTCAGCTCGTGCAGAGTCATGACTGAGCCCAGCTGCAGAAGCCAGTTAGGTTTTAGTATTATTAATATTTGATGGTGTCTTGTTGTAAAAGGGCAATAAGTAAGGCTAGCAGGTCTGTGCCTGGGCTGCTGTTGCAGTAAAAAGCTATTTTCTGAGGAGATTTCTGAAACAAAGGATATTCTAGCTTGTGGTGGAAGTGGCCGTTTAAATGCATCTGACCATAAAGATGCTGCCTGCCAGCAATTTTGATATGGGAGCTTGCGGCTAAAATCATGCTCTGTAAGGCTCTCCTGAATGCTGGAAATTCGGTTTTGGGGATGGAGCTCAGGGAGGCTTTTTACTTCTTGTGTCTTCCTCTTTGTTTTTGTTTATGGGTTTACAAAGTCAGATTAGCATTTCAGTGCTGGAGGCGAAGGCCCTTGGGGTGTGGTGGAAGGCAGCCTGGCTTAGCCGGTTTGGGATTGCGGCCCCTTTCCCAACAGCCATCCTTATCCTTCCTCCTTCCCCGGCTCCGGTGAGGAGCAAAGCCTGAGGCATCTTCCTGTTGGGAATGTGCCCAAGCTGCAGCTATCCGTCCAGATGAATCTTAAGGTAGATGGGCAGTGTCATCGTGAAGGGTAATTAGCTTTTTTTTTTTTTTCCGGGCAAGGGTAATTATTATTTTTAAATGTTTTAAGTACAAGTTCTGGGGAAAAAAAAACCCTCAGCTCTGAACCCAGGGGCTGCTCGCTTTTTCCCGGTGTAGTTAGTTCTTGTCTGATGGAAAATGTTGCCTTTCCACAAACCTGGCTTTGCTTTAAATTTCGGGAATCTCACATGCAGAGTCCTCTTACTTCAATAAAACAGAATCCTGGATAAACAGAAGCCTTTGCCCCTTTCCTCTGTCAGGCACAGTGCTGAACTGGGGCACAGCCGTGTAAATTGGGAGCGAGTCCCACGGGTTCAAGCTGATGTCCCACACATTTTTGCTGTGATCGCAGGAAGCAGTGTCTCCCCCAAAACCCAAGTTTTATGGTTGGGAGAGCCCTTGTTCCTCAGCCAGAACTGGCCCCTGCTCCATGTGCTGAACATGGAGTGCCACAGAAACAGGCCTGCGCACTCCTGTGACGCAAGCCTGCCTGCAACTTTAAGCCTACACAGCAAGCTTAAAGAGGCGACTTAAGCCTAGGAGCTTATTTCCCTTTATTGATTCTTTATTCTGAAGAAAATGGGGAAAGTTTTTGAAAATCTTGCCCAGGGTGTGATGGAACTGCTCACCCGGCTTTCCCCTCCCTGTGCGAAGAGGACACTGTATTCTTTGGGGAAAGGTCAGTCTTTTAAAAATAAAAGTCTTTCCAGCTTGTAGCTATTAACAAAAAGTGGTTTAACTGAATAAAAAATATATTTTTCTGGTTTCACCTTCTTGTCCGTCTGAGGTCAACTCCTAAGTTTTTATTCTAATATAAGATTTTATAGCTACTGGTACTTAGGGGCTGCCCCCCCTTCTCCTGCTAGGGCACTGGGTACACCTTAATTCCTCCGTATTCCTGTCTGTCTGCTGTCTGGGAGAAACCATTCAGGGTGCCAATATGTTAAGCTGTTGAGAGAATGGGGGGGAGCTGAGTTGAAGGTATTGTTATGCTGGAAGGTGTTAATTGGTGCTATCAACCACTTGTTTGATTTCTAGACAATTACAGCGGTGCTTGAAGTTGTGTTTGAGCTAAACAAATGGCAGGGGCTCTGCAAGTTCCAGTCTCTCTTTTTTCCCCTTATTTCCCCACTGCCACCCCAAAAAAAAAAATAGCGGGGTGATAGAGTTGAGCCTAGAGGATGTGCCCAGATGTTAAGGCAGCAGCTGGGTGACCTGCACAGAAGTTATCACAGTGCATGCGAACCCTGGCCTAGCCTGGTGGCTTGGCAGGGGCAGGATGGAGAGCAGGGGAGATGCTGATCTGCCCGAAGATGTTTCTGGATTCCTTAGAAGCAGAGGAACAAACGTACTTGGCTGATGTCTTCTCTTTAACAGGAAGATACTTGACATTATCTAGGGCAGAGGCATCTCCTAGGACAAATACCCAGCATGCGCATATCTTGTTTGTAGTCTGGAACTCCTGCCCCGGGGACTGGGCAAGTGAGAGTCTCCATTCCCTCCCCTGAAGGAGAGGGGTACGAGGTCTGACCTGAGGCACCAGGAGAATGACTCTGCTCCTTTGCAACAAAAGAGGAGGAATCCTCTCCTGCTACCCTTTCTCCTATAGCTGGGAAGTAAGGAACCATCGCGATTCATTTTTCTACTTCTTCCCAGATGCAATAAGAAGCAGGATGGAGAGTGGCTCCTACTGCAGCTTGGAGATGAGTTCATTTTAGCCTGGGTGCACCAATGTCTCCTCCTTCCATCAAAAGGTCCAAGGTGTGTTGAACATTACTCAACTATACCTTTCTGTGGGCCTCTTAGCATTCATATAGACACATGTATCCACCCCCAAATTCTTGTTCATCATGTTCCTTTGGTCATGATGGGTCAAGTATTGCCACACTGCTGTCTTACCCTGGGTGTAATAGCTTTGCTTGTTGCTTTTCCTGACCACCCATAGTGTGCACCTGGTTTTGTGCTATGTCATAGGTGGTCAACAGAGCAAAAGAGGGCACTGAACAGACAGAGGTGTTGCTAAATGGAAGGCTGAGACCTTGGAGGCGTAAATGATCCATAAAGACCATTATGAAGGAAAAGGCAGTCAAGACTTGATTTCAGGAAAGACTGATAAGGAATCCCGAATATAAAATCGCAAAAATATAAAGCTGGAAGGAACTTTTGGAAGTCTCTAGTCCAGCCTCCTGCTTGGATCGAGGCTATAGGCAACAGTAGATCAGGTTAACCATGATCTGAACAGTGCCTAATACTTTTCTTGGTTCTCTTCCCACCCTCCAAAAAGGAGAGCACAATTGCCCCAAGAGTTGTTTATAAGAAAACACTTAGCAGTACATGGTCTAAAACTTCACTGAAATTCAGCCCTGGGCATAGGGGAGCTGGGAAGTGAGGGTGTTTAGTTCTGAGGCAAGGGGTACAACTTTTGCCAGTGTTTTTTTGAAACTCCGCTCACACTGTGTCTGGTAATAAGGCCAGGTTGGAAACTGGCAGCTCTTTGTCTCATTCTGTAGGGAATAGTTTGCCTTTGAGGGATGGTTGTTGCCTGCACACTGATACCTTACTTCAGGAGTCATTATGTGAGCACTCCAAATGGGACCTGTGGGTAAGGAGCACGCAGAAGAGCAGCTGTTGCCTCGCCAGAAACACCATAGACCAAACAAGAAGATTATTTTAAAAAATTATTATTATTATTGAGAACAGATAGCCCAAGAGTTCTGGCCTTTAGTTTTTTAAGACCTAGCTCAGTTCATCTACTTCTGCGTGGCCAAAAGCTATGTGATTTACTGAGTCCCCTCATCTCTAGCAGCACCTTCTCAGGTGTGCCAGCACCAGTCTCTCTGGGGCCACACTGGAATAGGTTAGGGAGCTGAGCTGGGTGGTGGATTAAAAAAAGCAAAACACCTCAACTCCCCTTCCCTCCAGTTATTTTTTGCCTGGATTAGTTTTATGAGCTGGCTCATGGAATGGCCCAACAAACAGGTGTGCCAGCCATATCATGGTGTTGGAGTTGGAATAAGTGGTGGGGATGAGAAAAGGGGTGAGAATAATTTAGTGTTCAGAGTGGACTGCTGTGTCAGGCCGATCATGCAGGGGTTCATCACTGTCAGTGGAAAGAAATTGATCTTTGAGAGATGAGGAGTCTATTTTAGACCGGAATTAATCACTCTGAAGGTGTTCTCTCTCTGTGGATGATAGAAAGGAACCGAGTGCACCAACTCTGACAAGGCATCAAACTTAAAGCTCATTTTTTGACTCCTAACATTTTAATAATGAAAATATCAGCATGCCTAATTAACATTCATAATGCTTCACCTTCGGTGCTGCTGTAAATACAGAAAACATCATCATCTAGAAGCAAAATCCCAAACTTCTGACAGTGCAGGTCAGAGCAATAGCGGTACCACAAAAATCCAACTGCTAACCAGTAATGTAACTGGTTGAAGAGCCAACTGCTAGCTCTGGAGGGAAAACAATAAAAGTGTGTGTCTTCCCCACCCCCTTTTAACTGCTTGCCTTTGGGTAGGCTGCCCATGAAACAGGGCTGTTCCTGCATGCTTCCCCATGTCTCTGACCTGCAGTGAGGGCTTCAAAGAGCAATATTCTCTGCTCACCTCCTAATGTAATTTGTACTTGAGCTGAAGTGGTAGCAGAGGTGTCTGCTTCAAACCACTGCCGTGACATGATAGCGAGGGGTTTATTGTATGTTATTGTTGTCTGTGTTGAAACTGATGCTAAATGATTACAAATTCAATTACATGACAGGAAACTATAGATTTACAGTTGTCTGTGCAACCTTTAATGCATCGCCTTGCACCTGCACATGATGATTGTTTTTAATTATGGGGTCACATGCTTTTTTCATGGGAGACTGGCAGCGCTCACGCAGTCAGGCAGATGGTGCTGAGGGTATAAATCACGGCTGCGCACTGCACGGAGCTGTTAGCTGTGTGGTTCTCACCTCGCTGAAGAAGCTTGAAGGTGGGCAGGACATGAGAGATGGGGGCCTGCTGCGGGAATAGAAGGGGGGTGCCTTTCAGCTGAGTGAGGTGTGGCGCCGTGTGGGTCTGGCCAGTGGCAAGGCAGGTGTAAGGTCCTTGGCTCTCCCCTCCTCTGCTCTTCTAAAACATTACAGAACCTTGTCACCCACCAGTTCCAACTTTGGGTTGCCATGCTTATGGAGGGAGATGTGGGGAGAAATTATCTGGGTTTCGGAAGCTAGATTTGTGAGGTTTTGTGGATTTTTTAAAAATTTAAATTATTTTGATTGTCTGGCTTACAATGAAGCCCTCAAATGAGCAGAAGAGAGAAGTAAGGCCAGGTTTTTCCAACAGAAACCTCCTTATGTAGAACTGCATGTACAGTATCAGCACCCAGCTCTGTTGCAGACACCCAGACTGACTCGTGGCTCTGGGTGAGCTGCTTATGGCCCATTTCTCATAAGAAATCTTTATCTGCCCAGCTGGGTGGCAGTGCTCTCTGAAGCACTGTGGGACGTGTCCGGTAACGTAACCACGAGCTACTGCAGGAGCTGGAAGGCAGCACAGGTGAAGTCAAGGAGACTGTTGTGAGGTCCATGACATTGTGTCATGGGCAGGCCCCATCACGTTACTGCATTGGCTGAAGCACAGAGGGTAAAGGCTCCTTTAGCCACCCATTTGCCCTGTAGAGCTCCAGCTTGGGGGCCTGAGCCTCCATCCCCAGCTGCCGAACTATGGCTGTAGGAAGTGCTGGGGTGCTGGAGCTGACATGAGTAACGGTGCTGCAGGGAAGAGCCGCAGGTTCTCTGAGCAGCTTTGGTCAAGGCACCTTTATCTCCTTTGCTCTCCCTGCCCCTGGGGTATATTGCTACCTAGCCACCTTCTTGTAGTCATGGGAAAAATGACAAATAAAACTCCGTTGTGCTTTAAGTGCTGCCATAAAAATGCCAAGCATGGGGTTTATAGGGTTCTGTTTTGGGGATGCAGAGTAATCTCAAATAGAGGTGCAGCTGCTGGATTCCTAAACGGAGTGGTGAATTTTGCTGGCATTGGTTGTTGGTTTTTCCCCCAATTTCTCATTTGTCAAATCAGACTAAAAATCATTACCTTGTAAATAGGTTGAGAAGAGAATTAATGCTTATTGAATTGAGATGCTGCATAGAGGCCACCACAGAAAAATGTCTGTGAAGCAATTAATAGCTTATTTGGTGTCTGGGCTTGAAAGCGATGTGGCAAATTAGGCGTAGGGATACATAAAGAACAAGGGATAAAAATCAATATCGAGCAGCTGTCTTTACTTCCTAGTCTCGCACTCCCATGCACTGAATGAAACGTAATGGAGATGTATGTGATTACTCATTTAATAACTATTATAAAGGGTTTGGATAATAGGACAGACCTCAGGTTGCTTTTGCAGTCCTAAATGTAGCATGTCCTTCTTCATACGCTGTCCCCTGAACTGTTTTAGGAGGTCAGCAGTCTGGAGGGGTGATCTGAAAAGTAGCAGTAAGTGAGGCCATGAGGCAGTGAAAAAGCCCAAAATACTCCAGTTAACAATGAGCCAAGAGTGAGGTGAAGCTTTGGATGAAGCTTTGGGTCTCCTCGTTTGGATGAGGGCAAGAGGGAATGGGGAAGGAGAATGAGCACTGGTAGCGAATGTGAAGAGAGGGGTGTGGCAGTATCAATTTGGTGCTCTGACTGTGGTTACCAACAGGCTCAGAACTGTGGGACGTGCAGTTCTGACTCAGAAGGCAGACGATTTTGCTGACATCTGTAAGACCTGACTTTCTCATAGCCTAATGACTGTAGTCTCACCAGGCCTGTGGTTTGCAGAAATGCAAATTTCTGTGTGTCTGATGAGGTAGTCTGCATGGAGTGGATGTTGTCAACAAGCTGGCTGGTGCTGGTGCTGCTCAGTCTCTTCAGGGACAATAGAATCTGGGAACAATTAAGAGGCAGTGTAATCAGTTCCTGGGGGCAGAAGCATACCCTCTTGCTTTTCAGCATTCCCTTGGCTGACTCATGAACTCTGTTGATTGACCTGGGAAGCAAATGAATCCAGCTCACCTCCACAAGAAAGAGTTATGGGGAGAAGGTGGTGAGAGGAATACATCAGATCTCGGGCAGCTCCTGCCCTCTCAGCTGTGAAATGTGTGGAATTTACAGTGGCTACTTGGGTGCTAAGCAAATAGGATTTCTTTTTTCTTGGGGGAGAAGCGGCGGGGGAGACTTGAAGTTCTGTCCATCCTTTAAATCAAGGACTACAAGAAGTTATAGCTGGGAAGTGCTCACGCATAAGCACAGAGGACAGTCTTGGCAGCTCGCTAGAAAACAAACTGTAACTAACTATAGTTGTCCAAAAATAAATGCAGCCATAAGATTTGGAAGCTCTTCATCCATGCTTTGGTAAATGAAGGAAATGCTCCTTGGGCTACCTTCAGCTGTTACCAAGCAAGTAACCAAGGATTGGGGTGTGGGTAGGCATCCTTGCTCTAACACACTCCATATTTCCATGCTTCCTTCCACCCAGGAATCCCAAGGGTGTTAGGGGCTGGTTAATGAGCGCAGGCAGGATCCCCTGAAGCGGATGGGCAGCATCCTGGCCTCGCAGGTGAGGCATAAATGTGGTGCAGAGGGGTGAGGTGACCTGTCCAAGCTTCCTGCGTGAGCGTGGGCAGTGCACAATACAAACCAGCCCATCTGCCTTCCAGGCCTACATGTGGAAAACACGAGAGCGCTTACAGAGCATGAGAGCACTCATAAATGGTTCACTTTTTCTTTAGTGTTACTCAGTTCTTTTGCCAAAAAGTCTCTTCTTTCCTTCTTTTTTTTTCCAAGCACTGTATTTTGATGGTGATACTCTAGCTCAAGGCAGTTATTCATCTCCCAGGCACACAGAGAGGTGGGGGGGATGAAAGCTTGCAATACACCAAAGCGCCTGCAAGGAAGAGATGGGCTGCACGAGCAGGACTTGCCTCTAACCAAATTTGGTTTATGGTATATCTTATATTAAAGGATGGGGGGAAAAAAGGGCCAGTGGTTAAAAAAACTCCCAGAGGCTGAGTGTGGGCTGGTGACAGGAGAAACTGCTGGGAAGGGGGGGAGAAGAGACAAGCACATGGAAAATAAGCTCCTGCTCCCTCAAAAACATGCATGCAGAATGATAGCCGGGTGGGTGTGGGGGCGTGTAAGCAAGTAACATCCCAGAAGCTGGAAGAATAAAATGAAAAGGCAGCAGGATCAGCCTGCGGATGAAAGGCAGCCCCTTTTAACATTTGCTCCCGGACTCCGGCAACTCTCAGCAGTTGGCTGGAGACTAAGCTGGACGGTCCTGTGGAGCTCCAACAAAGGGACGAAACAAACCCCCGTCCCCCGGGGCCCCCCTCCCCGACAACGCGTGAAACAACTTGATAAATGATTGCTCTGTCAGGGGACCAGGGGATGGAGACGTCTGGGAGCGCGGAGGGGAATGTATCTAATTCAGGCAGAGGGGAGTATGGGGTGGAAGAGGGGAGAGGGGCAGAGGAGCGGTGGGATGGGGAGTACGGTGGACCCCTTGCCTTGGCAGCCAAATTAATAATAAGTATGGAAAAGCGGGAAGAGGCGGGCTGCTCTCGGGAGGGGGTCTCAGGAGCAAGCTGGCATGCTCCCCTGCCAGACTTTCTTTATTTTTTTGGGGGGGAGGTATTCTCCCTGGCTGTGGTCTGCCTCCAGCCCCCCAATCCACCCGTCCCTGTGCTCACATTACCTCATTTAATGGGGATGGCAGGAAATACAAACCTCCCCCCGCCGCTCCCAGCCCAGTCCAATAAGGGCTGCTGATAGCACTGAAAGCTGCAGGAACAGGAGCCCATGCCCTGGCTCTATTCAAGGGAACATTAATTACCCTAAAACAAAAACAAGAGGAGTTCACAGCTGGGGCCCAACACTTCAGATCCCCCTCTCTCCCTCCCCTGCTGCTCCTCCGGAGTATGTGCACGCCAGCTATTTATACAGTCTCCCCTCCCAAACGACTTGATATTGGGCCCGGAGCACCCTCACTGCCCAACCCTCCACCGCTGGGATTTATAGGGATGGCGTTGCGCAGGCATTTCGGCCGGCAGAGACGATCCAAGGGTAGGATCTGTGCTGCAAGAGAAGCTGCATGCCATAGCCACCCACCAAAAAAGGGCTGTGTAGTTTGTGAAAAGCCGTGGCAGCTGGAATAGTGAGTGGTCCTGCCTCATCCAGGGGACTGAGGATAGAAACCTGGGCTTGGGCAGTTTATCTGGGCAAGCATAGGAAGGAGGAGTGGGGGAAACTTAAGTGAGTCCTGCTGGAAGCAAATAGGGATTCGGTGGTGTTGTATTTTTCTCCCTCCCCCTCCCTGTGGGAACAGAGCAGAGAACTTAATTTAGAGCCCTCCCGAGCTGCTGGTTAATAAACGCTTGATCCAGGAGGCAGCTGCTGCCACCACTTACAAGGTGACCTGGAGCCCTGTTCCAGCGTGTCCCAGGCCACTATGTCATGAGCACCAGTTGCCAGGAATAGAGAGCACGGTAATGTGTATAAATAAATAAAACGGGCTTTGAGTGCACTTCTGTGTGTGAGTGATGTAGAGGAAGGGTCTGGCTTTAGGGGAGCTAAATGCTGAGTTTTGTTGTTGTTTCGGTTATCTGGCTGCAGACGCCCATCGAAAGAGAAGCTGGCCCCAGGTCTCACTCTTGGGGCACACTGGCAGTAAATACTAACAAAGATGGGTAAGATGTGGAGGCTGTCTGTGAGGCGGGGTGCTCTGAGACATCTGGATGGCAGTGTTTGCCAGCTGTCAGCTCTGAGCTGGAGTCGTAGTTGGGAGAATTTGATTGCCCCTGGGTATTGCCTTTCCACTTCTCTTATGCCCCTGCCCCAAGGTCTGCCATGAGCTTGGCGTGTGCTTTGGCACAGGGTAAGGTAACTAGCTTGCAGTGTGTCTGCTTGGGCTGCTAACCCTCTGACTGCAGCAAAGGTACCAAGGCTAAAGCACCCCAGTGCTCAAAGCCCTTCAGCACCTCCCTGAATTCATCTCGTTTCTTCAGACGATTAACAAATTCCACACACACACACCCCAGTTTGTAGGAAAATATTTTTGGAACAGCTACACGTGTGGTGTGGGGGCTGTGAGAGATGCCCCTGGAAGCGCTGGCGTGAGCAGCCCCTGCAAGAATGCAGCCACTGGTGTGTAACTGCAGTGTAGCTACTTGTACTCGTTTTCTGGTTAAGAGAAATGATGTTCAGCTCGGTTAAGTAGACCTATTTATAATGCAGCAGCCTGGTTCAAGCACTGCTGCAGATTAGGAGGACAAGAGACGGGGAATTAGCGAACCTTTTTTAAATGCTCTGCCTGGCAGTAAGGAGGACTGCCGCTGGCAGTGCTTGCTCTCCTCATGGTCCTCCAAAGACCATCAGTGCTTTGGTTTGTTATGGAGATAGTTGTCAGCCCTGATAAGTAACTCCCGAGGACTTCACTTTTGGGTTTGCCTAAGTTGCTCTGCATTAGAAAAGCCCAACATACCGGAATAGCATTTGTGTTATTTGGTCTGGATTATTGAGGAGGGGAGAGTGGAAAGGGGTTTCTTACCGTATTATCTCTACTTTCTGTACTTCAGTTTATTTCTTGTGGACCCGAAACAGTGGGAATAAATAACCGTAAACCCACAAAAGTCAATAATAGCACAAGCCAGGCAAAGAATTACATTGGCTGTGATCACTTGCACTGGGTTGCAGTACCCACGTTGTAGAAGCGTAGCATGGGAAACTTGTTGGAATGCAGACCTTTTCTTGCAGTCTAGCAGGGGAACAAATCTTGTCTTGTAATGCTGGGGTTTTGCAAGCGCATGCAGGAGTCAGGAATGCCGGCAACCTGTTTGTTTTTCATCTCCGGCAACTTCCCAACTCATACAGGACCATCACCCACCGCCATCAGAGGTAGCGGTTCACCTTTCTTACCAGCGGCTTTATCCTGTACTCCAGGCAGTAGCCTTCTGCAAAGGGCCAGCGAGGGCAACCGAATGCAGTGATTTCTTTTAAAACAATGCTTTACCAGAACTTGTGGTCCTACATACTGATAGTTGTTGGCTGTGGCTTTTTTTGTTGTTGTTTTGTTGTTGGTATGTTGGGGTTTTTTTTTAAAGGAAGTAATTTCCTACACAAAAGGGAAGTATTTTTTCATGCAAGACATAATTAAACTGGAATTCATTGCCACAGGATGTTGTGGATGCCAGAAGTCGAGATAGGTTCAAAAAGCAATTAAACAAATTCATGGAAGAGAAGTTCATCGAGGGCAATTAAGCACAAAGATACAATCTCTGGCACAGGAAGTCTTAAGCCACAGCTTGCTGGAAGCTGGTAGGGGGGAAGCCTTTCGGTATGCTTGCGCCGTTCTTACGCACCCGCCAAGTATCAGCTGCTATTCGCTGTCTGGGGACGATACCGGGCTCTTTGGACCTATGGTCTGACCCAGTCTGACGGTTGTATACCACGGTTAGACGACATGTACGGCGCCCCAGCTGTGCTAAGGAAATGCAAACAGCGGTTCGAGGCGCTTTGACCCTTTGGAGTCCCTTTTCGTGTCCTTCTATCTGTAAGCAGAAAAGGGGAATCAAGGCAAAGTTTTCTGATGGCAGAGGGTGGAACCAGGCTGATGAGGGAGGGAGGGGGGCAGTGGGTAGGGAAAGGAAGCCAGGCTGCTCCAGCCACTGACCTGCTGGCACATGACGTGGTCTGCAGAGCATGTGGCGCGGTGTTCGTGGACAAGCTCCAGACACTCCGTGTGCTTCCAGAAAATTTCTGTCTGCGTGACTCCTGTCTTCCAGTAACCTGCCCTCATCTGCTGACTGCTTTCTTTGGTACAGCCAAAAACACGGTGCCTTTTCAATTGGACTTAAAATGAGACTTCAGCCTGACTAATAGCATGTAGATGCGTAAAGTAATTCTTCAGATGGAAGAAAAAGTTGACTTTTAGCCTCTTCTCTAGTTTCACGCTCCCTGCACTTTGGTTCTGAAAAGTAAGTGAAGCACTGTTAATATGGCATTGTATTAAGCACTGTCATTTGAGGTAGGTAACGAGTGGTTATAACTTTGTTATCAGAAAGCACTTTATTTATCCCATTAACACTGCTTAATTTTTATTGAGAACGGTAAAAGCAACATCAGAAAAAACTCCCCATGCCACAGCCTGTAACTAAACTGTGCTGACCAAGGATATGTACCACAGTGCCACAGGGATCAGAAGTTGGTTTTATCTCAAATTCAGTGATGATTCGGAGGAGATAGGCAGTGTGTTAATTAAATTAATGGATATTATGCTAAAGGAGTACAACTCAGAAGTGCAAGAGCTTAGAGAGAGACTAAAAGTATAAAGACATTTAGGTTGGAAAGCATATTCTACCATATCTGGATGTAACTAATCTAAACCAGAGCTCGTTGGTGGGAACGTTTGAGATGTGAGAAGTGTGCCATATCCTGTGACTTTTGGCCAAACCCAGTATTTCTTATTTTACTTGAACCTGCAGTTCCCAAAGACAACTTTGAAAATATGATCCAAGTATTTAGAGAACCAAATTGTGCCTAGCGTTCATTATAACCTTTAAATCCTTGTGAATCCAATAGGTCACGTTTGTTGGAGGGTGGTAGAGAATATCAGGGTTGGAAATAGAATCTCATATGCCATTTGTGTCTCTGCATGCAATCCTCGATAAAGTGAGTTGGAAAGCAGGGAATGGTTAGTATCATGAATCAGTAGTGGATTCATCTTGGTCATCAATATTGGGATTATTTGACATTAGGAGAGTGAGGACATGTCAGACACACATTCCTTTGCAGACTTAAGTACTAAGCAAGTGACTCAATATTTGCCAGAATGTATAAGAAGGAATCAGATGACATACAATGATTTTGGTTCACCAGTCTGTGCTCTGGAGGCTAGCTGACTCTGCTTGGGTTTAGATGGAGATGTTTTCCCCTCACTCACAGGGAGAAAAGATTCGCATCTCCTCAGGAGAAAAGATTCGCATCTCCTCAGATACTGTTTATATCTCTTGTGGTCAAAGACCATCAGGTTGGTAGTCTCCCACCCACCTTTTTCTTTGCCTAAGGTGATACAGGCCATGTCATATGATCTGCAGGGCAGAGGGACTGTTTATCAGCAAGCGTAGGACAAGGAGGAATGGGTTTGAACTAAAAGAGGGTAGATTTAGATTGGGTATTAGGAACAAATTCTTCACCCTGAGGGTGGTGAGGCATCTGGCACAGGTTGCCCAGAGAAGCTGTGGCTGCCCCCTGCCTGGCAGTGTTCAAGGCCAGGTTGGATGAGGCTTTGGGCAACCTGAGCTACTGGAGAGTGCCCCTGCCCATGGCAGGGGGGTTGGAGCTAGATGAGCTTTGAGGTACCTTCCAACCCAAACCATTCTGTGTGCAGCCCTTCTACCCTTTAGCGTAACAACAATGTCCACTCCCAAATTTTATCTGTGCAAGCAGCAACAGCTATTCTAAAGTCCTTGCTCTAATCTGAACAGATATGCAGGTGTGGGGAAGACCTAGGCAAAAAGAAAGCCTCCCATTTGGTTTGAGTGGAAGGGTCAGTGATAGTAACTGTAGAGTTGATGTTGCCTCCTTCTGCTTTTCAGAAAAGACTGAAGGGTTTAGACATAAAAAGCTCTTGTTTCTCAGCATTTTTTCCACCTATTCTTGAGGTGACTTAGATCATCTTTTCCTTGAATGCAACTCCCACAATGAAGTTAAAATCACGTCTTCTGCATTTCCTTCCTCTTTCATTTTGAGCTCCCTTCACATCCAGGGCTTGTCTACTTCATTGCATTGAAATTTCTGAGCAGGTTCTGGATGAGGCCTCTGGCCCAGCTTGTTCTCACTTCTTCTCCTGGGTCATGCCTAATATTAGTCATTATTATTTCTTGGAAGAAAGAGTAAAATCCTGCAAAGACGAGTGTCAAAACTGCAGAATACTCTTGACTCCAATGGCTGATGTTGATGTTTTGTGGGTTTTAATCTTATTAGGGTTATTGCTTCAATAAATACCTTGCAGAGAAGAGGTCTGTGCGTTAGTTCAGTCTGCATGGGATCAGCAGTATTTTCTTTCATCACTTCTAAATCTATTGTCTTTTATTTAGTTGGACAACTCCTTGCTCCTGTCTTATTGGGAGAAAAAGAGGGTGGGAATGGAGAATAAGTGCATCCAGATGGCTTTTTCTCCCTGCTTTATGTATCGTATGTTTGGATCATTTTACCTCTTATCGCGCCTTGAACGTAGCCCAGAAATTTGAAAATCATTAGAGTTCTTGTTCAGCAAACTTTTTTATGGGCTGTATGCCGTCCAAAGTCATGCTACCAGGGTTCAATGAGTCTAAGGGGTTTTTTGTGTGTGTGTTTTGTGACTGAGTTCTTACATGAGGGTCTTTCTGGAGCTCTGATCGTCAGCTCTTTCTGGACCTTAAAGTTTCTGATACTTTGTTTTGTTGCAATGACAAATGTTGAAGACTAAAATTGTTATTCTTTATCTCTCTCTAATACAAAGCCACACATCTGGTTTGTGGTTTCGACAATGACTGGACACTAAGCAGATGTTTTCCCTGCGAGGAGCACAAGGGCACTCAGACCCTTCTCCAAATGGCCACAATTAATGTGGAACCCATCCACGCCTACAAACATTTTGAGCTCTTCTGGCCAGTTTGCATAACCTTGCACTCGTGTGTACCAAAAGCTCTTTGCTGTAACTTGGGTGTACCCTTCAGATTTATTCTTTTGTTATAACTAACCTGAGAAGCAGTATCATCAACGATTTTATTCCCCCCCCCCGCCTCCCCCCCATTTCACACTGTATGTGCCCCTTTCCAGATCATTTAATGTATTAAATGTTGATCATAGTATCCACCCCTGGGACTTCCCCCATTAACCCTCTTGAAAACTGGCCATTTATTCACGCTGTTCGTTTTTTTCCAAATTAGCTTTAATCTATTGACAGATGTTTACCTCTCACCCCATGACTAGTTTCCGTAATAGGCTGCAGTGATTAATATTACCAAAGGCTATTTGAAAATTCAAATTAATTATACCTACCAGTTTTTTCTTTACCCGCTGTCTTGACTCTCCTTACAGAAAATATGGAGGTGCTCGTTTTTCCTAGGGAAACGCCACATTAATCTGTACCTCCTGCATGGCATTAAGCTTAACTTTCATAACTACCCAGTTGAGCCGTTTTACCAGGCACTAAAGCAAGGTTTACAAGTGTCTGTAATTCCCCAGCTCGCCGTGTCGAACGCACGGTACCGCCTGCCCTGCAGCTTTGCCACTTCCTATTTAATTTTAATGATCGAGCTGCCAGCAAAATACATAATATGCTGCTTCGCTCTTAACGTCGTTTGAAACTCGGGCAAGCGCTTCCCAGGCCAGTTTGTTTCTAATTTAAATTAATTTTATGTGACTCCAGGCATCAGTGGCAGGCTGCCCTGGGTTTTTACAGCGCCTGCTCTTGAGCTGCTCGTTACCGGCACCCGTCAAGGGCTCCTGCAGAGTTTGGCACTCCACTCCGTGGCTGCAATGCCCTCCAATACCAGTCTGTTTGGTGTAGGCAGTACAGCCTCCCGTTCTGGAGAAACACTTTGAAAAGGGCTTCCAAGTGTCTTGAACAATCCCTTGCCCTCAAAAGGTTGGGAAGCTTAAACAGGTTAGTTCAAATCAGAGATTTTCACTTCTTAATTCAAACAAGGAAGCAATAAAACAGTATTTAAATGTGATTTTTTTTCCCTTTTGTGTTAATAAAAGTTGGATTATCTCTAGATCTTGCTACAGTATGGAGATTTACCGCCAAAGTGGGTCTTTACATTCAATTCTGCATTTTCTGTGGTACACATGTTGTTGTTTAACCCCAGCCAGCAACTAAGCACCAGGCAGCCACTCACTCACTCTCCCTTGACGCATGCAAGGAGAGAATCAGGAGGGTAAAGGTAAGAAGACAAAATGCTGTAACTCCAAATGTCCCTGCTTCCTCCTCCTCCTTTCCTTGGCTTTTCAGGCTGAGCATGACTTCATATGTTATAGAACAGCCCTTTGGTCAGTTGGGGTCAGCAGTGACCCCTCCCAATTCCTTGTGCACCCCCAGCCTACTCATTGGTGGGGCGAGGAGCGGAAAAGGCCTTGTCTCTGTGTAAGCACTGCTGAGCAGTAACTAAAACATCTCTGTGTTATCATCACTGTTTTCAGCACAAGTCCAAAATATAGCCCCTTACCAGTAGCTATGAAAAAAATTACTCAATGCAGCCAAAACCATCACGTTCAAGCCATTTATGGCTTTAACATTCATTCACTTGGATTTGTTTTAATATTCTATGTTACAAAATCATAACTGTTCCTTCCTCTTTACAGAATAAACTATTTGCTTACGGTCTGTATCAAAGTGGTTTTGATTAAGAAATAAATTTTTAAAAGCACCAGAACTTTATAAATCAGTTCGATGATGTGAAATGAGATGCTTTACACCTAAAACCAATTGACTGCAGTTAGCCAAGTGACCTGGTTGGTTTCTGATCATCAGGTCCTTTGAAGTCAATGATTCTATGAAGTCAACATTTCAGCATCTCAGCATAAAGGTTTTTATTCAGAAATTGGGAGAAAGCATGCAACTCAGCACACTAAGGGCTGCGCTACGGTCATAGGTAGGCCCTTGGCAGCAGCCACATCCTCCCATGTGCTGTGCCACAGTGCCATTTCCACGAGTGACTGCGAGTTGGGCAGAGAAAGGCTGATCCACCTGTAAAATAACATGGGGAAGGAAACTCAGCCGACTGCTCAACTTTAGGATTGAAAAATCCTAAAACCTCCCTGTGGCTGGTCATCGGTGATGCCCAGGAGCTGCTGCAGAGCTGTGGGGGTGTGGAATAGGGTGGGGGATGCAGGTAGGGGAGTGGGACACCAGACTGGCAGTGTTGCTATAAAGTTACCCATGAAATTTCATCTACGGCGAAGGGACTAAACAGAAATGAAGCGTGTGCTCTTCGCTGCTCGCAGATGGGCTCCACACATGTCAAGGCTCAATTTATCCTATCAGTAAGGTCTATTCTGGGCTCTTCTGTGTTTTCTGCCAGTTCAGTCCGGGAGTCGTTTTACATCTCTTGGCAAATATTTGGTTTGGGTGGTTTTTATATATATAACTTAAAAGATTGATTAAAAGTCTGAGAAAGTTTCATTTCTTTGTGACTATAGTAATTTCAAATTTAGCTTTAGACAAGTTTTAAAGGTATTAGGGTATCTCAAGCATTTGAGAGTATAACAACGTTTCAGTGGATTGAAACAGCCCATATTGCAGCTCTTGTAGACTTTGCAGGGATGCTGACACCCCAGGTCACAGCTTGTTCATATCTCCTTAGTGATACTGTTAATATTCAAATTATTTAAACTTTAAATTCCTGATCGGGACGGGGGGTGGCATTTCAGTAGAAAGCATTGAAAATGTTAGGCTAAAAATTGTTTCTTTATTTCTAAGTACTCAAGTGCATCTTGAACGTAGACTGAGATATTGCAGTACTTGACACGTTCATCCTATCCATCTCCTACCCTCACAGCGCCGTGCCGATTCCTTCCTGTATTTTGCCGCATTGTTCTTCAGAGGCACTGCAAACTTTTCAGCTCCTTAAACCCACTTTCCACGTCTTGTGCTTCAGCTGGCTTCAAAACCTCTTCCCCTCACACCTTATCAGTTTTAATTTCCCCGAGATGATTTCCTGAGATGGAATTATTTCCCCTGTCCCTGCTGCTGTGGTTACGTCCCACGCTGCGTCTGGTCCCGGCTGCCTGTGAAACGCCGTCCTTGGCATGCGAGCGCTTGGCGTTTGCTAACGGAGCTCTGCTTCTTCAGACACCACAGTACATCTCAGATGTTGAAAGAATTCAGCCTCGCAGCTTTCCTGTGCATTAAGAAAATATTTTCTCAGTTTTGTGGAACAACAAAGTGAAATGGCCAACATCGTGAAGGAAGTCTGTGGCGCAGCTGGGAAATGAACTCTGATCTCCCCGGGTCTGCCCGGTACCTTAATTACGTGATCATCTCCACTGCCTCATCTCAAATTCATCTCTTGAAGTTGAAGGAGCGTGTCACGCTGCATTTTTCATCTCTTTTCTCTTGCCTCTGCTTATAGCTTGAGGCATTGGAGGAGAGTGGAGTTTTTACATGTTGGGAGCCTTCTTCAATACTGTTCTTTTATCTTGGGAGTCTTCTTCAATACTGCTCTTTTATCCTCTCTTTTTTTTGGCTCCCTTCTTACATCCAAAGTCATGTGAAATCAAGTCTATATTTCCCTCTACCTCTGAAGTGCAGTTCTCTGTATTCATACACATACTTGCTGCCAAAAGTTTTGCCTCTGTCCTCTGTTTTAAAGCTGTAACAAGATTTTATTTTTTTTTTAGGACCCTCACATTTCCCCCCACACCCCTTGACATTCAGATCTAGGCAACCACTGTTTTCTACGTTTGCCATCTAAATCATGTTCTTTCCTGTTCCCATTTCACTATCCCGAGCCTGTTTCAGCGTGGGAGACAAACCCTTTTCTGCCTTGTACACAAAAATGGATGTACAGGGTTAGATCAAAGGTCCATCTAACCCAGCATCCTGTCTGTTGTTATGCAGCGGATACCCAGGGAAGAGTGTCAGAACGGGGCAATTGAGCAATGATACTTCCCTAGACTCTGCTTCCCGCCCCCGGCTCATATTTTCAGCTCAGAAACTTCCTTTTGTATTTAACGGCATTTGGTAGATATTTTTTTCTCCCCTTCTGTTAATTTGCTTTTTTCTTCTGTGAACCCATGTACACTTTCAGCATCCCTAATATTCCACGGGAAAGGGACAGGCACATGCAAGGAAGTGTCCCCTTTTTGTTTGTTTTTATCCTGATAATTTCATCTGATGTCTGTTCTCAGAAGGGGCTAGGAGAACTCCTTCTCCATACCATTTCTGGTTTTACACCCCTGTGTTGTTTTGCATCATTGTTTCTCCCACAGAAGCTGTTTCATGCATTCAATCACCGTCGTTGCCCTGCTCAGCTTTTCAGTTCTTCTGTCCTTTCTTATTTTAACAAATGTGGGGATCAGAACTGCATGGGGGTGTCCAAGGTACAGATACACTCTGCGTTTATACAGAGGCATGTTGATGTTTTACCTTCTTTTCCTCAGCATGCCTACTGTTATTAATTCAGTTTTGGCAGCTTCCACTATATTGCTTCTACTTTTGGGGTTCTGCACACTACTGCCCAAGCTGCATCTTTGCTGAGCACTTCCCTTCCACTTCTGCTTGCAATCTGGACCCTGACAGTTACTCTTGCTTTGCCAGAATTTCCTTTTTCCTCTTGCTTCTCCCTTTTTATGCTTCCACCATATCTGAAAAGAGCTTCCTTCCTCCAGTGCTGCTACCCACCTTGATCTCCAAATTCCTGATGAAGATTCATAGTACAAAGCTCTTCAAAAGCATCTGCTCTTTTTCCCCCTCTTATCTAGTGTACCAGCACAGTCAGGCAACTTTCTATTGCACTGAAGATAAAAAAACCTGCCTCTACAAGTTGTGCCAAGCTCACAGAATGTAAATCCACATATGTATATCCAATCCACTCTTCTTTTTTCTCTTTTCCTCTTCACCATCTGTCTTCTAATCTGGTTTCTGCGTGCATTAAGGTATAATTTTACACCAGTCCAGTTAAATGCAAGTTTGGTTCCAGTTTGCACGTTTAAAAGTGTCTTAGAGCTTAATAGAGCTTAATCTGTTCACACCATGCGTAGCATCTCAAGGAAAGCAGCACTGAGAGTTTTAAGAAGCAATCCAGAGGAATCTGAGGCCTCCTCTGTTCCTGTCTGGGAGCTTTTGGATGGAGATCACTCAGGTGATCTGTGTAACTTCTGCCCGATAATAAGCCTGATGTTCCTTCTCTGTGTTGGACCCGCCGCACCACTAATGTGCAGATGCACAGCCTGTTCGCCTTCCAGACACGCTGGATCACACACAGACGGACTCTGTGAGTGGTGAACACGCACGAGAGAGGTTGGAGATGTACCAAGAGCATCATGGCTGCTGCTTACGCTGTACGCTGGGTCAGTGCATAAGGATTTATCCGGAGTTGTCCTGGTTGAGTAGTCCTGGCTGGGTCTGTGGGAGAGGAATCTGCCATCGGGCGCCTTCCTATGCAAGCCCTTGTATTGCGTGCTTTAACCACAACCAAGGTAACACAGGAGAACTCCGTGTTTACAGCAGTATGACCAATAGTTGCTATATCCCCATTACAAAGCATTGAATTACCCCGATTCCCTGTCTCTCTCCCCTAAAAAAGTCAACAAAAGGGGGCTGTTACCGTGCTTGGGACGTTTGAAAAATTGGGTGTTTTGTTCAGGTGGACTTTGGGCTTTGGTTAGCGCTGGGAATATATATCATGTGAGGCAGGATCAGTGTCTTCCTTCACCCCCATCCTTCGCAACCGGAGAGTTTAGCCACAGCATGGTTTAGAAGGTCAGCAGCATTTCAGGCCCCCCAGTTGCGGAGGTGCTGAGGGATGGCTCTGCCCTTGAGGCTGCATCTTAGATGTTACTTGGAGAGAGATGCAATTAATGGAAAAGTCTGAATTCCTTCTTCTAATGTACAGCTCCACACTGTGTAATAATGGGTTGGAATAAATCTGTTAGCTGAGCATTAAGTTCAATTAAACTAAATTAGAAACGGATTAACACTGCAGTGGTCGGAGGTCTAGTCTGAGCGTTGTTAGGCTCGGTTTTACTGCTCTGCATTTGGCTTCCTGTGTGATCCTTGGCAAGTCACTTCACCTGTCTGTGAGAAGCCCACATGGTTGTTGTGAGGTTAAATGCCATAAAGATGCATTAAGTCCTCTTGTCTGTATGTTACTGGGCTTACACAGCCCAGAAGACAAAGTTAACAAAACGGGTCCCTCTTTATCAGCCCTTTCTGTGACCCAAATGATCTCTATGGTTGGAAGAAACCTCGCCCGTAGATGTTCCTGTATACACAAATAGACTTGCATAAGCTGTACCTGAGTAAATGGTGTTGGGCTTAAATGATTAGCTGTTGAACCTGCCATGCTTATTATTATATTGGCAGCGTGATCCGCTGGTGTAGCGAGCGTGACTCCGAGCCATTCTCATCTTAAAAAAGGGACAGAAACAATCCGTAGCACTGCTGCCAGGCAAAGGAAGGATGAGGGCTGGGGCAGGGGTAAACAAAAGCTTAATCTTTCTCTCCCTCTGTTTTTCTAAGAGTTTGGGCTAATCGGCAATAACCAACACTAAAACATCTGAATGAGCTGAATCTGTTCAGCTCCTGGGTGACTCCCAACAAGCAGCTCATGAACTGGTTTTGCCTTAGCTATCCCCTGCTGAGTCAGGCCTCATGTTTATCTCACACACAACCCTTTCTTTGCACATTTAAAACAAAATTCCCATAATGCTTCTTACATTTAAATCATCAGGCCACCCTTTTCTTTAAAGATACCTTCTTTGTGCAGAAGATGAAATCATGGCAAGGAAGCCCAAAGACCAGGGATGCAGCCTACATGCTCATCCTTCTCCCTTCACTCTGCATTCCCCACCCATGCACTCCCCCACCCCAAGAGTCAGGACTCCTGCTTCCCACTGTTGTGAGGATTAATCTTCTCGTGTTCCTTGCCGCTCTAACTTCTCTATAGCCAACAAGTGCAGAGTGACTGAAGGGTCAGATGTATGTCTGGAGGAATGAACAGCAGTGGATCTGGCTGCTCCAGCTCTTCTGCATGTGCTGTTAGGAAAAAAATAATACCTTTGAAAAATAATTCTGATGCCTCAGTTTGTGTGAAAATGTCTGGGCATTTTGATGTTTCTCTTCCTCCTTCTTAGATCAGTGGGCACACACACCACCTGCCCCTTGCCCCCCCCAAATTCCTGACTTAGCACCCCAGCTAGAAACTGGTACAGAGATTGTCCTCAATGTGGTTCCGTGATCGCTAGCTGTGGATGTGCTCCTGTGTTGGCTAAAGCGGACCACGACAGACGCATAGGTGGACTTTTTGCAACACCATAGGAAAGGGAAATGATATTACATTGTTGTGGTTTGATAATTTTCAGAATGAGGAAGTTTTGTAGTATGTGATTTGAGGGGTTGGTATGTGTGTGATTTTTCATTTGCTTTTTCTTCTTCTGTTCCAATCGGCTGGAAGTGGCATGGTGGTTATTTAGTCAAAATTACTTCCTGAGATTTCTCCATGCTAGAAGGGAACGAGTTAGGAAACATCTTTGGAGTTCCTCTTGCTAAAGCTTTACTAGTGAGGCTGAGTCATAACAATTGTTACCGCCCATCAACATGGTGGGATTGAGTCCCCGGGGAGTGACCGGGTCAGAGTCACCTGTGCTTATGGTGAGTAGGTGTTTGGAACAGTCGCAGCCCTATGAACGCATCGATCAAAATGCAGAAAACACCTGTGCTCAGTCTTGAACGACATGTCTTTGGAACGTTGTCGTGCGGAGCATCAGTCAGGTGCCCGTTCTAAGGAAGTTTGGAAATAACAAGATTGCTTTATACTTGCTTTATTTTAAAGTTTGAAGGCGACTAATATATGGAAATTAAAATATTATGTAACTATGACAGTTTGGGGGTAATGGCATATACCTTCTGAGAGGAGACCCTTAGCCACTATTGGTTTTCACAGTGGCGATGCCTAGGATGAATCTATTCTCGGAGAGAAAAATGCGGTCCTTGTTCCGGGCCCCAAAGGTCCTGTGTCACCTCACACTTTTGGTAGTTTTCTGTATTTTACCTTTGAAATGCTTAATTATTTTTAAAATTTAATTCATTTTATTGTCTTTAAGTGAAATTGGATCCTATAGAGGATCTCTTTGAGGGTTTCCTAGCCAGCATGGCTTTCCCTAAACTGGGATTCTTCTTAGTTGCTTGGATTTGTTCCTTTTGAGCACCTCCTTTAGACAGCAGTGCTGGCCAGGATGAGACGTTTCCTTCACAGCTGAAAAATATGTAATTGGTAATGCTGAAATTTGGGACTGCTTCCTGTATGAAGTACCTGGATGGGTATCCTTGCTGCTATCTGTGGGACTTGCTGTTTGGAGAGGTTTGAGCAAGGCTGCGTAGACGAGGGCCTGCTGTTCTCCTCTGCTTCCAGGGATCTGTGAATACTTAAGCTGGTTCTCGTTGTCTTACAAATATTAAACCTCATGGGAGATTTAGGTATTTGTCTCTGTTTTCTGGGGATTGGTAAAAGGAGCAGAGAGTAGTCAAATGGCTCACCTGAAGTCACCCAGTCCAGCAGAGCTGGGAATAGGTTTCCAGGCTCCCAGTACTGTACTTTAAACCACAAGATTAGTCTTTTTTGAAAAGGATAATCTGTGTGTTCAAAGAAGGCTTTATGAAGCTCCCATTAACCCCCGTGCCATACCTAGTGAGGAATCTAATTTATGTTCTGGCAAATGAAAGCAGTTTCGAAGACCTTAGTGCTGCAGGTCACTGTCAGACCTTCAAGGTCCATTGCCACCAGTTTAATTTTTCTCCTGCTTGGATTCGCCTCTGTCATTCCTGAGAAAGAAGGAGCAAAACTCTACTCCCAGGGCAAGTTTTCCAGAGACATTCATCCAGTTGTGGGTAACTGAGAACAAGGTCCACATGTGGGTGGGTTTTTTAGCTCTGCTCAGTTAATGTACAGAATGGCTAATGTTTCCATTCTTCCCTTGAAAGAAGGAGATACCTCCTGGCAAAGCTCTTTTCCTTTATTGCATTTTATCACTTAGTCAAGATCTGAAGATTCCAGTAGCCAGTGACTGGAAATGTCGGAAATGTCCTTTCAAACTAAAATGTTGAACTTTAGAGTTTACCCCTGAGTCCTCAAACTACCTTATCTGAATGGCAGAGGAAATGTCTTTTTTTCCCAGTTTTCTTCTGTTATCAAGGTAGAACACAGCGCCTGAATGTTAGAGAAGTAGCAGTACATTAACCCCTCAGCCTTGCTTTTACTCAAAGATTGCAAGTGCTTTACAGAGTTGGCTAAAGATTATCTAACTTGGTGGGGAGGAGGGGGGAAGGACAGAGGGAGAGACGGACAGAGATTTCGCTCTCATCACTGAATGCATGAAGTGAGAATAAAAGCCAGGGCTTTCCTGATCCCAGGCTCTACTAATAACACTTTTACAAGCTGGTTATATAATTATCTGTTACCGTATTTTTTCCCCCCAACACTTCAGGCAGATCAGCTATTTCATCCAACCAAAGCATTTTGTGCAGATCTTTGGATAATCCAGTGTCATCACTTCTGCAGTGAATTGCAGAAACAAAGCTGCCTGTTCCAGTTCACAAGACGTAACAGATCTTTCTTTCTTCTTTTTTTTTAATGTAATGAAACTTTTTTGTTTCTTTTTTCCTTATTCTACATGGGGGGAAGGAATTTAGGAGAAAAAGGTAGTCCAAATAGTGTCTGTAGAATAAGTGTTACAGCAACAGACCTGATTCCCTCCGTGTCAAGGCAATAGTTTGTGCCCTTCTCTCAAATTACAATGCTGTTTATAATACGTGTATTAAGCGTGTAGTTAGCATTAACATTTATGAACATCATAAAAATAATTGCCTAATAATAATTTGCCATTTCTGACAGATATAACTACTATTGTGTAGAGTGCTTATAGCAATCTGCAAATTTATTGGCTATAAAGATGACATTATATTAGGCCAGAGAGGAATTCCTGCATGGCATGTGTGTTGAAGAGGCTCATCCTGTGCTCTGGAAGGAGAGCTACAAGCACTCCATCACCTTTTTTATGGAGCAGCATTGCCAGATGTGGAATAAACCACGGAGCGTCCATCTCCTAAGTACATGGAATGCTCTGTATTGTTTCCTTTGGCAAACACAGAGGTGAGGTGAGCTGAGCTCCTTCCAGATGTGGGCAGAGGTGGTGGTTTGTGGCCGCCTCTGCCTGAGGGGCCCTGGTCAGGACAGTTGCGCCAGTGACACTCGGGTGAACGATGAGTTCCTTGTAGTATGTTGTAGGAATCTGCTCCTGATATTTTACGCTTTACTTGACAACCTAAAAACCCTGGGACTGCCAGCTTTTTGTGCTCCTTTTCTGAGCTGACCCTTCTCCCCCCTGCCTTTCCCCAGCTGCAGGGAGCGGGGGTGGGTACGGGAATTCCCATGGGGGTCCTGGCTGCTCCCAGCTCCAAGAGCAGCCGCCTCTGTCACCAGGCAACCTTCTTGGGTCCTGTTTGGGTTTTTACCAGCATCCTGTGGAAAGACGACGGCTCAGCAGAGCAGGGCAGTTCTGTGTCTTCAAGCAAGACAGCCAAGGAAGCATGAGATTCCCAGGGGAGCTGGGAGGCCAGCTGGGGAAGGCTTACTGGATAGCTGTCACTGGGGTGGAAGCCCAAGCAGGCTTTAAAAGCTATGGGGGTGTGGGAGGTGGGGTAGAGAGTCTGGGGGGGCTTTTAAACATATCTGATGAAATACAAATTTTTTTGGACAGGGCTGAAGGTAGATTGTAAGTACAGGAAGAAGTAACTTCTTGTATTTATTTTGACATTGGATGCTGCGGTGCTGTGCGTTACAAAGCTCTGTTAAGGAACTGTGGCTTACATTGCGATACTCAACAGGCTTGAAAGACCATTTCATATGACAAGCCTTTCCTTTATACTTCATATATCTCTCATGATGGTGGTAGCATCTGTGTTTCTTATAATAATAGTAAAAAAAACATTTACGAGGGTCGTTAATTTCTGTGTTGAAGTATGCCTGGCCTGGATAAACTTGGAACAAGGTCAGAGAGTCTGACAGGTAAGCGAGGTGATGCTTCTGGCTATCCAGAGTAGTGTAGTTACCTGAGAGTGTGAAAGAGACCTGTTAGTTGTGGTTCCACAAATAGATGCTTGGTTTTAAAACTTACTCTTAGGCTTGAGACTAAGCCGGTTGCAAACAGGCAGTTCACGCATCTTGAGTAGCTGGCTGGCTGCATCGTCAGGGTTGATACTGGCACTTCATACTATCACAGCTATTTCATACTGTTTCAAATTCTTCTTTGCTAAATTAATGACAAAGAAATGCTGGAACTTGGATTTCAGCGTACCGCGGTGCTGGAATTCACCCACCGTTCATCTCGGCCATGCGTGGGGTACCTGTGTGCACCCAGGGTACCTGTGTGCACCCACAGTCTCTCTTGGCAGCTCTCCTTTTGTCTGACCTGGACTGAGGAGGAAGAGCTTTTCGCGCCGATAGCGCCTTAAGGCCCATCTCCCCGCTGAGCGGCCAGCCCTCGCTTGACTGCGGTGAGTACCTCTGGGCTGTGCTCCGTGCGGCATTCGAAGGGGAGGCAGAATAGCTGGCTGGGGAGATCAGATTAAAGGGGAGAGAAAATCAGGCTTTATGGCCTTTATTTTTTAAACCTCAGCACATTTTACCGTTTCATCCTGCTTCTTCAGGCAAAAGTGTGTGGGGACCTTTATTCCAGTATTCGAAAACCAAGCTGATGCTTTCTTTAGAGGGGCAGAAGGGTGGTAAAGGTATCACCTGAGCCCCTTAAGGGTTGATCAAGGCTTTCTGTTTATAGAAACCGTGAAGATAGTTTTTTCATGACTGACTTATCAGCTGGCAGCAAAGAACATCCTGGGGAGGGGGCGAGGGGGAGCATGTAAAAGCTGAAGCACTGCTCATTGTTGTTACAGGAGAAGTTTTGTGGCGGGGGGTGCGGACCAGCTGCACAGCTTGCATGCCATGTTGCATCAGCAGCACATGATGGCAGGGAGCAAATCCCCCAGGAGTTTGGCCGGTGTGTGAGCTAGAAAAGGGGAGGTTGGCTTAGACTGGCCAGTCTGGCTGCATCCAGAGCGGCAAAAATCCCCTTAAAAAAATATTTTCCCAGTAAGTCTTGAAATCTTTGCAGAAACTTCAGCCAAGCAATCCATTCCAGATTTTGGCACTCATCCTTTCCCCTTCCCTGTGCTCATGCTGAGCAGATGAGTGCAATGGCCAGGCCTAAAATGAAGAGCATCTACAGTCTGATCTCATCCTCCCTTGCTGCCTTTGGCTGGAGAGGAGGAGGAGCTTTGAAATCGGATTATTACTTCGAGCCTCTTGGCTTTGGAGCTACAGACTGTTCCCTATGTTGCCAATGGGCTTAAAAGCTTAGCAGAACTCCCACTAGGTACCCAGGAAGCCTCTTACCGCAGGAGATGGTGACACGGCAGGATCAGCTGTTCTTTATTTATCGTGCAGCAGAATCGTCTGGGGAGGGACCATAGCTAACCCAGCGATGTTGTTTCCACAAACAGCCTCAGGAGCCGTGTTGACGCTGTTCCCCACCGCAGTGGCTAGCTTGCCCAAGGCCCCATGTAAAACACTCCCTGAAATTCTTGGTCTTTAGTTGCAGGTAAATGGGAACGCTACATCCAGTATTTGTGGAGAGAAGGAGTTTGGGGTTGTTTTTGCCAGACAAGGTACTGCTGGCATGGGACTGAGAGTTCAAAAATGCGTAAGGTGTGTAGCATTATGGGTTGGGTCCAGGATGGTCCCAGCCTCCAACAGTCTGCTCACCACTCTCTTCAGCCTGTCTTTCTGTTAAAAAAAAAGACAAAACAAACCCAAGCCCTAAGCCAGCCCAATCCATGAGTAGTTTAACAATCTGATACTCCATATGAACACAGGTACCAGGAGAGATCCTTTCTAGGCGATAAGAAATTAGATCTTAATGAGGGCAAAGTGGATGGGGTGCTGTGTTTCCTCTCAGACTGCTGTGTTTGGAGGGTTTTGTTGTACCTACAGGAGTGGAACTTGTGGAACATGCTGTGGCTGGGGCAGCAGTGGTCAGCCAGTTGAGGGGGGAGTTCAGTTTTGGGGTTTTTTTTAAGGGTGCGATTTTTGTGGGTACTTTTCCCATAAAGGCACAGAACCCTGATTAGAAATTTAAGCAGTCTGGTGTTAAGCTTTTCTTAATTGCCCTTTGCAGGCCTCTTGGAAATCTTCCATGGGGTCTGCAAAAGGTCTGTAAACCACAGGCTGGAGACTCATCGGTTCTGCTGAGCCTGGAATGTCTGTCTCTCCCATGTAAAGCCAGCTCGGGGCCCAGTGTGATGCTTGCCCCTCAGCCAGCATAACTGGCTTACGGTAAATGGTGTAGATTATCTGCTCTGAAGGAAGAGGGGATTATTTTGAAAGGGAGAAATGATCCTTTGGAGGGAAATGGCATGATCACCAAATGCTTTGGCTGCTAATAAAACTGCTGAAAGATAATGGCAGTGGCATCGAGTGTCAAGCCTTATGGGTTCTCCCTCAGCCTCGCCACCGAATGAAGCGAGCCCTGAGTAAGGTTGCTGGGGCTTGGGCTAGCTTCTCCATCTGTAAAACTGCTCTGCATGTGGGTGTTTGCTTCCCCTTCCTCCACAGGTGCAGCAAGGCTTTACTGAATGTTCTGTAAGTGCTTTGATGCTCTAGGATGAAAGCTGCTCTAGAGGCATAAAGTACCAATGTCTAACTACTCAACAGAAGCTTCAGAGCTTCGGATGTACCCTGTCCCTCTGAAAAGGTATTTTTCAGGGTGAAGAGATGGAACGAGTAGCAGTTTTACATCTTTTAGGTGCTGACAATGCATAAGCTTCATAACAAATGCAAGGGTTTTTTTTCCCCCAGATGGTTTATACAGCAGGCAAGATGAGCTAGGAGGAGAGGTGAGCTTTGTTAGCTCCAGGACAGTGCTATGGGGCGTGAGGGAGGCTGGATTGATCAGCCTGAAATCTCTCTTCAGTACAGTTTAGCCACCCAGCATGAGCTGCTCTATTTGTTTGTATTACACAGCAGTGAAAAATTCCAGTTGGAGAGCAAGTGGCAGAGTGCTGTGCAAACAGAGGAGGGACCCTGTCCTGAAGGAGACATCAGGCAGCAGGTTAACATGAAGAACAAGAAGCCACAACCATTCTGGCCAGTGAGATAGAGAATGGATAGCACGGTGGTCTCAGATCACCAGCAGCCTTGTGCCTGTCTCAGATTTTTAAGCATCCTGATAGTCTAAAGGAGGACAAAAACCAGAGCATGCCTATAAGCCAAACCTAGAAAATGCCAGGCTGACCAAAAATTTCCACCAACATTGGAAAGACTTTGCATTTTCAAACCTATTTGGGCTAAACTGAGCAGAATTCAATGTTTGGACATCCCCTTTTAACTGCAAGGAACTGCTGGAGGAGAGGGCAGATGAGGTTACCTGATGGTGCAGAGTGGGGGGGAGCACATGGGATTTATTCTTTGCAAACAGCCGTAATGTGGAGGCAATACAACAAATTCTCCCTGGCTCTCTGTTTATAACCATCTCCCTCATACAGAACTGTCATCTCACACCTCTGCTGAGCCCTGGAGTAACATTATGCCCCTATTAGCAGCGTGCCTGAAATAGCCTTTCAAGTCTGCTCACAGAGAGTTGAGGGAAGTAGAGATCTCAGAAGGCACTGACAAACATTAAGGGGGGCACCTGAAGAAACAGGATAAAGGAAGACTTTTCCTGCTCCTGCTTTTCTCGTCTCCCCAAATGATAAGTACCCTTCTGACAGGATAGCTGTTCTCCTCCCTCAGATGTTCACTCCTCATCCCTTGCCCTCACACACACCAGTCTGGCAGCTCAGATAAGAGCTGAGACTGCTGTGGTGCCAAGTGTCACTAAACCTCTTCACCTCATACCCCTGAAGCTACAGTAGAAAGCCAATTTGAGTCTCCCTGGGCTCATGGTCCCTACAGGGTGAGGTGAAAATGATAATGTTTCCTTGAGGAGAGCTGCTGACTTGGTCTCCGCTGTCAGGAGCTCAGGGGGTTCAACATCCACTCCTCCATTCTGCCTTTACATCACAGGGGAAGACTGTGGTGGGGGGATGTCTTTTGGTTCAGGAAGCTGTAAATCCATGAGACATCTTGTAGAGAGGGGGTGCCGGACTGTGGGGAAGCTGGGAGAGATGCATTTGGCTGTATATTTAGGCAATAGGTGATAGCTGTTTGTGCTTCTGGGGTATCCTGGTGCTAGGAATACCCCTAAATCCCTGCAGTGCCCTCCCAGCTTGTCATGCCAAGAGAGGCAGTCTGGGTAGGTTTCCTATTTTGTAAAAACTATTTCCAGTTGATGGCAGCAATCACAAGCTGAGAGAACAGAAAGCGCTCTGGCAGGGGCATGGTTTTTGCAGGCATCCTGACAGCATGCGAGGACCTGAGCATTCTGACAGACCAATAAGCTGAGAATGGGGTTTGGCATCACCAGCCCATGATGTAGCTGGACCCTGTCACCTCAGCTTTGGGACTGTGTCCCACTTTTCATGGCTATATTCTGCTCCTGCTTCAGGTGAACCAGCTGGGGGTGCTCTGTGGCTCAAAGGAAGGTACAGCACTTTCCTCTCTGGGACGTGTTGGGGTGAGCACTGGTCCCGCACTGAGTCCCTGCATCCTCCTCACAGCCAGGGGATGGCTGGCTTTTCTAGTGGGGTAGGCAGCAGGAGCTCCCGGACAGAGGTGTGAAGCACGCACGCTGGCTTCAGGCAATGGAGGGATCAGTGATGCTGGATGGAAGCATTTCAGACCTGCATTTGATTTCCAAGCTTCCTGCCCAGTCCTGGTGAAGTGTACTCTTTTTGCATGAATTCACCCAGGTACCTCTTGTCCTTAATTATCTGTGAGGGGAAAAGAATGTCCTGATTAGTCAGTGATGGCGTTGAAATTTCAGCACATGGGTCGGGTCTTTCAGTGATCTCCTAAAGCCTTTGCGAAAGCCTGTTGAGTCACTTGTGAGCATTGCAGTGGAAAGCTGATAACAGCAGTGGTATGGAAATAGAGCTGAAGGGATTGGGGTTTTTAAACTGATGGCTAACTTGGACAAGGCTTAGCTGTGCTTAAACTGGTTGTGTCCATCAGATTCAGTTATGGATGATTCAGCTCCAGCACAGATGAGGGTTTTGAACTGCAGTCCTGTACCTCAGCACCCAGCCTGCTCATGCCAGGCTCTCCCATGTGCTGAGCTTCTCTGAAGCTTTGGAGGAGCCTGTCACCTGAAATAGGGGGTCCTGAACTTTGTGATGCTGTTCTCCAAGCGGAGAGTTTGTGAGAAGCTGGAATATGATGGGCGGCTTTCCACAGCACAGAAAGCCAGCGCTCACAGCAACCCCTGCGGTTACCTCCACTCTGGTGTTGGTGACAGCAGTGTCGCTGCTGTCACAGCTGCAGACTCTGTAATTTATTTTTCTCCTCTCAAAAGTCCAGACAGACACTGAAAAGGAGCACATCTGGGGCGATGTGGGGCTTAGCTCACCACACGTACACAGGCCACAGCACTTGGGTACCGTGAAGAGCAGCACCAAGCAGCAACTGCAACAAAACACAGGTGATACTGGGGTTTAGAAGCACTCATGGCAGCTCTGGAGGAGCAGCGGTTTTTTCCTACTCAGACCTTTGCCAGCAGGACAGCAGAGGAGTGACTCATTCCCACCAGAGTGCCTGGCGTGGTGCAGGCAGGTACGGGGGCTGCTGGGCCTTCCCTCACAGCATGTCCCTGCCAGCTGTTTCCCCAGGGAGTGGGAAGGGACGGGTTGGTGGCCTCTTGCCCGAGCCAGCACTCCTCCAGGGAAAGCTGGTCACCCTTGCTCCTGTGGCCGCTTCTTCCCGACAGCCCTTGCCTGACTCAGGGGGGATTTAGTCCTGGGCTGGGGGGAGGGAAAGACGTTAAACAGGCTTTTCCCTAATGAGGTGTGACGCCAGCTGGAGAGGGGGAGAATCCTGCTTTTCTCCTGTCTGTTGCTCTCTCCAGCTAGAGAGGAGGAGGAGATGTCGTCGTTCTCTCCCCCCACCCCCCCCTTTCCTCTGCTGATTTGCTGCCTTTTCTGTTTCCTTTCTGTGCCGTCCCCAAAGCGTTTTGGCAAGGTTCAGATTTCTGTGCTCACAGCTCAGTGCTCAAAGAGAAAAGGGCAAAAACAAAAGGCTTGGAGGCGTGGGGGGGATGGTGGCAGGGAGGAAGCCCAGCCGCTTGCCCTGGCCAGGCAGGAGGAGTGTGGGGATGGGTTTTCCCTCAGGACCAGGGTGGTTTTGGTATCCTGTGTCTCTTAGGAGTCCCTTTGGTTGCTTTGGCCACCTCTGCTGAGACATGTGGTTTGAGCACCCTGCTGCTTCTCTGGCTCTGCCTTCAAAAAAGGAGGTTTATTCCTTCGCCTGCAAAATCTGGGCTGAAGCATTAGGTGAAAACCCAAGGGAATGCTCAGTCTTCGTTTGCGGTCCTGAGATGTTAAGTTTTGCATAGCATCCTCCTGGTGCCTGCCATTCCCACAGCACCCTGGCCATGTGGGAAAAGTCCAGGATTTAGAGGTTTTGGGGCAGAAAGCTGGAGAATCCAGATAGAAAATAGTGATGTGACATTCAATTAAACAGGGCCAGTGGACCCACCCCTGGGAAATTAAAGCACCTCTCACTGCTCTTGCCCTATCACAAGCAGCAGCAGAAAGAAAAGTAGGTAAAAAGTTCACAGGACAATGTCAATATCTTTTTTCAAGACAGATAATCACAGTAATGCTTGGAGTGTGCCTTTGCCAGGCTCCACTGGCACTGGCTGCGACTGTCAGTAGGGACCAGAGGAACCAGAGTGGGCTCCAGGCAGCACCTATGGCAGTGGGGAGTATGGTGCGAGCACCTACCCACAGAGGCGCCGACAGCCTCCCGCCTGCTAATGACAGGCCTTCGTTAGTCCCGTGTTATGTGTGAGCTGATTAATCCCGACTTGTGCCAGAGCCCCTTGACCCAGCGTGGCTCTGAGACTCTGCGCCCAGCAATATGCTGCTCTGCATGCCCAGTGCTCTTGTTAGACAGTGGCTGTGAGATCAGTCTGAGGCCGGGGAGGGCCCACAAATCTGCTCTGCACCCACTGTGAAGGCAGGGACAAGGGGCACCCATCTAGAAAGGAGGAGGCAGCAAGAGATGGGAAACTTCCTGGGCAGGTGTTCTGAGGACAACCGCCAGGTCCCTGCTCAGCAGACAGCACCTTGCACTGTGCCCCAAGGAATGTCCCCCAGCTCCCAGAGTGACCCCCCCAGCTCCAAAAATGTAAAGGTCACTCCCGGGGCCTGGAGAACAATGGCTGCAGATAGGGGCTATCGGAGCCGGTTGTGGCCACAGCTTAAGGAGTGTTAGTCAAACAGCAGGCTGAAAAGGCTCACGGGAAGCAATTTAAATATTCCTCCATAGAAAGAGCCTTCGCATCCTAGCAGGGGCAGGCTGCTGCCTGACATTTAGTGCACAAGTGTACGTGGATGAGGGAGGGAGAGGGTGAATGGGGGGGGGGTGTCGGGGGGGGTGTGTGGGAGGAATCCTGGAGACCCCCACCCCTGCCCTTTATTCTGGGCCCTAACATGTCATTTTTGACAAGCTGCAAGTGTACTGTGTTCACACGCCTGGGATGTTTTAGCACATTGCATACTCTCCACCCCTCACCCCCTGCCCCCTGCACCCACCAGGTATGTTTTGTTAGCAGGCAGATGTCCGCTAAAGTAATTTACAAATAAAATAAGTCACCACCTCCAAAATACTAACCACTTACGGAGTGAATTCACTCAGTAATTGCTATTTATATAGTGTGATTACTATTTATACAACAATAATATCACTCTCTCCAAGGCACGTCGAGCTGCAAGTGCAGTTTTTGTATTAACCTTGTCATTAAGCAGGGTAGTTGTCCAGAGGCCAGCACAGAGATTCTTGGGACTCTGTAGCTCTGTGGCAGGGACACTATGTCAGGCTGCAGGCTGCCCGCCACCCTCCTTCCCCTGCCTTGAGTTGCCCCATATAATGGATGTGTTTAATACACTCTTTGTGGGGCAGGTGTCAGGCTTCCACTCGTGAAGCGCTTTGGCTGTTGCACAAGAGGTAAATAAAAGCGATGTTGATAATGAAAATATGCCATTAATACATTTCCAATAAAAACCCCTACGAGCAGCATTTAATCTGCAGTCTGTTATCAATAATTTTATTACCGCAGTTACTGCAGTCTAATAAAAAAGCACTTTCTCTTCTTTATTGGGTAAGTGCCAAAACGTTTATCCTTTATTCTCTGGCCATTAACCTTTATTCCGTAGCCATTAGCTTAGCCATTTGTGTAACAGTCTGTTGAGTAACATTCAAGTAGGAATTTGTATTCAATCCATTATTTACTCTCAACCCCAAAAAGAACAACTTCTAACAATGCCAATGTTGTTTATCCATATTAAATCTTGTTACATGCCGTATACTACTGATGATAACTCTTACACAAAGTGCTTTTTTCTTACTGTGGCTGATTTTCTGGTATATAAATAAAACTGTAGTTAACTTAGTAATATTTTGAAAACCAGGCTTGAAATTGCTGGCTGAAAACCAGGTATTTCTCACAACATGTGTGAAATCTGTGGTAACTACAGCTCAGAAGCATATCCTCATCATGGAGCGGTTCCCACATTACACCTTACAGTGAACTCCATTGTCCTGAAATAAACTACATCCCTCTCCAGCTCTCCCATCATGGCTTGAGATTTTTGGTCATGAGGTGCCTGACCTTTCTTCCTTCCTTCCTTCCTGCCTGCCTGCCTGCCTGCCTGCCTGCCTACCTGCCTTGCCTTTCCTTCCTTGCCTTTCTTTCCTTGCCTTTCCTTCCTTGCCTTTCCTTCCTTGCCTTTCCTTCCTTGCCTTTCCTTCCTTGCCTTTCCTTCCTTGCCTTTCCTTCCTTTTCTTTCCTTCCTTTTCTTTCCTTCCTTTCTTTCCTTCCTTCCTTCCTTCCTTCCTTCCTTCCTTCCTTCCTTCCTTCCTTCCTTCCTTCTTCCTTCCTTCCTTCCTGCCTTCCTTCCTTCCTTCCTTCCTTCCTTCCTTCCTTCCTTCCTTCCTTCCTTCCTTCCTTCCTTCCTTCCTTCCTTCCTCTTCTTCCTTCCTTCCTTCCTTCTCCTTCCTTCTTCCTTCCTTCCTTCCTTCCTTCCTTCCTTCCTTCCTTCCTTCTCTTCCTTCCTTCCTCTCTCTTCCTCTCTCTCTTCCTCTCTCTCTTCCTCTCTCTCTTCCTCTCTCTCTTCCTCTCTCTCTTCCTCTCTCTCTTCCTCTCTCTCTTCCTCTCTCTCTTCCTCTCTCTCTTCCTCTCTCTCTCTTCCTCTCTCTCTTCCTCTCTCTCTTCCTCTCTCTCTTCCTCTCTCTCTTCCTCTCTCTCTTCCTCTCTCTCTTCCTCTCTCTCTTCCTCTCTCTCTTCCTCTCTCTCTTCCTCTCTCTCTTCCTCTCTCTCTTCCTCTCTCTCTTCCTCTCTCTCTTCCTCTCTCTCTTCCTCTCTCTCTTCCTCTCTCTCTTCCTCTCTCTCTTCCTCTCTCTCTTCCTCTCTCTTCTCCTCTCTCTCTTCCTCTCTCTCTTCCTCTCTCTCTTCCTCTCTCTCTTCCTCTCTCTCTTCCTCTCTCTCTTCCTCTCTCTTCCTCTCTCTCTTCCTCTCTCTCTCCTCTCTCTCTTCCTCTCTCCCTCTCTCTCTCCCTCTCTCTCTCCCTCTCTCTCTTCCTCCTCTCTCTTCCTCTCTCTCTTCCTCTCTTCCTCTCTCTCTTCCTCTCTCTCTTCCTCTCTCTCTTCCTCTCTCTCTTCCTCTCTCTCTCTCTTTCTCTCTCTCTCTCTCTCTCTCTTTCTCTCTTTCTCTCTCTCTTTCTCTCTCTCTCTTTCTCTCTTTCTCTCTCTCTTTCTCCTCTCTCTTTCTTTCTCTTTCTCTCTTTCTCTCTTTCTTTCTCTCTTAATCTCTCTCTCTTTCTCTCTTTCTCTCTTTCTTTCTCTCTCTCTCTTTCCTCTCTCTCTCTCCTCTCTCTCTCTTCTCTCTTTCTTTCTCTCTTTCTTTCTCTCTTTCTTTCTCTTTCTCTCTTTCTCTCTCTCTTTCTTTCTCTCTTTCTCTCTTTCTTTCTCTCTCCTCTCTCTTTCTTTCTCTCTCTCTTTCTGTCTCTCTTTCTCTCTCTCTCTCTTTCTCTCTCTCTCTCTCTCTCTTTCTCTCTTTCTGGAAGAAACACAAAGGAGAAGTAAGTTAAGTAATCAAAATGCCTGCTTTGCTTTGAGGCATTTACTTGCTAGCTTTCAGCCATTTCTGGCTATCCATCTGAAACCGCTACTTCTCTGTGTAAGTGGCTTTTAGGGCCACGCTTTCTGAGCACATCTTTTAGATGAACTCACCAGCTTTGGCGAGTGGAAAGCAAAGCAGGAGAATGAAACTGTTGATTCCCGCCCATCAGCTGAACATGGGAGAAATCATGGCTTTCTTATTAGGCCTGGAGTACCTCAACCTCACTGAACCCTATTTTTCTGTTCCCAGACAAAAGCATTAGTCTTCTGGCCGGAGAGTGACATTCAGTAAAAGCTTTTCAAGGTCTTTCCATAAACTCTTGCAATGTAGAGGTAGTAGTAGCCGTATTTTTAATGATGGTGAAGGTCGGCTTACCCGGTGTGTGCTCTGCTGCTCTATGCGCACTTGAGGCTCCTTGCGTCTTTTTGGTCCCAATCTGCTAATAGTAAATTTTAAGGAATTGGTTTGATGGTTGGAATTTTTTTCTCTCTCTCTCCTTTCTGCTCATTAGGAACTGGAAGCTGCTCTTCACAGGGACGATGTGGAGTTTATCAGTGACCTGATCGCCTGCCTTCTTCAAGGTTGTTATCAGCGCAGAGACATCACGTGAGTAACTTCACTCTGTGGCTTAAGTGCTTTGCAAAGGGAGCTAATTAACACGGTTGTGGGGATGTTTCACGGCTTTAGAGTGATGACATGGCAGTGATGGGCAGCCACCAACAATCAGGCCAGATTCTTCACCAAGTGGAAGGGAATTCTAGCTCTTCTTGGGGTTGAGCTGTAGGTTTTTAATTTTGCAGACCTGTTGTTAAGCAAACTTCTTTGTTCAGATCCTCACTAAGGCTTTAAATCATCTCGTATATTTCCAACATTTTATGTGTGTTGTACAGAATAGAACTTGCTGCTCTGCAGCCACCTCACTTGCATGAAAGATCCCTTTGCTTTGCAGAGGGACAATTGTAATTACAATGCAGAGGAGCACTGAAGCCAGTTCAGTTGCAGGATTTTGGAAAGTGGCTTGGTGTATTCTCTTGATATTTCCACATCCAGACACTTTGTTAGTGTCCACCAGAGTAGCCTTCCAAACTGAGACATCTGTAGAACATCATTCTTCTGAGGATCGCCGCTCAGCAGTGAAACGTGCTCCCAGAGATAACAAAGACTTGTTGCAGTGTGTTTCATTTGTCCTTCTGTGAATCATGTTAATAGCAACGCATAATTGCAGAGAGGAAGGCAACTTGGCAACACTCGCAGTTGCTCAGAAGAGGTGTTGAGCAATCCTGTTCCTTAAGATTCCCTGAGGCTTAGGCTGGTGCATGGTTGTAGCCATAGGTGCTTGTACTGAAAGCTCTGTTTCTAATTAGGTGATTATGTTCAACAAAATTTATATACCTTATTTTATATATATATGTATCTGTCTCCATCTGCCACTGGAGTAATTTAAGTTCTCTTGCATTGCTGTGTTGATATCCAGTGTACGTGGGTATCAGGACCTAATCCACGCAGCTGCACTGCATTTGCTGTCTCTGAAACTGGTGTGATGAGAAGCCTGACTGTAAAGGAACTGCAGTCGTGTATACATACCTCCTTCATCAAAATAGCCACACAGCAATATATAAACTTGCTTATAAATATGCAGCAAGTATATTTCTTAGCAAAAAGTAGCGGCTTATGTGTTTTTCCCTTCTTAACCAGCTCACCATTGTAGAAGCAGTGGAAGATTTGTCTTTGATAAATTTTATAAATTCCATATTGAGAAGTTCTCCTGAACGCTCCAGAGCTGAGAGTGCCCTCCTTACAGTGGCATGGTTTAATTGCCTCCCCTTTCTCAGCTGTCTCAACTAACAAAATTCAGGGGTGAATCACGGGTGAGTCATTGGACATTGGGAAATTGTCTGTCTGGGGAAGGTTACACGTGTACACGTGCATGTACACTCATGCACATGGTGCGTCTGGCGGCTCAGCAGCGTGTAGTTATTCAGTATTGCATGTAAGTCCCAGTTTGTGCCTGTGCAAATACAGCTTCAGTTAACTCTGAGATGTAAAAGCTGCAAGGGGGTAACATCAGCGCAGAAGGAGGAGCTGGCGACCCAGCCATGGGTTTGTGCAGCCCAGTCAGGGTGTGCGTACAGCACAGGTAGGGACCTGCGTAGGTGTTGCTGTGTGTCTTGTCCGGGTACAAGTGCTGTAGGAAATAGAGGAGTGTGAAGTCACATAGTGAAGTTGTGAGACCTCAGGCAGTTGTGCTAGGGAAAGCACAAGGTGCCTGAAGGAGAAACCAGCTGCATCATTTCTACAGCACCTCCTGTTGAAGGGGACTCCCTCACAGGCAGGGGAATAACAAGACAAATCTCTTCTACAGAGATGAGGGGGAAAACAACACAGCAGGAGCAGTGCAGTGAAAATGGATGAAGGAATACATCAGGGAAACTGCTCAGAGCCACTGGGGTGTTTGTGTTCGGGTGGTGGGCTCTGAAACTGGGGAGGCTACCTGGAAACAGGGAAGAGTGTTGAATGCAGAGGGATGTCATGAAGGAGGAAGCATTAAGATTTAGTCTAAAAATGGAAATCTGTAGATAAATGAGAATAAAAATTATGTCTCTTGTATACACTTCTCAGAAACAAGCTTGCCCCACTGTTTGTTTCATGCTTACAAAGCAGCCACGGAACATTTATTCCAAATGAATGTATGCTTTTAAAGCGTAAAATTCTCCTTGTTCCTGGCACATTTATTTCCAGCACCTTTGTTCCCTCTGAGTTTAAGATGTTAGGCCTGGGCTGATGCACGGCTTCTCTACTTGTACCTCATTGCACAGCTTCCCTGCTTGTACCTCATTTGTCCCCAGTTAATGGTAAGGAGTTGAGCCTTTAATTGATTTTTTTGAGTGCTCAGCAGACAAAGATGTGCAAGAGGTAGAAATTGATGGAGTTTAGATTTGGCTTTTCACAGTAGGCCGGGGCTCTGTGTTTTCCTGTTGCAGACAGATAAGTGGGTATCTGTCTCGCGTGAGAAAAACACACGATTTCATAGACCATCACAACAGCAATTTCTTCAGCCCTTTGTGCTCCCCACCCTCATGCCAAGGCTGTGAGCCAGTAATCTTTAGGCAGTGGGCTTTAGTCCCTGTTGCACCTCAGATAGGAAGGTAGGAGCTTGTTCTCATCCTTGTTCTTGAGCTGGAGCACTGCGGCTCACACACAAGATGCTTCGTATTACTTCATAACAAAAATAGTTTACCTACCCCTCCAAGGGGTTTTGAGGTTTAATTAGTTTTGTATCATGTCTTACCTCTTTGATGGCCAAAATGTTATCTGTCTATGCTTTCTCACAGTCTGCCTGGGAGCAGCTTGTAGTTCTTGTCACATCTGTTTTGACGGCGCGCAGAACTTGCAGCAGAGCTGGGCTGCCTGGCTTTAATCATGCATCATAGAGGGGTATAAAACTGTCACATACCTTTGCTAATTATAATGTGCTCTCAAGTAATTTTGGAAGTGGAACCTAGCTGAGAGCCCTTCTAATGCACAATTTAACATGCTCTAGTTTGATTTGCTTTTTATTCTTTGGGGAAAATAAAGAGACTAATACTTTTGTAGGGTTCTGTGATTCTTGATTTTGAAGTAGAGCAACTTTGCCTTGATTTTGATACTCTTTATGACAGACATGTTTTGGTTTTGTTTTTTTCTTTTTAAAGAATTGTGTATGAGAGACTGGTTTTTACCCTGCTTGATGGTTAAGGACTGTTGAATGTCTGTAAACTTAAAGATTTTCTTTCAGTTATGGATATCCATGCTTAACTACAGAGGCTGCTTAATGTGATGCCGCATGATCTTCTCCAAATTCTTATTTATCATAACCTGTCATAGGTGTTGGGAACCTTCTTTGCTGACCTGGTTCTTGCCATGCTAAGCACTGTAGAAGTATGGAACAAAAGGTAGTGCATAGTTCTTGTTTCTAGCATCCTTAGCCATGAACCATGTAAGCTGTCCTTGACAGGCACTTGCCCAGGAAAATTCCCCTGGTCCCTCTCCTCTTTTTGCTCTGACCCCAAATACTTTTGTGCTGTGATCTGCAGCTTTTATTAGTTTATAAACACCCTTCATAGCATTCATATACCATCCATACCATCTTAAGTACTAATGATGCAATAACTAATATCCTTGATGCTTTTTGTTTGATCTCTTGGCCCAGTTTTATGCTATAGGTACACTTCAGTTTGATGCCAGTAAGTTTACCCAAACATATTTTTCAGGCTTTTAGCTTTTCTGCTCAGGCCTTGAAACGTCTGTTTTCTTTTAATTATTTCAAAATGCAACTGCCTGGGAAGTGGGGAGTGACGAGGGAGAAAACTCTTGATAGAATTTGGGGTTTGTAAAAACTAAATGCATAAAATTAAGCAGTTTAAAAAAACACTGGTGCTTGCTTCAGATTATCTCTGATATAAATTGGGCAGCTGCATAGTCCCTAGGGGCTGCCACTTTAATTCCAGCAGGAAATGTGACTTGATGACTTGTATCAAGACAGGAAGATCAGAGCTTCAGCTAACGGCAACAGCCGCAGCAGGAGCCTTCTGCAGCTGTTTTTAAGTAAGAAGTGATGGTGTGACATGGATGTGTACACTCAACTAAAATAATCCAGAAAAGCTCCTGCTGTTCAGCATTTCTTTGGGTGAAACTCATTCTTCACTGCTCTGTTATTGTATTTTTGCTGTTCTTCTAATGTGATGGCATTAAAAGTTTCAGTGACTCTATCATATTTCTCACTGGGAGACGATCTGTGTGCTGCTATTGTCCCTTGAAAAACATTTTAATTGCTTTTTTCTTACAACATGTTTTATTTTTTGTTTTCTTCAACATAAACAAAGGTGGCCAAAACTGAGGGGGGACAAAACCAATATCTCTGCTCTTGCCTATGCCCCGTGAGACTTTTTTTTTTTCTTATGCCTCAGGAGATCAGTCCATCTCTGCAGGTGAAAACTATCTAATTGACCTTTGTAGCACCAGAGAAAGCATTTATTTCCTTAGGAACCTCAATTACTTTTTTCTTGTTATTTCTTACCCTAATGTATTGGAATTTTTTTTTTCCCAAGTGGCTTGTCTGTTTTTGTGCTCAACTTAAGTTATTTCTGGATCTGTAAACTAACCTTGGAGCCTTTGGCTTGTAATTTGTGCCTGGTTTGTTCTAATATGGATAATAAGAGGTTATTCCTTAACTCCTCTTCCCTCACCTGCAGTTGTCTTAATTATTTCTTTCATACCCTTACTTAGTGGGATTAACAGATACTGCCAGTATGGCATTTATATTCGCTACTTGTTGAATTGCCAATCAGGAATGCTGCCTCTTTTCTACTCATTTTCTAATGCTTGGTCTTTAATCACTTATTTGAGCTTTCATCAGGAAGAGATAAGGGATAATCGGAAATCTTCTAACCCATCAGGGCAGAATGCCCCTATTAAACACAGGGGCTGTGTTTAATAGTCGTGAGTATTTAGGTTATCATAGACTCATAGAATGGCAAGGGTTGGAAGGGACCCCAAGGATCATAAAGCTCCAACCCCTCTGCCACAGGCAGGGCCACCAACCTCAGGCCTGGATCTACACAAGGTTGCCCAGGGCCCCATCCAACCTGGCCTTGAACACTTCCAGGGACAGGGCATCCACCCCCTCTCTGGGCAGCCTGTTCCAGGACCTCACCACTCCTTCTGTAAAAAACTTCCCCCTAATATTCAATCTAAACCTTCCCTCCTTCAGCTTTAAACCGTTCCCCCTTGTCCTGCCATTATCTGCCCTTTTAACAAGTTGATTCCCCTCCTGTTTGTATGCTCATTATTGCTTCTGCTTTGTCATTGTTGCCCACCCTTGGGTTTTATTCTGTGTGGACTGAATACAGGCTATTTCAGGGGTTACCCCAGGTCTTATGTTTTTGTATAGGTGCCCTTAAATCTACAATCACAGAGTCATAGGGTTTGGAAGGGACCTCTGGAGATCATGGGGTCCAACCCCCCTGCCAAGGCAGCTCCCCAGCTCATATTGCACAGGTCGGCATCCAGATGGGTCTTGAATATCTTCAGAGAAGGAGACTCCACCACCTCCCTGGGCAGCCTGTCCCAGGGCTCTGTCACCCTCGCCATGAAAAAGTTCTTCTGCATATTGGTGCAGAACTTCCTATGCTCCAACTTGAAGCCATTGCCCCTGTGGCCTCCACAGACCATTGAAAAGAGGCTGGCCATTTCCCCCTGTGTACGGTGCTTCAGATATTTATAAACATTAATAAGAATCATAGAATATGCTGAGTTGGACAGGATCCATAGGGATCAAGTTGGAAGGGACCCATAAGGATCATCAAGTCCAACTTAGCACCTTGAAACTGCCCTTCTGCACCTGACTGTGTGAGCTGTGCCCTTTAAGAACTGCTGTATGTTCATCTGGTCTAGCAGATAAGGTTGCAGGTTGACTGGGGCAGCTGGCACGGCAGCACCAAGCTTTCAGTCTCATGGACAGTGTGGTGAACTAGGCTGCAGGAATAGCTGTGCCAAGGTACTGCGACGACCTGCATGAATCCAACGCCCCAGCCTGTGCCAAAACACCCGGGGCAGCCAGTCTAAGCTCAGGTGCAGCAGACCTGGGGACACCCACCACCTTTTGGAGAGAGTTTCAACAGCGGCTGTGCCAGTGACCTTGATTATAACAAGTGTTTCAGTGGCCCAGCCGCAGAGTGCCTCGGAATCACATTCATGAATGCCAAGTGAATATCAACAAGATCAGCATTATTTACAGCCTGACTTTTAACCAGCCCTGCCATGCATACATCATGGAGATTGGTGGATGGCCTCTGGAATCAACCCAGCATCATCGGCACAGGAGATACCATGAGGGGGCAAGGGAGATGAAGTGGCTCCGTTGCTCATCTTGAGTCGAATATTAATATTTATTATAATAACAGCCAAGCTATGCAAGGTGAGCCTTTTAAAGGGTAAAAAGTGAAAATGAGGCAGCTGGCAGGTGTTGGGAAAGGAAGGATGAGATTACAGCAGTAAAATAACACAGTCATCCCGAGATTAATGAGAAGCACGGTGGAATAAAATTATAGAGTTCAAGTATAAATAAAGCTAAGTAAATGTCTTTGATTCTCAGATGGATAAAATGAATCTTTAAGGAAGAATTTGAAGAAAAGTTGGTGGTGTGTTCTTGAAGGGCTGTTCTATATATGTGGTGGAGAATAAAGACTGAAGATGGTGGAAGAAAAAGAGAGCGTGCAAGCTGTGCAGTTATTGTCAGGGCAGATGGATGAGAGACAGATAGAGTGGATAGCAGTAGAGAGTGAGTTATCAAAGCATTGGCAGGGAGGAATAGGTGGCTAAACTTAAAAGGATGAATGGTGAAGAGTCAGTGAAGGGTCTTGGAGACTGCAATGATGTCATCATGCCAGTGTCAGGGTTTGAAATACGAAATGGACAGCTGTATTTTAAGTTTTTCATGTTGCAGATCAAGTAGTCTGGAGAGGAGGAAGAAAGGAATGATGAAAAAGGAAATCAAGAAGGCAGGTGAAAATACCTCATTTGAAGGAAGAAGACAAGGGATGATGGAGAGAGGGACAGGATGTGCAAGTTCTCTCCACGTAAAAACCTTTGCCCTTGCTTTTGAGACTTGCATTTCAAGATGCTCCAAACTGCCAGTGCAGGATTTTTACTCCAGCACAGCTGGTTTTGCAGGGCTCCTCAGTCACGCTCAGAAACCAATTTGAAGTCCAAGGGTGAATATTTGAGAAGTTCTGATATTTTCTTGAAAACCTTTGGCCCCAGCAGCCTTGATGAACAGCTGGGGAGGCCAGCTACTAAGCCACTACAATTATTTAGGTCCTGTTAATTTATCTGTAAGAACCTGCTTTTATCCATTGTCCCACAAACTTGTCATATGTGAGGCTGGTTCCAAGTAATGAATTTGCTGTGCTTATTAGCTTCAAGGCACCCCCATGCTAGGTGTTTTTTGCTTCAGAAGGGCTCTCCCACATTAAACACATTTTTCTGTGAGCAACAAGGCACACAAGGGCTTGTTTCATACGGATCTGTGCCATAATACATGCATGTGTCCTATTTCCCCATCATCATCAAGACAATAACTCTAGCTTCTTCCCCACAGTGCTCATCATCACTGTAATACCCTAAGGTCCTTTCTACAGCCCCATAACAATTGGAGTAGCTTACAGGCAGCAATGCTGATGTGTTTCCTTATGGCTATGAATTGGGAGCATGCTTTCCATTGATGGGCAGTAGGAATGAACAATGCAGCATTAAGCTGGCTTCACTTGTTCCTCAAGGATCCAGGAATGAATAGTAAGTAATGGTCCTCTTCCAGTCTGAATGTGGAGCACAGTTAAGCCTCAGTCTTATTTGCCTTTTCAGAATATAGGAGATCTATTTGGGTCTTTCACAAGTTAATCAGCTCTGACTCCCAAGAGTTGATCTGCTTCTCTTCAGAAAGAGCCTCACCATCAAACAGCAGCAGTAGGAAAAAAAGAGGCATGCAGGTGAAAATTGGATGAAAATTGGGTGAAAATTAGCAAGCATGTATTAAGCCTGGTTACACATAGGTGAAGGTAATTGATTGAAGAAGTGAAATGCTGACACAGGTCACCGACCAACCAAAGCCCTTGCTGCCCAGGTCAGTTCACAAGGTGAAAGCTGGGCTCTAGGTCTGTGCCTTCATTCTGCAGCATCCAGAAGGCTGTTTTCATCCCTCCTAAGATAGAGGCTGCTATGGCTTCATCTTCACTTCATCACATCCAGAGTGGCTTGTTGCTGAACATACACTGTGTGTTTCATTGTCAAGGTCACACAGAATAAGACACAAAACAAGGAGGAAAAATATCCATGCCTCAAGAGTCAAAGTGTGCACATGGAGGAAGTGTGTGGCAGGAGCAGAGAGCACCTCAGCGATTCTCACACTTCATTTTGCTGGGATGGACATCAGCATCCCTCCCTGCACAACTTTTACAGGTCAGATCAGTATGCACTGGCTATGCACCCAGCATGCACGAACCAAAGTCCACCTTAGCAGAACCCCTTAAAGCAGTAGCTGTCAGCTTGCATCTTACCAGGCCTCTCCACCCCATCGTCGTCCAAATCTCCTGCACTGATTGCAGGGTTGGCTTACTCCCAGGTACTTCTTGAGCACCCAGATACTTCTCTCTCCTTTTTTATTGTATCTCAACAACTGTGGGTTGGTTATCTATCAAGTTCTTGGGCTGGTTACTAAATAGTTCTCACACTGGTTCTTTTTGTTTTCCTTTTTGATCCTTCAAGAGATTGCCTTTTGTTATTCAAAGCTGAAGGCACTTGACATAGAAAGCAATGCAGAAGCCTCCAGGCATGGAACACTGTCCTGGCTGTGGGATCATTATGCCTATAAGTGATTCCCATTCTCTCTGTTTGACAAGCCTTGGGGAATAACTGGGCAGAGAAGAATGCAGCAGCAACAGTTTCTTTGGGGTGCTGGAAGGCATCCATACATCTATGCTGGGACTGGAGGAGTTTCACCTGTTACCAGGACCTTTCAGGGTCAGCATTTCGCCTTACCAAGGGATCCCTCCTGCCTTTTCTGACTTCCTTTACGAGGCTGACAAAAATCTGGCCTCCTGTCTGTTGCAGGAGGAAAGGTACCTTGCTTTAAGTTCTGCTCAGAAATGTCCTGATCAGACTGTTTTGATTTGACGCTTGGAAACTGCTCCTGGAGCTCTCAAACCGACCCCTGGAACTGCTGTGTCTTGGATTTATTGCTTTGTGACCATGTGCTCTGAGGATAACCTAGGTTCTCTGCTTTTCTGTTGCATCCAAAAAGTGACATCATTTACCAATGCCATGAAGTCTGTCATTGTCATAAAGCCCACTGCCTGCTGATGTGCCTGTAAAGGCTGCAGATTGGCATCGGTATTGCTTAAGCTTCTCTTGGTGATCTTATGCTTCACCAGGAGAGCAACTGTGCCCTGCAGGTCAGTGCATTCTTCCTCCAGCTGTCTTTCCTACTGTGCAACAGTTCCATCAACTTCAGTACTGATTGCCATGGTATCTTATCTATTGGTGACAATACCCTGTCCCTTAGTACCTGCGTATGTTCCAGCACCTTCAGTGCACACCCTGGTTTTGGCTCTGAGACTCCGGACCTCTCACCTGCCTCTTGGCATTCTGCCTTTGCCAATCACATCTGTCACTCATTCTCTAATTTTGAGCCTGACAGAAAAGTCTGTGCTTCAGGGTCTTGGGAAATTCTTACCACTTGATCTGAGTGGACTGTCAGGGAAAAGAATCATGTTCCCAGTTCAGCTGCAGGGATAGAGCTTGTTGGATAGGGAAGTGCTGGGCTCTGACTCCCCTCAGCTTTCTGACCCTCTCTACTAGCATGTGAGGGTATTCACTGTTTAATGAAAGCCATTTTCCCTGGCGCTCCCCCAGCCAGGATCAGTGCTGTCACATGGCAAGAGGTGATACACACTTAGATGGTCTCCCTTGTGTTCCCCTTCAGTATCACGTACCGGCTTGACACCAACATTTCTTCAGGTGTGATAGATATTTTCAGTTCTGTAATTAGCTTATTGTAGGTGCTTGGGGTGAGATAAGTTCTCTCCTTGGTCCTTTCCACCTGGACATATAATGTGTGATGACATCAGCACTGGTACCACCCTGTTATAGTATTAAATCTGCCTCCCTTTACAGGTAAAGCTTCGGTAACTGATACTGCCTCTTTCTTGGGCCCCCCTGGCTCAACAGATTGATTCCTCAAAGCAGGAAAAGAGCAGCTTACGCTGCTGGGGACATGCATCTTGTCTCTTCTATGACTGATAGACTGTCCAGTGCAACCCCCAGTGAAGAAGCAGAAACCACATATTCCTTAATGACACTCAATTCTTCTTCCCATTCAAAAAGACAAGATATCTGACAGACTGTCTTACCAGGATTTTTTCTGGAGATTCCTATCTATCTATCTATACACACACACACACATATATATATATATATCCTTCCAGATGTGTGGTGTTTTACAATTTTAGCCATATCTCAAGGAATTGATGTCTCTATTTTTAAACAAGAGGAGAAAAAGTAGTTTGAATATCATCTGCTTTTCTCGCCATGCTGGAGCTGTGGTCCATGTTTCAATATGACGGTAGGTAGGAGAGTGCATTTTAGTGGCTGATTACAGAGCTGGTTTCCTTTTGGAGTTTAAACCGCTCTTTGCTGCTCCCATGGGTAGTACATCATGCTGAAAGCAACTGATTTGCTGTTGTGCCCTTTAAGTAATGGTTTCAGGGTAGTATCTTAAAGGTAAAACTGAATCAACGGTGAAGTATGACAAGCATCTGTGGAGTTGGTATGTTGGCAGAGCTGGGCAGGTGTGCTTAGACACACCTTTGGTGTGAACATGGTCACCCTGAAGCAAACCCAACAATAACTATGGAAAATAGCATAATCACACTTAATTAATCATCCTGTTACAGTTATGGAAGAAGAGAATTTTAAAAACTGTCACAAATCATCTTTGTATTCCTTCAAGGTAAATAATCCTTTCAGTTCATCTATTACTACCTTAATTCGTATTGTCACACACATAAATATATATGTGTATATATGTGTACATATATATATGTACATATACATATATATATGTGGACATATACATATATATATATATATGGACATATGCATATATATATAAAACAATACAGTTTGCTCGCCACAGAGATTCTTTCAGCAGAAAAGCATGTCGACCTCACGACACAGCTTGGTGTCACCAGCAGACTTGCTGAGGGTGCACTCTATCCCACTGTCCATGTCACCAACAAAGATGTTGAACAGCACCGGTCCCAGTACTGACCCCTGAGGAGCAGCGCTTGTCACAGACCTCCATGTGGACATTGAGCTGTTGACCACAACTCTTTGAGTGCAACTATCTAGCCAGTCCCTTATCCACCGAGTGGTCCATCTGTCGAATCCGTGTCTCTCCAATTTAGAGACAAGGATGTCATGCTGAACATTTCTCTGGTTTTCCTGCTGCTTGTATTCCTATTTCTTCTGTTCCTTAATCAAACAACCGAAATACACAGGCAGCCCTTGCTCCTAACTAAAAATCAAACACAGGCACCCACACCCAGCATGCATCCAGCTAACCATGTGTCTTCCTCATCCTCCAAGTGCTGTCTAATCCATCAGGCCTGGCAAATCCAACCCCTTTTTCCTCCAACATCTCACATCTTCACACCAATCACTTTCTTTCTTTGACTTACTTGGCCAAATAGGCTTCCAGTCTCTTGAGACAGGGATATGGATGCTGGGCATCTGCTCGCTTCTTGGTATTGTGGTGAAGAAGGAGAGGGGGAACAACACAGAGGCAGATAAGGGCAATGAGGAGCAGATGGGCATAGGTGGAAGAAGAGCCATCAGTGTTATATTTCTTTCACCAAAAAACACTTTCACCTTCTCAGATGGAAGGAGAAGCAACAGCAACATGCCTCTTTGTTGCCCCCTTGTACCTTGAGGTGTTAGAGATTGGACAACCACACGAAACACTTGGGGCCCCTCCTGCTGATCCTGGGGATGGCTGGTGATAAAACAGAGCAGCCCTGGCTCACAGAAGGGTGCTTGGAGCTCCTGCAAGCAGGGAGACAGAAAGTGACAGGATAGTTCAAAGTAACAGGTATGTGTGATTTCTCCTGCCGGTGCTGCCTTTCTCTCACACAGCCCAATTAACAGGGGTCACAGAGCACTGATTAGCTGCCTTGGCGTTTTGTGAGCATAAAGCAGTGAAAAATCCAGGGTGAATGGGGGAGAGAAGATCAAATAGACACTTATCTCAGCACTCCTGCCTGTCCCCGGCATTTGCCAGCCTAAGGGAAGAGGCGTTTCAGAACAGGCCAGTGCCGGACTGCACTGTATCTGCGCTGATATCTCAGCTGCTTTTCTGTCTTCTCTCAGCAAAATAACAAACAAGTCCTCCCCAGCAGCTGTGTCATGCATGGGGTGGTTGCTAGATAAAAGCCAAATCATGGAAGGACAGGCCACAAGCAGCTGGGGAAGATCAGAGCATGCCCTTTTGCCATGGCGGCGTATGAGATGACTTCAGCTCCTACAGCTGCTGTCTCCTTTTGGAGGGGTGGACTTGCTGCCTTCTGTCCCCCATGTGAGGGAACAGGGGTAGAACACAGCACATATCGTCTTGCAGCAGGTAAAAGGGCACCTCTCTCAAATACAAGAGTTGGTGAGTGTGGCCTAGTAGTGCTAAAGAGCCTGAGCTGGAAACTTCTTTGGTTATTACTCCTTTTTTACTTCCATGGCTGAGAGGGAGAAGCTTCCATGTGCAGACCTGGAAACCTCCCTGAAAGGTTGGCAGCTGTGGTGACCTTGTGGCTTCCTCTTGTTCCTTTGTGCTCCCCTTTTTTTGGGGGTAGCAAAGCAACACTCCCACTTCAGCTGTCATACCCAGGTTAAGTGGCTGCACTTGCTTCTGTCAAGCCAGCACATGCTCCTGTGGTGTGATCCCTTATTAGACTAGACAGCCCACATCAGCTCTCCATTCTCTCTGCCTCCCTGGAGACACTGCCTCGCTCCATAGCTGTTCCTATTCTGCTTCTCTGTGGGATACAGCGTATGTGCCAGCTCCCCTTCCAGCTTCCCCAGTTTTTATTGTATGGAAGATCACTTGAACTAAGATGGAGGAAGACAAGGAGTGGCAGATTCTTAGTTGCTGATACCCTTGGTTTGTTCTTAGCTGATTTTTTCCTCTCCTAAACATGAACACTTTAGGAGTTCAGCAGGAAAGGCAGTGCATTCCTTAGCATCCCACTGTGTAAATTGTATTTCCTTAGCAAGATGAGCAGCCCTTCAGGAGATCCTCCTGTCTTAACTTTGTATTATGTTGGAAAAAAGGTCCAGAACCCAGATGTCTTCTCTAAGCATCTCTTCACCATATTTTTGAGGATGGTCTCAATGGCATATTTGAGCTCTGGAAGCAAGTTATGAGATGAAGTAAGGGGCAGGGAACGGGAATTGCTACTGAATTTACTCTGCTGTCCTCTACTTGTGTGGAAATCTTGAGTGTATCTTTCATGGGTATGGACACCTCTGACCACTCATGCTTCAAACAGCCAAATCCAGGTGTTAGATGATACTACTTTAGGGAAAAGCTGGTGCTACTTAAGATTTGCTAACCATTTTTTCAACCTCATAGTTTGAAACAAAACCATGCTTGTAATGTAGGAAGTTCAAGGAGGATGAAGGTCATTGTGTGTAGAGCACAGTGCAATCCACACTGATTCTTCAAGTGTGGATTGCACATTCTTCTCTCATTCCCTGTAAAGCTCCTGAATAGCCATGCAGGTAATCCACTGAATTACTTGAGGTTTGGGCAGCATCTGCATTCAGAAAACTAGTTCTAGCTAGAAGCAGAGGATGAAAGGCAGGCCTGCACATGCCTTGTGATGGTCTTACTCCAGCAATCTCTGCTAGTCTTTCCAACTCTGGGAGGAGAAACTTCACTCTGGAGCTTTGATCAGTTGTGGTCTCTTTCAGGGTCTGTTAATGTCAAGTGACCTCCTTTTGTTCACAGCCACTTGTAGGCCAGCTGGCTTTCTCCAGGCATGAATCAAAAGAGCACACTGAAAAGCAGGATGAGCCCCAGTGATTCCTCCATCACAAGGGCTCTGTCAGGGTTGGACCTTGCTGAGATCTTTCACCAGTTTAGTGTGGTTGGGAGTTACTGCTTCCCTTGAGACTGTCTCCAGCTAGGATTTGTCCCTACCAGGGGTGCAGGACAGTGGTTCAGCTAGAGGCTGAATTGGAAACGAATGTCGATGTTAAAGCTTAAGGCTGGGATTCCCAGATATCCACTTTCTCAGTCATTTTGCTCTTCTGCATTGAAGTGCTTTGTGGAGAGATCCTTCAAGGTGCTTGTTGTCCTTGAGCCTCTCTCTCCAGCCTGATGACAAGCTGACCCATGGTCTGAGGAATATGTGCTTCCTGTTGGCTTGCATACCGTCTGAGTGAGCTGCACACAGGGGGCTTAGAAAGAAGTGGGGAATACACTACCCAACCCTTTTCTCCCCCAGACAGATCATGCCCTGCATCATGCCTGACTTAGTTTCTCAGTGGGGTAAATCGTTTGAAGGTAAAGTGCAAGCTGGTCCATAAGGCTTCCTCCCCCACCTCAGATAAGAAAGCTCATTAATACAGTAAAAAAAAAAAAGTCTCCATTGTTACATGAGAGCTCAAGGTCAGGCTGGTAGTAGTAACTCATATTGCTTCTGAGGTCAGCCTACGCTTTCTCTTTCTGACAAGCCACGATAGATTGATCATGGGGGCCCTTACATTATTTTTTTCGTCTGAAATAGGCTTTGCTTCTCCTGACCCTGTTAATGATGTTTGACTGAGGTCATCCCAGCAAACCCTGAATCCTTCCCATTACTTTCTGGAGGGCTTGCCTTTGTGCCAAACCATTGTACGCTTGTTAAGAATTAAGCTCTCCCGATCTCTGCTGTAGCAAAGAAAAGCTGTCGTGGTTGGAGAGGGGAGAAATATCTTGAATGCTGTCTTCACTGGGGAGGGGAGAAATATCTTGAATGCCATCTGCCAGTTAATTCTCTCATTAACACCTGAGTGACTCCCAACACCAAGCTGGTGCCTTTTTGCCAATTCGGAACTTAGAAGGCACCAGCCCATAAGGTGAAATGTCTTCAGTCCATAAAATTAATTCCACGATAAAACATCTGTTCTGATAAGACCTTGATTTTTTGCTGTTGTTTCTTTTAACTAGAGAGATCACAAGAGGCAAAGCTAGTTCTCTTGTGTGCTGAGAGTTAGATGAACACGGAGCAGTTTTCCATTTTTACTGAGAACCATGTAAAAGCGGTGCTTGTGCTGGGCAGCTGAGGGAATCCCAAGTGTTTTCCAGCTTCTAAAGCTTTTACCAGACAGGATTGCCTCTATTCTTCTTACTGGCTAACTCTGCAAAGGGAACTACAAGAGTAATTATGTTCCTGTTTAAATAGTCTTTGAGGGAAAGGCTGAGCTCTCCCAGTGTTGTTTTCCATGTTCCTCCCACATACTACTCTTGAGCAGAAGGTGGAGGAGGTCTATTGTTGCTCCTGCTCTCTGTCATCCTCTGGTTTTGTTGGAGTTCTTGGTTTTAATCTCAAGTACAGAGCAATATACAGTCTGGGATTAGCCATAAGTCAGGCTTGCCATTTTCCCAGCACTTTTAGCTCCAGAGTGTTCCAGTGTTTACTCTTCCGTTGCATTTTGTAAATTAAATGAAACAAGAAACTTAAAACACTGTCAACATGATAGATATTCCAGCAAGTGGATCCAGGCAATTATTTGGCACCTGAACTTTCAGAAGGCTTATTTGTGTGTGCCAGCGGTATCTGAGCATCACTGAGAGACTTTTGTCTCCAATACCTCCAACTCCTTACCCTAATGTTTATCTTAATCCTGTATTTACACCCACAGGGTTGGGGGTTTTGTGGGGGGGTTTGAGGGAGGGGGCTTGTAACAAAATTGGCAAGAACAGACCAGATAGGAAAGCGTGCTGTGACAGTAGTTCCACACTCCGGCCATGGCACCCTGCCCGCGGGAAGTGCAGATTGACAGAGGGACTCTCTTACTGAATCAGTGTTTGTTTTTGCTTTTGGGTTTTTTTGGCTTGATTTTGTTTACAGTATCCCAGCCAAGGTTTAATTTACTTTTGAGACTTTAAAACCAAAAGCACAAGTGGCTCTGCTTCCTTTGGGCACAAGGATAGAAAAAAAAGTGTGTGTGTGTGTGTGTGTGTGCGTGTACACGTATTCCAGCCCCAGCGCTGCTGGGTTTGCTCACAAGGAATTTCACATCAAGTTTGCCCTCCAGGGTGGGTGCCTGTGAGTCTGAGGTCTCCAGGTGCAGCTTTCCCCTCCCAAGTGTGCTCAGCGAAACCTCCAAACAAATTTTCCTATATATCGCATCAACCCTGTGAAATTTCCACCCTCTCTTCTAGAGGTCTCCGAAGGGGCCCCTCTGGGAAGTGGGCATAGTGATAAGTGGGCCGGCCAAGCTTCGTTTTCTGACAGTGGAGCACAGCTCCATGTATTAAAAACCCAGGCGGACAGGAAAGGTACCTCTTCTTCTGTGAGCAGGGGAAGTCATGGCAGAGGCACACCAATGGACTGGGATCGCCAGGCAGTGGGAGGAGGCCTGGGATCCCCTCTCCTGGAACACAGAGAAACGTGCCTCTTTGGGAGACAGCCGGGTGGCAGATGGCTGGGCCGCGTTGCTGAGCTCTTGGGGGGTGTATCGTTTCTCTGTTCTGGACAGCGATATCCATGTTGGGGAGGAGCCCCTCCTTCGACTCGCTCAAATCTTCTTTATGCCCTGATCTTTTTGCAGCTGCTAATAAAGATCACAGGGAACCTGAGCTGCAGCCTTGCTGGTACTCACGTGCATTGTCAGCCGCAACTCCCTCCCTTCGACCACTGATGTGCTAGGTTGCACCCTTCCCTGTACTACCCCATTTTGTATATATAGAGGTCCTCAAGGTATGGTTAAAACTCGCAACCACAGGTGTGATTCAGCTTTGACCCCTTTTCTATTCACTGCAAAAAATGTAGGGCTCCCCTGACAGCGACCCTGTGATTTCAGAGCACAGCCAGGGACAAGGCTAAGAATTGCACTGGGCTCATGAGAAATCATCTGCATCCACCTGGGACATGTCACACAGATACACATGCACTATTCCAACACTTCCCACTACACTATCCAAATTGCCTTGCACCTTGGCTGGCAACTGCGAAGTAAAGAACGTTGTGACGAGTAAGGAAAGCCTTGGCTCAGTTTTCTGAAATATTAATGCTGCTGGTGAAGTTGGGGTGGGGAGGAAGATGGTGAGAAGAATGAAGTTTTACAGCTGAGAGAGTGTGCTATGGTAACTTTTCTGACCTCTGTAGGTGATTTCTGTACTACTTTTCCTTGATTAATGAGCTGTGTGAAGATCCTTTCACTGTATGGCAGGGGGGACATAGAAGTGGTTGGGATATGGTGACAAGCATTGAGGCCCATGGTTTCACACTTCTAAATAAAATATATCTAGGAGCCCAAATTTACTTTCAAGGAATAGTTGGTTTTCATTTGGATGCATGCCCTGAGACAGAATATGTCCATGTACCAGTCCATCCTCCTAGGGAATACTCCAATTTGTAGACAAAGGACATTGCTGACTTAACATTGCTTCTGCTGTTCAGATGTCGTTACGAATCTCAGTAATGCGGAGAACCTCAAGAGAAGAGGCAGATCCTCTCTTCATTTCATTGATCTCATCCCTGCCTTCTTCCCACCTACGAAAGGGTTTTCAGAGGTCCTCAGCTGCAGCAGAGACTCTGTAGGACTTGCCACACCTGCAGGTGTCCCACTGTCCTATTTGTGAGCTTGAAAAAAGGATATCTGACAGGCTGCATCCAGGTCATTCCATGCCTGGACCCTGTCTGTCTGATTCCTGGTTTTGAATTTTATTAATCTTGCTAAACAGTTAGTCCTGAGCATTTCTGCCTTGAACGGGGAAGCACCCCAAGGGCAGGGATCTTACAGTGTGCTCCCTGCATATTCCCTTCTCCTAACAAAGGGGACTATTTCAGAAACCTTTTTCAAAGGGAAATTTAATTGAAACAGCCTGAGTGAGGTGAACTGTAGGTGTGGCAAACAGGTTGAAGATGAGCACTCCACATTTGTGGAGAAAAGAGGCTGGCCCCCATGAAAAGGGAAAATATAAATTGGGTAAGATTGAGAGTGATTTGGAATGCCTTGAGACATCTGGTTCCCATCTCTGGTTCTCATTTCTATCTTTATTCAAAGCGACAAATGCACAGTAGCTGTCTTTGAAAACTGATGGGGGTAGGAACTCAAAGTACTCGTTGAGTACAGAGCTTGTAATGTATTGGACACTGGGTGGATGGCGGAAATTTCTAGTGTTAGCCACTTCTGTGAAAGTCAAACTCAAACCAAATTGGTTAAGTCAACAGCCAGTCCCCAGGGGGAATGAGAGTTACATAGCAGAGATTTCAGATGTTCTTCTGGAATTGAGGGCTTTCTGGATCAATTTTCTTTGAGAGACACCAAAATGGTAGAGCAAGATAAGTGAACTTATGCAAGTGGTAAAAGAATCTGTCTGATCCACGCCTCTCCTTTTTTTGGTAGAAAAAGATTTAGTCAGAAAAATAGGAGCTAGGAAAGCCCTGCTACTTTTGTTGCTTCTTCCTGGCATCTCATGTCACCCACTAGTTTTTCAGGATTGTGGGGAAACCTTATTGGGAACAGCGAGAGCGTCTGTATAAGGTCTGATGAAGTGATCTTCTGCCTTGAGCTCTGACAGAGTTCTCTCTGAGAAGTTATTCTCCTATGGCAGAATAAGCATCCAAACACAGGTGATGCTTTCAGGGGAAGATATTCTTATCACTGTTCTGTTCTTGAAAGCTGGAGTCAGATCTGTCTTTCATTGTTTCAATCTAATGGCTTCAATAAATATCTAACATAGCAATCTCAAAAAGTTGGTACTTTTCACCATGTTAAGTCCTCGCTGGAAGTTGGACTGGGTCTTGAGGTCTATGAGGAAGGCATTGTGGGATTGCACAGCTATGTCATGTAGGTGTACTGGGCACTGAATATCTCAATCTAAAAATCAATATTTGATGTGGGTTTTACCCTAAAACTAGTACTTGGGGCAGCACAGAAATCATTTAAAGAACAGGACCCCCTTTATTGTGTTGCTTGAACAATGTGAGAATAGGGGACACTTTCAAGTTGCATTTGTTTGATTGGTTATATAAGTGGAGCAAAACGATGATACTTGGAAATATCAATGCTTTGCTCATGTCATGCAGAAAAAAACAAACTCCAGGCTGCAGAAGGCACTAGATCCAGGTATGTTCAAGCATCTATTGTTAAATATAACCGGAGGACTGGTAACACTCATCCGATGAGAGGAGTTGTTTTGAGGGGGTCAGCTTGCATGTGGCATCAGAAAGCAGCAGGCTGGTAGGGAGTGAGCTTGCAAGGTGGTAGTATCAAATTGTCTCCACTCAAGGAGGAAGAGGAATGCTGCCAGGTGGATATGGCTTGAGGAATCATGTGGCATCTGTTCCTTCACTCTTGCAGTCACCATCCAGTGATGGTCCTTGTGAAGACATCTGAGTCTTCACCAAATGTGTACAGTCCGCTGTCTAATAACTTCACTTCTTGTTGACTTTTAACAATCTCCCTCCACTTGGATCGTGCTCCTCTATCTCTTTGTTCAAAAATAATAGCTTTTGTAGTGGTTAGCAATTTCTCAGGGAAATGCAATTCTGTAGCGTTGGCACGGTTCCATTAATCATATAGAGTAAGCCGTTTGTGCCAAAAACCTATCAAGTTGAGCTGCCTTTTTGAGAGCTGGTGGGAATGTGTACCCAGTGGTGTTCTTGCCGGCATATGGACTTCCCGTGTGTGCAAGAATGGCTGGGGCATGGGGGGTGGGGGCTGGGGCGGAATGTCCCCCTTTGCTGCTCTCAGGATATGCTAGTCCAACAGGCTTGAGAGAGCCTGACAGATCTCAGGAGTCAAAGTGATGTGGCCAGATCTTGAGAAAGTTTTGCTTTTAGCTATACGCAGCATCACCACCCCTTTTTCATTCCCTCCTCTGAATTTCTCAGCAGCCACAATAAAGACTCAGGTTTCCTTAAAATACAGACAGGAGTTCCTTTAGCATTAAGCTCCATCAGCAGTCGAATGTGTGTTGGATGGGGACACTTACCATCAAAGCTAGATGAGGGTAAGAAACGTGGCCTTCCTTGGGTTGTATGGTGAACTGCCAGCAACGACAGGGGGACTTAATGTGGCCCAAAAAGCAAATGAGAAAGATTATTTTAGTAGCAGGAGTAAGATTGTTTAGTAGCTCAAGTGTTCATCTTGATCATCTGGGAACCTAGAGAGGAGGGAGTCCTCTGGGATGAATTCTGTTTGGGAGGTATGCTGATGTTGGGCATGAGCCTTGCTGTGTAGCAAGGTCCAAACCGTGTGCATTAATCAGGCTGTGCAGATGTCCTGCCGAACCCTGGTGGAAGAACAGGCAGGTAGTGGCAGCACCTTTCAGGTTAAAAGGAGACGCCACAACAGGAGTATGGGAAGAGTGCAGCTGCAAAGTGGGAAGGAGGCACCAGCTACGGAAAGTTTCAAGGTACTGAGCATGGACAACTACTTCAGAGGCAGAAAGAGAAGCAGGGCTTGGTAGTGGCAGATGTGGGAAGCAAATGGAAAGCTGAAGAAGAGGGTCTTCGCATGAAATGGGGAGAAGTGGAAGGAGAACAGGCTTATCTGCTTGGTTGCATCCTAAAGAGTCAGTGTTTGTGCTGGCGTGAGGCGCTGCCCTTTGGGATAGAAAGGGGATGAGACTGAGTTGGCGTCCTATTTAGCTTGTTCTTTCTGCTTGGAAAGAAGTAAGAATGATGCAGAATCTGTATCTGCATAATGCGGAATCCTGCAGTGTTGCAATGAGATTGCTGCGTTTCGGGAGCCGGAGTTACAGAGCTGCACCTGACCATGGCTGTTGCAGGGCGTGGTTTTCCTTCAAGTCTAGGCTGTGTTGCATTTGCTCAGATTGCACCGTGTGTTTTTGGCATGGTGACCTACAGTGAGCACGTGGGATTTTGTTTCCTTGGTTAGATCCCAGACGTTTCACAGTTACCTGGAAGATATCATCAACTACCGCTGGGAGCTGGAGGAAGGGAAACCCAACCCCCTGCGAGAGTCCACCTTCCAGGAGCTGCCCCTGCGCACCCGGGTGGAGATCCTGCACCGCCTCTGTGACTACCGCCTTGATGCAGACGATGTCTTTGACCTCCTCAAGGTGCTTTGGGCAGCAGGGAAAGGGTGAAATGGAAACAGTGTGGCCACAAGAGCTGGGTCAGATCAGTGAATTTTCCTGGGAAGAGGAGGGTTGATGTTAATTAAATATATTAAAGCCAGGTACGCGGTGGGTCAGCAGTTTCCTCATCCCCTTGCAGAGGACCCAAGGCGAGTGTGCAGGACTGTCTTGGGGCCCTTGTCCTACACAGATGTATTTGCAGTCCGGGAGTCGCTAAGTAAATTGGCTTCGTTGGCTACTCTTCCTGCAAAGAGTGAATTTGGAGATGCTCCAACTGTAATGGCAGGGCTGTGAGAGCCGAGACTGCCTTGCTGAGGGATGGTGTGAGATGAAAGGATGGGGCTGAAGGGTACTGGGGGAGCTGGGGGAAGGGTGGTGGCAGAGAAGGGGGGGAGGGAGCTTCTCAGGGCTGTGCGTGACTGTCGCCAGCACTAATTAGACCTTCCCTGTCAGGAGCAGCAGAGATGAAATGTTAAAACGAGAGAGGCCATTCAAATTAGAGATGCCAATCTAAATCCCTCCCTGGACAGAGAGCGAACGGTCACCTTCCCCCTGGAGTAACATTTTCCCAGCTCAGCCTGGAGGAGCAGCTGTACTGCTGCTGTGGCATGGTGGGAGGAGAGGAGGGAGGGAAGTGTTTGTGGAGGGGTGTCATCATGTTTTGTGTGACAATGTGGCCGCTTTTCAACTTGTCACTGTCTGGCGGGGGGGCTCCCGTTGGGCGCAGGGCTTGGACGCTGACAGCCTCCGCGTGGAGCCGCTGGGCGAGGACAGCAGTGGTGCCCTGTACTGGTACTTCTATGGCACGCGGATGTACAAGGAGGACCCGGTGCAGGGGAAAACCAACGGAGAGCTGGCTCCAGACAGGTAACGGGCCCCCTCCATGTCCCTCTGTGTCTGGGTGCAGAGGGTAAGGAGGCGGGGGGGGTGGGTGGCGCAGCCAGCCCAGCTGGAGGGGACTCCGCCTGACTGCTGTTGTGTCGGGGATCTGTGGGGGGATGTCGGGGAGGGGGGGGGAGCATGCAGCGGCATGGGGTGGGCCTGGGAGAGGGCTGGGGCAGTGCGGGGTGAGACTGGAGTTGCCAAGCAGACTGCAAGCTGCCCCGTGTTGTGCATTGTGTCGGAGCCAGCCTGCAGCCTTTGTGGCACCAAGAGAGCCTGCTGAGGGAGTGATGCTGCCTGCCCCACCAAATTCCTCCCCGTCTGCCCCGCACAGTGCCGGCGGCTTCCAGATCAAGCTCCCAGCGAGTGGGAATCCCTCCTCCTCCCCTCCCCATCCCATGGCTGCTCTGATTTAATCCCTCCTTTGGTTGGGTTCCTAGCAGCTGTTGTGATTTCCCTGCCCTTTTCCCATCCTGCCAGCCGCAGTTCCTTTGGTCAGCAGATATTTCATGATGGTTTTGCTGTTGTCACAGGGGATGTGGGGGGCAGACAAACACCCCAAATGTTCCTGGGAAAACAGGCAAGAGACGAGGCCGACCCCCAAAGCGGAAAAAACTACTGGAAGAAAATTTGCTGAGGTATGGAAAGGTTGTTCCAGCAATAAATGTGAATTGCTTATGTTCCCAGAGGGGGAAGTATAATGTTCTTCTGGGGTTCCCCCAATAAGCATGTATATACCATGCAGCCGTAATTTCAATGCATCTCTGAAGTGAAGCAAGCTCAGACTTGGTGGATGCTTTGATTACGCTCCAAGGAAAATTCTGACTGAGCTGGAAGCCAGGTTTGGTGCAACAGTGGGTATCACACTTGCAGCTGCCTCACTCTGGGTGTATTTTCCCCGTGCAGTTTTCCTAAGGCAAACGGTGCTGATAAAGACAACTTTCATGGCACAGTGCTTGAAGCCAGAAATCCTGGCCCCTTGAGTCAGTATGGATTTTGGGATGCTTCCTGTAAGAACTGAAATACTGTCCTTGACACATTCTAGCCTGGACCCATCACTTCATAACATTTTATAAGGCTATGGTAAATATGTATGTGAATATATTGAACATGTGTTCTGCATGCTGGGGTTTTTTCATAGTTTGCTGTGCATCAAACAATTGCTGCATCTCCCATTCTTCTCTTCATAAGCGCCTGCATTTTGGTGATGTGAAGTCATGTATTTATTGTATCGCTCCTCTTTTTCGTAGGGAGAAGGCAGAAGAGAACTTGCTAATCCGTGAGACTCAGATAAGAAATGGTAAAGAGATTTTGTGGGGTCAGGGTTCGATAAGATCAGCTAACATGGCTCTTAAATTATCAAAGCCCAGAGAGATGCCTTTCTCAGGAAAGGAAGAGTCTTTCTGCTGGTGGCTGGGGCTGAGTTTGGAAGGAGGGGTTGTTGTTCCAGACTGCCTTGCAGCTGGGAGCCTGGGCACCTTTGGGTGTCCTATCTTATCGTGGATTAGTGTGAGATGAAGAAATGTAATGTATTGGGTTACACCAGGCCTTGGGGGCCCACCTACTCACCGAAGTTGATGGAAATGGGCTGTGAATAGCACTTTCTCATCCAGGGATGAGACGAACACAAACCTCTGTTTGTGGAGGGTATGGTTTTCTTGGGACTGGGAAGAGTTGTGGGGTTAGTGATGGCAAGATAGGGAAGAAAGAACCTTTTTGATTGTCCTCGCCTCTGCTTCCCACTGGCTGTTGGGTAGCTGAACTCAATGCCATATAAATGAAGGCTTGGGGATCCCCACCTAAGAGTTAATGAGCCAAACAGAAAAAGAGGGTTGGCAGCATAGTGTGAAACCTATGTCCGAGGGGCTGGGGCTCATTTGTTGTCCGACAGCTTCCATATAACCCATGGGCTCAGCTTGCCCATTGCCCCACCAGCAAAGGGTGGCATTGCCTTTGCTGTGGCTCCTTCCCTTCACCCTTTGTCTTCAGATTTCCAGGCAGCTCCTCCAGAGCTGGGTGGCAGAGCTGGAGCGAAGTACATGAGGTGCTGAGGGTTTTATCAGATGATTTTCTTCCAGCAGATTGTGTCACTTCAGCTTCAGAGTAGTCTGGTGGCACAAAGCAGTGCCTTAGCCTTGTTTTGCTTTTGAAATGAGTCACCATAGGCAGCTGGCAAGGGAAGGGGAGATGAGGGGGCAGTGTGCAGGTAAGCCTGCCACTGCAGCTGCACAGGGGACAGCTTCTCCAGAGCCATAGAAACCAGTATGTGATTGGCCCTTCACCATCGCCATTACTGGTCCCCAGAGCATTAACTTGAGCAGAAGCCAAGGGCAGGTTAAGCTACAGGCTAGCTTATAACCTGGAGATAGCACACACTCTGCCTCCACTGTGGCAGGGTGGTTTCCAAGAAAGGGCAGGTGACTGGAGGGAGGCTGCAGCTCTCTGATCATACTGGGGCAACCTGATAGCTTGCATGCCACTGGCAATTCACATCTGCAAAGGGGCCCAGGGTCGAGTTCAGAAAGAAAAGGCTCTGGGTTTTGCTTCTTTATATTTTTCACAGTTAATTTGCTTGAAAATGTGGTGAGAAGCTGCGTGACATCTGCCTGTGGGGGGTGGTGACCATTAGTTTCTTTCCAGTAGCCTGTGGTTAGCTGTAAAAAAGACTAGAGGGAGCTGAGACCCTTGAGCCTGAAGGGGTTGGAACCAACACCTTCTCACCTCCCCAGAAATGGGCCACATTTTTTGCTTAGAGAGAGTCCAGGGGTCAAAAGCATGCAAGTTGCAACCAATGAGGCTTCTGTGCTCTGGGTAAACATTTGTGGAGCAGAAACCACATTCCGCCTTCTCCAGGCGGGTGTTCCGACCAGCACAGGAGAGAGCCCTTCCTTCCCAGTTAGCATTCAGGTGTTTCAGGCAAGGCCCAACAGCTCGGAGTGGCTTGGTAGTTCAGAGCGGTGGGAGATCTGCTTCAGATCCCACTCTGGATTGAGCAGAGATGGGATGTGAACTTTTGGAACTTCCCCCTCATCTGGCAGTCCGATGAAGCTCATCCTTCACTTCCTCTTCTGTTCTTTCAAATGCCTGCAAACAAAATGTTTCATTTGGTGGGGTGAATGGGAGGTTTTGTTCACCGCAGCAAAGGAAAGTTTTACAGTGCTAAAAAAAAAATTGGCTTGTTTCAAATAACATTCATTTTCAGTGGTTTTATTCTGCTGCCAGACTAAATCAGACGTTCGCATTACCCCGTGTCCTGCTCTGACTGACAGCCTCCATACAAGAAACAAAGTAAATCCTTTTCAGGGCTCCATCCTGACTGGAATGGGAGCTTGCTACGAGGATGTCCCACTACCCATGTGCTGCAAAGTGCCGCCATTACTTCTTCACCTGTGTACCACTTTGCATCACTTTGGGCATCGCTAGGGGAGGTAGCAGGGCTTCTGGTGGCTCAGGAGAGCTTTGAGTCTACAGCAAAGAGCATGTTTCTCTTACCAGTGGCCATGGGCAGTATCTTTTGCTCTTCCTGAGTGCTGAGGAGAGGAGAAGGGATGAAGAGAAGTTGTTAGTCATAACTGCTGTGGAGATAACATCCTTTCATGTTGTTGAAGGGTCCCAAGGGCCTGGCCGTGGGACATGGTGGCTGCTGTGTCAGACGGAAGAGGAGTGGAGGCAGGTCACAGAGAGCTTCAGAGAGAGGACTTCCCTTAGAGAGCGGCAGCTCTACAAACTCTTGAGTGAAGACTTCCTGCCGGAGATCTGCAACATGATTGCGCAGAAGGTGAGGAGACATGACATCCTGTTTACCTCTGACCGCTTCCAAGACCATGGACGTTTGCTGATTGAAGGGGAGCTAACCCCAAGCAGCCTGTGACCCCGCCCTGCTACCCCCCACCCCAGCCTGCGAGTGTCATTGATGTGGGGGCTGTTTATCTTGTGTGTGGGGAGAAAGACTCTTCCCCCATGGAGCGGCAGGGCTAGAGTCGGTGATTAAGGATCTGGTGTGATTGCATGGCAGCATAGGTATGGTGGCTGAAGGGGTTACTGTCTTCAGCCATCTCCTGTGTCCCTTTTCTGCTAGCAGGGAATCTCTGTCCGCTTTTGAACTGCTGCGATTTACAGCCTAGCTTTTCTATGCAAACTGCCTCTGATTTCACTTTTACTGCTGCTTCTCAGCCGGCTCTGCCGAAGGGGCAACGGCTGCTTTTGCTGTCCTAACTACCACAACACTACCTCTGTTTGACGCTGGTATGTCAGAGCCCTGGAACTCCGAAGGGTATTGTCTCAGCTGAATGTTTTCAGGTGGGACAGATTTGGAACAGGATCCTTCGGCTAGATGGCTTTGTAAAATGGGCTCTGCAAGTCAGCGTGATGTTCTTGGATGGAGTTCAGTTTGCTTGTTTGCTGCCCTTGTAAAGCTAATAGGGATTTCATGGTCACTACTAGCCCCAAGAGTTTCTCCTGCCAGTATCACCAACGTGCCCTAATTTCCTCCACTCTCTTTTTCCTTCCCTCAATTCTCAACCCTGTTTCAGGAGAAGCGTCTACAGCGGACAGAGTTTTCTCCCAGGTGGATGTCTGACCATCAGCCCATCAAACCAATCAAGCAGGAGGTGAGGGGGGGTGAGAGGGGGAGGACGTCGACGGAGGGAGGCGAGAGCAGATGCCTCCTGGGGGAAAAAATAAACCCGCAGCATCGCCATTCAGTGGGAAGGAGTCATTTGGAAGTGCTTGTGCTGAAAGAGAGATGGGTGGTAATGCCCGTCAAAGGCAGGCTGACACTCGGGGTTTCTATGGCGAGCAGGGAGGTGCTGCCCTCTGGATCGCAGAGGTAACCGGCCTTGCTGCAGACTCCTCCGGTGCAGCTGCATATGGAAATCTGCACTCAGTCTGGGGAATTCCACTTCAATGAAAGTGCTGGCACATTCGAGGCAGTTCAAAGAAAAGTTGAAGAAGGATGAGAGGGCTAGAAGAACCGGCTTACAAAGGGAAATGACAGAAATTCAGCCAAGGGGAAAACGTGAGGCTGCAAACACATGAGGGTGTAGATAGTGTGGAGGGAGAGAATGACTGATGCGGTACGGGAGCTGAGCTGGGAAGAGGGTCAGCTGGAAATGGAAGTCACAGTTTAGGCTGCTTAAAGAAATGCTTATTAAATTGCAGCCTTGTCGGCCAAAATGGCTCTTTCTGTGCCTCTTCACCCTCATCTCCTCTCCGCCCTATCAGCATAGCAGCACTGCTGCTTGCGGGTCTGTGCAGTGAACCAGACCCAGGGAAATGACTGGAGTTAAATATAACCTTTTTCTTTGGTCAGGGTTATTTTTAACATAGATCAGCTTTCCGATCCAGTTCACCACACAGCCCCCAACAGTCACGTTGGCACAGCCAGGGGCATGGTACAGTGCGGAGATGGGGGTGGGGGTGTCTCTGAACTGGCAACAGCTACCCAAAGCAATCGGTCAGGCAACGCAGGATTAGCTTTGGAGGAAAAGATTGGCTTGATTCTATCAGGCCCATAGCATAACCTAGTGCTGTAGAGGTAGTGAAAATGTAGTTACCTGGTGTTTTGTCAAACTCTGGGAAAATAAACTGTGGGGAATATTCAACGTGAGCCAGAGGTCAGGGGTTCTTGCAGAACAAAGGAGAAAGTACGGTTCTCCACAATAAAGGTAATTACTTAGGATAGATAAATAAAAGGAAGGAAGAACCTCTCATCATGTTGCAGATAAAAGCCTGCCGAGAGGAAAATAAGACCCCAGCGATGGTCAGTTTGGGGCCAGAATTGCTCTCTGCAAAGCCCACCATGCAGGAAGCCCAGGGACACATGTTTGTTCGCAGGCAGCAGAAATCCCAGAGGAGAAGGGGAGTGGGAAACACATGGAGCCTGAATGATGCTAATCAGTACCGCAGGTGCTCCAGGTCTGCGGCAGCAGAGGGCTGTTAATTGCTGCCTGTGGGCCAGTGAAACATTTCCAGCGAGCAGGGGGCCCTCCAGCACCCACTGCACAGGGAGCCAAGCAGCGCCAGGGTGGGGACCTTGGCACCCGCTCCACAGAAGGACCCTGGCAGTGCTGTGGGGGAGCCAGGGCAGGTGCCAGCATGTCTGACAGCATGTTTGCCAAGCAAGCAGTGGGCAGCGGGCGAGTCCGAGGGAGAAAACTTCAGCTTGGTGCAGGGGTGACCCCTTCCTCCCCGCTCCACAGGCTGGATGCTGCTTTGGTCCAAGATATAAATGCTCCATAGGCTCCTAATCCTGCGGGGGATTTCTCAACAGGTGGTTCAGATTAGCTCCTCATTAAAGAGCCGCCCAAGCAGCACCCTCATTAGGGCAGTGCTGCGGAAACCGGAGAGGGTAAGGTTTGGAGGGTGAGGGGCCGGGCGTGTGGCCGGAGGGGGCCCGGGTGCCCTAGGCACCCCGGCCTCCTGCCCCTGAAGTCTGATACCCGCTGTCTGGAGAGCAAAGCAAAAGACAGAAGCTTGCCCCTTCTGAGGTCCCAAAGGGAGGAGGAGGCAGTGATGTTGTGTCCTGGAGTGCTCTCTGGCGGAGGGAAGGAGGAGGTGATGCCATGGCCAGAGAGGCAAGGGGTGGTTTTTATCCTCCAAGCAGGGAGGGAACTGGAGAAACGTCCCTTCCTTCAGGAAGTTTAACTTGTCCTGGCTTTTATCGCTCCAATAGGCGTTTGCTTCCACCACATCCAGTAGTTCACTTGGGTTTGTTTGTTTGTTTTGTTAACTCCACATTGAACGCCCTCAGTTCCAGTGTGCTTCAGTGGGACGCCAGGCTTCAGGCTGCTCTTGTGTCTGAAGTGTCTTTAAGAGCCCATGTCAGCATTGTCGCTGCCCTGCAAGCGTGGCAGGGAGCAAATGGAGTGGCTGTGGCTGTCTGCTGCAGTCCTTGGTGCTCACTACACTGCATTTTGGGTTTCTGCTTCTCCCCCTTTCTTCTTTTACTAGACCTGCTAGGATGTTACTCCCTCCTTCACTCAAAATTGTCCCATTGCTTTGTGGATGCCGTCGTTGTGGTGGGTTGATCTGGAACGTGCTATGGATTCTGTGTCATTACAGGGTGCTGAAGGCACCCTGTGGGCGTGGAGGGGTCCTGATGTGAGCCCAGCGGCTTGGGTGTTGCGTTCTCATTTCTGTAGGACACGAATGGTGGAAGCTGTATGAATCTAGGGAAAGGGAAGATCTGACCTGTGTGCCAACAGTTGAAGAAATCAGTGTGACACACCAGGCTGGTTTAGAGCTAAAAAATCTAAAGACCAATGGTCACATCCTCAATAAAATATCTTGGTGTACCAACTTCTGGTGGTTGGTTCCTGCTCACCTTTTGCTAATTGTTGCAAAACTTGAATTATTTTGGTTCCTATTGCAGTTTTAAGAGATTAGTCAAAAAAGTTAGTGTAATCATGGTAAGATCAGGCCTGAAAGGAGGATGTTTCCAGTGTATGAGTAGAAAATAGGATGGTAGAGTGACTGATAAAGGGATATTTCCACTCAAAAGTGGTTCTGTAGGTTCTTATGTCATGTAACTGACATGGTGGTTTCAGCCCTGGGCATCCTGGTGTTTGGATATTGATCAGTTGTAAGAAAGATTTGAGACAGACAACTGGAAGGATGAAGGAGTTGGAAGGATTGTTTTATAAGGAAATGTTCAACCTAATTACTGAAAGGCTGGAGTTTTGTGTGTCTGAGAAGCCCATAAAGGCTGGAATACAGTTGAAGAAGAGGAGAATTTATGCATGCCCTGAAGACTGTAACTAGCAGTAATTGAAGGGAATGGGGGGATTGGAAATTAACTTTAGACCAAATGTGAGGAGAAGCTGGCTAACATAATGGCGTGTGGCCTCACAGAATGGCTTCCCTAGGAAGGCAACAGAAGGACGAAGTACTAATACCTGGCAACGTTCTAAAAAGGAGAAGAACACGAGCTGAGTTCAGTTGTGGTGAGATCATGCTGTGGGGTTTGCTTAAAAAGGATCAGCACAGAATAGGTGTTTTCGCTGTCCAGTCTGTCCCCTAGGATATGGTCCTAATGTCATCCAGAGTCCCATCAACCCATTTCTCCAAGGCTGTTGGTGGTTGAAGCATGATTCTTTCACAACTTTGATAATTTTTTTAATATATTGTTGCTGCTGGAGACTGGGAGATAATGTACGATGCTTGTCCACAGAGAGCTACAGGGGGAGATTGCAGGGCAGTGCTGCTTAGGGGAAAGGAAGGCAGAGGGGGAATGAATATACAATGAAACCAGACATTTCTAAGCATTTATCAAAACACCCGGAGGTTCCACTTCTAGGCAATGAAACAAGGACAAAATAGTAATCACGGTGCCAGATTTTTTTCTGGGGATTAATAATGGGCCTGGAGAAGTTGATGGGCTGAGCAGCAGCCAAGGGACCCCAGCTGATTGCTAATCCTCAGGAAATGCCTTCTGCCTAAGTGGTGGTTGCTGGTTATTCCCTGAAAAGGAAGGTGGGGAAAACTGTATACATATTGTTCTTTTCTGGTCAGCGTTCCCTGCTGATAAGGCACACATACCTTGGTCCTGCAGAAGTCAAAAGAGGCAGGAGTGTCTGAGGCATCGACCAATTCATTTGTCTTAGAATTAGATTAAGGTAATAAAGGTAATTCCACACTGCATACCTTGCACTTTATTGGAGAAATAAGAGCAGGCGATCCCTGGCCTAGGAAGCCTGCAGCCTAAGTGGGATCAAGCAGAGCCTTGTAGCCTGCTGCACGTGGGGAGGTGAGGAAGTGGGGCAATAAAGAGCCAGGCTTCCTTGAATGAGAAAACTGGTCAGGGGGGACCCAGCAGGTAAACCAAACAAGGGAGAGCTGCTTCTGGGGAGATTAGCGCACAGAAACATGGTGGCCCTTATTCTGATCAGGAAAGGAAGGCACTCCAAATGATACTTTGATGCAAGGCTGTACCAGTCTGTCTCCCAGTACTAAATACTCTGTTCTACAGTAGAAGCCGTTTCAGGAGAGGAGTGCTCTGCTCACGCTCACACCTCAGGACTCTGCTAGCTGGAAGGGGTAGAGATGTTGTGTGGGGTTGTCAACAGCCTGAATCCTTTGCCCAGAAGGGAAATACAGTGCATCCCTGGTAGAGTGACAGCTTGTCTAACCCGTTGCTTCTTCCTGTGTCCCTGCATCAGTAGGGTTTCATTGCTTGATAAATAACTTTCCTCTACATGTTGCTTTCCATCCAAGAATCCATATATACAAATCCTTTTCTTTCCCCTTTGCTTTATTTGCTTTTACCCCCAGCCATTCATTGTAGGTATGCTAAGCCTGCCTTTGCCCAGGCTTCAGTAAACCAGTGAGTTACAGTTTTTGGTGCATCGTTCTGTCACAGGTAAACCCAAATGTGCTGAGTTCAATGGAGAAGCAGAGGCGCAGGGAGGAAGAGGAGGAACGCCAAATCCTTATAGCAGTGCAGAAGAGGGAGCAGGAGCAGCTGCTGAAGGAGGAGAGGAAAAGAGAGATGGAGGAGAAAGTCAAAGCAGTGGAAGGTACGTGCAGCTAATGTGAAGCGGGGCAGAAGCTTTCAAAGCAGAAATTGAGATACTGAATGAAGATCTGCTACTTGCATTCCTCCCCTGCCAGACACGTGAATGGGAATATAATTTCTTGCCCTTACCTCAGATAAATCAGCTTGACTAGTTTCTCTGTGTTGGTGACTGTTCTCTTGTGTTGTCTTCCTCCAATCATGGCCATTTTCTCCTTGGCACCAGCTGTATTTTTCTCCTTTCTGTTGTTCCTCAGTTCTCTTCATCTGTCTCCCCACTTGAGTCCTCCTAAATTTCTGTGTATGCAGGATTAGCTGGCTTTGCTCCTGCTGAATAGCGTTTGGTCCTTTTGGCTTTTTTTCTTTGAGGAGAAAGGGAAGGGGGCAATGTGGGAGTAGCAAAAGTAGGGTTTTTATTTTGCTACTGCCCTCATAAATTATGGAGGACTAAAGATATAGGGACTAGGCTGAGTAGAGCATCAACAGGTGGCAACTTCAGGTGTTGGATTAAATGCTGATATAAGCTGTTCTGCAAGAAAAAACTGTGTTGTGTTTAACATGCCGGATGGAGGTAGAGACAGCAGGCATTCAGCCGGTACGTGTAAGGACTAGTGTCTGAAGAGCAGGCTTATTTCTGACCACCTTCTACCTGTCAGCCTCCCATACAGGGATTCCTTTACCTGCTGCTCTTGCTGCAGTGGCTAGCCAAGCTGTTTTAGTTTCAGGAAAACACTGAACAGCTTCAGAAAGCTGTGGCAGTATCAGGATCATGAATCCTTTAGCAGATAAGAAGAGGAAAAATAGATTAAGTTCATCCAAACCTTGTAAACTTTCCAAGGTGCAGCAGTCTGCTACCAGATGTTTGGTAGCCTACCAGATGTTATCTAAGAATAGCTTCTTTTACCTGCTTACCTTTCTAACCTTTAGAAAATCCAATTACTTGCTTGGCCTTCATGTATTCCTGGTTGCACGTCCTGGCTAATCCGGTGCTTTAAACTCAGAATCACCCAGCTTCCATATCTGCCACAGATATCTGTTTCACCTTAGCAAATTGCATAATCTCTGTGCTTTAATTCTTCATCTGCAGAGACAAAATGAATGTTGAAGTTCTAGAAGAGCTGCAAAGATAAATGTTACTGTAGTTTTAGTATAAGTCATGTCCTTTTCTGGGTAAATGCAATCGCTTCGTTGTCTGATGTGAAGGCATCGGAGATGCTCAAAGGAACTGACATGGCCAGTAAACTGTTTTAAGCAAGTTACATTCATGCTTTTCTTGGTAGGGACGTTTCTGTTTTGGTTTATGCAATTTCTATTAATTTAGTTTAAACTCATCCCTGGTCAGTTCAGCCTGAGAAGTCTCCTTTTAAGCTGGCACAAAAGCTGTTTGAAAAGGGTATGTCACTGGCTGACTAGTTCAGTTAAATCACTGCAGTATTTTCCATGCCTAGAAACAGCAGTTACCCAGGCAAAACTTCATCTTCATAACCATCTTTCCTTATTGCAGAGCACACCCTCCAGTAGCATTAACTTTCATGATGGTTCTTATGATGGAGAGGAAGGGATGTGAAAATTAGGTAATTTCTTTTGCTTGGATTGGTCTTGTTAAAACTGGACACCCTTTGACAGCGATTTTAGGGCAACAAAGATTTTCTTGTATTTTGCAGTTCTTTTTGAGATTTCACATTAATTTTGCACGGTTGTCTGTAGAGGAGTAAATTGAAACACAGGGTGATATATCTGCTTTGTGATGAACTTCATCAGCAGTTCACCTGCTTCTCAGTTTTGGACTGTGTGCCTGTATTTAGATCACATTCCTACTTCCAGACTGGGCATTCACTTCCCCCAGCTCCAGCGCACACGTGCCGGAGATAGTGAGCCTCCTGTTCGGCGCGTCTGTAGTCTCCTGAATTCATGAGTTAAAGCAGCTCTCTAGATTACTACAACAGTGGCAGGCTGGTTTCCCAGCTCTCTTTCCCAGTGCTGCTCCAACATTACCTCTCACATGCATGACTTCGTACCTGTGAGGTACTGTTTAGGGCATGGGTTAGCTTTTGATAGTTGGCAGGTAGGACTCAACCCATGTCAAGGGCATGACAGCAAGCTCTGCCAGTGACCCTTAACGTGCTATATTAATCACTTGCTATTGTAGAGGGACCTGCCGTTAATCCTGATGGAGCTGCACCCTGGTACCAGGGTAGCTCTCCCCAGATACTGTCAGTTTGCCAGGTCAGAGCCTCAGCAGGCATTGGCAGATTTCTAAAAATCTTTGCTGCATTACCTCTTGGTTGCTGTTGCCACGAGGTTTTCCTTTTGCTGCCCATGTTTTTCTTAGCTTTCTCCCTTAGAGGACATTATATGGATGTCTTATTGATGCAGATCTTACACAAGAAGCATGTGATACTGAACTGTGCTTGGACAGATTGCTAACTACAGTTTGATGTCGGACTTATCATTAAATGTTATAATAGATGCTGACAGATTCTGTAGGACATCTCAGATTCAAGTCCTGTCCTCCCAACTTCAGCACTACCCAGAGTCTGCTAACAGGAAGTTTGGACTTTCTTTTTCCAGTCTTTGACATACCTGGCCATAGATGAACTTCATGAAAATACTCACCTCGTAGTAGAAAACTATTCCTAGTTTCCTTGTGCCCTCAATCCCCAAGTTCATTTTTGACTGACAGATTAAAACAATAAATTAATACTTTTCCACCAGAGCTAGTACTTCCTCTAGTAGGTCATTTGGAAAATTAGGGTATTAGTCAAGTTTCCCTCAATCTTTCTTTCCCTCTAGGTGTTCCCTGATGTGGCCTGTTTTCTGGTGTCTTACTCTTATGACATCTCTCCTTGAACACTACCTTTTCTGCTCCAACAGAAAGTTGGTACAACTGCAGGTGTTTAGCAAGTCAAATGAATTCAGATTTCCCATAAGAAAAAGGAAATTGAGTTCATAAGAGCCCATAAACTTTCTATTATGAAACAATCTGTTAGCCAGCTGTCTGGTTGCAAACCACAGGTTATATTACCAACGTTGCTTCTTCCTGTCTCTCACCTCTTAAACCAAAGCTTTCCCAGTGGCCTTTCTGTGTGGCAGCTCGCTCGCCCTGGCTGCTGGCCGTGAAGACCTACCTGAGCAGTCTTCCTAAAGCCAGCCCTGGTGGTGCAGGATATTAATGACCCCAGTTGTTCGTGAACACCTAGCTGGTAGAACCCCTTCTCTCAGTACTGCTCTTCATCCACCTCAGTGCAAAACGAGATGCCTTCAGTTCACGTGGCTGAGTGAAGCATTTGAAGAAGTGTAACTTTAACCAGCTCTTTCCAGTGCTGAACTCCTTTCTTTGTACCACACTGTGGTCAGGAATTTGTCTGGAAGCTGCCTGGGGGAGCATCTGTATCACAGTAATGCTGCAGAAGCAATGCTTGTTAAGTCAAGGGAAAGCAAGAGGCATGTTGATGTGTGCTGTACCCTCACCTCCTCTGCTCCTGTGCTGTTGCTGCTTTAGCTGAAAGAACACGAACATTTCCCTGGAGTTCTTGAGAGTTGCAGGGAAAGCAAAGGCAGCTCCTGCAAGATGCTGTTGACAGGGAGTGATAAATGGTTTTTCACCTCCCTCCCCACTGCAGAACGGGCCAGGAGGAGGAAGCTTCGTGAAGAGCGGGCCTGGCTGCTGGCGCAGGGGAAGGAGCTCCCCCCTGAGCTTTCCCACTTGGATCCCAGTTCTCCTACCAGGGAAGAGCGAAGGACCAAGGATCTGTGAGTATGCAGCAGGGCTTGCAGCACACGAATGCACTGAAGCAGTGAAAGGAAGGAGAGGAGTGTGATCATTCACAGCATTGAGGAGGGAGAAGTGAGGTGGGAGAATAGTGAGGAGTAAGCTGAGCAACATCCGGGTTTGGTCCACAGTAGAGGAGAGTTTCTGATGACCATATCTGTCAGCATTCTGACATTTTGCATGGGGTAGATAAAAGATGAAGCACAAGAGCATGTCTTGTGTGTCCTCAGTCTGCATGCTGACTGTTGCACTTCCCATTACAGATTTGAACTGGACGATGAGTTCACAGCCATGTACAAAGGTTAGTCCTGCCCCAGTTCTCCCCTTTGCATGATTTGCTCAAAGTGAGATACTCCCTTGGGTGTGAGTATGTAACCAGTCACTTTTCTTTTGCTGCTGCCAGTGCTAGATGTGGTGAAGGCTCACAAAGACTCTTGGCCGTTCTTGGAGCCTGTTGATGAATCATACGCTCCCAACTACTATCAGATCATTAAGGTATGGAAAGTGGTTCAAGCATCTTGACTGATGTTGATCAGGATGCAGGTTTTTTGGAAGAGTTTTGGAGGTGTGCGAGGTGTGTTACCCTTCCAGTCAAACTGTATGACTCCAGTAGCTGCTTCTAGTATTACAAATCAAGGAAACCAAAGATGAGAGTCTGTGTCTCAGGAGACCATCCTCTGCTCCCCATCCCCTCTCTGTGAGGAAGCTATCTATGCAAATTCCTAAGCCCCACTGTGCTTGCTATAACTGAAGAGAGGTTTTGTTGCATTCCAGGCCCCCATGGACATCTCTAGCATGGAGAAGAAGTTGAATGGAGGTCAGTACTGCACCAAGGAAGAATTTGTGGGCGATATGAAGACCATGTTCAGGAACTGTCTTAAGTACAATGGTGAAGGCAGTGGTAAGAGCAGTAAGATGCTAAGTTCATCTATTTGCAGTGGTCAGTCAAAGCAAGTAGTGATCTCTACCTACTCACCAGGACTTGATTTGTGCTTATTCTCTTCCAGGGTATTTTTGGGAGACCAGACAAAAGAGTTGGAGCTCCTGAGTAATAAGGCCCGGGGTTTTAGCAAGGTTTTTAGCTCAATTTGGTCATGCCAAATTGGGCCAGGGCATCCTAAGGGACTCCCATCTCCCATGTTGGTAGATGGTGAAGGGAGATCATACGAAGAAAATAAAAGAAAGTCTGTTTCTTTCCTTCATGTGCTCCTTTGTTTCACGATACCTAACACAGACTTGGAAAAGCATTGGAGTCTGTTTAGCTCCCAGTGTTTGTGGAGTACTACAAAGAAGTGAGAAATGATCCAAGCTTGTAGCTGTTTGGATGGAAAATGTAGGTTTTAGGTTCCTTGGCTATTGAATGAATGACGCAACTTTGCAATTGGGGAATGCTGGGTTTAATTGCCATGCCACTTAAAATTCTGCCCGTTGCTTAAGTAAGAAATCAGTTCCCATATGGTGGGGCCATCGCTGCAGACTGTGTCTCACCAGCACCACCTTGAACAGGAAAATAGAGCTACCCGGCTCGTCACTTTGGGCCCCAAGTAAAAGCATTCCTGCACTGCCACTGGGAGAGCTCTGTTTCCCCAGGAACTTCTGGGTTAGTTTAGTGGAAACAACTGGAAAGTCATTTACCTCAAGCCCTTGTCATTAACACCTCTCACGTGTCTTTTCCTTCCTATTCACTCTCAACAAAAAGTAGGAGTCCCTCTAAGCAGCAGTGCCTTGTGGAAATGACACAGTGGGGACACTGGTGTTGGCAGTAGCTTTTGTGTCAGGGTCAGCAAGTGCTTTAGAAACTGCACATGGATAAATAAGTTTGCTGATCTTCCTCTGTCTCGTAGCACACAGCAGAAATTCCAGCCAGCCCAAGAAAAGCCCCGGAGTGTCATCAAATAGCACTGCTGGAAGTTCACATTTCTTCTCTCAGCGCTCTGCTGACTGAGCGTGCCAGCAGAGATGGTGCTTCTCCTAATGTCATTTTTGGCACTACTCTGGAACTCTGGGGTTAATGCTGACTCAGCAAGCCGTGCTGCTAAGGGTACTTTATAATGCCTGTGTGCCTGTCCTTTGGTGGGGTTGCTGAAGAAATCCAATGCTGGATGGCCTCCCAAGTTAATAACACAATCCAAAGTCAACTAGTTGGATACAAAAGTCTTCCTCAAAAATACTTTGTGGAGGGGAGATGGTGCATCCGATGGGGAAAGTCTGACATTGCTTAATTGTTTCTCTCTAGAAGGCTCTGTCCCTGATGTTGGGTTTTTTTGGCTGCAGAATATACCAAGATGGCTTACAACTTAGAGAGGTGTTTCCACCGAGCAATGATGAAGCACTTCCCTGGGGAAGATGGAGACACGGATGAGGAGTTTTGGATCAGGGAAGATGGGAGGCGAGAGAAGAGGAGCCGGCGGACTGGCCGCTCCAGCGTTTGGACTCGGTCACGAGACTCAGATGGGCCAGGCAAAAGGCAGCAACGCCTGGAAAACGGAGGAAAACCTCCACCGTATCGAGCTGCTTCCAGGGCTCCTGCTTCATCCTCTTCTTCCTCTTCCTCCTCCTTCTCCTCGTCCTCCACAGAGGATCCAAGTGGGAACCCAATGCAGCCTCCTCGAGAAGTCGGCCCTTCCAACGGGCGAGGTTTCCCACGCTCCCTGCAGTACGGCGGCATGCCCAGCCCAGTGCCACATCCAGGCCAGATGGTAAGCAGCAGTTCCTGCTGTTCTTCACCCATCGAGGCTGAGGAAGGGAGGTAAAGGGGAATGAACCTCTCTGCTGTGAAATCCCTACTACTGCGTGGCAAGAACCTTCTCCCAGAGATTAAGGGTCACGGCTATGGTTTCTACAACTGAAATTTTTCAGCCCTTACATTTAAACTGGTACAGTTTCAGTCCTTGCCATGCTAGTTGGGAACAGTCTCCTATTGCCAGCATGGCCCCCAGCATGGTTGGCCTTGGCTACCCCTGTTCTCTTCTTTCCTTGGAGAGTTACCTTGTTGTACGTGGAAGGCAGTCACATTTCTGCTCTTAATCTCCAGTTTATGATGCTGAACAGGCTGTTCTTCTGACTCAGTTGTCTACAGATGCCTGGTAACTTTGTGCCATCTGTGTACTACTGCATTTCATGCCTTAAGTATTTATAAAAGCAGTAAACAAAATCAAACGTTCTGTAAGGTCACCCTGGACTGCAGCAGTGGTCTGCCTTTAGCATTTCTTCTTGGAATGCCACCTGTTCTGCCTCCTTTCTGGGCAGTTCCTCACCCATCCTTCACTGCCTTTTCCATTTTAACTAGTGATGTCTTGTGGTGTGGTTTATCAGCTGCTCCTCTGAGGTCCAGGCTTCCCCTCACCCTTTTAGGTAGAGATCAAACAAAACTTTCAGAGCATTTCTTGTGATTGAAATAGGTGGGGGGCAGTAGAAGAGCTGGAGGAAATCAGTATTTTGAAGGAAATCCAGCACATTTCCCCATTGCTTACGTGCTCTTGTGGTCTGCTCCTCTGCTCGGAGCAAACCACTGCCCCTCCAGTCTTTTTACTTGCTCCCAAGTAGTCAGGTGGCAGCTGAGTGTATCTTGACCTGCGCTCGGGGACACAGGGCTGGGGTGTGACAGAGCAGCCTTGGCAGGGAAACTGCAACACCTCATAGGAAAAAGACAACAGGTTTTACATGTTATCTCCAAAAAGCCCATCTGTTCATCTGTGTGGTTCCTCTAGCCTTGGCTTCCCCTCACCTGCAGCTGCTCTGCTACTTTTCTGCACTTCCCAAATCATTTTATTTATCCCTCCCTGTCCCCCAGAGACCAGCCGTGCCAGGTACATTTGGTTCCCTGCGTGGATCGGATCCCACGAAACTGTACGGCTCGCCACGAGTGCCTGAACCCCATCCTGGAGACCCGGTCCAGCAGCACCAGCACTTTGCCATGCAGGTAAGAAATGCTGCAGCCAAGACAACCTGCAACCCGAGACCCACAGGGTCCCCTCATCTCCTCAGTGTGATGGCTCTCCCTGAGACACCCTTCCCAATCTCTCTCTTCCTCCCTCCCAGCCGGCCGTGGGACTGAGTGAGCATCGTGGACACAGGCTGGCCACCCCGGAGAAGCAGGCCTGTGGCGGACCAACCCACGTCACTGGTCTTGGCCCCCGGCCAGGCGCCCTGCAGCTGGGGCGCGTGAGCGGCCCCCCGCCTGATGCTGTCTACCCACCAGCCCAGTTCCAGCAGGGCTTCCTCCCACCGAGGCACAACGGGCCCCCCGTGAGGCCAACAGAAAGCTCAGAGGTCCCCCCAGGGCACATGTACCGGCCCTACAAGTACCTGAACCGCGCACACCCAACCCTGTGGAACGGCAGCCATGGCCCTGCCAGCCAGGGTGCTGTGGGGCCAGAGGAGAAGGCACCCATGGGGCCGGGACCCTCCCTCCAGCCCCGCGCCCTGGGTCATATGATGGATCCCCGGGCCATTAGGCCGCCGCTGCCTCCCAGCCAGTGGACCGAGCAATCAAATTTCCTACCTCATGGGGTGCCTCCCTCAGGGTATATCAGACCTCCTGGGAAAGCCACAGGCCAGAGGATGCCACAGCCGCCATCCGCTCTGTTTGGGGGACCCCCTCAGGTTCAAAGAGGGTGCCAGGGTGGGGACTCCATGATGGACAGCCCAGAGATGATCGCCATGCAGCAGCTGTCCTCCCGTGTGTGCCCGCCGGGTGTGCCTTACCACCCTCGCCAGCCGCCCCCCCCACACCTCCCCGGACCCTTTCCCCAGCTGGCTCATGCTGCTTCCGCCGCCAGCGTGCAGCCTCCAAAACCTGTCGTGGGGAATGGGAGCTCACAGGATCCCACTGGTCAGACCATGGAGCCGGAGAGCAACCAAGGTAACACTTCAAGTGCCCACCAATTCAACATGCCTTTAGCATTTGACCTTCCCTGCCTAGCCCTTTGCTCACTGCCAGGCATCTCTCCTGCCCACTGCACGGCATCACCCTTCCCTATCCCAGGGCATACCCTCTGCCTGATAATGTGTGCTTGTGAGGAGGGCGAGGGAGTAGTCCCATGCCAGCTTTGCTTCTCTTGGGCTCCAAAACTGTATGGTCCCAAACTCAACTGTCTTTCAGATGCAGACGGCCTGTGCCTGCAAATGTGACTTTATTTGGATTTACACCACTAGAGAAGTGGAAAATACACCCCAACTTTCAGGCTTATCAGAGTCAATTTTAAACAGGGGCTGAGGCTCAGCAACAACAGCAGGGTTGGTTTTTTTCTGGAAAAGAATTAAATTCTTGTAATCAGTAGTTGTGGGGGACAGGCACATGTTTTACATGCATCTTTTTATTTTTTTAAACTCTAAATTGGAATATATTTTCTGCTCCAGTCATTGCTTAGATTTTTCTAAGTACACTGTAGCCTGCTGGTTTCCCTCTGTCCCAGCTGTACCTGCAAGCTCTCAGTCTGCCCTTGTATCCCAAAAATGGGATCTGCAGAGAGTTAGGTAAGGAGAAAAGATGTTATGTGAATAAATGGCTTAAATGTGCTTCTTTGAGTGTATGTCAGTACAGCTTCTCCTCTGAAATGCACGTGTGCCTCTTGAGCACATCTCAAAATCTTCACACAGTGTCGCTGCCAGAAAGCCGCTGAGCAGCTGTGTCAGTTCAGGTGGGATGGCAGCATATCCTGTGCCATCACAAGTTTCCTTCTAGTTGAATTTTATTCATGCTAGCTGGTAAACTAGAGATCAAAAAAACCCCAAACCCATTAAAAATAAAGCAAACCTAAAGTCAAGATCAAAAAAACCCAGAGGTTTTTGGGGGTTTTTTTTAAAGTTCTTTTCATTAATTCTAGCTGGTAATCTAGAGATCAAAACCCTTGCGTCTTTTATCAATCCCTCGTGTGCCTTGCACTAAGAGGAAACTCCTTCCTTGTGTGGCATTGCTTAAAAGTCATTATCATTTAACTGTGCTGGATATAGAACAGAGACCAGAGAGGATGTTGAGTGATTGCAGAGCAGAGCAGCCGCATCTCCAAACCACAGTTGTTTAAAATATGGCTGGAGTAGGCTCCTCAGCACCCTGGTCTGTGGTAGCACTTCTGCCCAATCTGTGGGCAAGTGGAGTTTGTGGACCAGAAGGAGCAACACAGCCTTAAGTAAAGCTGCCATTATCCTGACTTCTTACCTTGCTGTCATGTGGACCCACTGCAGTATTTTCCAACTCTGCCTCTATCAGGCAGCCTCTGCCACATTCATGTGTCAGGCCAAACCCACCTGTGCAGTTACTCCAGCGGAGGTGTGACTTGCTAGTGGTTTGCACACCACAGCATGCCTGTATCTTGAAGGTTCACTCCACGTGTGCCATCTTTCCAAGGGAGGTGCAACTTCATGAGTAGTTCTTAAAGGAGCTATTTTAAAAGAAGCAGCTACTAAAGGTCACCCAACTTTGGAAAAAATGCACTTCAGAATTACTGAAGGTCTCTAAAGACTGTGATTAAGTGTGGGAGAGAGGCTGCAGAGCGACTGTCTGGTCCCATGCTCCAACAGTCCTGTAGAGAATTTTGACTAGAGGACAGGATATTGTAGGCTCTGGACTATGTACTTTGAAGCCCTCAATGGAAGGACTTCACGATTTTAGAAAGTGACTCCTCTTTTTTCTTCTGTTTACACAGTTCAGAAAGCTGGGCACTTTCTCCATCCAGGTGTTAGGGACTTGTTGGACAGAGCTGCCCAGCCACTGTGGGTCAGCGGCCAAAGAGGATGCTGAGAGATTACTATTGGTAGACCTGGTTAGGCTGTCAGGAGTTAGTCCTTGGCACGTGTGCTGTGGGTGAGCATGAGTAGGTGCATGTGTCAGGTGGGGAGGGACAATTTCCAAAATTAGAAGACGTGTGACTTCTTCCCCTCTCTTTCCAGTGGAGCCGCCGGCAGGTGTGGACGAGAAGGCTCAGTGCATCGGCATTCCTGACGGGGCCTACGCCAAACTCCTACCTCATCCCAAGCCCCCACTGCCCATGGAGTGCACCAGGCGCGCCTTGCCCCCAGACGGGGAGGGAGACAGCTCTGGCGTAAAGGGTGACCTGAAGGCAGGGCAGGGCAAGGGCACATGGCCAGCAGAGAGTGGCTACACCAGTGGCCCAGGCTGTGTAAGAGACCTGGTGCCCCCCTCTGAGAGAGGGGGTCCCCTGCCTGAGAATGGAGCGGCAGGCGAGGGGCCAGTGGGCAGTGCCGAGGGAAAAGGGCTAATCACCAACATGCTGGAGAAGCCCGTTTGCGGCGGGGCGAAGGCTCTGCCTGAAGTGTCCATGCCTTGCATGGGGCAGAGCACTGGCCTCTCTGGTGTGGACACTGGCACCATGGGGGCCACCCCCAACCAGTTCCACCCTCTCTACATGCCCAGTTTGGAATACCCGAATTCAGCTGGGCGGTACCACATCAACCCAGGCCTGCAGGGGTTTGGCCCTGTGATGGGAGGGAAGCCTCCTCCTGCCTCACACCCGCAGCATTTTCCCCCACGGGGCTTCCAGCCGAGCAGTGCCCACCCCGGCGTCTTCCCCCGGTATCGGCCCCCCCAGGGCATGCCCTACCCCTACCAGCCACAGCCTCAGCCTTCCTACCACCACTACCAGCGGCCGCCCTACTATGCCTGTCCACAGGGCTACTCAGACTGGCAGAGGCCTCTCCACCCCCAGGCTGGTCCCAGCGGGCACCCCACCACCCACCCGCCCCTGGCCAGACCCCCTTTCCCAGACCGGGGGTCCACCAGTGGCCTGCAGGGCTGCGAGGCACTGAGCGCTGCCCTGGCCTCTCCCAACCGCATGGACCTAGCGAGTGCCAAAGAGGTTTCTCCAAGCGACGGGCAAGATCTGGGGCCCGAAGATGAGAAGTCTGAGGAGTCCCAGGAAAGGCCGGAGAGTCCCAAAGAGTTCCTTGATTTGGACAACCACAACGCAGCCACAAAGAGGCAAAGTGCAGTGGCAGCAGGGGAGTTCCTCTATGGAGCACCCCCACCACATCTGGGTTCAGGGATGGGATTTGGCCCATCAGCTTTCCCTCCCCATGGGATGATGCTACAGACTGCTTCTCCTTATGCATCCCGGCATCCTGCCAGTCATTTCCAGCCCAGGACATACGGATCACCCATGAATGCTCACCTGTCTCATCATCCGGCCCCTGGCCAGGCCAACGGCCTCTCTCAGGAGGGACCCCTGTACCGCTGCCGGGAGGAGAACGTAGGTCACTTTCAGGCCTTGCTGATGGAGCAGAGAGGCAGTGGAGGTGGCATGGGGGGACTGCCCCAGGACTTGTATAGACCCTCGGGGTAAGATCATGTTTTCTGCAAGAAGGCAAGGTGGGAGGGGGGTGATGCCTGAGTGACAAGTTTTGGATATCTGTGGAAGGACATGGCTTGAACTCACAGGGGATGGCAAGTGCCGTTGAGAAGCGAATGGGTGTCTCAGACCCTTGGAGTAAGAGGTGTCTTAAGATGGAGATCTCACTGCAGCTCCTTAAAACAAGTAGCAGTTGCTACCTGTTAGCCTCTCCCACCCATCCCCCCAGCAGTGCTTTGTTTTATCTGACAGCATTTTGTTCATGTGTCATCCAGGGTTGTGCATCTCTCAATCCAATGGGCTCTTGCCATTTCCTTTGCAGTGTTTTATTGCACCTTTCTCATAGTGGGGCCAAGTAGCTAACTGACCTGGGAGTTAGCCTCTTGTTACTAACTCCTTCACTTAATTGTTGCCTCCTCTTTCCCTCCTCTCACTTTGCCCATCCGGTGTGTCTCAAATTTCCCTCACAGAAAATGACTTCTCACTGAGACTCTGCACATCACATTTTATTCCCAAGTGGAAAATTCTGCCACTCTGAAAAAATTCCCTGTGCAGATTTTATAAATGTGCTTTGACTGTTACTGTTCTGCCACAGTCCCAGCATGGCAGCCATCCTTCACAGAGCTCGGTTTACAACTAAGCCATCCGGGCATAGACTAATGGTTGTGTTTTAGGAGGGAAGCAGAAAGAATACAGGAGATGGGCGCTTGTGTGCGAACGTTGTATGTATGCATTCAACCAAGTAGATGGGATTTGCTCTTGATGTTCGCTTGCTAAAACTCTCTCCATTCAACCTGGCTCCAGAATGCAAATGCACCAGGCTCAAGTTCCCTTCCAGAAGATGCCTACAGCAACCATGTCCCGGGAAGATCTGACGTCACAAAAACCATCAGCGCTGCCTCTGGATCAAGTAAGGGCCCGCTGGAGAGAGCAGTGTTGAAGTTTTTCTGCTCCCACTGGTTAAAGGAGTGAAGTGTTTGGTGGGAGTGGGAAGCGCTGGAAGAAGCCGGGTAGTAGACTGCTGCTCTGCAGAGGGGTTGGGGACATCTCCCTAGTCTTAGCTGACCGTAAAATGCAATCTCTGCAGACTGATAGCGCTAGTTTTGAACGGGTTGCATGCAGTTATGAGGTAATTCCTTTCTAAAGCTCTCAGTTAAAGCCTCCAACTCCTTGTTTTTCCTCTTCCAGAGCTAGTCTGAGGAAGGAAGGACCTCACGAAGACGAAAGCCACACGTGATTTGGACAAGGGGGAGGAGGGGCAGGCCTTCCTCCCACCCTCCCCTAGCCCGAGCAGCATGTAGCTTCCTGGGTCCGTGGAACATGGTGCCGCGACGGCTTTTGTGTTGGAAACCTGGAGCGGTGCTGGGCCCCACCAGCCAAGCAGCTGGCTGGCCGCCGCAGGGCGAGCATCACAAACTAGTGGCTTTCTGTGACCGGAGACTGCGTCTCGTTCAGGGTTTGAGGGGTTTTTTTGGGTGGGGAGGGCGGGGGTGGGGGCAGAAACTTTCATTGACTGCTAAACTCAGGTATATTTTTCAGGGTGGAAGAGGATGATGATGGAATTTTACTTGTAGTATTAACGTGTGTGTTTTGGAGCTGGATCCAGTTTACAGAATTTAACCTGTTGCCTTTTGAAATAAATTTCTGTTGTTGGTGAATGTATTGTACATAATGGGGGAGGGGGTGGGCCCAGCTTGTAGTGGGCTTAGCACTGGAGGAATCCTTAACTGTTTACAATCATATCACACTGAAATCTTTTCAGGATAAGGGTGAGGATTTGAGGGGAGCAGGGAGAGGTGAGGGAGCATGTGATGGATGACTTGCTATCCTCCTTCCTGTCCTCTGCAGCTGAGACACAACCCAACAGTTGGTTGACTGAGTAGCAGGAATTGCTCAGGAGCATAATGTGTCCTTCTCTTTCTCTTGTCTTCTTCCTCTTTTCCCCCTAAACCCCACCTCCTCCCCTCTGGATCCAGGGCCTGAGTGCACTTCCAGCACCTGTCATCATGGGGGAACAAGGAAACCAGGACCAGGAATCGAAACCAGGACAGTTGTGGCATTGTCCCTTCTGCTAGCGTAGTACCCTTCTCTCTGCCTTTCTGATAGAAGTGTATGCTCTAGAAAACAGAAGTTGGTCCAACTGGTCACTTGGGCATTTCAGTGAAACCAGCGCAGCCGGGAGCAGAGCAGCACCCATCCCGCTGAACAAATTTTGTGCAAATCTCTATTGCCCTGCTGCCTGGGGAGAGGAGCTGGGTCTCCACCTTTTTTTCTCTGTCCCTTGGCTATATTCACTTCTTAGCAGCAGTGAAGCAGACAGTACCCCAGGGTTCCTCAACTACTCTTGGTTGTTACTGGTGAAGGAGGAGCATGAGGTTGCTTTGGGGGGAGCGGTTGGTTTGCTGCAGAGTGAGCCATTTGTTGTCCTCTGGAGTTGGATTTGGCATTTGCAAGTTGCAGGGGAATCTCAAAGCACTGATTCCAAATGGAAAGTTAAAAGTGGCATGGCTCAGGAGGTGAGGGATGAAAGCTGCATGCTCCAGTTGACTGGGTACACCTTTGTCAACCTTGATGTGATGTAATAATAGCAAGTCCTACAGGGTGTGTGGCAGCTGCCCTCGGGGGCTCTGCACAGTCAGCAGTTGTTTGTTCACATCTTAATCAGGTGTTACTTCCTTGTTAGACTTACTCTTGGAGGAGCTGGGGTGGAGCAAGGTGAAGTTGCTACATGCTAAATTGGTCAGCGAGATCTGCACTCCTGCAGGCTGCTGGTTGCACTGGAGGGACTGCAAGGTGGCTAAAAGGAGGGTGTGCCAAGGTGTTGGACAAATTGTGCTATCAAAAGCAGAAGTGGCAGCAGAAGTGAGGACAGGTCAGCATGCTGTTTGGTCTGCAGAACCAGCTAGGGAAGGATCTTTGTGTCCAGCTTTCTGGAGAATCTTTCTCTCTGCTTTGTTGTCTTGAATGGTACCATCACCTGTGTCTTTAGCTGGTTTAGCCGGCACGACTGCACTGCCATTGTCCTGCTGTGCACATTCACCCATCTGCTGGCAAAGCTGAACAAATGGCAGGTGTCATCCCACTTGAGGCGCTACCCCTGTCCTAAGCTTTTGGAAGCACAGAAAGCCTAAAAGGTGATAAATACTCTTTCTTGACATGGAACAGGCAAGGACTGACACACTCGTGCCCCCTTACCAAGGGAGTCCCACTGCCTGTAGTACTTTTGCCTCTGATGAGCTGTGTTAGAGCAAAGGCCTTGTCCAAGCCTAACAAGAGTTGAATGTCATCATGCTATTCCCATGAGCAGGTTTGCAAACACAGTTGTTCTCAGTCACCGCTGCAGCTAAGCTGTGAGCTGTAGCTGCTGCCTGCTTAGGCCATGGGACAGCTGGTTCCTCTGTGGTGGCAGGCTTCCATGTAACGGGAGTTCCTGAATTACAGTAGCTACCTATAGATGCCATTACATTGCAAAGGGGACTTGGGTGGGGTTTCTTTTCAGTTCCTCTGTCAGGGAGCAATTGTCACTGTTGGACTGGCATAAACTGGAATATATTATCCTGAAGGGTGTCCTTTGATGGAGAAGCAGGTAACTGCTCTCCCCAGCCAAGAACATTATGCAAGGGCTTATCTGATTTTGTCCCAGATCTGAGGGTTTTGCTTGGCAGCTGGCAGTGGGTTTTCAGGGGTGCCCCAGTTGCTGGGAAATGCAGGTCTGGAGCCTCCCTTGAGTCATGGTAGCAACAGTGGATGTTCATGAAAGCCCACGGGAGCGTAACTGCTCTTCAAGGCGATACACCTGGGACAAGTGAAAACATGGTGGCTTCTCCTTGTAACACAATCTGGAGTTCATGGTAGATACAAAAATTACTTGCAATAGCACATCTTAAAGCAGAGGAGCTGTAAAATACAACTTGTAGCAAAGCATTCAGAATTGTGGAAATGTGAGTGCAGATTCTGCCAGCGACCCCTGCCAGACTTCATTCAGCCCATGCCTTCTGTATCATGGACGGGTACCTGAATATTTGAAGTGCCTTTCATTCAGTTGCTTGCTCCGTGGAAGGTTTTAAGAAGCCATAAAAAACCCCAGCCTAGAAACTAAACTTACCCAACCTGAAGCACTCTTGGCCTTCAGCTGGGACTGGTACTGAAACTGTAGTTCTAGTGGTCATGGTGTGGTCATGGTGTCTGGATGAGTACCAAGCCCAGATCAAAACAGGACGAATAAGAAAAGACAAGAATTGCTTGCTGTCTGCCAGGAGAGTGCAGTGGAGTGGTAGATACCCTGAGAATCCCTTATGGAGTATATACAACATGAAGATATCATCCTTTACCTGACACAATGGAGAGGGATTTGACTTGCAGGTGATAGACAAAACAGAGTAGTGAAGCTGACTCCTCCTCCTAGGGTTTCTAGGTAAATGGCTTTTGATGTCATCAGTAATATTAAAGTGACTAGCAAGTGCTAGGGTTTTTCTAAGTACTAACAGGGCACAGGGGGAACTATGGCTGGGCCACAGGGGTAGGGCTGTCCTGGGGACAGTGCACACTAAGACGCACAGCTGCTTCTGGAATCTTAGCTTGGAGTTTCCAGACTTTCAGATGCTTTGTTCATAAGTGTTTGGGTTTGTTTTGGTATTGTTCATGTTGCTTTTTCTTTTTACAATGACATCTAGGTACGCCCCAAAAATCAGAGCTCTATCTTGCTATGTACAATCTCAACAAATCACAGTAAGTCAGCACCCTTCTGGGCAGAAGGCTGAGAGCAGGTCCCTGGGGTGGAACACGAGTGGAAATGTGCAGGGAGAGGCAGAAGATGTGAATATTGCAGTTTACGGATTACCAACCCCTGCTGCACAGGGCTGTTTTGTAGGACCTGTGAAAGATGGGTTTGAGGAGGGATTTAGGAGAGAGTGAAATGGCAGCTCTTTACAGAGCAGTACTTTTGGCCATGGCTTGACATACAGCACAGGAGGCATGCAGCTGCATTTTACAATGTCCTGGCTTTCAAGTGCCATACTTGCATCACTACCCTAACTAATATCTCAACACAACACCAGAGACATTCAGACTCTGGTTGGAAGCCCTCTTTCTCATCCCTCATCCCCTAGCGTTGTCACAGTATAGCATATTACCAGTTGGTCCTTCTTTAGCAAGCATGTTGAGCTAGTGGCTTTGCAAAGTTTCCTGTAGCTTTCACTTTTTGTGTATGGAGGATATGTTTTGCTGTAATTACTGGTTTCATGTTAAAAAAAAAACCAACCAACCCTATATAATAGGGTCAAGGGCGATGCTGACACCAAAAATGTCCAATATTCTCAGTAGAGCTCTGGACTTGAGATCTTCAGCATCTTGTGCTCCCCACCACCTCACCCATTGTGAGTGGTGTGTGTGGTGTTCCCAAAATGTTCAGTTGCTGTTAGAAATGCCATCGCATAACCTTCCCCTGAGACACTGGACAGTTCAGGCATCTGGAGCACCACAGGCCCTGGCAGTACAGACTGAGTGTTTTTAAGTAAGTAGGCGGTCGCTGAGGGCTCACAGTGAGTTTTAGCTGTTTCCAGCAGAAGTTTCCAGCCTGTAAATTCCATGGTGTGACCCACCAAACCACTCAGTAGCAATCCAAGGCACCCAGCCTGTAAATTCCATGGTGTGACCCACCAAACCACTCAGTAGCAATCCAAGGCACCAGCCTGCAATGAGGAGGAGGGCAAAAGAGGAAAGTAAATTTGAAGCTTCAAGGCCGAACTGGTTTGATTTGTGACTTGAAAGTACAAGGAGACACTTTTCTTGGAAGAGCTTCTGATCCTTTCTCATCTGCCAAATGCCTTTCCCATGCAGACTTTCCAAAACAAATCTGTGTATATTTTTGTAAGTGTGGTTTCTCGGGGTCTTGGAGAGCTATCAGCTTCTTGATGTCTTATCTGAAAGCTAGTGGCAGGGGCTGTCTTTCATTCTGCTGATGGTGGCAGTTCTCCTGCAGCTTCTCACCCCATCGCTTCTCCATTTAAGATGAAAGTATAATTAGAAAACAATCTTCCCATTTTTTAATTTTTTTTTAAACTCTACCAATCTATGTCAGTCTTCTCGGCATCTCCATGTTGCATCAGGGTTGTTGCTTTGCTCTCAACAGCTTTGTTCTGCCTTCCTTTCCCAAGGAGGTGGTGTTGCCACATGGAATTGCAGAGAAGGTGCTAAACTCGGTGATAGCGAAGCACCATCCCCCGAGGGGTGGCTTGGAGAAGACAAACAGAGGAGTCAGTGATGGTGTGGCTGCTTCTGGTTCCTCTCGCTGCAGTGTATTCATGCAACCGGGTCTATGCTTAATCACAGCACCCCCCCTAAAACGTTGTTACGTGGCACGTTGCCCATCACTTGCAGAATTCCTGTGTAGCAGTAGGAAGAGCAGGTGTGGGAGCACCATGTCCTTCCCGCGGGCTGAGGTAGCAGGCCAAGGAAGCAGCACTGCAGCTGCGGGCCATGTGACAAGCTTTAAGAGCGTGTGCTTATTGTAGCCGAGAAAGCATCTCAAGCACTGACCTTCCAGCCTTTCCCCATCTGTACCTGTTTAACATACAGATGGGGGTAGAGCACATTTGGGCTTGGCAGGACCCCTGCCGCCCATGCGGAAGGAAAGCGCTTTTAACCAGCACATAATGAACTACGTGTTCCGATTTCCGCTCTCCGCTGCCCACCTCCTCCTTTGAAAAGGAGCTGAGGGGGACCCATTTCCAGCTGTCTCTGACTAGGAGCTTCTAGGATGACAAGAGAAGGGCTGAGTCAGCCCCCAGGCAAGGAAAGGAAATTCAGGGCAGGGTTGTACGTAGCAGCATCCAAATGTACCTTTGATGCACAGGTGTAGCGGGCTGCATGATGCCATAGCCTGTGTATTACTCTCCGGCCTCAGCTCAGGTGTGGTATGGGAGAGACTGTGGAGCATGTTCTGGTTGTAACACCGCTGGTCTTGCATTGACTGAGGATTGTTTGTTTTTCCCTTAGTCTACAGTGGCAGCCTAGAATTCTTTCAGCAAAGGTCTTCCTCTTTTTGAAACGTGGATGTCAAAGCAGACAGTGCATCCATCAATGGAAGAGGAGGATGAAGGATTAATTAGGGTTGAGGATTAATTTGGACTGTCACCAGCTCTTGCAAGCCCTTTGCCCTTTTGATTTGGAAAACACATGGCTCGTTAGCAGACTTGTAGTAAGTGAAATATCTTCTAAATAAAAGTGGAACTGACTTTATGTGGGCAAAAACCCTTCTTGTGGGCAAAGTGAGAGCAGCCAGCCATTTGGGATGCCGTGGACCTTCAAATCAGTTAGAGGCAAGCAGTCACCTAGCGCATTCAAACACTGGTGAGTACTTCAGAGGAGCGATCTCCCTTTTGGAAGCCAGCTACAGGAGCCTGGGCCTCAGCTTTTAGTCTGGAAAGTCCTCTGATCCCGTCTTGTGTCATGAGCCAGCATTTCCCCATCCTTGCTTCTTATCTTTCAAGTTTCTCTCCTCTGCTCTCTATGCTGCAGTCGGTTGCTGTCAAGTTTGGAGATGAAAGCTCACTGCCCACTCCAGTAGACGGGCAGAAGGTTGAATGTGCCAGCTGTCTCCTCTGCCCATGCAAATAGAAGAGCAGGTGGGGAGTACACATTTCCTCCCCTCATGAATTAAGGCGCCCTCGGTGGCTTGCTAGCGTGGTCCCGGGGTTTGCCACGCTGGCATGGCAATGTCTGCCCCTCGGAGAGCAGAAGGGTTTCCTCCCGGCCCCTGTGCAGGGTTCCCACGCGTGACCCTGGTGTGTCTTCCTCCAAAGGGGGCTGAGGTTAAACACAAAATACTGTGTATGACCATGAAGGCTGTTGCCTCTCTTCCCCAGCAGACCCATGAACACCACTGCCCGGTTTTCTTCTGAGCAATAACAAGGTGCAGCAGTGCAGCTCTGACTTCCCGTCCAGCTTCTGGGCGCGAGCGGCTGTCAGACGGTGGTGGGCCTCGCTCGCAGCTTGAGCGGGAGCAAGGCGCTTTCTGTGGCCCTGAGTTCTGGCTGCGCCACGTTGCTGCTTTCCCACTGACTGTTGGGTTGATTTAGGTAGCCAGGAGAGAGCTGGTTGTTTCCTTGCTGTATGGGAAGGTAGGAAGGGAAAGGAGCAAGCTGCTGAAGGTGAGCCTCATCTGTGAAGCAGAGCACGTGGAGGAGGGGTGGTGCCTGTTGCTGTGGGGAGTGAGGGGTGGGCACACCGGTGATTTAATGCCTCTGGGGGAGGAGAGGGATCCGCTGCTGTTTCACTTCATGCTGGGGGGGGAGGGAGGTGGGAGAGTCTATGCCACTACGTCCATTTTTCTGAAGTTGGGTGATGTTGGGGTTTGGTTTTTTGGTTTGGTTTTGTTGGTTGGTTGGTTGTTTTGGTTTTTTTTCCTTTGTATTATTGTAAGTTTGTAAAGAATGTAATCTGTCTGTTGGGGGCACAAGGAGAAAACAGGGGCCTTTCTCTTTTCGGGTGAGGCTGTTCTTATGTTGCTGTGGTTTTTGTTGGTGGGTGGGGAGGGGATCTAGCAGCTGTGGAGGCAAAAACCGGGCCTTTGTCAACCAAATGCAACCATCCTAGGGCAGTGGGAGGGTGGGCTGATGCTGCAGCAGAGACCTCCCACACCAAGCTGTGAAAACAACTCTGTCCTGTACCCTTCGGTAGGGGAATCTGACCTGCGAGGGGCTCGGGACTGGGGTGTTCTACTGGGTGGGGGTGGTGGGACCTAATGCTTGAGGGCTGGTCCTGCTCATCTTCAGCTCGGTTCAAAGCCAAGCTTGCCGGCTGCCTGTGGTGTTTGGGAAAGGTTGTATTTGATAACCCCAATTTCTCAGTGGAAGGAGTTCATGCTGGAGTTGTTGGCCCCAGTGCTGCTCTCCCCAGTGGGGGCTCAGATCCTGCACCTCTCCATCTCTGGGTGCCCAGGAGCTCTGGCTCTCGCCACCACCTCCCTCCCCATCACCTCCTCTTCTCTCTCCTGCTGCTGCAAAGTCGTGTGAACTTTCCTGGTCAATACTGGAAAGGGGAATGCTATTTATTTTTATATTGTGTATATTTTGTCTTGGTCTGCTGATTACCTTTGTTCCCCAAGAGCGACAGTTACCTCAATAGTTAGTTTAATACTGTATGTTGGGTAATTTTTTTAAAGAACTTTTTTAAAAGCTTGATCCTTCGAGGTCTGTAGATTTTATTTCCATATGAATTGGTTATTTTGTATAAAGTACATTCTTAAAATAGCAATCATCCTGGCTGTGTGTGTGTTTTCTTGTCTCCTGGATGGTCTCCCTCTTCCTTTGTAAGGGGGGTGGGGAGGAGATGGGGGTGGGAGGGGATCACAGAGAGATGAGGCCCTGGCCTGCAGTCAGACTCGGTCCTACCCCCTGAAAGCCGTTTGTAGAACACCTGGAAAGCTAACACAGGTCTCTGTCTGTGAACACCGCAGCTGTGCAAGAACACCCCAGCTGTGCAAATCAGGTGCTGTCACCACTTTCCCCCCTGCAGTCCCCGGTGGGATAGGGGTGTTTCCTGCAGCCCAGATGTGCTGGAAAGCCTGCCTTCTTCCCCAAAACACCGTGTGGTCTGTGTTGCGGGTAGTCCCTTCACCCAGACTTGTGCAAAACCTCTCTTTGCTTTAAAAAGGGGGACTGCCCTTGAGTAAAGCCCAAGGTGTGCTGCTGCTGCGAAGGAGGAGCTGACTCAGCCTGTGTGGCTGTGTTTTGGGCTGCTTTAACACTAAGCAGCACAGGCCGTGATGCCCTTGGGGGCTGTTAGCAGAATGAGAAGCTTTTTGAACTCATGTCCTGTGGGCTGAATCCATACTGGACCCAAACCAGTGCTTTGCAGTGTATTAAACCTCTGACGTGGAATGGGGCAGTGGTTGCAGCCCTCCTAGCAGAGGGGTTGTGACAGGCGCTTTCGCCAGGGTTTGGGCACCAGAGCTGGGAAGTGGCCGTGCTGTTTCGTGTGGGAAGGCGCTGGCTGTAGGTGCAGGAGGGCAGCTTGTGCTGGGCCCTTGCACAGCTGGTCTCCAAATAAGTAACTTGCTCAATTCTGCTGGTTCAGCAGCTTCCTGGCAGGACAATATCAAGACAATTTTCCTTAAAAGTTGGTGCCAGCAAAAAAAGGCAGGGGGGCCCCAAGGCAGAAGGCCGGGGGCACGAAGTCTCCCAGGCGCGCACTGTAAAAGCCCTTCCCTCTCCTCCCCAGCTCTAGCTGGAGAAAGCTCCCTCTGTCTCCTCCAGGGCTGGTAACAGATGCTCTTGCTCCCATCTTCTGCCAAAACAGCTACACAGAGTAGCTTGCTGATGCCACAGGGTAGTCTGACCCTCCTGTGGGAGCCTCGCAGGGGCTGGGGCTGCCCCTGAGCCCAGCTTGCAGCACTGGCCCAGCTCGCAGCACTGAATCCACCTCTACAAAGAGATGCTCATGGAAGAATTGTCTGTGACACATGACCTCACCCTTGCTGGCTAAACCAGGGGCCCCGTCCCACATTCCTCTGTGCACCCTAATCAGCAAGCTCACCCCCTGAGGTCACCAGCATTTTACAAAGGCAGACAAAAGAGCACAAGTGAATGTGTAGTTCATGAGCTGACTAAATCCCCAGGGCATCCCTGCTCCTGGGGCCCTTCAGGGACTCCTTCACCCTCTATGGCTCGGCTGGAGCATGACTTAGCCCTAAGCAAGACCTAGCCCTGAGCAAGACTTATCCCAAGTGTAACTTACCCCAGCATGATGTACCTGTGAATGTGACTTACCCCATAGTGTGACTTGCCCCACCACATACTTGCATATTTTATGCATGAAGAAGCCCACAGGAAGGGAGCATGTCAGCACCTTTCCATCCCCCAGGCATTTGGAGAAGCCTGGGATGTGATCTGCACCTTTACATCTTGAGAACCCCAAAACCACCAGCCAGGTGTGGGAGCTGCCCCTGCTGCCCAGGCCAGGTGGGAGAAGCCAAGCATCCCAGCAGAAGCTCCGGGCATGGCTGCAGCTCCAGGCCACCAAAAGCTGTTTGAGGGCTTTAGTGCCTCCGAGCCAGGGAGAGGTAAATCGTTCCGGGGGCAGGCGAAGGGCTGCTCTCTGTCACGTATCCCCCTTCCCCCTCTCCCCCCACTGTGGGGGCCAGAGTTCGGGGTGACGAGAGCAAGCTGTCCAATTTAGGAAGGGGAGGAATTTGGTCACCACATCAGTCCCAGGAAGCCTTTGGGTCAGAGGGGATTGGCAGGGGGGGAGATTTCTAATCCTGGGGCTAACCCAGCGCTGAGCGAGCCGCGCTAATTGGAACCAGTCCTGGGGAAGGGGTGGAAAGTCGCTGCTTTTAGAGCTGCCTTGCAGCCTGGGTGAAGACAAAGCTTATCTGTGCTATAGGAAATGCCTCGTCCTAACCTTGACAAGATGCTATCGGGAGTGTAACAGGCAGTATCCAGCCAGGCCACCGACTTCATTACCTTTCTTCCTTCTTTCAGCTGCCTGTAATTTTCATTCTTCTCTCCTTCCTTCCCTGCATGGGTTGGCAAAGCTACCCCCTTGGAGTGGGAGTGAGCTTTCCTGGGCTCATAGACTGAGGCTTTAAACACTTGACTTCCTTGCTAGCCTCCCTCTCCCTGAAAACTGGGATGCTTCCCACCTCCAGCTTTTTGTCCAGCCATCTCAAAGCAGCTGGCTTGAATCTGAGATGGGTGGGCCGAGAGGTTTCAATTGGGATCACTTTAGTGCCCAGTTTGGGTGTAGGTATTGGGACTGGCAGCACCTCACCCCTGTCATGGGGCTTCTGTCTTGAATTTTCCTATCCATCACCGTCATGCTTCAGCGTGGGAGACACCACCTCGCTCAGAAAGGCATTTAAGGCAGCCCAGGAGGACTCAGATTTCGACTAAAGTGACAGGCATGCTTAGTTACAGGTATTAGAAAAAAGTTAATCCAATCATAATGTCAGGATTTTGATTTTTGTCCCACATTGAGATGTAAAATGCAACTTTCCCAAGCAACCAGGGATCTTGAGGAGTGTGGGGGTCCCACCTCAAGAGATGGGGTGGGGGGGTCCACCCTGTATCTCCTCCAGCCCTCAAAGCTGCAATTTTTGTTTGGTGCAGAGAGCACAGGCACAGCAAGTCAACACAAAGCCATCAGGGCAGCCTGCATCCCTGGCAGGCGGGAAGGGACCTGAAAGCCTTGGCCTCAGACGTAAGCTCGGTCTGAGGGAGCAGTGGTAGTGTCTGTGTTTTTACATGCACACATGAGGAATGTTAGGGTCTCCCAGGTGCTAATAAAAATAATGCAGACTAATAACAAGAGCCCTAAAGGCTGGCCCCCAAACATGGAGTCCCGAGGACTCAGGGGTTGCCCAGCAGAGAAGAGACAAGAGCGGCTTTGCTGGAGGGGGAGCAGGAGGTGGGAAGGGGGCAGGGACTTGCTGTGGGCCTGGAGCGGGGGTCTCAGGGCTGCCCCCTTCTCCTCTGTCAGCAGCACCGAGAGGCCACATGTTCCTTGCCAGCTTTTTTTTTAAATTCCTTTCCCAAAGAGGCTGCCAGAGTGGGGGGATTGTAAAAAGTTCCCCCCCTTGTCACCAATGCACCCATTCTTCCGGGGCCAGTGGGCAAAAGTTGTTTGCAATTTCCTCAGGCCGTGACCTTTGTTTTGGCCATGGCGAAGGAGGATTGCAATCCATCAAACCCTTGCCTGGCCCGCGCAGGGGGCGGGGAAGAGGACTGCCTTTGGCCAGCGGAGGGGCACAAGGACACCCCTTTGCCCCTCAGGCTCGGGGGTGAGAGGGGACACCGCTCTCTCAGCTGAAGGAGGAGTCAGTGAGGGAAACCACCCTGCCGTGCCACCCCCCTGCCGTGCCACCCTGCCGTGCCACCCGATGTGCTCCTGACAGAGATTTCAGAGTTTCCTTTACTGTTCTCTCCCGGGAAGGTTGTTGGATCCCAATTTGCTGTATCAGCAGAGTGGGGAGTGGGTCCCTTGCAGGGCTTGTGCCTAGAGCCAGTCCTGGAGAGCAGCTGGCTGCATTGCAACCGCCCTTTTAGCAGCAGCTTGGACAGAATGGGAGATGCCAGCAGTTTTACAGCCTCCAAGCCCCAGTTGCTAATGGTCCCTGACACTTCAGGCTGCGTGGGCTTTTCAAAGCTCCTGCACCACTTTGCTTCGTTAGGAAGCTCACTGGCAGAGTAAGAACCATCCCCTGGGAAACCGCTCCAGTAGGTGTCTGCCTCTCCACTCCAGCTCCCGGGGGCAGTTCATCCCAAGAGCAGGTGTTCCAGGGCACCGGTGTCCCCTTTGAAGGCATACCTGCATATGAAACGAATCTCCCTCAGGAGCTGCAGCCTGTGCATACCAGTCTGCCCCACTTGCCTTGGCCACCCGCCTCATCTCCCCTCCCTCTGATCTGCGCTTCCCTAGGGAAATGCATCCTACTGCACTTCCCTGCTGCTAAATACAGATTGCCTTGGGAAGTTACAGTCACGAACCCCCACACACTTGGTCAAGCCCTAAAGAAGCCCCTAGGTTTTGGGGGGGTCAGAAAGGAGGGTTGCAATATTTCATCTGACCTCTTGTGTAACACCCAGCATGGCCTTGCAAAACCCAGACCATCCTTTCCAGCCCAACCCCTTGCTTAGGATCCAGGGCACTTTGGGGGTTTTTGGTAGGAAGGAGCGGTGTGCTCACTTCCAGGCCTGGCAGACCATGATGTAGAGAAATGTGCTGCTTGTTCCCTTGTCTGATGAGGCTCTGTTAAGCTCAGGGAGGAGGAAAAGGGAGATACATTTTACATCTAGAACTGAAAACCTTGTGCTGGAGAGGGAGGCAGGTCTTTAGACTGAGAGGAGGAAGAGAGAGCCACTCATAAGCATCCCAGAAAGTCTGAAGGAGATAAACCAGACCTTTTTGTGAGCATCACCCTCCTCTCGCATGTCAACCACTGTCACAGTTTGTGGCCTGGATGCTGATGATGCATCTCTTCTGTAGTTCTCCTCTCCCTCTCTGATTTTCCCCTCTGCATTGCTTGATTTGCACCAAATCCCTTCTCTGTCCATGTTTGCATGCACGTCCCCAACACACAGCTCTGCACCCAGCTCCCTGAGACCCAGCCCCACTGCCAAAACCCACATCCCCTCCCCTGGCTGACCTGTCTCCCACCCTTCTCCTGTGGGTACCAATGGTTCCTGGTGGTGAGAACCCCAGGTATGAGACAATTTCCAGAGCATCCAACATGTACGTTCCTTCCCTCCAGCTCCCGGGAGGCTGTTAGGGACCAAGGACAGTGGTGGCTTTCCCTGAGAGAGATAAGCGCACCCCCCCAACACACCCCTCAAAAGGCCAGAAACCTGCCAGCAGTGCTTATTGCTAAAGCCTGTGATTCTGGCACGGGCCTGATAGGGCAAGTTTCACAGTTTGCCCAGCTGTGGGTGATGTTACTTGACAGTCATCTTCCGTTTAAAAATGCTGCCTGTGAAGAAGAGTTTGAAGCCTTTCCTGCTCTCATGGCAAAGGGAAACAAACTCTCTTCCCCTGTAAGAAATGACACCTTTTTTCTCAAAGTGCTCAGCAGCGCTGGGGCTCAGGCTCTTCACCATCCATCCCACCATGGGACAACCACAGGGCCAGTGGCTGCAGGGCTGCTGTGTAGGGGACTTTGTTCCCTGGGTGCTGGCCCCGGGCCTGCTGTCATTTGGGGTCTGTCACCTCCTAAGCACAAAACATAGCCCCTCCCTTGCCACCCTGCCCAGCGCCCATGCCCACCCTGGGGAGCACGTTATGCCATGCTAAGGTCTCTCTCCTTTCCCCAGGCTCTGCTTTAACTGATCTCCCTCCAGCCCAGAAGCCCCTCCACGCTGTGGCCGCAGCTCCCTTGTTGCTCAGAAGGGTTGGGGGGAGGGAGGGGGGCGAGGCCTGGCACGGCATCGCTCTCCCCAGGGCATTGGCAGGTGTGGGAACAGCGGGGAGCCGGGGCTGGACGCCACTTGCCTGCCTTCTCCGGGGCCGGTGCTGCCTGCCTGCTTTGAAGGAGAGGGTGCAGGGAGCATGGGAAACAGCAATCATCTTGCTTTGGGTTTTCACCCCCCTCTCCCAGTCACGCATGTCTCTGGGCCTGCCCTATAGGCAGATGTATGGCGGATGCCCACATGCCAGATGTCCTGGGAGATCAAAGTTGCTGCTCGCTGCATCCTCCCTTCACGCATGCGCGCGCACCCCCCTACGCCTCCCGAGAGACTTGTAACTTATGCTCTCTATCTTCTCTCCAAGATATTTTCCTTCCTTTCCTTTGTTTGCCTTCCAAACCCCCTTTCATCTCTGGCACTCCCTGCAGCCTGGGCCTCGCCAGCGGGGAAAGGCGCCCTTTGCTCCCACCAGCAGCTCCCAGCGTCGGGGTGCTGAGCGTGGGGTGCCTTGCAGGCTTCCCGTCCTGCTTCCCTGCCGCTGAGATTCGCCGCTGCTGGCGGTGGGAGGCAAAGGGATGCACCACCGGCAGGGAGAGGGGGAGCTCTGCTGTGCTGAGGCACAGAGAGCCTTTTTTGGTATGTCAGAGAGACAGAAACAGAGGTGAGTGGGAGAGAGAGACACCCATGCTGGAGCAGGTTTGCTGCGGTGGGGAGGCTTGTGACTCTGTGGGGGACCAGGCTGGAGCAGGCTGGGCCTGAGAGACAGTCTATGATTTGTGACTGCAGCCCATAGAAGTGACCCACACTGGGGCAGTTGGTGAAGAGATAAAGCCCTGTGGGAAAGGACTCTGGAGAAGTTAGTGAAGGACTGTCTCCCATGGGTAGGACCCCACACTGCAGCAGGGGAGGGGTGTGAGGAATGAATGCCGCCCCCTCCCCAAGAAGGAAACCAGCTTGTGAGGAACTGACCAAAGACCCTTGACCTGCTGGCCATGATCCTTTTGATGCAGCCAGGATATAGTTGGCCCAGGTTATAGTTGGCCCAGGATATAGTTGGCCTTCTGGGCTGTGAGTGCACATTGTCAGCTTATGTCAAGCTTCTCATCCACCAGCACCCCCAACCTCTGCAGGGCTGCTCTCTATCACTTCATCTCCCAGCCTGTATTCATGACGGGGATTGGCCCGGCCCAGGTGCAGGACCTTGCAGTTGTACTTGTTGAACCTCATGAGATTCCCATGGGCCCACTTCTTCAGCTTGTCCAGGTCCCTATGGATGACATCCCATCCTTCTGGTGTGTCAACTGCACCACTCAGCTTGGTGTCATCTGCAAACTGGCTGAGGGTGCACTCAGACCTCACCGTCAATGTCATTGATGAAGATACGAAATAATACCAGTCCCAGTATGGGCCCCTGAGGGACACCACTTGTCACAGATCTCCATCTGGACGTTGAGTCATTGACAATTACTCTCTGGATGTGACCATCCAACCAATTCTTTATCCGCCAAAGGGCCCACTCATCAAATCCATCCCTCCAGTTTAGAGAGAAGGATGCTGTGGAGGACTGTGTCAAAGGCTTTACAGAAGTCCAGATAGATGACATCCATCGCCTTTCCTGTGTCCACTGATGCGGGCATAGAAAGCCACCAGGTTGGTCAGGCAGGTGAAGCCATGCTGGCTGTCTGGAATCACCTCCCTGTCATCCATGTGCCTTAGTGTAGCTTCTAGGAGGGTCTGTTCCATGATCTTCCTGTGCACAGAGGTGAGGCTGACACCAGTGGCTTCATGTGAAAAACAAAAGGATGTTTCTGCCACTGGGAGATGGTAGGATGAAATCCTAGGTCCTGAACAGCCCCAGAGGTGGCAGCTGGTGCTAGGTTGGGTATGTGCAGTCACTGGGTGTTTAGACAGGGGATGTGTGGGCCAGGGACTGCCTGGAGAAAGGAACTGACCTCAAGCACTCGGACACAGGATAGGAAAGGGCGCTGAGAGGGACAACCCTTGATAGTTCCATTGTGCAGTCTCGCACAACATGTCAGCCTTGAACTCCCTGAAATAATGTGGTGGCCTGGATTTCCACAGCTTCTGGTTTCCACCATGTAACATGGGCTGGGAAGCAACAACATTTGCCATTGGTACAGTGTCAGCATGCTTCTTAACCTAAGAATGCTCCTGTACAGATGTTCTCCTTGCTTTCTCTACAGCAAAGCCAATGGAGTGGCATGGGATGCTCTCAAAGATGTGCCTAGGAAGACAGATTTGGGGTTTCCCAGCCAGCTCTACCTTGGCTGAGAGCAGCAGGAACTTCCCAGCCCTGGAAGGAACTTCTTGTCACAGCCTGTTCCCTACAAACACGTTTGAGAGGCAGGATGGGGCCCCCCACCTGCCTCTCTGAGCTGCCTGTATCGAACGGCAGACACAGCCAAACCGCGCTGCAGCCTGCCTGGGCTCTCGCTCGGGGCCAAACACCTCTTGCCAAGTTGCTGTGCCGCAGTCTCGAGTCTCTGCTCCCAGAATAGCAGCGCAGACAGAGCTCACTTAACCAAGGAAAATTTTTATTTTGCTTTGAATTTTCCTCTGGGGAAAGGGGGAGCTCGTTTTTATTTCCAAATTGTCCTGCTCCTCATTTACTGTGATTTCTTTGGAATAAATGTTTAATTTTCTCTTCGTCTCGCAGGCTATTTTGGGCACAGGCTCTGGGTCTGTGGAGATGGCTCCAGCCTCACTATACAGCATATGCCATTGGTCTGTGCAAGGTATTATCTAACGCTCCTCTGTTTGCTAACAGGAGGCCATATTCTTCTGTTGCTCATCTCCCACTGCTTGCTGTCATCAGCAGGTCAGGACAGAGGCACATGATAAGCAAGGTACCCTCCTACTGCCAGCCTGTCTCCAGCTGCACGCTGGCACCTGTGACCTCCCTGGACAGTGAGCACCCAAAGACTTGTAGCCTTGTGTTAGGATTCACCCAAAAGTCAGATTCTCCCTGCGAGTTTTTAAACGAGGCTTCATTCTGGAAATCACAGCCCTGCTTTCCTTCCAGACTGGCTCTCAGAAGGGCGCTGGGCACACAGGCGGCAGCACGCTCGCCCGCTCAGCACCAGCTTTCTGATGGGTACCACAAACAGCCGGCTCAGAGCTTCCTCTCAGAAGTTACAGCTCTATCAGCTGCTACCAGCTTGATAAAGACATTGAGGCCTCAGCTCCTGGTACTTCCTAGTTGTTTTGTTCCAGTCTTTCTCTCCCCTTGACACTCCCACATGCCTCCAGGGATCGTTCATGCAGCATGTGTCTCTCGGATTAATGTTGATACCTCTCGGTGTGAAACCCGAGCACTAAAAAAGGGGTTATGACTCAGGTGTGCAGTAACATTTTTAAGTCCTCTGCTGATCACTTAGTGTCAAACCCGCTCTTAAATCTTCCCTTGCCAACTGTGCAGAACCAGTGCAACATTGTCTGGCTCTCTGGCTCCTTTTCCAGCACTTCGGAAGCAGCTCTGCACTCCCCATCAATCAGCGGTGCCTGCCTCTCCCATCACAGCTGAATTCTTCTACCTGATGTAATGCTTCTGTTACTCCCTGTATTTGTCCAGCTTCTTAACATGCTGGTCCAGCTTAGGGCTTGTTTCCTGCACCTAACTGGAACTCGTTGCATGCTTACACAAAGATGAATAAGGATCAATATCCCCATTGATCTGCTCTAGGTCATCAGGTAAATCAGCAAGGAAAAACGTGTGCATCCTACTTCATTCCCGTACCTCGGCAGTGCAGTTCAAATAATGCAGCAGTGCTGCAGTGCTGCTCCTGTAGGAATGCTGAAATCCACCTCAAAGGCCGCTTTTGGTTCACATAGTACTTGTAAAAACCTGGCCCCAGCTGCAGAAGAGCAGCTTGGACGAAGACACAGCAGGATGGCTAACTGCACTCAGCAAACCTACATGGGATGATCCCTCTTTGCTCCACATCTCTAGAGTAAAGTAAGATTTGGTGACATCCCCCATTACCTGGGATGAAGGACAAGGATACTCCAGGTAGTGCAGGCACTGTTTATTTTAAATTTTTTTTTGCAATTAAATTCTCTCTTGCAGTTATCCCAAGACTAAAAGAAACCAGTGCTTTTTGTGCCTCACTCGCAGGGAAGTGCTGGTGCAGGAGGAAGCTGCTGCCACAGCCAACATGGCTCAAGCTGAGAGTGCCTGCAGCTCTGCTAAGAAACTGAGTGAGCCTGAGAGCTTGGGTTAGCTCATGGTGAGGGGGGGTACTGAGCCACTCAGGCATCAGAAGCGATGCATGTAAGGTGCTCAGACCATTTCCTGTGGATCTGTCCTGAATCACTGCTGCCCAAGTGATTCACTAACATAAAAAACGTTCCTCAAGGCAGTAATTTTTATTTGTATGTGACATGGTGCTTATTTCTTCCTCTTTCCTGCACCAGAGCAGATACAAAACTAACAGAAGAAAGTAAATGAGCTCCCACTATGAGCTCCAGGATCAGACACTTAACTAGTTATCATTTTGCTTTTCAAAAATTTACAAGATCTGAGTTTGTGAAGGTTTTGTTACCTCTGTGAAAGCAGCAAACCAGTAGGCCCTGTACAAAGAATCTCTTTTCATCACATGTGGACATGCTTATGCTACTGGCTTCAGAGAAAGTCCTGATCATTTCTAACTTTCTATCCTAAGGAACCTGCCTTGGCAGGGGGGTTGGACTTGATGATCTCAAGGTCCCTTCCAACCCTGACAATTTTGTGATTCTGTGAATACCATTTTTGTCTTTTACCTGTTGTATTGTGTTCCATAACTGTGGAGTGACAAACAATGGAGCCACCTACGTCTGACCTTTAGCTTAGTGGCTGTGACTTCATCTGTGTGCATTACAGCATTGTCTGTATCAGCTTTCCAGAGAAGCAGAAGCACTGAGGCTACACAAAAGCTACACTTTGAAGTGATGATGGCCAAACTGAATGGTCGTACAAAACTGCCCAGGCAATGTTAAACAACAGAAACACCTGAAAAATGTTCTTGCAGAAGGGAGATGGAAGGGAATTGTTCAAGCACCACTGCCATCTTAGCAAGACCATGCTATACTTCTATCAGGAAATATTTATATTTGCGGAGACTTGAAGCTTTCCAGCACCTGAAGGGGCCTACATGAGAGCTGCGGAGGGACTTCTTAGAAGTGACAGGACAAGGGGGAATTGTTTTAAATTGGAAGGGTGTAGCTTTAGATTGGTTATTAGGAAGAAATTCTTCCTGACAAGGCTGGTGAGACCCTGGCATAGGTTGCCCAGGAAAGCAGGGAATGCTCCCTCCCTGGAGGGTGTTGAAGGCCGGGTTGGATGGGGCCTTGAGCAGCCTGGTCTAGTGAGAGGCGTCCCTGCCCATAGCAGGGGGGTGGGAACTTTATGATCTTTAAGGTCACTTTCACCCAAACTATTATAGGATTCTATTAATCTAGGTCATGTACTTCTGCAAAGGTGATCTTGCATCACTAGCAAAGCCTTCCAACCTCCTCTAGTCTCACCCACCAGTATTTTATTTGTTTGATGCCCTCTATTTCTATGCCGAGAGTTTCTGCTCCTAGCCCTGGCTGTAAAGGAGGACTCAAGTAAGCTCAGCTGGCAGGCAGCCTGTTGGATGAAACCCTCCAAAAGTACCAAAACAAGTCTGTTCCAAAACGTCCTGTGTGATACAAGAAATACCACAGCTGAGCATGCATGTGTAAAGGCTTTTCCTTTTCTAAAATAGTCAGAGCCCAAAGCTGTAATGGCTATCCAAAAGCTAGAAAGTGTAGGAGTTTGGTCCAGATCTGTGATTCTATGGCAATAAGAGTACTGAAAAGCAAAGCACTACAGAATAAAGTAACCACCTACATGGAAAACAAACTGATACCTAAATGCTGTAGTGAGGAACAGTACAACAAAAACCCCAACCTTGCTAAAGACTTTGCAGGAGAAAATCAAAAGATGAAGTTTGGATACAGGATTTTCTTAGCAGTCAATCTCCGTTTCAGAGGAAAGAGTCAGGGGAAGGTTTATCTAGCATTTAGAGTCTTTATTTTACATGAGGGCATGCACCTCAGCCACAGAAGAAAAGGCCTCAGGTTAAAAACACTGCACAAAGCAGTGTTGCTGCAGCTTGGGAAGTATTCTTCATGGCACCATGTAAAATTCCTACCATTCCTGAATCACTGCAGTGCTTAGAGCAGGTGAGTTCAAAATATATTCAAGCAGTAATTCATTTGAGCAGCTTCTTATCTCCATGAAACCAGTTTGAGAATTGAGCACTGGATGGAGAGTCAGGTATTTTGGCAGAGGCTTGTAGTGTGGAAAGTCATCTTGAGAATTTTTCTGTCCTACACCATTGAAAGTGAAGAAGGAAAGGAGAAGTAAGGGTTAGTAAAACTAAACAGATTAGGTAATGAATATAGTTACCATACAAGAGAGTAGTTGCAACAGGGTCAGCTGTTGTTCATCAAGTCCTGAAAACAATTACTAAAAGAAAATGTTTTGGATCTCCTGCACAGAAACCAGCAGCACATGACTGGAAATGCATTGTGTTTGTTATATCTAAATAGTGCACTCGCATTACTCTAGTAACTCTAGTTCTCTCCTCTAGTACTAGAGTAACTAGTTCTCTCTTGTGAAAGATGATGAAGGAAGCAAAACTACTGATCCATTTTTTTAGGAAGCATGAAGGTCCTCCTTGAGTCCTGTTCAAAATGCTGGCCTACAGTCCAACGTTATTCAGGCAGAGAGCTTGACAGTACTTCTTGCTCTCAACGCCTGGCTTCTCAAAACAGCTACTACCCACAGCCCTCGAGTACTAAGTCCTTATACACATAAGCCCATTTTTCAAAGGTTGCTGCCAGTCACCCAGAGAGAAGCCACGAAGAATTCCATACACACACATATTTTTATTTTAATAAATAATGCTTTACAGGCTCAGGCTTTTTTTTTTTTTATATATAATCACATATACAGAACAGAAAAATGCCTGACCAAGTAACCTGAATTAAACTACTAACCCTGGGAAGGAATGCATGCCTTCTGTAACACCGAAGACCTTAACTGAAAGGGATTTCCCATCGGCAGCATAGTAATTTACTTCACAGATTAGACAAGTTGGAAGAGATGTGGCCACAGCAAAGAGAGTGACCCTAAATGGATCACTTGTCTTTATAAAGCCACAACAGTGCAAGGAAAGCAAGAGCCCAAACGCCTCCATTTTCTAGTGTCACCGCAGGATGAATATGTATGTCTTCACATCCTTTAAGCAATACATTCTAACCACAAGTAGAGAGGCTAAGCACAGCGGGTATGCAAAGTTATTCCATTGAAGAACAGACACTGGATGACAAGGTAATGTTATATTTCAAGATTTTAAATTAGCAGATGCTTTTGCATCCCCTTCAGTATGGCAGTGGAACAGATCCCACCTTCTCTCATCGAGGTTTAGTCCAAAAACTTCCTGTTGGCATTAGCACCAAAGAGAGCCACTCTGATTTCTGGCATCATCTGTTGGGAAAAAAAGAGTACATCAGTTACACGCAGCGGGCAATGCCATCGCTGTACACTTCTCATTGCAGGTGCTGTGTGACAGCTAGGCCAGGCTTCAGAATTAAGCAGTCAATTCATTTGAGTTTTCTGAAGCCTTTTACCTGATCACACATTGCCAGCTACTCTGCAGACTTAAAGGATTGCCTGCACTGCAGCACAAGGAGACGCCAGAGCTAGGTTTTTCCATTAGGGTATAACAGGTCTCAGCCAAAGTGGCTGCTACGCAAGCTACCTTCAGTAATTCCAGTCAGCCTCAGCATTTCAACATCTTGACTGCAGAGTAGTCATAAAAAGTCCTTCAGTTTCATAGTTTCTACAGTTTTATGCTTATACTTAAATCAAAAGGCATCGTTCTGGGAAAAGCCACGTTTGTTGTAGAGAAGCACAAACAGCAACACAAACTTTCCCCTCAAAAATAACTGGTTGTCATCCCTGCTGAGATCTGTTCCCACACACTGCTGGGACAGTAAACTCACTGGAAACTCTGGGATTTAATTACAAAACAAAATGATTTAATTGTATCTTGTTCATCTTGGCTGTCAGAGAAACTCACCTGCTGGGCTACAAGGTCCAGCCGACTTTCCAGGGTATTTGAAACCTTAATTTTACCATCACTGTTATAGATTTCAACACCTCCAGCACTAGAAAAGGGAAAATAGAATCATCTGTGAAATCTCTGGTACATCTCTAATCAGCACTTATAGGTCAAGCCAGAGACATAGATACAATTTCTATTCTTTAAAAAACAAACTTTTTTCGATCATGTCTTAATAGGAATCAGCACAAAGTGACCCAGTGAAGCAGCAGTGCAAAGCATCTTTGAAGTTAATCAAGAGACAACAGCTACGTAAAAGGGTCCTCATTAACATGATCTAAATGCAAGTGGAGCCATGGAATTTGTCACTTCAAAACAGTTTCAGAGTCTCTATTTTATTATTGACAGGCAGCTTTCAGCTTCTGGGAAGTGAGGAAGAGTGACAGAAGTGTTACTTGCTGGCCCATAAAGATTGCTGACTAACAGACTATCAGCTCTGTACCGCATACTACACAGAAACAGAGCCGTGCAGACGTAGCAGACACAAACGCTATGCAGTGATCATCCTGCAACACCTGATGACTCAAACTGGTTCATCTTGAGACAGAAAGCATGGCCACATCCCTATTACCTCTTTGAAAGTCCAATAGTTAGTTAAGCTTCTCCCTACAGTTATTCTCTCCTTCAGTGCTGTCGATCAGGATGGAGGTTGCACAGAACTTTTATTGACATTTTTAATTGAGACAGTGCTTGTCTGGAGGAAAACTGCAGAGTCTGCACTTGAAGGAAGTGCCAAATTCCAGCACACACGCTGTGGGGATCTTCCATACATAATTTTATGAGGCTGCTCTAATAGGAGCTGTGGCTCAAAAAGTTGCATTAAGTTAGTCCTCTGTATAAAAGATTCCTTACATGTCCTCTGGCAGGAAGTTGTCTTGGTCGATGTGAACATCCACATCCCTTTTTGTGGCATTTTTGTAGATGGGAATGCTCTTCTGTACAGCAGTCTACAAGATAAACCTCCTGTTAGCACTGAGAAACGCTAGCACACCACTTGGGTTTGATCACTCAACCATTTGTAGTAATATAATAAAGGGGTTTGGTTTTTTTTTTTAATTAAGCAAATGCATTTCTCTATGTTTTTGCGCCAAACCCAATTTTTATTCTTAGTATTGTAGCAATGCCTAAGGTTTCCTAGGTAATATCCAAGCAAGCAAAACTAATATCCAAGCAACTTGAAAAGCGTATGTATTCTCTTGCATTGTATCTGCAGCAGAAGGGTGGAGACCAAAGCTCATTTTTATGTCACACAGGTGGGAGCTGAGCAGCAAATATTTGCAGCCAGATCCCAGCCTTCATGAGCAGGATACTGTCAAGCTACATTAGATGCCTTACCTTAACCATAGGGAGGTCCTGTTTCCTGCACCGAACAACTATTCTGGATTCCAGCAACTGGTAGAATCCCTGCACAAGATCACCATTACATTATCAGAAAGGCAAAATTTTAATTGTCTTAGAATTATTTAACCCCAGGAAAGGAAAGGAGCTCATCAATTTGAAAACCAAAACGTGGCAATATTAGCCTCTTATCTAGTTCTCTGCTTGCAAGTTCACCTCATGCAGACATTCGGAGAGGACAGCACCACTATCTGTGAAAAAGACTACAACTACAGATTATGTGTTTCTTGGTTAGCTTCAAGTTTGGAACTCAAGTGCAACCAAACATATAAATCCTGGGACCAAGTTGCCCAGATAATGTGCATGTAACACAAAAGGATGACTTCTAAATCAACTGAGCATGCAGCCAAGCTGACATTCTCCTACACAGCTCTCAGAACACAACCGTAATTTCAGGTGCCTGATCTAGTAACTCCTGCCTTGCAGTTCCTGTAGCAATACATGAGAACAGAACAGGTTTAGGTCCAGTTGGAAAGGACCTACAACAACCATCTAGTCCAGCTCTGAGTACCGATGAATACAGATCCCTCACTGGATCCCATATGATGAGCCAGGACAGACATACAGACGTGGCTAGCTTGCAAGAGTGAGACGGGTTTGTTTGGTGTATAGCAACACCAGACCTAGGTGTGACAAAGAAACAACACTGAATTTTGATCCTCAAGCTAGGAACCACTGTTAAGAAAACTCTGACATCAAACTGCGGACAGGAGCGGTGGCGGCCGGCGTCAGGAAGTCTGCAGCAACGGGACCGGCTCATACCAGGAGGTGGCACTAGCGGTCGCAAGGCTGACCCTCGCCGCTGCTTACTACATTTTTAGCAGCTAATTTCTGGGGCTTGAGGAGGGCGTTCTAGCTAAGCAAAGCTTTGATTACGCTCTGTATGTCTGTGACAGACAGATGTCTGTCACAGACATACAGTAAATTTGTCAAAGCCGGGACATTACAAGTCTCAAATGCCGAAAAGATTCTAGGAATAGCTAAATATTGACTTACAGGTTTGGAGAAACAGCTTTTGCCAAAGATGTGTTGAGTCAACTAATTACTACAGCTGCTTAAAGCAGGCATCCTAAACGTGCATGTAACAATGCACATGCAATCGTCTGCAATTATTCTTCTGATGGAGCTGCTGCTTGGCATACCAGGTTTTACACCTCAAAATAAGCTGCAGCCTTATCTGTTCAGAATCCCAGGCTGCAAAAGTGGGATCACTCAGTGATCACCCAGCAACAGTTGATCTAGACTGCACTACAACTGTAACCTTCAGTGTGTAATGTCTGAAGAAAGACACGTAGGAGGATGGGGCTGTGATCACCTTTTTGTTACAACTGAAACACTTTACCTGTAGCACTAGTCCGTCCAGCAGCGTCTGGTACCTGGCAGTATCCTTCACCACCTTGGCAAGTCTCTGCTTAGCCTCGTTCAGCAAATCCTGAGTTTGGAAGAAATCAGATCAGCAGAGCCCATCTGTTTGGCGTTTGGTTTCATGCCTACCGACTCTCTGTACTCCCATTATAGCTATCACACCCTGCCAACACGTAAGCGTACACTCCAGCTGGTGTTCATCCCAGCTAGACCGTCATCCCTGCGCGTGGCACAATATCCTTTCCAACCAGCTCCTTCTCCTTGCCCTGATCTGAACCCATTGTGACCTGACAATAATTCCCATTTCATGAAGAAGGGATAGTATTTATAATATTCTAATTCAGACAAATATTTTTTAATCACTGCCTAACGTAAACTGATAAAGTTGTTCAGATAACTGGAAAACTGAAAATTAGTTAAGCGAAGAAACCCAATCTATCTTTTTATCAAACAAACAATATCCACATTAGGTATTTTTTAATTGTAGTCAAATGCAAGTAAAAATTTAAATGTGAGAGCTTATTTTTAATTTGAAGTAGCTGGCTTTGATAATCAGTCTGAGATTGAATTTTAAATGATTAAGAGTCAATTCAAACACAGCTCCTGGAACCGAACCATCATAGTTACTTCCAAGAAAGAAACTGTATGACTTGTTATAAACCTTTCTTTACTGTTCTATCTCATAGTGTTTAAAAGAAAAGGGCATGGTACTAGGATTAGAAGACTATCACAAGTTAATGTCATAGTCAAGTCTAGTACCGTCTACCCCAGGGTAATATAGCATTTCTGTAATTGGCCATCCCTCTTGTTGATGAAAGAGGCCAAAGATGTGATAAGGAAAGAAAGAGCTAGCAGCATGTGATTTTAAATGTTTTAAAATGAGGAAGAAAGTTAGGCATTACTCAGAAGCATGAGGTTCAGTCAGCTGATAAATGAGGAAGAGATTACCCAGCGGAGACTATCACAATAGTGGCTCTTTAGCCACCCACCTTCCTCCTCACTGTGAATACAATCTGAAGTTTGGAACTAGGCTCAAATAATTTTCCCTTCCGCTAACTCCCCTTCTACCTGGCAGCATCAGCTTGAGCAACACTACCAGTTTGATTTTTTATTTCTGGCTTCTCAAGTTCTCCCACTTTTTCCAATAGCTCAACAGCACCATCTAGCAGAACACGGACACTCAGACCGTTGCTGAGACCAGATAAGGGAGAACAGAAGACTTGCAAGCTGTGCATTGAGTAGAGCATGAGAACACACTACCAGCGGTGTAAGACAAACATAGCACACGTGATCTAAGACTAAACATTGCCTGCTCTGATAAATGGTGTGTAGGTGAGTACCCTACACATTGCCACGCAGATGGCTCACCTACTAGAAGGAGGAAAGCTTTTGACATTCTAGGGACTGCTGAAGGAGGCAAACCCAGCTAGTGGTGTTTTAAGCCTACTTGCTTAAGCCACGCCAGATTTAATGTATAAACGTTGCTTTGGGCAAACTGAATGAGTTCTACCATCCATGCAAAAGAGTTCCTGCTCTTCACAGAAATAAGCTATTGTCCAACTAACAGGTAAAACTGCTGCCTGCAATGTTCCTGGCAGAGAACTGCACTTCCCTGAAAAAGCAGGTAGCAGAAACTGACGCTCAAGCCGACTACTGAAGCTGGACTAAATCCTTAGTGACTTTTCAGAGCAGCCAGGAAAGCCACTTCTGTATGCTGAAGCAAATGTCACTCAATTAAAAATCCTGTTTTTCTTCAAGGAAAGGTTAAGAACACAGTGGAATCTGTTAGGAAGTGTCTTTTCTACAGATACTCACTGCAATAAGGTCATCCCTTGCCTTGAGGACCTTCAGTCTTGCTTGATTCATCAGGTTGGACATCTGACTGAAAGTTGCATGATAAAGTTAAATCAAACCATCAGGCTTTGAGAGAAGAACCACAACACGTAACTGCACACTTTACATTTAAAGATAACGATACTACAGCATTTAATAACAAAGCCTGTTCACCTCTTTGAATCTGTTTCTGAACCCACACAAATGGTTACACCACAGAACCCTGTCCTTCAGTAAAAACCCACCAAATCTAAACCTGACATGAACACTCGTCCCAGAGTATCAAACCAGGGTAGTTCTAGACACTAACTGCATAGAGAGACATGAAAGACACTTTCACCACACTTACTAACTATTGTAGCTTGGCTTTGATAATGTCTCCCCAGAAAAAACTAGAAACTCATAATTAGAACTAAATATACTTGGTACAATTTGTGTGTTTTCCAGGGAAAGAGTGATTTGTGTAAAATTAACAGTAAAATGAGAGCTCAGGCTCTGAAGTGAGCCATCTAATGTAACCAACTTACATTTTCTTTTGTTGTTCAATTTGTTTCTCCTTCTTTTCATAATACTCCATGATTTTCAGCCTCTGTGTCTGAACAAGGCGACCCTTCTCAATGTTGAATTCTTCTTCTGCCTGTAGTAAAAATTAAATAACTGAAGTGGAAATTTATTCCATGGGCTGAAAGAAACAGAATCAAAATGAAATAGCCATGCTTTTGGAGCACATTCATAGATAAGCTAGGATGGTACAATTTATGGTTCCATACAAACAGAACATTTCAACCAGCACTCAAGTCAAAGGGAGTTCAGGATGTGTTCTGCTGAACTAGAACCTTGCTAACTAAGATTTAGCTTAGTTTATCTATTGCCTGACGTGTTTCCTTGCAGTACTTAGTCTTCAGGCACAAAATGACCAAATGTATATATTATAGACTGCTAAGCAAAACTCACTTTATCCAAGCTTCAGGCCTGATCTGTTTTTGTAGAATTGGTCTCTTTTCTGGCTATGAGAGAGCCAACCTAAAGCAAGCTACCCAGCCCTCAGTGTCCACAAACGTCATTACTTAAGCAATTCTTGCACAAGGAGAGTGACAGTGTAGCCATCACACTTCTTATAAAGCCTAGCCAGACAGCATGGGACAACACATGGCAAATTCTCCTATTTATACCTGAGAATCCAATCTCAAATTCTGTTTGTAGATGATCAGGAATACCTGCTTTAGTATTGATTAAATATTTGTGCAGATCTAAATGTTCAAGGGAGATTAAATATTATTAGTAATCTGTATGCCATGCCAAATACCAACAAGGTTATTTCAGTATTAGTTATTAATGTAGATTGTAAGGCACCATTAATCCTGCTCAAGTAAACATCTATATTCTATCATCATGTTAATATTAAACTCGGTCTCTTGTGACATAACCTAAGTGAAGAATTCTGCAAGTAATTCAACTCATGCCTTAAATGTATGTTCATGTTTTAGTTCCCCAAGATGCCTACTAAATCACTTCAGGAATTCAGTTTGCACAGGCTTAGGCACTGTTATGAACCTACTTACAAGCAAGCTTTCACCAAGAAAATTCAACCAGGTTAATTTTCATCATTTACCACTTTAGTACTTGTATGTATTCTTGTGCAAGACTGCCAGCATTATTGCTTTTATTTACTGCTAATGTCTCTGCTTGGCACACAATGTAAGTCAAGCAAAAAGTAAAATGAAACCTTCCAGTAACAGCTTGTTGTGACAAACCCTAGCAGAATTCATAATAATGAAGAGACCTCTCTTAATCCTCAGTGATGTCAAATTATGTCTAGGTGGTCAGGGAAGGTGTTCCACTTAAACCACTCAGGTTTCCCAATTGCTTTAAAAAGAAGAAAAAGGGGGAATGAACTTGCATATGCATACATTTATATTTAAGAACCACTAAGAAAACTTTTGACTCATTTTGATTTATCAAAAGCTAATGAATATCACCTTCATTTGGTAGCATCATTTGTTGATAGGCAATAATTAAGCATGAAGTAAGCCTTAGTTTACAAAAGTGTTCTAGGACTGCTCTGACTGCAACAATCAAAGCAGGATGTCAGATGCAGTTCCCCTTTTGCATTAACACAGATCTTCCATTTTTACCTTTGCATCTATTTCTTCAGCCTTTTCATTGGCTTCCTGCTCAATGAAAGCCATCATATGCTTGATCTGTAACATGAGGAAAGAAAATGTTTTCTGTTGGAAAGGATTTGCTGTAGAGGAATTATGTATGTATTTCTCAGGTTCCCTCCATATCCATTTACTAATTCACATAATGTTGTTTTTCAAGGAAATGACATTGAGCATACAGGCCAAAGAATCAATTAATCTTTACACAGATTACAGGGATTTTTTTTTTCCCCAAATAGTTCTATATAATGCTGTTTCACTGGCTCTCATCAGAAGAATGTACTTTAGAAACAATTAAAAAAACTCAACCCCAAACGGCAGCAAAACTGCAACAACCCAAAAAGTACATTTGTGAAACTGTGAGGTGGTATATTTTCATTCTTCATCAGCAACAGCTCCACAACCTGCCCCTCCCCCCCAGATTAGTGGAAAAAAAAAAAATAAATAAAATAATCCTCACAGTACAATGAGCCTGTTAGTTATGACATTTACATGAAATATAGAAGATTTAACCTAGAATCCCTGCTCTACATCAGGCATAGATGACATCTGAATGAACCTGGGCTTTTCACACCAGATGACCAATGAAGCAAAGTAAAGAGCTGACCATTCTGGTCAGATCTGTACACCTAGTTGTTCCTTTACACATCTCAGAAATCTTTCATGAAAACATAAAAGACTTCTGTAAAAACTCTCAAGGTCCTTAAAGATGCCACTATACCTTTCAACTCCAAAGGACTTTATAAAGCAGCAGTGTATTAGTTTGGAGGAGCTAGGGAAGGAATCACATAGCAGCGCCAGTCGATCAAGACCACGCCATGCATATCCCAGGCCTTTCTGTGACCAGGACTAAGTTTAGGTTCATGTTGAATGAACTTCCAATCTACAACTCTGAGCAGGTTCAGAGGGCAGATGGAATGGACCATATACTTACCATACTAACGGGGCAGACCGTAAGAGCCTGCTCACCTTTTGCTCGCACTTGGTGACGAGACACATTTTGCAGACATCCTGGTCTGAAGGAACTTGCAGGAAAGATCTTATTTATACATTCTCAGGTTGAAATGAAGTATTTCAACAAGATTAAAAAAGGTGCTGATGTGAAAACTGAACCAACGTGCAGAACAGCACTTCATCCATAGAGATGGAAAAAAAAAAAAAGGAAGTGGACAAGTAGATTTTAAGCATGTGCAGAGGAAGAAGTGAGCAATAATATCTACATCCTCAAAATCAAATGGCCAATTTTTCCTCTTCATTCCTGTTTGCAACACTTCCAAATGCATGTCCACCTACAGCTTCAGTTTCCTGATTAGATGACTGGTTAATCCAAGCTTTAGATCTACCTGCACCTCAGGAAGGACAAGAGAGGGGTGTAAAGTAAGGAAATCATTTTGCTGAATAGTCTGTCATCGATGAAGACTGAGAACTTTACAGCAGTGGTAATCCCTATATTACTGAGTCACTTCTGTCATTTTGGTTTTGTTTCTGAATTTTGGAAAAATAGAGAGTTCTGTGTGTTCACAAAACTTTTTTCTGCATAACAAAGAATAAAATGGAAGCAAGCTGCTACTGGTATCCATTTACCCTAGTCTGGTAAGACTGAACAGTGTTACTTCCTTTAAAATCTCTTGTACTGAAATCCCTTTTTGCTAGGCACCGAAATGAGAGATCTTAAGTGACACTGTTGCATCTATAAATAGGTTTAAATAACATCAACAAAAATATCTATCTTTAAAGGAGAGAGTAGTTTTAAATGAAGTTGTTAATTTTAGTGTAGAAGTGTTTCCTATAGAAAAGGGTTTTCCCATCAGTAACTAGCATGCTTAGCCTTTGCCTGGGAAATTCTAGATGGCTTCAGCAAGAAGTGACTAGCCAGATTAGATGGAACAATCTATTAAATGCCTTTGACAGAGTAAAGCAAACAAATGTATCAATGGGGAAAATTCTTAATTAGAGATGACTTTCAAAGTGAAAATTCATGAAAGCACCATGGCAAGTAGTTGAGAGTTCAGAGAACCAGTTGGCAAGTTCATAACCAGATGCAGAACTGTCATGCCATCAGAGCAGCATTCTCCTTTCCAGTTAGGAAGATTAACCTAGGCTCAGGAATGTAAAACAAGGACAGGAAAGTTGCAGATGCTGATAGCATTTCACATTATATGTTTAGTGTATCAACAGGTACTGAACTAGTCCATGAAGTTCAGGTCCATGGTGGCTGAGCAAAACCACCCCAATGTCAGCTTTCTTTTTATGATTTTCATGGAAGAGACAGAAAAAAAGCAAACAAGCTTTGTGTATAAAAGGCAAGAGACTGTAATGTTACAAATGTCCTTTTGCAGAAAGACAACCTACTGATTTTACTTTCAATGCGATGCTTCCTTGCCAAGAGACTATGTTTACTGAATGAGAAAGTGAGACACGAAGCACTTGCGATGCAAAGGACAAAGAGAACTTGGCTGATCCGCTCGTCACCTGTAGGAAACTCCACATACCAGTGCTGACTGGATCCAGGCAGCCTTTAACATGGCACTCCATTTTCAACCCAGCTCAAGGCAGATTTTTTAGGTAAGGGCAGTGTTTACTGTCAATAAGGACAAATCGTCCTGCCTCAGGACGAAGTGTCCACAGTTTGACTTCAGGGTTGAAAGTTTCCACTGCAAGGAAAGCCCAGGCTGCACTACTCTGCTTAGGACATAAAAGTGAAAAAGGACAGCCTACCTAAATGCTAAGTTACAGCTAATCAGATGGAGTATAGCTGTAAGAAAAAAAGAAAGATACAAAGGATGTCCTTAGAGTACATCTAAAGATACAGTACTTGCCTAGAGCAGCATATTTATCTGCCTTGAAGGGCAATTAAGCTCTGTAGGTAGCGTAAGGGCTACTCACGATCCCTTTCATCATACTCTGGCGTTATATGTCACCAAAATGCTTCACTAAAGTTCCCCGATGGGTGGCCAACCGCTCCTGCCAGGGGTCCAACGTTCAGAGGTCTCTCTCACCAAGATTCCCCGAGAAGGCCTTCCCCGTCACCAACGCCTGCCCTCACAGGAGGGCCTATCACGCAACTAAAACGCGCCCCGCCCGCAGCCGGCTGCAGCCGCTCCTGCTGTCGCGGGGTTCAGAGCCGTCACGATACCCCCCCGCTCCGACAGGCCCCTCGCGAGCCAGAGGGCCCTTCAGCTCAGGCGCACCCGCACCCAGCACGGCGTACAGGCCAACGGAGCTGCCTCTGCCTCCGCCGCCGCCCCGGCCCGGCCCTCCGTGCCTCGCTCCTCACGCTGGGTCCGTCCTGCCAGCTCCGGGCCGGGCCCCGGCCGGGCGCACCGTGAAGAGGCAGCCCCGGCAGCGGCCCCAGGGCCGTCGCCGCTGCCCGCTCCGGGGCCGCAGGCTCGCGCTCGGGCTGGGCCCCGCGGCCGTACCTGCTTCTGGACGTCGGCATCGCTGAGCGCCATGGCGGCGGCGTTGGCGGCGGGGATCGAGGGAAGGCGCTCGGGGCCGTTGGCGACCGCGACGGGAATCAAATCCGGTTCGGGTCACAGCTGGGGCGGCCGCCGCTGTGTCACGCCGCCCCGCCCACTTGCTCCTGCGGGCCAACAGCAGGCCGAGGTCTGGCTGACGTCACGGGGCGGGTCTTTCCTCGCGGGAGGCTGCCATCTGGTGGTCGCGAACGGGCATTGTCGCTCGCCGCCTTCGTGACTGGAGGCGGTGGCTGCCCCGCCTTTCTGCCGGCGGCGCGGCGGGGCGGGGCGGGGCGGGAGGGGAGGCTTCCTTCGCGTCTCCGTTCGGGGTCAGAGGTGGCCGCTGCCCTGCAGTCGAGTTTAGAGTGAGGCACCCGGGTGCGCCCAGCTCTGCCCGCCTGCCGCCCGGTCAGAGTTCGTCCCGGGGGTTGCAGGGCAGCGCACGCCGGAGGGGAAGTAGTTTTTCCCTTGTGTGTGGCATCGTTAAGGCTCGGGCGGGAGCGCTGCCTCCCAAGAAGTGTCACTGCGTGCTCAGCGTGTGGCCGAGAGAAACTGAATGCGGGGAGAAGCTTGCTTGGCAAGGGCCCCGAGTAGGTTTCTTGTGGCAGAGGCTGGGGCCCCCCGTGTCAGGGAGCTCTGGTATCGCCAGGTCCCCTGCAGCAGCCGGTTACCTAAAGCTGTGCAGTGCTCTTCATAAAATCTCACTGTTTCTCCAGGCTTTGACTGGGAGAGAGAGATCAAACTGGCTTTTAAACCCTGCTGCTCAGGGGTGTGTGTGTGCGCACGCATGGGCAGTGGTAAGGATCACCAAGCAGTGAAGAAGCAGAAGGAAGCTGCAAAGTGCTGACAGAGACGGTGGAAGGACCGCCATGCAGCAGGCCGGCGGGAGGTCAGGGCCCTCAGGCAGAGGTGGTTGCGGGAAGCCTTGGGATGACTCATGTCTAAAAGCCGTGGCACCAGCATTAGGTGCAAGGGATGCATGGTGGGAGTTCAAAGCATTAACATGGCTATGACTTTCTGTCATTTTGCAATGCAGAAACATCAGGACCATTTTCAAACGACGCACTGATTCTGCGGGAGTTCTGTTACGGCTTCCGTTGTTTATGGCAAAATGTAAAGCAGTCGTCATAACTTAGAGTAGCAGTTGTTTATTCTATTGGCAGGAAGCTTCTGTCTCCATTTTTGCAGGTACATTTAGCAGAAAAAATGGAACTCTTCCTTATAAATCGGTGTCAAATGTGGTGTTCATCATATCCGTGCTTCTTCCTGATGTACTTTTATTTAACTTTTACTGTGCCATTTTTCTTTGAAATAAAACTTATAAAAATATTGTTGGGGTAAAACCAACTGGCAGCTAAGCACCACAAAGCACTCTCCTCAGCAGGATGAGGAAGAGAATCAGAAGGTTAAAAGTGAGGAAAACCTGTGTGTTGAGATAAAGGCAGTTTAATAGGATGGCCAAAAAAGGAAGATGATAATATATAAAAGCAATGTACAACACAACTTCTTACCACCCTCAGCCGCCCAGCCTCTCTGTCCACCCCCAAGTAATACACAGAACACGTCTTTGGTATGGAATATCCCTTTGGCCAGTTTGAGCAAGCCGTCCCTCTCCCAGCTTCTTGTGCCCACCTCCCTGCCCCCCTTCCCATTGGCAGGACAGCACAAGAAGCTGGGAAGTCCTGGACTGCTCAGCAACAGCTACACACACCAGTGTGTTACCAGCATTGTCCTCATACTGAATCCAAACCCCAGCACTGTACCTGCTGTTGGGAAGAAAATTAACCCTACCCCTGCTGAAAGTGGTACAAACATGTAACTTTTGTATTTTTTTCGTATTACAGTTATGTTACAATGCAGTTAATCAACTTGCCATTTGTGGCTTGAGAACAGTTCACTACTATTCCGAGCACAACCTAACTAACATTAGAAGAGCTGGAAGAATATTCAGGCTCGCTTTTCTTCCTCCAGCTCAGGTGCTCAGTGAACCCCCAGCCTTACGGGAGGCTTTCCAGTTGGGGCTCAGGCGCAGCTAACCCACACTTCTAGCCATCCAAACTAGATCAGGGCCCTGGAAACTAACCACCACCCGCTCTTCTCCTCAAAATACGCGAGGAAAACATACAACAGGTTTGTTGTAAAGGATCCTCTTTCTCTTGTGCGTGTGCCTTTCGGCACCGGGAGAGAGAGAGCGAGCCTGCCTTGCCTTGCCTTGCCTCCCACTCCCCTTCCCCTTCCCGCGTCCCGGTGCCCGCCATTGGAGCTCCAGCCTCGGGGCCCACCAGGGGAGGAGAAGCCTCCCTCATCGCCCTGGCCGCTGCTGAGGCGTAACGGCCAAGTCCAGGCCGCCCCCCACCCACCTCGCGATGTCACGTGGCTGGAGAAGCGTCGTGCCGGGCCCCGCCCTTCGGCGCGGGCCGTGACGCGCGACACAAACCGCCGTGACGTGACGCCCCCTTGGCCGTCCCCTGCTCCCCGCCCCTCCATCATGGCGGCGGCGGCGGCAAATTAGGGCAGAGCTCGCATCGCCGCGCGCGCGCGCCCACCACCCCCCGGCGGACCGACCCGGAGCAGCGCCGCTCCTCGCCCGGCCTGCCCCCCCCCTTCCCTCCTCCTCCTCCTCCTCCTCCCCGCGGCGCTCGCAGGTGAGGAAGGGGGCGGGAGCGGGCGGGTGGTCTGTTGGCTTATCGTCCCCTCGCGCCCCCGCCTGCCGGGAGTGGGGTGGCGGGGAGCGGGCACGAGGGCGGCGCGGCCGTTAGGCAGCTCGGCGGCCGCGCGCTTGCTCTCCCCCTCTCCTCCCCCCGGCCCCCCCCCCCCCGATGTTCCTGAGGGGAGGGGGGGAGGCGGCCCCTCTCCGTGGGGTCGGTGGCCGGGGAACTTCCCCGCGGGGGCGGGGCGCGGAGTTGCCACGCCCCTCGGTGGCCGCTGGCACCCCTCTGCCCCCGCCGTGGCTGCGGCTGAAGGACGCGTCCGTCCGTCCGTCCGTCCGTCCGTCCTGCCGCGCCCCCGGGGCAGCCCCGAGGGCCGGCGGTGCCCCCAGGGCGTCTGTCCCTGCGCTGCGGGCGGGCCGACCGGGTCCCGCCCTGCCCTGCCCTTCCCCGCGGTGTGGCAGAAGGGGCTGCGCCCCCACCGTCCCCCGACGGCTCCTGAAGGGCGGCGGCAAGGAGAAGCGGCGGCTCCCCCGCTGCAGGGGCTGCGGCCCGCCCGCCCCTGCCGCGGCAGCGCGTAGGCTGTGGCTCCCGCGCGGACCCCGCCGGCTGACTCATCACGGCTCTGTGCTCCTTGCCGTTCCTGCCGGGATATAAATATCTCATTCATCGCCGTAGTAACTGAGGAGCTTACGCTGTGCTCTCGAAGGCTGCTCACCCGCTCCGGTGCTGTGATTGCCGAAACTTGGAGTGAATGAGCGCAGGGCTTCTGCCTTGGACCTGTCTGTGCTCTTCTTCGCCTTCAAATGCAAGTAGGGCTCGGCACGTTAAACGAGAAAGTGAATGGAAGCTTGCTAATGAAAGCCGGGGTTTGTCACGACTTCATATTGTGGTTAGGTGGTTTAAAACCAGAGAGGACTGAGAATCCTTCTAGTAGATAGCTCATACAGCTTTTGGTTTTCTTCCTGAAAGTAAAATCAAACCACTTGCCCTAGAATGCTCACTTAATTACATTTCCCTCTATGGTCAACTAAAACTGCTGCCCAGATAAATGACTATCGTATTTTCCAGTAGTTCTACCCATGGAGTGCCACTAGAGGATCAGTAATGGATGCGGTATTGATTCATTTCCAGTAGGAATCGATGTGTTTGAACTCAGTAGCTCTCAGTTTATTAGAAACAAAACTCATAGTCATACCATCATATATTAATGGAACAGTACTCCAAAGAATTTATCCTCTGACTTGATCTGGTGCTTTGGAAAGTCCTACCTGTTACGTGAAGTGTTTTTCAGAGACAAACTGCTGCGAGGTTAAACTAGTCCACACACGCAAGTCCCATCTGAAATCCCCACGCTCGAATGTTTCCCATCTTGTTGATACGGGGTGTGGTTTCATAGACCTGTAACTCCTTCAAATCTGGTGGGTTTGGATAAAGAGCACCTTACAAATGTAAGGCTGTAGATTAGAGTGAACCAAGTAGTTACCTGTTGCGGAGATTGATGCCAGAAGGATGACCCAAACGTCCGAATACATCAGTGGCACGCTGCCCTGAAAATGATTTGAACTCCTGTGCTACTGTTTTGTTACCTCCCTAAATCTTTCTGCTTGTGCTTGGATGAACACTTGCTGCCTGAGACTGTGGGTGCTTTGAAATCATTCTCCAGCATCAGGAAGTATTCTGCTGGGGCAGCGGTCTAGGGTGATAAAGTTTGTAGCCTGTAAGTGAGGTTTGGTAACCTGGGCTGTAGCTGGCATCAGCATCCAGCCCTAGATTGACTCCCTTTTGAAGTGGGGCTTAGCTGCAGCGTTATTTGTAAAAAGGCAATCTGTGAATGCACTGTTGTTTCTGGACCTCTGTTTTTACTCCATTAGAAATCAGTAGCAGTGTTGATCTCCTGCCGTTTTCTTTATAAACATGCAGCAAAACAGCTGGTAAGGCTGCAGCTCCCCATGCAAAAGGCAGGCCTGACCTGCAGCAGTAGAACAGATAGACTGCAGATCTGGGTGGCAGCTGGCGAACCGTTCTGCCAGGTGGTATCGTAACGCTGTGGCGTTTTGTCTTTTGAACGGTGCGTGGTCAGTGCGGCTTGGTGTGCGCCAGCGCTTTGCCTAAGGAGTAAAACAGCAGAATCTCATCGCTGGGGGATTATGTTCGCTCTGTTCATTGGTAGGCTTGCACTGCCCCGTTATCTAATGTATAACTCTTCTGTGGATTAGGATGTGACAGATTGCATGAGGAAATGTCAGTCTGGCTGGAACTCCTGCTCTCAGGTCGGTTGAGCAGCTCAGACCACATGAGACAAGTGACAGCAGGGTAAACAAGCCAAGTAAGCTTCAACAGGTCTAGCTTTTTATTCTCCCAAGGGTGCAGGAATTGAGAAGCATGACATATTTTGTAGGGAGTAACTGGTAATAATTCTGATGCCTTCAGGTTTTTAAGAGAGGATACTCTTGCAGTGAATCTGTTACACAAGAGGTAACTCTCTTGCTGTTGCTTTGAGGCTTAAGTAATCTGTATAACACCTTGTTTCCTCTGCTCCATTACATCTCCCATGCAAGTCTTTGTCTTACTCAAAACAATTTCTGGACACTCTTCCATTTTGCTTCTGTAGTGGAAAGCTCTCCTTCCTCTGATCTGGTCTCTCAAGCTGTGTGTCCTCTTTCAAACCCACTCATTCCTGAGAAATGGCCTTTTCTGAGATATTTACAGTATCTGAGTCAATATTTTTCTATGTCTTTTCATAAACAAAAGCAGTCGTTCACAATTCAAAATGAGTAATTCAGTTACTGTGCTGTAGGTTCCTCTCAGAGGAAGACCAGTTATTTTGAAGTGGTTTTCAAGTCTGATTCTTCTGTGTGGAGCTGAAGGTATTTCTTCCGTGCAAGTTCTCAAGTCTCCCTTCTCGTTTCAGCATATAAGTGCCTCTCAGAATATATCAGCCAAAGTGATTACTTGTTTTCATCCAAAGCTTTTTCCTTCATTCTTTTTCCAGGGAAACATTAACCACTATTTAAATAAGCTGTGGTCTGATTCTCTTTTGGGGATTTTTCCCCTCCTCCCTCCAGAGGTGCTGAGCTAGGTATGCTGGCATTTTCTTGGATTAGGCCTCACCGTTGCATGTGGATCAAGATGCTTGTTTTGATGGACTGGTTTGGGTTTCTTCTTTCATTTTTTGTCTTGATTTGGAATTCTATTTTGAAGAATGATCTTTTTTATATATCCATACTTGTTCTTTATATATCCATACTTGTTCTTTATATATCCATACTTCTTGCCTGGCTGTCTCCACACCATCCGTCAGACCAGTTCTTTCAGGGCAGATCAGTTCAGGTTGTCTGGTAGGGCTCCCATTCACTGTGTAGGCGTTGTGAGAAGCATGTTGTTTTCAGGGCTGTGAATCTCTACTGAACAAACCAGAACTGAAACGTGCTGGGGAGCTTTTGCTTTTTGGTGAATCTCATCCCTCACACCTGGTGGTGTGAAGGTGCGATGTGGTTGATGGCACCTAGCGATCTGGTCTGAAGAGCAGATCTATTGTTAAAGGTCTGAAGAGCAGATCTATTGTCAAAAGGATCGTGCAATCTTCTGAGTGGGGTTTTTTTTTTCCAAGTCTCCCTGTGGAAGTGGATGAAGGGTGCCTGTGTATTGTACAAAACCTGTGCTTATCCTCTGCTGTAATTTCCTACATTTCCAAAAATTGGTATGTTACCTGTAGAGCACTCTGGGCTGGAAGAGGCAACTTAAATGTAGGATTGCTATGCCAAGGGAAAAGGGATGATGTTGCTCAAAAGTTTCAACATTGGTTCCTTCCTGTATAAATCATTACATATAAGCGAAGGCTCAACTGAATCTTTCCAGTAAAGGACTTCAAGCATTTTTGAAATATGTGGCCAGAAGCAGGGCTTCCAGCGTATAGCTTCCATGAAAGCGTCCTCCTCTGTTTTCAGTACTGAATGAGTTTCAGAAGCTAGAGTTGCTAATGATTAAAGAAAGAAAGCTTAGCCAATTTTATACCAGCTCTTTTACTTTGGCAGCTTTTAGCTTGATGGATCAATTTTTCTTTGCCAAGCTACCTACTCACACAGTAACCATGCCGTAGCACAGTTCTGTTTATCCTCAGTAACCAGTTCTTCTGCTGTTAATCTGCATTCCTTTCCAGGCAGGAGGAGGATTAAAAGTTAGCCCAGACATCTTGCATAGCTAGACAGGTTGATGCTTTTCTTTTACTTGCTTTGTTGTTGTTATTATTAATTTTGAGGCTTCATTTGCAGATTTCTCATTCCAACTGTTTTGAATTTGGTTTAAATTTTTCTTCTAAATGTAACTGGAGTCTCACACTAGTAAATAGCATAGATCCTTCAGTGTCTGTTAAGCAACTGCTCTGTAGCATGAACTTTTTTGTGTGTCTTTCATTTAGGCATCCATTCTGATGACCAAGAATGGGATACTACTTGTTTAGGAATGACTCTTTGATGTGATGGAGAACTCAATTTTGAGAGTTTATTTTAAAGTCCTAAATATTATTTGATTCATCAAGTTGTTAGCATGTTGGAAGTAGAATGGCCTGGATTGGAAGGGACATTAAAGATTATCTAGTTCCAACCCGCCTGCCCCATCCAGCCTGGCCTTGAAAACTTCCAGGGAATGGGCAGCCACAACTTTTCTGGGCAGCCTTTTCCAGTGCCTCACCACCCTGAGCGAAGTATTTGTTCCTAATATCTAACCTAAATCTTCCCTCCTCCAGCTTGAGGCCATTACTCCTCGTGCTATCACTACCTGCCCTTGTAAACAGTCCCTCTCCAGCTTTCCTCTAGGCCCATTTAGGTACAGGAAGGCTGCTGTACAGTCTCCAGGAGCCTTCTCTTCTCCAGGCTGAACAAGCCCAAGTTTCTCAGCCTGTCTTCATAGGAGGGGGGTGCTCCAGCCTTCTGATCATTTTCATGTACTTTCTCTGGACTTGCTCCAACAGCTCAATGTCTTTTTTAGACTGGGAACCCCAGAGCTGGATGCAGTACTTCAGATGGGGTCTCACAAGAGTGGAGTAAAGGGAGAGAATACCTTCCCTCAGCCTGCTGGTCATGCTTCTTTTGATGCAGCCCAGGATACAGTTGGCTTTCTGGGCTACAAGTGCACGTTGCTGGGTCATGTTAAGCTTCTCATGCATCAACACCTCCAAGTCCTTCATTAGGGCTGTTCCCAATCCATTCTCCACCCAGCCTTTTAGTTGTACTTGGGATTGCCATGACCTATGTGCAGAACCTTTCACTTGGCCTTGTTGAACTTCATGAGGTTCACATGGGCTCACCTCTCAAGCCTGTCAAGGTCCCTCTGGGTGACATCCCTTCCCTTGAGCATGTTGACCACACCACGCAGCTTGGTGTTGTCAGCAAACTTGCTGAGGGTACACTTGGTCTTAGTGTTCCAGTTATCCAGACTCTTCCTCATATAAAGAGCTAAACCATGTTGATTCATCTGAAACTTCCTTTCAAACCATATTGTGGCCTTTCCCCCATTTCTGTCTTGTTTTCTCATGGTTTTTTTTGTTTTTGTCCTTTCTCCTATGTGGCTTTTAAAAATTTCTCTCTGCCTCACTTTTTCCTGCTGTTCTTACTTGGATGTTTGAAAAAAAGCTAATCACCAATTAGAGTAAACCAGGGAAATTCTTTGACCAGATACTGCTGTTAGGTATGGGTGCCTGTTTTCTAAGTATTAATGTCTGGGTGAGAAATCCAGGACACACAACCATCTGTTCTTCCAATCCCTGCAATGAATGTGGAGTTTCTTCTGTTGACCATATGTTTTCCATTGCTGTTGAAACAGTAAAATGAATTTGAAGCAACTGTCCCTTTTTCTGCATTAAAAATTTTAGAGAATCTGAGAAAGCAAAGAATCAGGGAAGTACTCACTGGGGGGCTTAGAGGAAGAGAGACTCCTCAGAACCTGTATTTTTACCTTAAATCGTAGGCAACTAAGTCTTCAGAACTCCATTTGCATGAATACATGTGTATTTTAGTGTGTGGTCAAGTTGGGAGGCAATAGGAGGCGGACACGTGGTGCAGAACTGCTCGGTTTGCTTTAATGTGAGAGCATGTATGCCACGCATGCTGGCAGCAGGCAGGTGGGGCGTTGGGCTTGGGGCAGTTGGTTTTACTCTGCGTGGTTCTTATTAAAATAAGAATGCGTAGGATATCAGGGCAAAAACCTGGATATTACTTTACAGCTGTTACATAACTCCTTGTTGTGTATGAGTTCATGACCTGTCGCAGCCTTATAAAGAAACAAACAAAACACTCTGTTCTTTCCTTGCAGTCTTCCTCAGTTACCAGGAGAAAACCCTACGTGTCCCATAAGAGCACTGCATGTTGCAAGCCAACCCGATGGCGTCCTCTACTGCTGTGCCTGTAGGATTTCACTATGAAACAAAATACGTAGTTCTCAGCTACCTGGGACTTCTGTCACAAGAGAAGCCACAGGAGCATCCCGCTCCCTCAACTCAAGGTAATATTCATGCATTAATCTATACCTATTTATGTGTGCACCTATATGCAATTAGTTCTTCAGTTGTTTGGGCATGGGTGCAGAATGTTAGCCTGATGTTTAGTGTAATGCATCCCTTATTTTATTAATTTAAAATAACGGGAAGAGATGCTGATAAATTACAAGCTGCTTGTATTTAGATGACTGTTATAATTTGAGCTATGCCGGGGCTGATTGATGTTTATGAAATAAATAAGTGATTTTAGTAGCTGTCTTCAGGTTAGGAGGGATGATTATATATTTTCTTTCTTGAGAATTTGAGCCCATGCTTGCTTTTTCTGGGAGGCAGGTGGAAGTAAGTACGGATGAGGTGGTGTACTGGCATAAACACTAGCGATGACTTGAGCAATCTCATGTGCTAAGTAGTTTTGCCCTGCTGTGGTAAGTCTCCTTTTGTCTGTCAGTGGTAGTGCAGAGATGTGAGGCCTACCATGGCCTGTGCTGCGTCAAGGACTGCATGGAGTCACATGTTTCTTAAAGAACAGGTTTATGCATTAAGGAGGTTAAATAAATAAATAGGAGGCAGAATAAAAGAAGTTGGGTAGATGGTGTTTAACATGAACCTAGGTAGTAAAACGTCCGTTTGAGCGTGTGTGTGAACAGTGTTGCAGAGGTTGTTCTGGTAGCTTGTCAGTTTGTAATGGGTTTCAGTCACTGCTGGTTCCCGTGATTCAGAGCTTACTCTGATGAAAGTAATATTAAAAACAAACACCCTTTTTCTTGAACAGGCATTTAAGAACACATGCTTTGTCATTTCCTGAACTTAACCTGTCATGAAATGAGAAATTCCTGAAAAGATAGCATCAAAGATAGGACAGAAGTAATTTTATCAGTTTGGCACTAAAGCATATAGCATATGCTCCTTATATATAATTTAGAAAATTAAATTCAGTATATTTAAGGTATGTCTGTTACTTCCACTACCACAGACAGCATCTGTGGTCCATGAAAGGAGAGGCACCTTAGCGCTAAGATGCTGTTTCATAAAATCCTTTTTTGGAAAATGTGCCTGTTTTAAGAGTAACGCCTCATTCTGAATATCCATCTGGGATAACTGGTCTATAACTGGAAATGTGTTGAGTACATGTAAAACTCCAGTGTGGAAGAGTCTCCTTTGTTCCATGAATACAAGAATCAGAAAGGAAACTGTTAATCCTAAAGGTCTATAAAAATAATGTGGCTGTAGTTACCTTTGAAATATTTGAAAGTTGAGGGGAAACCTTTCAACTGATCCTTATTACTGAAACCTCTAAGAAATATTTAAATAAAGAGGAAGCCACAGATGCTTAAAGGAAAATGTTTGAATCAGTTAAGAGGAGTTTCAAGCTCTTGAATAAAGATATATGTTAAATCTACTTTTCAGATATTGAGACACGTTAGTGTGTGTGACAGGAGGGTGTAGTTGGGTTTGCTATTAAAGTACTCCAAAGCATTGATACTTCACAAATCTGTTCTTTCACCCACGTTGCTCTAAACCTTCCCTTCTAAACAGGAAATTCTGCACTTCCCCAACCAACCCTCTCTCGCCAAACCAGACAGTGAACACAATTTCTCCTTCCCTGGCCATCTTTCTCTGAAATGAAGTCTTACCCTCCCCTAACCCCCACCCCCACCCCAGTGTTTTTACTGCTTTCTGATCAAAGTGTCTGGATAAAATAACTTTCCCACTTTCCCTTACTTTCACTCTGCCATGTTGTTTCTTGCTCTGTTTTTTAACACCTTGGGTGGACTTCATGCAAACATTTTATTCTTCTGCTTCAGCATTTGTTTCATTCTTTCCTAACTTACTTTTCCTGGTGCTTTTGTGCTTTCCATGTTTCCAGTAGCCTTTTATTTGTCTGCCAGTGACTTTTAAAAAATCCTTTCTCCTACTTACTGCCTCGTTGCTTTTAAGTGAAAAGTTGTTTCAGCTGCACTCCCAGGGTAGGGGTGGTAACAGCCCCCTGTTATTTTGAAGTACTGTATGCATCCCCTCTGCATATTAGGTAGTTTATGTATATAGCCTGTGTCTTTTGGTAGTCTAGCAGGTGGCTAATGCCTGCTTGTGGAGAGCTGTACCAAGGCACGACTCTGTACGCTCGGTTTTCTCCCCTGGGGAGACACTGAGAGGAGCTGCAGCCGGTAATGGGTGTTACCTGATGCACTGCTGGAAGGCAGCTGAGTATTACAGTAACAAGTGTGGTCTGGGAAACCTGGTTAGAACAGAAGAGATGCAGAGCCAGTAAATCAAAGTGAAGAGTTGCCCTGTAGAATCCCATTGTGAAGAGGAAACTTTGTTTTTTGTAAGGAAAACATGTGAGGGATAATAACAGGAGAACATTACATTGTGCTTGTCAGTACATTTTTCATGCAGTGTCGTGAATCATTGATACAGTATCTTGACTGATCCCAGCTTCCTGATGCCAGCTTCCTTTCCTTGATGGTTTTTGTGGTACCCTCAGTGCTGGTTAGTAGTCTTTCAGCTCTCTATGGCTGAATGCAGTTTGATTTATGAATCGAGAGGATTCTGATACAAAGCACCTGTCATTTAATTTTGTTTTGCTTTAATTCAGTTATAGTGTTGTCAGACCTTTCACGGACGAAGCAGTGATGTTTGGTTATTGCCTATTTCTATTTTAGCTGCAGAACACTTCTCTATTTTATGTGTTTCATTCATATGAGGCATTGACCCTGCTGTCTGGTACTTTCCCGTCATATATTTTTCTTAGATCCAAGTAAGTCCTTACTCTTTGATATCTGTGTCATCCTACAGCATAAGGGGAGTATCCAGGAGGGCTGGCTTTGTCCTCACTGTGTTACCCTCTTCCGTCTCCTTCAGCATGGGAGACTGAGGGGCTCCTTTCAAGAGCAGTTCAGAGCAGGACCCTGTGTCACCTGCTGGAGCATCTTCTCCCTTCTTTCCATTGCACGTATACAGAACGTGGGGAAGCAAGGCGAGCTAGGCGTAGTTACTCTTTCTGTGCCTTCCTTGGGTCTCCTCCCATAGCAGTCTCCCAGATTTCAGAGAAGTTTCAACATTCCAGTTAAACTAGGTAATGTATCTGACAAGTCAGATTAACAAAAAGGGATCGTTACCAAAAGCAGTGGTGCTATTTTATCTCTGCTAGGACTGGTAGGAGAAATGGAATGCTTTCATCCATTCCCCTCCCTTTCTTCCAGTGCACATCTCCCTCCAACCTCTGTTTTACTGCATTTTATACTAGAGGTTTTTTCCTGATGCGTCTTTTTGTTCCAAAAACTCAGAGTAAATCTTTTAAGATATTTGTTAGAATCCATGTTAAAACTTCTCATTTTTTCCAGACATAATATGCTTTACCAGACTAATGTTTTTCAGAGGGATTTTATTTAGTGAAAAAACTCGGACAGATTACACAGAAAAGTATCTCACTGTATTTCCTTTTGGATCCCTTGGTTGATCTTGATTTTGTTGCAAGAAAGGTGGCTTCAATTACAATAGCTAAACCCACTTGTGTCTTCAAGCAAATGAGGCCAATTTAAGCCAACATCTGATTACTGCTTTGTAAGTTTTATTTAGATAGTTTCTCTTCAGTGCAGGGACTGAAGAGAGAACCACCCGCAGTATTCCAGGCTCTTGAAGATATGACAGTTTAATTGGATGAACCAGCCTTTTGATGTCACAGCTCTGTAGTATTCTTCTAGTTGATTTCAATGTCTCCAGAGGAAAATCCATCAAACTTAGCTGAGCAATAGCTTGAGAGTTTATTCTTATGACAGTATTGCAGAATAAAGTTTCTGCATAGCACTTGCTTCACTCTATTTGAAGCAAAGTCTGCTAGAATTTAATTCTGCTGCTTTTTGGTAGGTTTTCAAGTAGGTGAATAATACAAATTGCTTGGATAAATCTGATAAAACACACAATAAGATACCATCTGTGTAAGTTCATGTGATATGAGGCAACAGATGAGTCCAATTATTTAAAATGCGTGGAAGCACTGAGTTGTCTGTTCATTAGATTGTGGAGAGATGCTTTAGTATTTTTTCAGAGCTCTTGTAGTATCTGCATCTACTGGTTCATACACAGAAAATAAATACCAAGTATTGGAAAATATTTCTACATTTTTCCCCCTGAAGCTTATGCTCATAGAAGCTTCTAGTTTGCTGCAGCTGTTAATGCTACTTAATTTTTAAGTGAGTCAAAGTACTTTGGTTTTGTGATTCAAAATATTTGTATTATAAATGCTTCTTTGTGTTTCATCAAGGGGTAACTTTTAGTGGATTTCTGATTTTTAATCTACATCCCCATGGTTTGACCCCATCCCATGAGCTTGTGGTTCTAATGAAGGTTCTGAAGGAAAGCAATTTTTCTGTGTTTTCCTTGACAGAATGAGAAATCTTAAGCAATCCCTTAGCTCACATAGTGTCTGGAAGGCTTCCAATCAATGCAGCGACGGCGCGGTGGCATAGATTACTCAAGAGGTGAAGAAGGTTTTGACAGTTATACAGTTTCCCCGAGGTGCCTGTTATCCCCAGTATTGTAATCCAGTTACTGTGCACAGTGTTCTTTTGGCCATTTATTATCTGTTTTGGGGTTGCCGTATGAAGTGCTGAGCGCAGCCAGCGATCAAAGCGGTTTAGTGGTTTCCCACACACATTTGTTAGAGCTGAGCAGTAGTGAACTGGGTCGCTGGGAGGAACGGGTTTTACGTTTATTTGTTCACTTGCTTTGGTTAGAAGTCAATTCTGTTAGGTTTCAGGAAACACAGATATGCAGAGATGGTCAGGTTTCATGCACTGTGGCAGAGCTCAAGACTGTTGCAGCCATTCCAAATCCAACAGTTACACCCTCTTTTTTTTGGTTTTGACCATCCTGCGTTGGGTAGCCATTGGCACAAGGTTTTCTGTCAACAGGGGATACTTGGAGTGGCTGTGGCAGAATATCTTTGTTTTCTTCATATTCCATCCCTGTATCTTCACTTATCCTTCATAGTACCTACTGTTGCTCTGTAGCAAGTGCAGGACTTCTTGAAGTGCTTTTAGCTTAAATGAATAACTCATTCCTTAGAAACTTTCCTCTTAAAGCAAAACATGCCCACTTCAGCTGAAAAGCCACAGACCGAAAGGGTACATGTGGTAGGTCAGACCAATCTGGTTCATGATAACGAGGGAGTTATTTTCTGAACTGAGGCAAAGAAGGGGAGTTTTTGGGAGATGACTTCCAGAAAAAAGAGGTGGTCCCTCCAGGAATGTGAATTCCCACTTAATCAAGCATCCTCTCTGACCACAAACAAAAATTGACTGTTTGTTGGCAATGTCTTGTCTCGTTTTCATTATTGTTATTTTGAAGTACTTTAGTTTCTAGTAAGCTGAGCCTTCTTAGGGTTTATGAAGAAGCTCCTTTTAAACATTTCTCAAATCAAGAGCTACATCTACGTATTGCAGTCTGTGTTCTGAAGTTCACTGCAGTAATGGATTTACTTTTCTTTAAAGGAAACCTGAATACACCTGTGAAGAGATTTCTTACATTTTTGTCACTTCTCATGCTTCCAGAAATTTTAGATGCTCACTTATTTGCATTGTTATAAAGTTTGGCATGTTAAATAGTAGAATCATGCTGAAAGCAAATTTTTACATCCATGTTAAGTCTATAGAAGTAGGAGAACTTGAAAACAGAGATATTGTTAGATTAAAATTAGAAGCACAAAAGAAAAAAAAAGGGAAGGGGAGCAATCAAAGGCTCCTTTTTCATTGCCCTTGCATTCACTTGAACTACAAATGCGTAACACGTTTCCAGTGTCTCCTTACAATTGTTTTCTCTTGTTGGCTGTACTTGGATGGTAACCCTGTAGCATCAGATGTGCAGACTCTCCGGCTCTTGTGAGTGACTTCCCAGCCCTCCTCCTCCAGGGATCTAACCTGGGAAACAGGCTAGTCTTGTATTACTAAACTAAACATGTGGAATGGTCTTATCGGTGCAGTTTTACTGAAGCATTACATTTGTTTAGTAGTCATAATTCTGTCTGATTGTCATTGATGTGGTGCTTGATGGACTTTTACAGCATATTTTCCCCTAATTCGCAGGTTACTTCCAAATACCTGAAAAACAAAATCTTAACAATAACACATTTGTTTCAAAGGGAAAGTTTACTCCATGAATAGAAAGTAGAATGCACTAACTTCTTTGTGTAAGACTGTGTAACAGAAGTTTGTTGTCTTTGGGTTAGGAAGAGGCCTTTCAAAGTCATTTACCAAAAGCCTGTAATAGGGAAGACTGTTTTCTCAGCATAGAAAAGCATTCATGTGTGGATCTTGCAAGTACTGTTTCTGATTATATCATCTGCATTATTAAACTATAAAAATATGTTCTCATCTATTAGAAACTGTTTTTACTATTTTATTCTGCCTGTTTGCTACGTGGCTTGGAAGTTGTCTAAAGAAGGAAAAGATACCACTTGCTTAGGACCTTTGCTATTGGAATGTGCTGTTCTCCAACATCGAGTGCAACTTTTGTTGGTAGTGGTCAACATACAGGAGATGCAGAAAGCTGAAGACCATTGATAATTAGGGGAATAAACAGTACCAAGTCACTGGTCCGGGAAGCGTAGAGTTTTGATGTTCTGCACAGCTGAATAGTCAGGTGCTATTGGAAACAGCAGCTGCTGCAAAGTCGTGGGTGTTACGAGATGGAAACCATTGACTGCAGCACTGATTATCTAAACAGCTCTTTTGTAGGCTGGCAGCAGTGGAATTTCTCTTCCTTCTGTTTTCCAGGTGACCTATGATGAAGTGTGACAGCTTGTCATGTGTGATCATCATCACGTTAGTCTTGTGAGAATGAGTGCTCTTCTGAATGCCCTCGTCCCTTCCATATACAGGGTGAAGCACAGGTTAAAATAAGAGTCTGTACTTGCACGTACTTGTGGCACTTGCCAGTGAAGCAGTGCTTCGGCGTTCAAAGAGGTGACCTTGAAGGGACTGACAAGGCATTAGCGAGTTTCTGTGTGTTAACCAAAGGAAGAACAGTTTGCTCCTCTCTGGAATTTGTTGTTCAAAGTGGCAAAGTGTGGCTGTTTGAGAAGGGATTTAAGAAGCCAAACAAAGTTAATTTCAACATAGTGATGATGGCCTGTGTGGTTAAGTAAAGTGGAATTAAATTGTCTACCTGTTCCTTTAAACTTCTCAAATAAATAAATGTAAACATTTTACACCGACTTTACATTGATTTAGAAAGACTTTCTCACAGATGTCTATTGAATGCCAAGTTTTGAAGCATTATCACACATTCAGTGGGTTGATCCTGTGGATTTTTAACTTTTCAAATGTAGAAGACATTGGAAGCTTATTTTCTAGTGTCTTTTTAAATACAGTAAAGGCAGAGCAAACCTTGCTACGCATCTGTGTGTGTTAACTAGCATAGCTCCTATCCACTCTGATATGAAACTTAGTGATACTGTGTGTCGATTGTGGAGCCAAGGGGAAGGCAATACAACCCATAAAATGAGTTTAACCAGATTTAAATAGAGATGAACCAAAGAAACTAGGCAACCATTCATAAGAACAGCAAATTATGATTTAGTGTCATTGAAGCAGGAATGAAGAAAGACATGCCAGAAAGCTACACTGGAATTACCTGAAGATTTGAATGTGAAATGTAAGTGGTGAGGAAGAAATGAAGTGTGATTGATAATGCCAACGTTACAGGTGTAAATCTTTTCAATTTTTATTTTATTCATCTGAGTGAAGAACATCTGTAGATTGGAACAATGCCTAGATGCCCAGATAGAGGTTTAGGCACAGAAAGGGGTCAGGTAGCTTGGAGAGTCGTCGGTATTTGGGTGTGCACATAAGAAACAGTGGGCATGGGTGGTGTTATCAGAAGGTCGGCCAGGAGGTGGTGTTTAAATCATGTGCACAGGAGAACATGAAGTCCCAAAAAAAGAATTCTAAGGAATATTCAGAAGTAAGAGAGCTAAGAAAATCTGTTTTGGGCAACCTCATCACTGATGCTGTTGAAAGTAGCAGAGTGCAGGGCTAATGAGGACTGATAATTGACCCAAAACTTAACGAAGGAAATGGCTGGAAGGGGGCATTACTTAGCAAAGGCAAGTTTGGAGGTCAGTTTTATTTTTTCATTTGTTTTTTCCAGGAGTAAGTTGATAGAAAATTCACTTTTATATTCATATGGATGTAACAAAGATCCATTTTATCTCTAAGCAGGAGATTTTAAGGAATTGAAGAAAAAGGATAAAAAAGTCAGTGACAGGCTGTTGATTTAGTGATGTTTGACAATAAGACATCTGTTAATGGAACGGTTTATGTAGTGTGCTTTAAGAATGGGATTTCTAGGCTTTCCATTACTATCCATCCCCTAAAACAATTACTTGACTACTTACCTTGCTAAACAGCCTTATATTGGAAAGGTTGACACTCAGCAGGCAGTTTCTTAAATACCTTGGGTTGATTGAAAGCAATTTTGTGTCTCTCTTTTGCTATAGCATAATAATTAAGACTGTAGAGAGTATATGTAATTCAGAATGATGTGGCTGAAACAAATTCTTTTCAAGAATTTAGAGTCTACACACAGAATATGTATTGGTGATCCCAAACTATGCCTGTGTATTTCTAGGGTTATGCAGCAATTTCACATTCTGAAATGACTTGTTTAGGAGATGAGAATTGACAGTTGTGGGGTCCTTTGCCTCTGTTGTTACCTGTGAAGCTGGTCTTAAATTCTTTTATTGCAGCCTCTCAAATTATTTCACTGTGGCCTGTACACTCCTCATGAAGAGCAAAGGGATGCTTGGTTAACAGATTTCAGGACTCTTCATTGATGTCGTTACATAATTGCTCTTAGTATTTCATAGATTTTGCAGGCATCAGTATCAATTTTATATTTTGCTACTAAAAGCCAAGCTTGTGCCTATGTCTGCTTTGCTTTGGTGTAGCGTGATGATGAGTGTATTAGCTTTAATGGCTGCTTGTTTATATGTCTTGGTTTGATTCTGATCTTAAATTTAGGCTAAATTTGTCTTTAAAGCTGTTATATACTCTGTATCTTTACAGTTCTATTTTTTTTACTATATTCATACTTAAAGCACCTATTCCATCTTGAATAGGCCTGGAAGTTTATGTATTTCTGGGTTCATGCAACAAAACTTTGTAACAAGTGCTCTTACAGGATCATACTTTTAATGTTTTGTCTGAAATAGAACGTTCCTTTATAGCTAATAAACCTCAAGTTCCTTTATAGTTAATATATCAATATCATATCCCATCATCTACCTAATTTGAAATACTACATTTGAATAATTTTTCTGGTTTCTTTTAGGGACTCAACAACAGCTTACAGCACAACATGCTTTGGAGAAAGAGGCTTTGGAGAAGATTAAAATAGAAATAGAGGAGGAGCTAAAACACCTTGATGAAGAAATCTTGGAAGGTGCTCTTCAGATTTTCCCATTTCAGTCAATAATCTTTATGCCCTGTAATGGTGGTTAATTTGTAACAGGTACTCCAGTTAGAGAGATTTTCGGACTCATTGAATTCCTTTGCCATCCTTCCCCCCACAAGATTTCTACACATTGTCACGTGAAATAAAATAGTTAAACGTTACCATTTGGGAGTGGTGGAGTCTAGCCAAAGCAAACAAATGAATGACATTTAATAGGCTGCTATAAATAATGAAATGTAAGCAGTCCTTAAGCTGAGCCAGTTGATGACAGAACCTCGGCAGCTAACATCCAGAGGAGCGTAGACTTAAAACATCAGTTTTCTCACTAGGTTTATTTTTTCATGGTATCCTTTGACCTGTACACGTGGCTTTTATAAGACTCCCAGTAAGGGATGATTTGGAAACAATCTCTGCTTTACACATGCATTCCAAAGTGGAAATCTGAAGTAGGAAGGCTCTAGGTCTGCCTATGTCCATCCACATAGACCTTTCATAGAAGTTTCGAACTGAGAAGGAAAAGGTTAGATGAACAAAATACTATCTTAAAAAGTTATACTCTAGTACCACTGCAGATATGTCCATATGTGGGCAAATTCTGCCAGGGAAAGGAGTCTTTCTTGCTGCTCCATCAGGGTTGGCATCACCTTAAAATTGGGAATAGTTGCTCATTCAGTTAACTTGCTGATTAAGATGCAGTTAGTGAAATAAAAGCTGGAGGGGAAATGTAGCTCAAAATCACCTATGGCTTGTAAGTACCACTTCCTGACTATATTTGGATTATACTTATTTTACTACAATTTGTTCATAGCATGCTTTGACTATAGAGCTGTGATTTCTTCATCCCTCATATAAGCTGTGTTAACTGGTGGGGTAAGAACTCTGAGCCTGTTGATGTTCTTACATGAGCCTATTTTATTTTGTATACTTTCTGCTCTCAGCATTTACCACGACGGGATTTGACTGCCATACTTCCCCAGTGTTCAGTCCTGCTAATCCAGAGAGCTCAATAGAAGACTGCCTGGCTCATCTCGGGGAGAAAGTGTCCCAGGAATTGAAGGAACATCTGCACAAAGCACTGCAGAGCTTGCTTAGCAAGTGAGTGTCCATTTGCTTTTTGAAAGGGAAGCTGTTACTTTTTGCATTGTGACTGCTGCTGAACTGCTAAAAGATGGGGCTACATTTTGTACTGCCTTTGTTTTTCAGTGTTATGTGGCTGGGGTTTTCTGGTTTGTGTTGTAATGTGCAAATACCTCTTTGGGGTATTTGGTCTTGGCAGTAATGTAAGTTGTAATTTTTTTTCTAAGCTTTTATCATTGAACTTCTGAGACTAATTCGAGTCACTGGTGAATCCAGCAGCTAGCAGCTGCCAACTGCCAATTTCATGAGTTCAGTGCTGTAGCCAGATTAATTTCTTTGCTTTATAGTTAAGAGTGGTGCTGAAGGTTTGTTGGTAGTCTGGCTCAAGATGACTGGGAGAGTTTCCCTGAGAGGGCGGTAGCTAGGTGCTTTATGACCACCCTTCAGATACACATCTGAAACAAATATGGGGTGTTGGGCAAACCTTGGTGCCTGAAGAGCTGTCCTTTCAGTTTGAGCTTATTGTTTAAATAGCACATTGTACATGAGATGCTGGTATCTTAATGTATTTTAAAAATTGTGAAATTGTTGTGATTGCTTGATTTTCTGTTATAAATTACTAGCCTGATTTTAATGGATCCACATGAACTACTACTGGCTGTTTTGAGTGACCTCCAAAATCTATTTGTAGAGTGTTGGAGTTGGAAGGTGCTACTTTAGGGACAGTTACATAAATGCAATTGTGAAGCCAGCATTAGCAAATAGCTATTTGAGTCTGCTTTGTGGACTGGTTTATATGACATGGCCCCCAAAAAAAAGGAGAATCTCTAGTGCTAGCCTTTCAGAGTTTGCAGAGCTGCCTGAACAATGAGGTACTGGAAGCCTAGATATCAACACAATGTAAACTTTCTGATGCATGGCATTTAAACCTTCCATACAAGCACTGGAGAGGTGTCTCAGGCCCTCACGAAGGTAATACCCTTTATAGCAGAGTTCTGGAAGGTTATGAATTTGGAAGTTATTCCACCTGAACACCAGGAAACACCTTTTTACTGTGAGGGTGACTGAGCATTGGCACAGGTTGCCCAGAGGGGCTGTGGAGTTTCCATTCTTGGAGGTATTCAAAAGCCCTCTGGGCAGCCTGCTGTAGGAGACCCTGCTTGAGCAGGGAGGTTGGTCAGGATGTTCTCCAGTGGTGCCTTCCAACCTCAACCATTCTGTGATTCCTTCACTAGCCCATCTATTCCTTACCTAGCTCCCTAGTCAACAGCTAAGGGTTGACATCTTATGACCAATATAATTTAAAACTGACTGTTAAAAGTCAGGTAGGGCAAGGCTTTGGGCAACCTGACATAGTGAAAGATGTCACTTCTAACTCAAACCATCCAGTGATTCTGTGACTGACCTGGATTTCACAGCCAAGGTGCCAAGTAATGTCCAATCAGACAGATGAAGGTAGTGGTCTCATTTTCCATGAGTTGTCCAAGGGAAAAGTGCACTCTGTCAACTTAGCATTTAACTTCCAGAACTAATATATGCAGTGTCTGCTTCTATATGGTCAAAAAGTTATTTCAGTGTTGTGTAAACTGACAATTATTTACCTGCAGAAAACAAAAGAGTATGTGGGGTGCAAGTTTCTCCTTAAGTGGCAGGAGATACGTTAGTGTGTTCCTCCAGAAATAGCAGAAGCCTGTCTGCCTTTACAAGCCAGGCATTTTGTCTGGTGTGGCCTTAAACTTGTGCTCAGTATCTCCTGAAGAACTCGGGTTTAGACAAATACTACTTGTCACTATGCATGAAAAAAACAGACTGGCCACAATTTGGACAATTAACAGTAAGCCTTGCAACCCATCCTTTTTGTGTGTCTAAAATGGTAAATTGAAATAACAACATTTTAAGTTTAAATGTCCTAAAGGTTGTAGGTAATTGGACTGTCTGACACTGAGAAGTCATTAACTCTAGGTTGATTCTTTTCTGGAAAGTTCTGAAGATGAGCTCTTTGAAGATTAAGGTGTTCTGTGTTGTTAGTAGCCTGATGTTCTAGGCTTCTTGTGTTTCCTGTGGGAAAATAGTTACATTCTAAGTATTATTTTTATACATATGTCCATACATAAAGTCTGAAATGCCTGTGAAAACATATCGACACACATGCCTTTTTGTAAGGCAAACTAGAGCTTCTGTTTAATCTCTTGATAATATCCTTCCTGCATCTGTTGCTTTTCTCATCCCACTGATTGCTTTGGATTTGAGTTTTAAAGGAACTAATGTACAAAGGAAGTTAAAAAAATGCACTTAAAATGACAAACCCAAATTACATGTTCCCCAGCATGCTTTAACTCTGTTCTTTTATCTCTGTTACAGTAGTGTTATTTGATGGAATGCTTATTTTGCTTATATTTTCCTGTCCTGTTACATGCATATAAGCAAGTATGTTACGGTACAGTAAGCTGTTAGATCATGGCAGGTTCTTGGGGTTGAACGAGCAGTCTTCTGTCCAATACCAGTTAGCACTATGTCCCTTTAAAGCCTGAACTTGTCTTTTGCCATGGTCTGGCTCAGGACAACAGCTTTCAAAGCAGCGCATCGTCAGCTGTCACTTGGTGGAAAGTCTTTATTGTTACTGGCTCTAAGATGCTGTATCATCATGGAGGAAATTGGGTATGGAAGAGAGGAATTTCATCATCCCAGCTCAGAGAAGTAGAGATGTGATCAATCTAAAATAGAGATACCTACAGAAATACCAAGGGAGTTCTGTGATCAGAAGTGTCGCTTCGTGTAAATACAGGCTTCAGCTCTTAACATGACGGCGACAGGGTCAAGCAGTCTGTGTTGGTCACAGCCTATATTGTTTATAAAAATTTTACTCTGCAATGGCCTCTATCTCACATGTGAATTTCTTTAGTGGAATTTTTTGCCTTTAAAGTCTTAGATTATACAAAATTAAAAAGCTTACAAATTTAGCCTATCAGAGAACCTACATATCTAAAGCCATTTAAGTTGTAGAGTATCAAAGTGTTGCAAAATTCATGTAACCAATTGTACAAAATTGTGTAGCTGTGAGAAGGTGATGCCTTCCTGACCCTGTCTGGTGCTGATGTTTTATGTCCAGAAAGGCAAGACTTGTTAGCTCTTGAAAATTATTTGCTGTAATACATGTGAAAATACTTTGTTCTCTGGAAACTGAGAATTTTATTTTATTCTTGTTCTTTTGTTTCCTTTTATAACTTTCAGTGTTGGTTTAACTTCTGCAGGCCGGTGACGTATCAAGAGTATCGAGAGCGCACACAAGAGACAGCTGCTCATGCCAGTGGATGGAACAAGGTACCAAACAAGTGTCTTTCAGTTTGGTATCTCTCTCATCTCTTTGATGTCCATCGTGTTTTTACAAGCTACAGTTGTGATTTACAGAGGACCAAGAATAAAAAAGAGACCGGTTGATTTTAGTATGCGATAACATTCACTCTCAGAATGATGGGTGTGGACATAATGTGTAGTTTTTAGATAATTCAGCCAGAAGTTACCTAATGGAAGTGTAAGGTCAGTCTTCCTTTATTATGGTAAAATTAAAAGTTAAAAGAGTTGTTGCTTAAAAAAAAATGGTTGTTAAGCTTTTTTTTAATTCCCAAGAGAGATGTATTTCTTTAGCAGTTTTGTAATGGAATCTGGGACAGATGTTTTCATAACATTTTCCTACTGGTTCTTTGCTCCCATCTTAGGTTAAAAATACATGTTTTTTTTTAAAAGAAAAAAGCTAAACATGGTGAAAATAAAAATCGATAGTATTTTCACAACATTCAAATTGTTCAGAAAACCTAAGGATGGTGTGCCTGCCCACTTGGTTTCAGGAGCAGTTATCTCAAATGATATGAAGCATCCTTTTAAAACAAAATGTAAATCTGTAAATGAAGTCTCTTAAAATAGTTTTAATGTAGAATGAGTCGTATTACTGTTCCCAGATTAATCTTTCATTAATCATTCAAATTCATCATCTTAATCATTCTCTGATGGGTTCAATGGGCATCAGAAAAAGAATGAAAGAATTAAGTATTTTCAAATTTAATCACAAATTGAGGATTAAAATTTAGTCTTAAATTTAAAATAGAACAAGAGAATTTTTTTCCACTCTACATTTATTTTTTTTCCAGAAATACTCTTCCTTAACTAGATTTCCCTGCTTGCTTCAAACACTGATCTTCTAACCAAGGGTGTGGGCACTTTTAAAGCAGCACATTAATCACTGCTTGACAAGTTACTGCCCATGGCTCCAGCAATTATAATTGTGGGGTGTGTGCATGCTTTCAGTTCATCATCTTGTGATTCATGGCATTTTAAGAACCATGAAATCTGATTATCAATAAGGTGGCTTAAGCTAGCAAATTTTAGTCTTCACTTGGTGAAAAGTATAAAACCAGTCATTGTGGCTCAGCTGGCAAGGGGAGGAGGTGGATGGAGCTTGCCCACTGCGTCTCCATATGCTATCGGTACAAACCTCTTGAAGATACAGCCCTGGGTAGATGGATCAGCCACATTTGGGGGGTTTATGATGTAGCCTTCATTGCTGCTACATTTGCGCAGCCTCTGTAGCTAGTGGATTTTGGTCCACATCAGCTTATGAATGAAAGTATCACCCAGAAGATGCCTCTTGTGGTCATCTTTGCTTACCCGCAACATTTGTTGCTGCAAACCTTCACAGTCCACAAGCAAACCAGAATGGAAACTTTGTGGAATATAATGCAGGGTCTGTTTGTATTGGTTTTATGGTAGCTTGATGCTTTGGGAATGCTTGGCAGTTCCTTTAATAATGCTTGTTTTGAGGAGATGGAATACATTTGTGTTGGTTTCATTTCCTTTTAAATTCCTTTATGATCTTAATCAGAATCATATTTTATAACAGAAGAGATTGAGATCTCTTTCCTCCAACCTCAACCTAGCTTTTTGCTCTAGAGAAGAAGCTGTTGGAAAAATAATTTTTAAAAGTGGCTATAAATAGACACAGTGTTAGTTCTAATTAGCAGGCATCCAGCAGCACAATGAGGCTGTGCTGGCCTCAAGCTTGTGAAAATCTGAAGGGGGCAGGCTTAAATTGACCCTGTTGGGAGAACTAAGGCTTGCTCCCTTTTATGACTAAATAAGAAAACATACAACCAGCTGAACAGAATAACAAATCACTCTGTCATGTGCTCACAGCCACATCCTATAGTTTCTTGGGTGGAGCAGAATCTGAAGATTTGCAGGAGCAATGAAGGCTGAATGAACTGGGGCTGTTCAGCCTTGAGAAAAGAAGCCTGAGAGGGGATCTGATTAATGTTTATAAATATCTGAAGCAGGGGATGCAGGGGGAATTGGCCAGCCTCTTTTCAGTGGTCAGTGGAGACAGGACAAGGGGCAATGGCCTCAAATTGGAGCACAGGAAGTTCTGCACCAACATGCGGAGGAACTTTTTCCCAGTGAGGGTGACAGAGCCCTGGGACAGGCTGCCCAGGGGGTTGTGGAGTCTCCTTCTCTGGAGATATTCAAGACCTGTCTGGATGCCTATCTGTGCAGTATGAGCTGGGGAGCCTGCTTTAGCAGGGGGGTTGGACCCGATGATCTCTGGAGATCCCTTCCAAGCCTTACGATTCTGTGATTCTGTGAGGAGCTGTGGCAGATGTCAAAGGGTTAAAAGTGTGGAAATACCTTCCCACAGAGAGTGTCTTGTGAAGGAGGCTAGTGGTTTGGTCCACACTAGAAGAAATAAAACAACTGAAGCAAGTAGCTGAAATGGGTCTTCAGTTACATGTAAGCTGCATTTGTTGTGCTCAGTAGTGGCTCCTTGCACAGCAAGTTGATGGTTTGCTTTTGGTAGCCTATGCACTAGTGTATAAAATCTCCCTTTTAATTTGTGAGCCCTTGCTGTTGTAGTTATGTATTATTATACAGACGTACATAGCAAAGTCCCACCTATTTAATATACTGATCGTGATGCACACAGACACACTGATCACTTAAAGGCCCAGTATCTCTGTGGCACAAAGCTGACTGAAAGTAGTCTTTACAAATCTTCCTTGATGTTATATGCATGTGAGAAACACGACGTCCAGGTCAGCGTATAGTTTTGGGAGTTACTGGAATACCTAGCTGGCTAGCAGGTTGGAGGTTAAATGTTGGACAAAGGCTTAATCTGTCTGGTCTGCAGTTGGCAAAGCAGTGGTTTTAGTCATACTAGTTTTCAAATAACCTGTTCATTATACAAACATGAGCAGAAAGAATATAGCTGTAGGGTTTTTTTCCCCATTAAAAAATGTGGATCTTTTCCAGAGTGCAATGATATTTTTAAATGCTGAAGAGATCTGGCTAACTGACTAGCACATGGGATGTGAAGGAGTGTTTTCAGAGAGTAAAACATGAGTATTGATCTGACTGAGGAAATTACTGCAGGGTAGACTAGTACATAGCAACCAACATCAGTTCTGTTAACACACCACAGAAGCAAAGTTTACCCACACAGATATTAGAAGTGCTGCTTATAAGTTAAAATTTGAAATACAGTTCTCATTAAAACCAAACTAAACCAAACCAAAATCACCTCAAATTTAGGGGAAATTGTATTTCTGTAATAAGATAAATATATATTTTAAAGCTCCATTATTGCATTTTTAAAAAAATTAAATACTATATAAATAATCCCACTATCTTGCATCACATAAAATGGTAACAGTGATACTGAGAGTCAACTGAACTGGTGAGTAGGTTAGAAGTCATCTTAATGTCCCATGTTTACTGTTTAATGGAGCCAAAGAATAATACAACAAAATATAAGAAAAATTCATGTAAAGAGTTAGATGAGTTTTATGTGAAAATAGTTAAAAGGTATACAGAAGTGGTCATTACTTTCAAAGGTTCTGAGCTTTCTTTGTAATATATTGGGGGTGGGGATACATTTAAATTTGTAATATTGCACTGTGCGATTGCAAGAACATAATTGGCAGAAGTCTTTTATTTAAACAATTAGTCAGAAATCTTCTGATAGTAATATTTTTAATGATTCCCTAGAAGCTTTCTCCTGACAACTCTTTTCTGACATGCTGTGCTTGATATTGTGTATGTTTTTCTTCATTCAAAATATAAACAGCCCCCAGCATTCCTTCCCAGGTGTACTGGTGGAGGGAATTGCAGTTGCTTTGCACTGCTAAAGCTGTATTTTTACTTTGGTCAGATAAATCTCATCACTATTCACATAGCTACTGTGACATACAGAAAGCTGTTGTTAACCTTTATGGAGTACGGTGAAGGCAGTTTCTTTCATGAATTTAGGGACAGTACCATGCAAATGTGCCTACTGGTCTCAAAGGTAGAAGTGTCAGTAACTTCATCAGGAAAGGAAAACTAGGCAGTGGCTGTTGGTCTGCATGGGACTGGATGTTTGGGTTTGAATTTGGCCCCTTGCTCCTGAGGCCTGCAGAGGCTTGCTAAATTTGGGAGGAGCGGATGGATTGCATATTTAAGTTGGCAAGGGAAGATGGCAGCAATCATGTTCAGCATGCCAACATCTGAGCTCCCTTCACTTCCTAAGCAGCCTCTTTTGCTGCTGTTTCTGTTGCCGTCATCTTAAAGCAAATGTCAAATATTTTGAGATCTCAGTGTTCACGCTGTTGTAGAGTTACGTGGGTGTGCCCACAGCCTAGTCTTGACAGCACACATTTTCTTCCTTTGATCCAAAAAGACTGAAGTTTCTTCTAGCACTTAACTTCACCTTGACCTGCTCCTTATGTTTGTGCACCACAAGCTTGCACCTCTTCTGCATCTGAGTTGAGATTAATGACAAGAAACTCAAAATTAATGACTTAAATTCCTACCAGTTTCCTGAACTCGGAAAACTGCTGCATATAAGCTTTGCCCAGAGGGCCACTTGCGTGCTCTAGGAGAATAAATTGGGAGTGTAAAAGTTCAACTGCATGTTGCTTAGGAAAACAAAACCATAATTTCATAGGGAAGTGTCTAGAACTCTATTAGCTGAAGGAGGTGGGTTCCCATAGTACTACACTGCATTCAGTTAAACGACAAACGGTTTGTAAGGAGGGCTGTATGTATTAAATTTGGCATAGAAGTGAGAGAGTTGAACATGGAGAGTGGTTTGTGTTTGTCCATTTGAACATGCCTGTAGTGTTGTGTTGCTCGGAGGAGTTGTTTGCTTCTGTTCTGTCTGAAAGCCAAATGTGAACTTCTAAAAAAGATGGTAGTGCATCGCATCTGCTTAAGAACGTATACTGTCTGTTTAAATACAATTTGGATGCATATCCCTTCAAGCTGTTTATAATCTTTCCACTTCTGGGGTAGTAAATTCTGCACCTGTTCTCCTGCTTCACCTGTAAAGAAAGACATAGGGCTTCAGAAGGTGCTGCAGCCCTGTTCTGTGGGGCGCTCCAGTTTGGCTGTGGTGGTTTGCTTCTCAGATGACCTGCTTCTTTCTTACTGTGTTGTTTTGTGTTTCTGCCTCGTGTTCTCACAAAAATGAAGTGTATAGTCCCTGATATCTTGTAGATTTAGGCCTGCATTAGTTCTTCTCTTTAACCCACGTGGTAGTATTGGTAATGCTTTCTGTATTTACTCACAGTTCTTGTTTTCTGAAGGTCTTGGTACCCCTGGTTTTGCTACAACAATTTCTGATGGAGTTAACCAGACGAGGCCAGGAACCACTGAGCGCACTTGTGAACTTCGGGGTGACATATCTAGAAGACTATTCTGCAGACTATATTATTCAACAAGGAGGATGGGTAAGAAGACAATGTTTAATTTTCATATTTAATTCAAAGCTTATTTTCTAATAAGATGGGAGTAAAGGAATGCCCCAGAGAAGGGAAAAACAAAAATGAAAAAAGCAAAGAAATAAAAGGCAAAAAAGAGAAAAAAAAAAAAGCAGGAGGTTGGGATCATGTAGTTAGAAAGGGATCTTCCTCAGTCATCTATTTCATGGCCCTGCCCCAAGGCTTAGCTGACTTTGCCCCATTCATGTCTGACCTTGACGTTAAAGACCCATGTGATTGGACCCCACAGATTCCCCAGGCAGTCTGTTCCAGTTCTTTGCATGTCTGGTTTCGTGTATTGCCATTGAAATTGGGAGAGGTGCTCAGTTGTCAAATAATAACCGGTTTTCATGTACTGTGTGGTAAGAAGCTAATACATTGCTCTACGGTGAGTTTTTGTTTGCCTGTTCCTTCCTGTTAAAATACATACAGAATTGCATTGAGAAGCAAGCACCCATAATGAGGTACTGTGCCTGAGAGAGAGGCTCGTGGTGTTATTGTTATCTTCGTCCTCTGGTAACCACTGGAAATTGTATATGGTTTTTTCCTCTTATATTTCAGAGGGGTTTTCAGCAGATAAGTAATTGGGGAGCACTTCATACAGAAATGTCAGTAGACACTAATTTGTTTTCAAAATAGGTAATAAAATAGCTAGTGCGTGTTGGATTTTATAGCTACATAGGAACGTGGATAGAATGAGCAGTCAGGGTTTCTTCGGGCAGCATTTCCTTGTGGGAGACTTCACGGTAACCAATGTTCCTGAGTCATGGCATGCTGAGAAACTTCCGTTTAAAAATACATCACAGCAGCAGCTCACAGCCAAGGAGCTGGGTCTGGGAGGTAGAACTGTGCTAAAGGTGGCGGTGCTTTAGATTACTGGGTTTGGGCAGGATGCCAGATTGGAATGGAATTAATCTCAGATTAGTGAAGTGGCTCCGGCAAGTTGATTTATTCTAAAACGAAAAGATGTTCAGGAAAACCCAGTGATTAAAAAGTGCTAGTAGGGGAAAAAATGTCGTTCAGACAGCTCCTCTTATTTCAGGACTTTACTTGATTTTTTTTTAAGAGTAATTTGTTTCTGCCAGAATTTCTACACCTCTGCACCTTCCCATATCCTTTCCCTTCCCAGCAATCGTGGATAATAGCTTTCAAAGCCTTGGGGAGGGGTTGCTTGTCTTTAATGGACAGAAGTGCTAATGGGGCATGCAGCCAGGTGACCTTAGGTCATTTGATAAATGCACTGACATTTGAAAGTATTTCCATCACAGGCAGGGTCCTTACTTGCACCTTTAGGACAGGTGGACGGTGGTGCTATTTCGCTTTTCTGCTTTTTGGTTTTCCTTGCCTTAGAAAAGGCTGTGGTCTGTTCTCAAGGCCCTGCCTGAGGCCTGCCGTAAACATCCTTAATACAGCGCAAAGCCTCTGAAAACAAGCAGCTTTCCAGCATGGCCTCCGAGGGAGGGGGCTGGGCTTTGTGTTTGCCTGCCTGTGCATGTATGCACCCATCTGGGCAGTCGGTGTTTAATGGCCTACGAGCTTGTCTGTATACATCCTGTCAGGCAGAAAATCAGACTGACATAAGCGGTACAGCAAACAAGCCAGAGCTATTTTTGAAACAGCAGAAGAGGCGAGGAAAGAAACAAGGTGATGAAAATCCTTTCCAGCTGAATTAATGTAGCTGCGTAACCCTTTGTGAGTTGTTCTGGGGATGGGGATGGGGTTGGGGACCCACCGGGCTTGTGGCTGTATTTGGGGGAAGGGAATATATGGGTTTATTTGCTTTATTTATTTTTTTTTCCTCTGAGAAAAATACTAATTTTTAGTGAGCGGCGCGCTTCTTGGATTGTTCTGAGCCTGTGGGAGGGTGTTCTGGGGATGGCACTGCTGGCAGCAGGCCATGGGGTGAGGGCGGGAAGGTATGTGCGCCTTTCTGAGCAGGGCAGGGAGAGCCACCTGGCAGGCTGTTAGCCATCAGGCAGGTGGTTTGCAGGGTTTTTTTAAGATAAGCATCTGCCTCAGGGGCTCTGTGTGCCGGATCAAGTTGTCAGTTATACTTTGCTAGACCCCTAAGGGCAATATGCAAACCTGGGAGTCTCTGGTGAATTATGTTGCTGTGACAGTAGGAGATTCAATTTTTGTTATTCATAGTGGTGTGAAAAGGGGGTTTTCCTACAGCTGCTAAGAGCTTGCTAAAAACAGAAGATACCAGAACAGCCGTCTGGGGTCCTTTTTTGTGGATCAGGAGCAGAGGAGAGCTTCACAGGAGTCAGCTTTTCAGTGGCGGACCTGAGAAATTCTGTGGTGTCTCTGGTGCTGTCTCTTGGCACCCCGTAATTTGGGATCTTCCTCAGTTTTTGGATTGAAGTCAGCCTTTGCCAGGAGGGAGACAGCCAGTCAAAGGTAAGGGGTCAGCTGAGCCTTTCCTGTGCCCCACTGCGGATCTGTGAAGTCGGAATTTTAGAGCTGTGTCATCCAGTAGGACCACTTGCTGCATAATGCTGTGCAGCCACGATGCAGCTGGAAGAACTTCTGAGGTTCTGCTTGTGTGCAAGACTTCAGGTTGCTTTGTGGGCTCTGGAGGTCCAGGAAACCATGTGATTAAGGATGGTGGACAACAGCTAACAGCTGTAAAATTACTACCTCAGGGAAATAAAAGTTGATAAATTGGATAGCTGTGCATTAGATTTTAAGAAATCAGCCTGGCTTGTGAGAAATCGAGACACTAGGGACAGAGCCTCTGAGATGTTAAACCATTTTATGATTTTTCATCCCAGTCCTGCAGCGATAGGATAAGGACATGATGTGTTGAAACAGTGAGTGTTCCCCTCCCGCTCTCCCTTCAGGCACTAACATGGTAATTCAGCTAATTTTTAATGGTAGGGTGGGACTGGGTTACAACGGTTGGTTGGTCGATCGGTTGGTTGGTTGGAGAGAATGTCTGATGTATTTTTATTACAAGCACATAAAATATTTTGATTGTATGATTCTGGCTGTTGTGTAGCTGTTTGCCTTCCAAACGGTCAGTTTTGCTGATTTAGGGTGAAAGTCTTCCAGATAGGAGTGTGTGCAGTGCACTGCATATTGTGTTTGGATGCAGCTGGCAACATAAATGTCAATGAAGTGATGCCTACTCCAGTTTACAGTCTCTTAGATGTGCAGGTTTGGAGAGCTGTAGGAAAGCAGGGGAATCTTGCTTGCTTCTGGACAGCCTCCCTCTTTCAGTAATTGCAGTGCTGGGTTTGGATGCAGCTTTTACATTTACCCTGGTTGACTTTTAGTATGGTCTCTCCTTGGGAGCAAAAGGCATGTTTGACATTTCAAATTGTCTGAATAGACACTTGAGGGGACACTCGATTCTTCCTCCTGACCCTCTGTTTTGAACCCAAATGGTCATACTGAAGTCTTGTTCCCCTTATCATCTTGAACCACTGCAAACCAATTCTCAGCCTGATTTAGCAGTAGCTTCATTCTTCTCTTTCCCAAAAGCAATGTTAGGGCTCAACAGACTGACGTGCAGTGTACATACTTTCCCCTCCCCTTTCCTCCTCTTCCCACCCCTTTCCTCCCTTCTCTTCTCCTCCCTCCTTGTACCTCCCCTCCCTTTTTGCTCTGTCTGACTTCTCCAGGGCTGAGTGCTGCTGCATCAGAAGTAATTCTAGGTCTCCTGGCGAAGTGCACAGTAAGGCCAGTCAGTTGGTAAGGATTGTTTTTTCCTTTTCCTTTCCCACCCCTCCTCCCAAATACTGTATTTCTTCTCAAGCTCTGCAGATGCTGTTTTCGGTGTTGAAATAGTTTGGGAAGGTCTCTGTGAGGGAGAAGTACGAGATTACTGGGAAGCCAGCGGGTTTTTACTCTTCTTCCCTCAGATCCACATTCCTGTCACAAGCCTGTCTGCTTTTCCCTGCTCTGAGAGAGGCGGTACAAGTGCGGTGTTTGTCGGTATTCGGTGAATAACCTTTCCTCTCTCAGTAAGAGGCTGGCATTTGTGTTTGTGACCCGTAGCTGAAACTGTCTCTGCTTCTCTGCTTTCCCAGGGTTCTCGTCTCATCACGCTGAGATACGGATTTGAATTTAACTGGTTATTTGCCCGTGTTGAATAGAGTAAATCTGAAACGTGCATAGTGTTTACAGTTCCGTATCTCAGCCTTGGATGAGCCCTCCTCTTGTTTCCACTGTTTTGTCTTGGGCTTTTCTGCCAGTTTTGATGTTTTCTTTGCTGCTGGTGATTGAATAATCTAGTACTAGAGTCTGTTACCCATCTGGAGGAGAAAGAGAGTAGAGACATTGTCATCCTGGGGAAGCGAGGCGGTCAGTTTGTGCTGCTGGAGATTAAAATCTGCAGCAGTCCAGGTGTCTGCTGCCTTGAGAATGACAATGCAGAATTAGAGACATGCTCCACTGGAGGAGGGAGAAGTTAAGTTTAACATGGTAGAGATTCAAGAAAGGGCAATCTAATTAGAGATGTCCTAGAAAGGAGTTTTCCTTTCACAATAATTATACTTTAGGCTTTTATCATGGACTGTGGTGGTGAAACATCCACTTATATTTATGTGTAACTCCTTTGGTACAGTAATATCTCTTTTATATATTTTTAGGCACCATGGCTGAAAGAGAAGGAACTTAAACAACTAGATCTCCTTTCTGTTTTCCCTTCCAACAACTTCAGTCTGTCTGAAGAAATGATCTCTAGTTAACTGAACTAACTTCAATTTAAACTGCTGATACTGAGACCTTAAAGGGTGTTGCTTTGGTGCTGACTCTCTGCAGGTAGTGGAGGTTATGTTGGAGGGCAGGGAAGGAACAGGATCATTTCTGCAGGCTGTTCTAGCCAAAGCATTCTTTGAAGGGGGGTAAGAGCAGTGGCTGCGATACTGGTGTGATTTGATTTGGTTCACACAACCATTTTCCCTCCTTTTAATTTTTTTAATTCTTTCCTTAATAAAAAGCACAGTCCTGTTTTTGGACCCTGCTCTGTTTTTCTTGTCTCCAACTGTCTTGACAGTTTCACAAAGATGAATACTACAATAAATGCCTGAGGGCTTTCTGTGAGGTGTTTTTTTAATGTACTGTTCTAGATCTGGGCGTTGCCAGCTGCCCCTTTTATAGCCTGTTTCCCTGAAGGGTTAGCAGGGTGACACTCAGGTCCAGCTTCAGCCAGGCTCTGAGAGGCACCGCGTAGCAGGGCTGCGGATGGAGGCACAGTGCGGATGGAACCGCAGCCCGGTCTGCACAGGCGGGAGTGATGCTGTCCCAACCCCAGCAGCTGGCTGTGGGCACAGCCTTTGCCTGCTCAGCCCTTGTCCCAGACAACGCTTGACCAGCACGCAGCTGCTGCTCTGCTGCAGCTAGAATGTGTACAAGTGCATTCCCAGCTCTGGGGAATTTTCTTACTGTGGGAAATTTGCTTGTTTCCCCAGAGGGAGATCTCTTGGGATCCCTGGACACAGATCAGTTTGTCACTCGTTGCCTCTTGTTTCGCAGAGACTAGATTCTAAGTGAAAATGCATTTGTTGGGTTCCTGGTACTCGTGTCGTCACTGTGATACTGTTGGTGAGGTGGAAGGTAATGGCTGAACCTCCTTTCTCTCTGTGGTAGGTAATGTTACAAGATAAAGTCTGTACTCTGGCCTGATGAACTGTCTAGCTGTGTTGAGTGTTCTGAATTTTTTATCATGGTAAAGAACAGGTCTCCTGGAACATTGATGTTCTGCCAGCATTTCCTCCTGTCCCTCAAGCAACTCTCTTTCTTGGGGATTTTACGTGGGTCTCTCTGGTTTTGGTGGGGAGGGGGTGGAGGTGGGATGAAGTTCACGAACACAGACACTTCCTCCTCCAAGATGGTACTCCTCTCTGACCTGTAGACAGAATTTTTGCTTCTACTGGACAAAATCAAGATCTGAGCTGTATGGGTGGCTTTCTGGGCCTTCTGGGGGCTTTTTAGCACCCATGGAGATGAGTTTTATATGAGTCAGCTGTCCACATCATTCCTTTTGTGTTTCCTGTAAGCTGCCTGTTTAGACTTCCCTGAGAACTGAACCAGAGAGACCAGTTGAGCTTTTCAGAACACTTAAACCAAAACTAAACCAAACCAAACCCTGGAAGAATGCACACGGTGCTCACAGCAATCCATTCTTCTGGTGCATCTGGTTTTCTGAGTTGGCAGGGCTGGGCTTTCGAAGGCTTTTCTAGGAAGCAGTAAATGCTCTGTTGGATGCCTTCATGGCAATCTCTTTCTGTCCCTTACCTAATAACTTCTCCATTACAGATTCAACATGTCCTACTATTCCTATTTCTGCTTCCACCAGAAGCAGCTTTACATAAATCAGGCCAAAATGATTATTCTGGTGAAAAAGGATATTTTATTTTTTTCCTTACATGTAATCAGTTTTTGCTGTTTAGCAAAAAATACCTCCTGTAGTTAGTAAGGCACCTTGTTTCTATATGCTTAATATTATTACTATTAATATACTTTCTATACACTTAGAAAGATGGTATAGTCATCAGTTTCCAAGTCTTGTTTTGGTTAGCCTGTTTTTTTAATATCATCATTGAAACTTGGCCGGTGTTTCTAAAGTAGCATGTTTCGTACTATATGCTTCCAGTTGGGAGTGTTCTGAATCCACTGCTGAGAGTGATTTTCAGCAAAATTCAGATTACTGGCACTGAAGCCAAACCGATGGGTTCTGCTTACTGGAGGGCCTTTCAGATACTGTTTTCATTATTCTGTTACCAGTTTATAGTTGCCCAGTGTAGGTCACCCTGTAGCATAATGGCTGTAACCTGTCCCGAGGGCTAGTCTGGTCCGTTCATTAGGAGTGCTTCCTGTTACTAGTGGAAAATTTCTGCAAGTCCAGTGGCATAGGTTGAGGACAGCAGTTGACATCTGGAGCTCCTTTTTAAAGTCTGCAAATGCTACCTCAACAGAATGAAGTTGATCTCCTCAAGGCTGCTGCATGTGCCGTGGGCCATCCTTGTTTTCTAGCCAGGAAGGGAACTCTCCAGTTCTCCACATAACTTGTGCCAACTCTTCCCTCAAGTGGCAGCGGTTGGGATCGGGAGTGGCAGGGTGCTCCGATGAGGGACTTGACTCTCGCTTCTCTAGGCAAACATGGTTTGATAAGCATGACGTGGTTTGATAAGCATGACGTGGTTTGATAAGCATGCTGGCTGCAGAGAAGCACAAGGCTCCTATCCCAGATTTAAGAAGAACCACTCTGATTTTCTGGTCTGAAGCAGTAGGCTGTTCATTTACAACTAACAGAGCAGAGAGAGAAATGCTTACACACATTCCTTATTTACAATCAAATCTAAAGCGTAGGGCTTATGTAAGGCCCCAGGTTATTAAAAATCCTTCCACATGTTCCATCCTGACCTGAATTAATCTGTCTCTGGAAGCTTTGCTTCTGGGTCACATCTGCAGATGAATCAAGAGAATTATCCTAAATATCATTCAGTTTTTATTGCAGCTGCTTTAAAAGAAAACAAAAACCACCACCCAGCACCCAAAAACCAGAGAAAAACCCAACCAAACAACAACGTGCAAACTTCAACCAAACAAAATCCTAGCTTTATCCTCTTGACTTTGAGTTAACTCTTCATTTAGTTCAAGAAATATTAATCACATATCCTAAATAGTGCCTATTACTGCCTGGCTTTTCAATTAAAACTTTATGAGCTTTTGATGAAAAAGTAGTGACATTACCTGTTGGCACACGTTAGCTTTCCCCCAGGTTTGTCAGCCTCGGGCAGTCTCTTTAGGCTTGGAGACTTGTGTCCCCCAGGCACTGGCACAGAAGCTTAATGTCAGTAAAGAGAGAAGGGAGCCAGCCAGGCATTGTAAGGCTCTGATTTATAGGGAGCCAGCCACTGATAACTCTTCTGAGGTCAGTGCAGTCAGTGTGAGATGGGGAACAATAGATAAATAAAATGCTCAGGCCTCTTAGGCCCTCCCTCCTGCTGAAGGCAGGATGGGTGCCTAGCGTGGCTATACTTGAGATGCTGAGGATTGCCCGCATTCCCTGTATTAATCCCCCTTCATTTCCTTACCCTCTCCAGAGCAGTTTATCCTGCACATTACCCCCAGCAGATGCTCAGGTCTTGCCTGTGTTTTGTGAGAAGCGCATCTCCAGTAAGAGCGCTCCAGCAAAGCACGTGGCCTTTGAAAAATGCCCTGATACATGGGAATGACTACAGTACCTAATGCCAGCTCTGCATGGGTTGGTGTTTCCTCCCAGTCTGTCTGTCTGTCACCCTGCTGAGGGTCTAGCGTTACATCATGCTGAGCTACGATACTTTGCTTGGGCCCGGGCTGCTGCCGATCTGTGTAGTAACTGTGGTGGTACTGGGTGTTATGTATTCATTTTTACGAGGGACAAATCACCTGTGGGTCCCTGCAAAGAACAGCTCTGATTTTCCTTAGGAGAGGATCAGGAACAGAGCAGCAGCAGGGGCTTAAATTCGACAGCAGTCTCTCTAGCTGATTGTCCTCACTGACGATAGGTGGCTGCCCTCTCCCTCCTGCCATAGGCTGCTGAGTCGCTGCTCCAGGGTGCCTGGCTGTGCAGTACTGACTTCAGGGGAACAGAGCCCAGCTGTGTATAGCCATGGTTGGTGCTTCTTAAAAATTTACTACTGAAAAGACGTTTGCTGCAACCACCAGAGCTCACGAGCCCGTAGGGGCAGAGTGTGGTTTGGGAGTATTGTTTTCCATGGATTGTATTGAACCCCTGGCAGGAGCATGGGTGCTCCTTCAGTAAAGGGAGGGGCTGTTGTCGGTTGTGTGCATCCCCTTCTGGCAGCGTTGGCTCACAGATGCAGTCTGGTCAGTTGTGGCATGCTCCCGGTGAGAAATGAATGGATTCTGATCTGAGGAAGGGTAGGGTTGAGCAGAGAGGAGGGTAATGCGGAGCTTCAGGGGACTGCAGGCTTTACCCCATGTTACCTGGTGGTTTAATTGTTAGCGTTCTGGGTCCACTGCTGGGTGGGGGTAGGAATGCTGTGGTCGCAGGTGTCTGTTAGTAGCTTACATCACGGTGAGAATATTTCCTGTGTAACAGCCAGGAAAAGTCTGGATGATCACAGGAGCAACAGTGCAGCCTCAGGTGAGCAGGCAGTGGGCTGCCTCTCCACCTGCAGCTCAGGGCGGTGGAAGCTCACCCCTGTGACCTGCACACTGCTGTCAAGCATCTCCAAACAACTGGAAGAGAAGAAGGTCATGAGGAATAGTCAGCATGGATTCACCAAGGGGAGATCGTGCTCGACCAATCTCATAGCCTTCTATGATGTTATTACCAACTGGGTGGATGGAGGGAGAGCAGTGGATGTCATCTACCTCGACTTTAGCAAGGCTTTCGATACTGTCTCCCACAACATCCTGATAGAGAAGCTGAGGAAACAAGGGATAGACGAGTGGACAGTGAGGTGGGTTGAGAACTGGCTGTCAGACCGGGCTCAGAGGGTCGTGATCAGTGGAGTAGAATCTGAATGGAGGCCTGTGACTAGCGGTGTTCCCCAGGGCTCAGTGTTGGGTCCAGTCCTGTTTAATATCTTCATTGACGACCTTGATGAGGGAATAGCATCCACCCTCAGCAAGTATGCCGATGATACAAAACTGGGAGGAGTGGCTGACACGCAGGAACACTGCGCTGCCATCCAGCGAGACCTGGACAGACTGGAGAGCTGGGCAGGGAGAAATCTAATGAAATTCAACAAAAGCAAGTGTAAAGTCTTGCACCTGGGGAGGAATAACCGACTGTATCAGTACAGGCTGGGGGATGACCTGTTGGAGAAGAGCTCTATGGAGAAGGACCTAGGGGTCCTGGTTGATGACAGGTTGGCTATGAGCCAGCAGTGTGCCCTGGTGGCCAAGAGAGCCAATGGGATCCTGGGATGCATCAGGAAGAGTGTGTCCAGCAGGTCGAAGGAGGTGATCCTCCCCCTCTACTCTGCATTGGTCAGGCCCCACCTGGAATACTGTGTCCAGTTCTGGGCTCCCTGGTATAGAAAAGACAGGGACCTTCTGGAGAGAGTCCAGAGAAGGGCGACAAAGATGATTAGGGGTCTGGAACATCTCCCCTATGAGGAAAGGTTGAGTGAGCTGGGTCTGTTCAGCCTGGAAAAAAGAAGACTTAGGGGGGACCTAATTAGTGTTTACAAGTATCTTAGACATGGGTGGCAGGGGGAATTGGCCAGCCCCTTTTCAGTGGTCAGTGGGGACAGGACTAGGGGCAATGGCTGTAAGCTGGAGCACAGGAAGTTCCGCACCAACATGCGGAAGAACTTTTTCACAGTGAGGGTGACGGAGCAGTGGAATAGGCTGCCCAGGGAGGTGGTGGAGTCTCCTTCTCTGGAGATATTCAAGTCTCGTCTGGACGCCTATCTATGTAATATGAGATAGGGAGCCTGCTTTGGCAGGGGGGTTGGACCCGAAGATCTCTTGAGGTCCCTTCCAACCCCTAAGATTCTGTGATTCTGTGATTCTGTGATCTGCTGGCACAGGGCAGGTCAGCACTGTGTGTGGAGCCCTGTCCTTACATGCTGGGCTGCAGCCCTGGCCTACGCTGCTCACTATTTGCTCTTTCGGGTCCGGTAACCTGTGCCTTTATGTAAGCTTCTTGGCCTTGCTGTTCCACCACCCTCACTTTGCAACGCTGGCTGCTTGGCTCCTAAGTCCTGGAGCTCCATTTGGTTTACATGGCCTGGGACGCATTTGGAAAAACCCTTTGTTCTTCTACTGGAACGTGACTTTCCAGAGGGTCCCAGAGTCTTGAATTCGCAGTTGCTGCTCACAGAGCAGAACATGCTGTGGGGGTGTGGTGTCTGAACGCTTTTATAGACATAATTTTTATTTCCTTCTGAATCAAGCCTTTGTGGAGATCTGTAGGTGCTTAGTGAATGGCTTTGATCGCTTCTAACCTTCCCCTGAGGAATTCTCTATGCTGCTTCTCTTTAGATCTAGTTTCAGAACGTGCTCCTAAGCTGATGCTGCTTCCCATGGCCAAGCAATTTAAAGCCATATATGAAGAAAAGTTCCTTTTGAAGTGTTCTGTGAGTTTCCTTCACTCGTGCACAAGGATCTTCCAAAACTCCACAGGCTGAGAAGATGAGATTTAGATCCCACCCCTGCCAAAACAAGTTACAAAATCTTGACCTTCCCAAGTGCTGTCCTGTACCACAGCGTCCACTGTTGTACGAAAGCCTCCAAGAATGGGTTGAGTTCTGCAAAATGGCAAGGTGTTTTGGGGGGGTGGGTAGGGAGACCTCCCTCCCCATATTCAACTTGAGATCCAGTAGCCCCTTTTCACAAAGCTTACTCATGGAGTAATAATTTGCCCATGAAAGACTCAGGTGTTGGTGCCTGAAAGCTGTACACATCTCTCAAGTCCCAGTTCTGCCCTTTAGTCAGGGTCCATCTGCTCCTGCTTCCTTTGCTCTTGGAGGAAGGGAGTGCTGTGTCTCCTGGGCCTGCCAGCTTGCTGGGGAGGGTTCTGTGCTGGATTTTTATATGTGGGTGTATGGCTGTCCTTCTGCCTTTTAGGGAGGAGAGGAGTTGCATGTGTCTGTGGAGAGTCTCTTGTGCCTCCCCAAGAGGGAAGCGCACTGCGGCAGGCCGGAGTACCACGAGCTCTGCTCACTCAGAGTTGGAGACACTGACTGTAGCACCTGAACTCCTCACACACTAGGGACTAATGACACCTGTGAGTGTCCAAAGCTGAGATGCCTTTTCCCCTTGCTGTTGAAGCCAGGCACTGGTATCGATCCAGCTCTGCGGCATCAGCGCGAGCAGGTTGCAGCTGCTGGCCCTGCTCCATCCCTGTTCCGAGCCTGGCCGTGCTCGCACGCTGTGGCGTCTCGGTGGGTCAGGTTGGACACTGATCAGGAGTAAAAACAACTCAGGAAAATAAAGACTGAGTTTGTTTTTAACTTGGATCAGTTCCTGACAGAGACCACTGCGTGAATCCGTAAAGTTGTGGAACAACCAAGGAAGTGTCTTGGAATGGGAAACCAGTATAGGAGACAGAGGCAGAACCAGACCCCAGATTCACAGGTCTCAGGGAAGATGGGGACAGCTGTTTGCTGCTATGTGCATAGGGGGGCCGGGACAAAGGCAATGAAATGGATTTGTACCTTTTTTTCCCCCTTTCTTTGTGTTATGGTGGGACTGAACAGGAAAGCTTGGTGGTAACTGATAAAATGTTCTTTTTTCTTAGGAGCAAGGGAGTGATTGAATCTTTAATGGTTTCATAGATTTTTGCTACATGGCATAGCAAACTTTGGGGGCCCTCTCTGCCTCTCTGTCTCTTTATTTTTACATTGCTGGTATCACACCCAGCTTAGGTTCTTCTGCACTTTTTCCCCTTGAAGCAAATCTCTTCCACGTTACGTGCTCAGCAGCCCATGCGTGACTAGGATCAACAGTGCTGCACTTTCTGTGAGGAAGGGACCAGTCATTACTCCACACTTGCAGTTTCTCTAGCTGGAGCTCACTGTCTGTGTATTTAGGATGTCTGTAGAATTTTTTCCCAGCTAAATAAACCCAAGCAAACCCTGCCAGCATCTTTGGGTGGCTGTGCTCGGCTGCTTGCTTTAGGTAAAGTTAGGATGCTGGTCTTGGAGAGTGAATGCATTTAAGAACAGTTACATTTGTGGTTGGTACATGACTAGAATTACTGTAGGCCACAGACTGTTGGCACCAAGGAGAAATGCAAGCTTCAGGGAGCACTGACAGTGCCATATTGTTAATGCAGAGAGGGAAGCACTGTTAGGTGAAAATGGACCAGCACCACAGAGCACTCACAAAAACCAGAAAGGTGGGTGGGATTCACCTGGGCTCACTACTTGTGTTTGGTTTCTTTTCTTCTCTTTGGGTTCTTGTTCTCTGGTTAGCCCACAGGGCATGTTTTGGGGATGTACATGTCAGGGATAGGGGGAGCTCCCAGCAAAGCTCTTACAAGTGGTCCCATTCTCTAGGAATGGCAGCTGCACTGGCTGGGTTTTGTAACCTCTTCTAAAATGTGGGTCAGGCAGCTGCTGCTGCTGCTCCTGCAGAGGCCTCTGCTTTCCACCAGCCCTGCTCAGTTTCCAGGTGTCCAGTTTCTTCCCGTAGAGGGAGGTGATGCCAGAGCCGTCGCTCATGGGTCGTGTCCCCCTTTTCTTTTGTAGGGGACAGTCTTTACGTTGGAATCCGAAGAAGAAGAGTACCCCGGGCTCATCGCAGAGGACAGCAATGACATCTACATCCTGACCAGTGACAACTCGGGACAGGTGAGCCCCCCAGAGTCCCCCACGGTGACCACGTCGTGGCAGTCTGAGAGCCTGCCCGTCTCCCTGTCAGCGAGTCAGAGCTGGCACACGGAGAGCCTACCGGTCTCCCTGGGACCCGAGTCCTGGCAGCAGGTGGCCATGGATCCTGAAGAAGTCAAAAGCCTGGACAGCAACGGAGGGGGTGAAGAAAGGAGTGAAAACAACTCTTCCAACTCGGATATTGTCCACGTGGAGAAGGAGGAGATACCGGAGGGGATTGAGGAAGCAGTGGTGTCGGCCGTTGCTGCAGAGACCGTACAGGCAGTGTTTCCAGAGCCCCCTGCTTCTTCACAGGAAGCAAAACCTCGAGCTGAGGTTGCTGCTGCTGAAAAAGCACATCCCTCTGCACCTCTGCGTACAAAACAGGAGGAAAAGGGAAAAGCAGCTGAAGAGCTTCTTGAACCTGACATCCCCGTACTGAGTAAACCTGTCCCAAAGTTGACCCCGCCGGAAGAAAAGGCTGCTCTAGAACCTGAGAAAATACTGCTTCCTGGGGATAAAAAAGTGGGGAAGGAGGGTCGTTTGGAAGAAATAGAAGAGAAACCCTCGGCTGCAGAGGAGAAGCCTATCTTATTGCCAGAAGGGAAATCTATACTGCTGTATGGCGGGGCTGCTGCGGTAGCTATATTAGCTGTAGCGGTGGGAGTAGCGCTGGCGCTTAGGAAAAAGTAACGGAGCTCTCTTGAGGAAGAGAGGGGAGAGAGAAGAGAGCACCACCCAGTTTTTTTTAGTTGTGTTACCTAAAGGTTGAGCTGCCTGCTGTTTAATTGGACATTTGAGTAACTTAATGGTGATGGGGGGAGGCCATTCAGTAAGCCTCCGGCTGTGGACAATCATGTTTTTAGTAGAATTGGGGGTGGGGACTGGTTTTTCCTGATTAAAGTTACAGGGGTATTTTTAAAAAAAAAAATCTAAAAAAATTCTACAAATTTAAGAACTGAAGTGCAGGTGCTGAAGAAAGGGGGTGCTCGTACTTGTGGAACTGGAACAGAGAATCCCCAGGGGAAGGGGAGAGCCAGCTGCTGCCAACCCCTGCAGATTGTGGCTTCTCAGACTGACCGCTATTGCAGCTGTGCTGTCTTGTCACTTCCCGTCGCGCCCCCGACCCCCCTGTCCCCCCCAAGCCCTCCCAAACAAATGTTAGCCAACCCACGTCCTGTAGCGAGAGGCTGGGTCTCCCTTTTGTCTCGGCTTCCTCTCAGGTACAGCACTGCTCCCCCTAACCGCGCAGGTCCTCCTAAGCCCCAGTGGGAGAGTGCTTATTCTTACCTCTTTGCTCACACTGGTTCTGGCCCATGACACTTACCGGAGCCCCATCCTGTAAAGATGCTGCTGCTCTGTAGCTGTGTTATCTCTGAGCATCCCGGTGTCCCTGGGGGAGAGGTGCAGCCTGCGCGGCTCAGGAGGGTGGGAGGGACACACCGCTGTTTGCTGGTTTGAGAATCCACGTGCTCCCTTCTGGCTCAGCTCACTTCGCTGCTGCCCTCAAGGTACCAGAGATGCAGAGCTCACGCTGGACATTCTGATCGGTACCCTGATACCGGGGTGTATTCAGCAAAGATGTGGCAGCGCTACATGGAAGCGAGGCTGATGCCTCCCGCGCAATTCCGAGGTTGAACGCTGTGCTGTCCCGTGCCACGCTGCAGCCCGCACCATCTCTCCCGGAGTCTGTTTAGTCCTAACTTGGTCTTGGCTCTGACCGAATCCCAGATACGTAAAGCAATGGAGTCTAGTAACTGAGCATTAAACATCTCTCTCTGCCTGTCCCTGAGGTGACCCGGCGTGTTGTTCAGTGCGAGTTCTCTTGTGACACTGCAGCTGTCACTGGCTAAACGTGCAGTGACACGATGAGAGTGTTGCCTCAGCCAGAAAGGAGTCACACCCTGTTCCTGCAATCACACCGCTTCGGCTGTGCACCAAGACACCTTTTAAGCCTCACCCCGCGCACTAGTTACATCGGATCCCAGCGTGCGTGTTGGCGCCTGTCCGTAGCCGTACAGCAGCTCTGTGGGCAGGACCTCGAGCTCCTCCCGGCACAGCCACTGATGCGGCTTCTCTGTGGGTTTGTGCAGGTGCTGTGGCTGGGGACAGCTGGAGGTGGGTGAACGGGCAGCTGGGCTGGTGGGAGCTTAAGGGCAGCTCGCCCTTCGTAGAGCACAAAGACGTGGTACTTTATGTTGGCATAACCTCACCTAGAGTGTGGCTCCTCATGAGCCTGTTGGTAAGTAAATTACCTGAGAATAGAGAGAGCTTAGCACATTTGCTATCGTAGGGTATTCTTACTACATTTTCCTATCCCACCCCATCCCAGGATGCTGGGACAGCGGTAAGAACCTGGTGGATTCTGAGGGATTTTTCTGTGTGTGTGTGTGTGTGTAAGCTTTTTTGAGAGTGGATTTTTTTTTTTTTTTAAAGAAAACGTCTTGGATTTTGAACTTGAGTGTGTGATGTTGAATACTGAGAGTGAGGAGTGTCCTGTATGTACTGCTGCTGTGGGCCGAACTCAGGCGCTCTGGAGATCGGGACTTTACAGGTGCCCGTTGATTGCTCCTGTGCTGTGTACAACAGGTAGCAGGTTGGCCTTAACACCCCCCCACCCCCCCAACCAAACCAACCCAGTCACCATGTCGCAAAGTGGAAGCGATTTGATTTCTTGTTCTTTTCACCATTTCCTGATACCCTGTGGTACTCTCATTGCTAGGCTGTGCCCAGAACAGGTCACTGGGACTCCCTCACACCCTGGACTCCAGCAGCTGCCTTCCCACCACCCTACTTCCCCTCGTGTGGAGGGAGGCATCTCTCTGTGGGCCACAGACAGCAGAGCAGTGGTTATCAAGTGACAAGACCTGTGCGATTAGCTGGGTGGGGTGGTGGGGCAAGGGCTGCTGTACTGCCTGGCCCACGGGGCCAGGCTGCCCCTCACCTGCTCCTTTCTTCTCCAGCCAGTCTTAAGCCAGCCTCCAGCAGCTCCTTACTGAAGGTGATGCACCTGCCTTTGCCCTCACCCTTAGCCAGAGGTACCCACACACTGCACACTCAAGCAGCAGTGGAGTTTTTGGACACCGCATAACTTGTGTACAAACTGGGGTGGGGGGTGCTATGTGCTCTTTTAACTGTTCTTCCATGCATGGTGGTTTCAGTAGTAGCGTGGGATATGGGTACAGGAGAGGTGAGAATAAAACCACCCTGGCCAGGGAAGAAAGTGTGGGTAGCCCAGGGGAGCATGAAATACAGAGTATCTTTCACATGCAGGAGTCAGAAGGTGGCAGTGAGGAGAACAAATGACTTTGTTAAGCGTTTCTCTGGCAGGGCACAAGCCTTGAGTATCTGGTGTGTTGCTGTGTTTTACTGGTGCATTGGCTGCACCACGTGCGTGTGGTGGTTGCTTGGTCCCTTCTTGCTACACTTCCCAGTTTAGGGGCTTGCAGATTTGACAAAGCAGCGAGAATTTCTGGCCTCTCCTGCCTCCCTTTGCCTCCCCTTCCCCACTGTCCACGATTCAGAGAAATTATCTTGTGTCTCTCTCTTTGGGAACACTCCATTACCTAAATGGCCGGTCATGGACTTGGATTCTGCTGAATTTGGTGTCCTGTGACCAGCAAAGGTGGGAAAGCTCAGATGACAGCCTTCTTTCTCACAGACTAGAGTGCCAGGCTGCTTGCTCTGTTAGAGGCAGGATGTAGAACGTATAAGGTTGGCTGGTTGGGTTCCCCCCATCCCCTTATTGTCAAGTAATTTTAAACTGCAGCATCTAATTACCCCTGCAGGGTAATTAGGTGGGAGAAAGAGAGGTGTGATGCAGCCTCTCTTTAGTGGATTGCTTGCAGCTGGCAGAGACAAGGCAGTAACTATATACTTACGAAAGGGCATATAGAATTACTCTCACTTGTGTTGCTTATCCCCTTCCCAAAAGTGCCTCAATATCTGTCCTCAAGTGGCCTGTACCTTAACAAAGTATCTACCTTAGACCCATTCTTTCTCCCCTTTATCCCTGTCTGCAGCACACCCTAAAACTGAGATGCTAAAACAGCAGAGGTGTGGAGACACAGTCAAGTGTTAGGTACTTAAGGGGCTCCAGGGTGTAGGGCGCTGAGCAAGGAGCTGTCAAGGAAAATTTGGCTTTCACCACGAGGTGCAACTTAAATTTCAGTTCTGCTTCACTTGAAGCTCTGCTCACTTGTGGCTGGAGCTGGGCAAGGGCCTTCTTCAGCAACCACTCCTGGTATGAGAGGCTTTGAGGAGACTGAAACCCTCTGTTGCATCAAAAGCCTGAACCCCAGGCAAAGCCCCATGCCTGCTCCACGTAGCTGCAGTGTGACAGCCTGTGGGACTTCTCTCCTTCTGCAGCCTTTCAGCTTCAGGGGGTTGAAGCTACAGGGCTGTAGTTGGCACAGCAGCACCGAGCTGCCCAGCTGGGCACACAGAGAGGCAGCTTGGGAACTTCAGATTCTGGTTCTCATCAGGCTTGGGGAACACAGAGTAGGGATGCTCAGGGTGGCAATTTGGCTGCTGGGAAACTCTGAAAATAACTTGCATCTAAAATAGAAGATCTGGCCCAAGGAGACAAGCAAAGAGGCACTTCTGCAGCCTTCTGCTCCATCAGCCAGGTAGCTGCCTGCTCCAGGGACTTGGTGGCTGGCACAGGAGCCCCTTGCCCAGAGCCACAGGCTGCAGCACATTCTGTTGGGTGCCACACCTGGCCCTGCACAGCAGTTCAACTTCCGGCAGGAGTTGAAGTGCCTGTTGCCATGGTGGGTGCAGTTGGTTGTTCTCTTTGCCTTCTGCAGAGGAAATTGACTATTACAGGCACCCATCCTTGCTGTTTGCCAGGGCTTGATTTTTCTTCTCCTGGCTGGGGGCTGTGCTCAGGCATCTGCTACTCGAGGGGCAGCTAAAAGCCATGGTGCCGAGTGCTCTTGCATAGGGCAAGGTCTGCTGTCAGAACCCTGCTTCCTTCCTCTTCATGTAGCTCTGACCACAGCTAGGCTAACACTTGGGTTGGTATTTTTAAACTAAGCACTGCTTGCTAATGGTCACAAGCATCAAGTTCCATGAGTACCAAGCAAGGGTCTGGTCTCCCTTCATGTTAATGACTGTAGTAGCAGAGTACCCTGTGGGCCTAAGCTTTCCCCCATTCCCCAGCAGCTGCAGCAGTAGGGCAGTACTAGCAAACCCTCATCAGGTACCTGTTCCTATCCTGGCTTCAAAACAAAATTAACAAATAGAAGTGCTTCTGACAACAGAGTCACTCCACCACTGAGCCAGAGGAGTCTCCTGCTGCACAGCTGGGGAGGTTAATTACCAGACTCTTCTGCTGTGACAGGCATGGGGGCAGAAGGGTGAACAGAGCCCCAGCCCTCAGCAGAATGTCTCATTCCAGGCATAGAACGTGCTGAATGTCAGCTCTCCCCTGTGCATCAGCTCCAAGGGGAGCAGGCGCCTGCCACGGTCCTGCTGCTCCAGCAGGTTACACAACAGGCAGGCCTGTCCCAGAACAGGGAGCACTGAGGCACAGTATCTGCTGTTCCTGCTGAAGGCAGGTGGGCATGACAAATTGGGCTTGGCCCACTTGATCTCAGTGCTAGCAAGGTTACATGAACAGTGTTGCTCTGACTCCAGGTACATACCTGTGCTCCACATGTAAGCACTGTATTACTATAAAAAGTGGGGGGTGTGTTTGAAAGATTTAAGCAGCACCAACCTGACTGCAGTAGAGCCAGGGCTCAGGCCCACAGCAACAGTGCTGGGTGTGTAGCTGAAGTAGTATGCTGGGCACTGAAGGGGTCAGCTGTAGTGTTACCAATACATCCAAGGGAAGCACAGCATCACTCAGCTCCACCCCCTTGCATTAAATCAGTGTCACTTTTCTTCCTACTCAGAGCTGACCCCCTCTCAGTCTCATCAGTAGGCTAACTTGCTTCCTCCAAGCTAGAGGTCTGTGGGCATGCTATAGAAGTGGGGGAGCTACAGTTAGCTTCCAGTGGAAGCTGCATTTGATCTCCCTGCAGTATCTGCAGGGGAGGGAAGGGACGCTTAGACAAGCTGCAGAGGATGCACCTCACTGCTCCACCTTAGGGGGCCTTCTCCCCCTTTTTAAGTTGCAGCATAAAGCTAAACCCCACTCAGACCAAAAAAGAGTGCCACTAGATTTGTGACGTAGCAAAGACAAGTGGGACTGACTCTGAAGCATTAGGGGTATCTTCTGCTGGGCTTCTGCTTGGTGTAAGCAGGCAGCAAGGGACTGCAGGGTTTCACATTCTGTTCAAGAGGCTGCCTGGGGGAAGAGACCCTGACTGGTCCTCAAGTCACCCATGATCCAAGGAAGTGGTCATGTGTTCCTTTTAATATGCAAGCGCAGCCCTTTTGGGAAAACTGTCTAAAGCTTCTTGTGCCATTTGGTTAATAAAAAGTGTTTCCACCTTTAAAAGAAAGTTATTTCCAGCTTCATTGTTCCAAATTCAGGTGAAGTGAAGGGGTATGTACATGTTCTCCCTCTGCTAACAGGACACTGCTGTAAGACCATGCCCCCAGGTTGCACTTTAATAAATGGTACAGTTTTCAAAACCCATGTGTAGTGTGCTTCTGTGCTGCTCCCCTCCCTGGCCTGGTGCAGGCACTGAAACAGAAAAGCCCTTTTACTTACACAAGGTTTGCTCATGCAGGGTACTGTCATCTCACACATCCACCTCTGCCAGCAGCATCTGAGGAACACTGGGGTACTCGCACAAAGAAGTGACAACAAGAGTCCGGGGGCAAGTGGCATCAGAGCTGTATTGCCATGAGAACTAAGACTTTTATTTAAATTAAAAAAACCCCCACAAAATATTTACATCCTCCCAGAACTCTGAGGCAGCTGGATCACAGGTGAAGCCTTTGCCACCTTGTGCATGGTATTACAGGTATGTATCAAACAACCTGAGCCCAAGTTCACTGAACCTGAGATATGAATGCATTACTGCTGTAAGAGATGCCAGGTATTCTTCCCGATCCAAGGGATCTTTATAGCAAAACATCTGAAAGCTAAACACTCTTCCTCAAGCATATCCAGGTTGTATTATTCCCTGAAATAATTGCCCCTGTACCTATCCCTGCCTTTATAGTTTGCTGTTCAGTTTTATTTTTCAAGCAGCAGGGATTTATGGCATTTTTACTTCAGCCTTCCCTGGCTCCCTAAACACCCCAACACCTCCTCTGGGGTCATCTTTCCCTGCCAGCTCTCCACTAAGATAAGCCTGATTATTTTTCCCTCCCTCCTCCATGACCTGTGCCTACTGATGCTTTCCTGGGAACAATTAGCACCCAGCATGGCTCAGCTGCAGGGCTAGGAAGACAGTAACTAAAGCAAAATGCTACAGCTCATCAGAAACATTACTGAGAAGGCAGGCTCCGTGCCCATGGCTCTTCCTCTGGAGGCACAGGCCAGGGTCTGCAGAAAGTCTGCTACTGCTAAGACAATAAAAAGAAGAAAGCTACTGTAAAATGAGAGGGCAAGCACTACTCCTTACTTGGCAGAGCTGGCACGCAGCTCCCTACCATTATTGCTGTGCTAGTCTATAAAAGCCTACCTATGCAGCTCTGCCTTCGCTTTCACCGCTGTATCTAGAAGTTAAGATCAGAACAAGAGTAAAAAGTCTTTGGGAGTCCACAGGCTCCACACCGAGGGCTGGAGAGCTCACTCACGCAGCTGCAGGAGAGAAACAGAACCAGAGTTAGCAGCAGAGCCCCATGCCTGCCCACCCGAGGCCTGGCAGCAGCGCCTCTGCCAGCCCTGTGGCAGCTCTGCCACCTGCTGTGCCACAGCTGCCACTACCCCTCCAGATCCCTCAGTACTAGCAGCAGGCAGAGGGCTGGCACCAGCAGCCCCAGGGGAAGAGCATGGGGCAGGCCCTGGTGCCCAGCTCTACCTCCCCCCAATACCACCACACTGGAGTGGGCAGCCAGCAGCCCTCAGCCTGCCCACCCTGTGCTGCACTGTGGGCCAGCCTCACACACACCAGTGACAGGTTGAGGTAGCTTAGCTCAGGGGTGACAAGTTGAGTGACAGAGAGGACAGTGCCAAAGTGACACTGCACAGTGACACTGCCTTGCTGCCAAGGTGTTGCATGAGACAGCTGCCCAGTTTTGTGACACAGGGAGAGCTGGGCCCCTCTGCAGGTCACTGCCAGCACTGTCTGTGGCAAGGACGCAGCGTGGGGGTGCCCCACAGACCTGCAGTACCCCACATCTGGGTTGCCACTATTCCATAGGGTGGCAAGATCAGTGTCCTGACCACTCTCAAATCTCACTCCCAAGTACCACCTGCTCTTGGTACACATGTGTATCTCCCTGTGTGCTCACAGGTGGGGGGATTTCTTCCTCTCCCCTCCCAACAGGTCAGGGCCTGAAGCTGGGGCCAGATGTCCTATGGCCTCACCCCACCTTGATTGCTAGCCCCACCTATCCCTCAGCTCCAGCTGAGAACAAGGATGAAGCTGCCATCCCCCATTTGACTATTTCCCCTTTGGCCATTTCCCATCACCTGGTGCTGTTTCTAAGGAGCCTTCCCCCAATTCCAGCTCTGGTGAGCCCTACAAGGCAACAGTACATTCCCAAATGTCTGGGCCTGAGGTAATACAGCCATCTGACCTCAGGTCAGGCTCTCCTTGAGGGCATCATTAACCTGCATCTGATCTACACAGCAGGGGGAATAGGAGCAATCACATCTCTTCCTACCGATTAAGTATGCTCTGTTCACCGGCTGCCATGAGAATGGGGCAAGCAGAAGCTGTGACACATACCCCTCAAGCCCCCCTCCCTCAGCACATGAGCCTTCAGTGCTCTGCAGGGACCGACATCCCCTTCTGGCCCCTTCCATAGCCCCACAGGGAAGCCTGGAGGCAACAGGCAGCTCAGAGCCAGGCCACCCCCTGCAAGTGTTTGTGCCAGTGAAGCAGCTGGCTGTGACTCACACCAAGCTGTCTGGTAGCACTCACCATTCTGACAATGTAGTTGTGGAACTGCTGGTTGATGTAGTTCACCGTAGTGCTGAAGACACGCTGTAGGAGGGAGGGCATGGTATTTGCAATTTTTTTAGTCAAGACCATTGCTAGCACCAACATGGCCTTCTCCTGCTCCATGTCTGAGGGGATGGCACGTGCAAGCCTTTCCACTGCCTCTGACATGCGCTGGGTTATCTCCTGTGTGGAGGGAAGAGAGATCTCAGTGCAACAGCTGTGGGGGAAAGGGGTCTCAGCACAGCCTGCCAGCATGCTGCTGGCAATTGCTGACCTTGTTCTAATGCCTCACAGGACTCTGCTCCCCTTCCTCCCAAACACAGCACCCTGCTTGTCACACACCCAGCCTGATGGCTGAGCTCAGCCACTCAAGACAAAAAGAAAGGGAGGCAACACACAGATCTCTGGAAGATTTAAGTAGCGCCTTATGCATTTAGGGTGCAACAGCCCCCCTGCTCCCCAAGGGTCTGCACCTAGCCTGCCAAGTCCTGAAATGGCACAGGAATCCTGAGGCTCCCAGGAAAGGGCAACCCACCTCAAGCACAGGGAAGAACAGGGTACAAACTTAGGTGGGGGGCTGGCAAGAAGGCAGAGAGAATTTCACAGAAAAGCCTTGGGCACAGAGGCAGGTGGTGTCCAGCCATGAAACACTGCCTTGCTCCAGAGAGCAGGGGAAGGCAGTTTCCCATAAGGGACAGTGTGCACACTAAGCTATGTTACTGGTAGGAGAAAGCAAGGCCTGCCTGGTCAGAAGTCTGGTTTGTTTCAGTCTTATCAAAGACTAAAAGGTTGGCAACACATCCTGAGGCCTGAAACTTAACTTGATGGAGAACAAGACAGAAGTGGAGAATGATCAGATGTTGCTGGCATCAGTTTGTACAGGGTATAAACCCTATTAGAAAAACTCATGCCACAAAGACAAAGAAGATTGTTTGAAGTCATTAAATCCTGCCTTTTCAGCAAGAAGGTGGACCCTCAATACAAAGGCAACATTAGCTTATAGAGCATAGGAAACTTCACCACAAGCAGAGAAAGCAGAACAAGCCAGAGAGCCCCAGTTATCTTGAAGATGCCAAAAAGGATGTGAAGCAAAACCATGGTTCTTGATCCAGATTTTGATCCAACCCTTAGAAAGAAAAAGGGAGGCATGTCAAACAGAAGGGACCTCAAGCTCTGCTTCCCTTGCAGAGCAGTGAAGACATGTTAGATCAGAATCACAGAATTGCAGGGGTTGGAAGGGACCTCAAGAGATCATCAGGTCCAACCCCCCTGCCAAAGCAGGTTCCCTAGCTCATACTGCACAGATAGGCATCCAGATGGGTCTTGAATATCTCCAGAGAAGGAGACTCCACCACCTCCCTGGGCAGCCTGTCCCAGGGCTCTGTCACCCTCACTGGGAAAAAGTTCCTCCGCATGTTGGTGTGGAACTTCCTGTGCTCCAGCTTACAGCCATTGCCCCTTGTCCTGTCCCCACAGACCACTGAAAAGGGGCTGGCCAATTCCCCCTGCACCCCATACTTAAGATATTTATAAACATTGATTAGGTCCCCCCTCAGTCTTCTTTTCTCCAGGCTGAACAGCCCCAGCTCTCTCAGCCTTTCCTCATAGGACAGATGTTCCAGGCCCTTCATCATCTTCGTAGCCCTTCTCTGGACTCTCTCCAGGAGATCCCTGTCCTTTTTATACCAGGGAGCCCAGAACTGGACACAATACTCCAGGTGGGGCCTGACCAGGGCAGAGTAGAGGGGGAGGATCACCTCCTTAGACCTGCTGGCCACACTCCTCCTGATGCACCCCAGGATCCCATTGGCTCGCTTAGCCACCAGGGCACACTGCTGGCTCATAGCCAACCTGTCATCAACCAGGACCCCCAGGTTCTTCTCCACAGAGCTCTTCTCCAGCAGGTCAACCCCCAGCCTGTACTGATACATGTGGTTGTTCCTCCCCAGGTGCAAGACTTTAGATGCTGGGCCAGGGTCTACATCACATCTATGGTGATGAGAACAGCTGCATCAGAGGTGGAGATACCACCTAGAGGGGCCTTCACAGCAGGCCACCCATCCAGGCCAAAACCCACTGCTACTCCCAACACTGACAGCCTGAGCACTAAACAGTCAGGGCACCAAAGGATCTTATTACTTGCCACCTCTTCAGTGTTTAGTAACAAGGACAAGTCAAGCTCCTGGCACTAACACTGCTGCTCATCCTGTGGGCAGAACTTCAGCAGACATGCAGGACTCAGCACCAAAGCCCAAAGATCTTAAGTACAAATACTAAGCCTTATCCAGACAATTGATTTCCCCAGATAAGGTAGTGGGCCAACACAATGAGGACAGAGTGCCTCTGAAAGTCAGTCTCCACAGCTACCCAATTCCTGCAGGAAGGAGATGAGCCCAAGGAATCCAATCTGAAGGGCAACAGCTGCCACAGGACACAGCATTCCCTCTAACCTATCTCTAAAGGTAAGGGTTGGGCTGAATTTTAAGGTTGCAGTAATTAAAGCAGCAGACTAGCAAAGATGCAGATGTTGCAAGCTTGTGGCTTCAGAGTCACAGCAGGAAGGATTCACAACATATAAAAGAGGGACAGCTACTCAGGTGGCTTTGTCACTCACCTCTGCAGACAGGTTCTCATTCAGGAAGTGCTGCACTAGATCATTCACTGCTCTTGCTTTGATTTCTTTATCAAACTGGTCTCCGATCTCCGCGAGCTGAGCGGCGATGATCCGGACCACTTCATTCACCTCCTCCTCAGACACTGCCAACACAGCAGGAGTCAGGGCACAGGCTGCAGGCAGACCAGGGGTGGTGCAGGTGAGCTGACCCACAGCACCTTGTCCCTCTCCATTAACAGCCTCCTCCCCAGCCCAGCCCCAGTCACAGCACACTCAACACAACTATACACACTACAGCTCCCTTGCACACACTCAACTGATTTACTACTGACAGTGTGCAACTGGGGTGTCCTTTATCTGTATCTTAAAGTGCAGCCTCACCCTGCCCAAAAAAGTCACTACAGGGAGGCTAGAACATCTCCAACCAAGATTTGTAGAAGACAGCTACAGCCAACACCCTGTCTAGAGAAGGGAAGTGAGAGCACATCACAGTTTTTATGTGACTACTGTCAGGAATACAGCATCTCCTAGAGTCACCAAATGCTTCAGGCTGGAAGGGACCTTGAAGGTCATCTAGTCCAACCCCCCTGCAATGAGCAGGGACATCTTCAATTAGATCAGGTTGCTCAGAGCCCCATCCAACCTGGCCTTGAACACTTCCAGGAATGGGGAGTCCACCAGGTCTGGGCAACCTGTTCCAGTGTCTCACTGCCCTCACTGTAAAATAGGACTCCTTTACATCTAGTCTAAGCCTACCCTCCTTTAGTTTAAAAACATTACCCCTTGTTCTGTCTCCTGCTGGAAAAGCTTCCCATTGTCACTAGGGGCACCAGACCTACACAGATTTGTATGAGGGAGGGCTATTTGCTCATCCTCACCCTGCTTAGGTTGAAGTCAATATGTCAGTTGACACATCCTGATGAAAGGGCAACAGCCACCCTGCAGATGGCTAGTGGAGCAGGAACAGCACCAGAAAGTTTCTACCACACCAGTAGAGCAGAAAGGGATTCACCCAGTACCACAACAGGAGTTGTTCCAAACTCCTAGCCCAAGTGCTCATATTCCTGAGGAGCAGTCTGAGGCCCAGCATCACATTCCCTGAGGATGAGGACAGTGAGCATCAGCACCGGCTTTGTCACCCTCATCTGATGAGCTGCAGGATGCGTGCTCTAGAAACCCAAGGGAAGATGAGGTGCTAGGCATTCACTGCCTTATCTAAAATTCCAGCCAGCACCACCACCAGCCACACTGAAGTTTCTCAAGGGAGAAAACATCACTCCTCTGAAAAAGACCAGCACCAAAGATGGTAAAAGGAAGCCACAACTTCCAGAGAAGCATGTAGGAAGGAGAGAAGAGCACTCACCTGGCTCACCATTCTGCAAGTGGCCACTTCGATTGCCATCAGTCTGAAGTTCCACCTCCTCCTCCTCACAGTAGCTGTCTCTGAGGAGGGACACAACCCCCTGGCCTTGCAGAGACTGCAGCTGGTCTCTGAACTTACAGTCAGGGGACGCCTCCAGGAAGGTGTACAGCAGCACGTGCTCCATCTGGACAGACCTGTTGATCTTAAACACAAGAAAGACTGTTGAGCCCATGCCCAGCCTCACTCAAAAGGCACACACACATGCTGTTTTCCAGCCCTGAACTCATTCTTCTGGCCTCCTTTGGGCATCCTAGACAGCACTACCCAGGGAGCCCATGGGACTTCAGCACATGCACACTAACTCCTGAGTGTGTACCCACACAGAGAAGGCAAATGGTAGAGGACTTCTACAAGCCTGTAGTAGAAAAGCCAGCTCACCTTCTCCTCACAATTCCAGCTATAGCAGTGACAGCTGATGAGAGCTCCCCTTTTAAAACAGGTAGTTATTCACCAAAACCCACCCACTTCCTCTACTTAAGAGATCTATGCTTGGAAGGTTTATACTCTCCTTGTTAGGGAGTTGGACATTGTACACCCTGAGCATAATGAAGCCAGCAGCTCCCCATTTAAAGGTAATCAGAGCATAGCAGTAACAAGGTGGGAAACAGAGATAACAGATAGCATCAGCCTGCAAAAAAACCCTAGGGTTCATATTTCTCCTCCTCCTTCAAAGGGATCAAGACTAGCTCCATAATAAGACTGTTCAGCTCCCTGTAGAGCCAAGCAGCTGCTCACAATAGTGACAGTGAGATGGCAGGTCACTGGTGTCAGTATCACCTATACCAGCACATTCACCCCCAGTAAGCAGGCACAGGCTGCCTCAGCAGCCACACACCCTGCAACCTCCAGCAAGGGGCACAAAGCACCCAGATTAATTTGTCTGGGGAAGTCTGCAAGGCAAGAGAGGCTGTGTTCTACTGGGCCCATAACCAAGGCCTCTCTGGAAAAGTCTGTCCAGTAATTTTAGTTAAGCAGCTGAGGGAGCAGGAATGAAGTGAGACAGTCTTTACTCTGGTATGCAGACTGCTTCCCGATAAAAGTGCTTGGTCATCACTGGAACTACAGGGAATGAAGGCTGAAGTAGAATGGTTTCTCCTGCCAGCTGCATAGGAATCAGTACGTATCCAGGATGAACCTGGCAATATAAAGGGAGTTTCAGTTACCTCTTACAGGTGGTGGTGCAAGGCTCCACTCCCTGTCTCATAGCCATGTCAGTAATACCACATGAGACCCATATTGCCTAGGCAACAGCAGCAAATTTGGGACAAATGCATAAGAGCAATTAAGGACAGGTTGTTTACTTGAGAGAAGAGAAAGGGAGGAACAAAGACAAAAAGGAGTGCAGAAATGGAAGGAAATAGAGACTAAGGTATATGATCAGTCAGAGATCAACAGAAGGCACATCTTTCATCACCTGAGCAGTGAAGCTCACTGGTGACCCAAGCTCAGAGACCAGTGGTGATCCCCCTGAACAACCCACTGGACTAATCAGGTTTATCTTCAAAAGAGCTTGTGTGAGGGCAGAGCAAAGAGGGTTGTAACTGTACCCTAACACTAGGTGGGGCGAGAAGGACGTTACACTTCAGTAGCAGTTTAATGTAGCTAATGAGATTTCAGTGCAGCAAACGGCTCTGGAGTTGTGATTAATACAGCATAAAAAAATAAACTATTCACATTGGTGTGTATTAATTTGGTTTTTAATTTATTAGTTTTAGTTACTTTTGGCTTAATCAATGAACATATTAGTCTCTTAAACAGCTACATCTCCAGCCTGCAGTTTAAAGGGAGGAGTACCACAGTGGAGGTAACACAGAAGCTGACCTAACTAGTTCCATCCTCTTTGTCTGTATCCAGGACGGAGGGGAGCAGCACTGTGGCCCAGCAGTAACTCTGAGGATGAGAAGGACACAAGCCAGCACTCTGAGGCAAGTCAAAAAAGTGCACAAAACAACCACTGATCATTGTGAACCACTCACTTCAGTCATGTTTGACACTAACCTGCTCCATGATGGCTTCAGGGACAGAGCAGCTCTTAACTCTCTGCTTCAGACCAGAAGTCTGTGCCCTGCAAGAGAGAAAAAGAAAGAAATCCCCATAAGCCCACACCTTGCAGCAGCACTCATGGGCCACATCTCTCCAAGTGACCTTTCTAGTGATGCATACCTGTTTCTGGCAGGTGCTGCCTATCACACACTGCCAGTCATAAAAACAGCCAAGCAAAACCACAACTGCTCAAGCAAGAAGGGCTCTGTCTGTGTGAGGGGCATGAAACGCCTTCCTGCCAGACACGTGGAAGACAGTGGAGCAGTTTGACCTACAAACAGGGCTTTAAAGCCAAGAGGTGGTTCCAGGGAAGGGAGGGACAGCCTTTCATAGTGCCAGAGGCTGGAATGGAAAGCAGTGTTCTCAGGGGAGTTCAGAACATGCTGCTGTGCATGCAGATGCAAGCAGCTCGAAGTGAAACACACAGATGACACTGCGACATCTGCAGGACTGCAGGTGTGCCTCCCCCACTCCCCATGCAGAGACATGTGTGTCCTCAGGCATATTTCAATACCTTCTCTACAGATATCTAGAGATTGATAAAGTTGGATCAAGTGCCAAAGGCAGGAGCACAACCTCCCCAAGACTCCAGGAGGCCTACTAGGAAGAAGAGAGAAAACAGGACCAGGTCACAAGCTCCTCTGCTCCCCTGGGACATGCTCAGGGCTGACAACCCTTTGCCTGCCTTGCAGCTGGGCAGTGCTTGAAGACAGAAGCATGCAGGGAAGGCAGAGAGTATGATACAGAGGGGAATCTCCCTCACCAACCAAAAAGGGGAGCTGCCCAAGCAGCCAGACCAGCAGCCCAAATGGTCTCATCTGGGACAGGAAGTCCCAGAACAAGAAAGATGCAAGAGCAGCATGGCAAGCACTGATAACACAAGGCTGCCTAACACATGCCAAGGCAGGGAAGATGGAAATCCTGCTTGTGAACTTTGCATCTGCTGCCTGAGATGAACCAGTCTTAAATGCACACAGCAGTCTGTGGCACAGGCTGGCTTTGAGGGCAGGGCCTGGCTGCAAGGGGCACGACCTTCCCATGAGAACTTCTTCACCCAGGACAATAAACCTGGCTGCTGCACAGGTCTCTTCCAACCAACAGTGGGGTGAAAGCACCAAGGACTCCAAACAGATGGTCAGCTAAGCCATCAAAGACCTGGTAACACAGTACCTGTTCATGCCTCACAGCTGTGTTTTAAATAGCTCTGTGTGCTCATGGAAAAGAGGGAGGCAGTGAAAGCAGAAATAAGGGCAAATCCTGAAGGAAGCCACAGTAGCAGCTTCAAGCTACCAGGGGTTTCCCAGGTTTTCAAAGGCTTTTACAAGTCCCCAGGACCAAAGTATCATCTCAAACACATCTGAAACAAGACAGCCCACAGGCAGACTCTTAACCATGAGGTCTTATTTTCATTTAGTTGTTACATCAGAACAACAGCTTCCTAAAACATAGGCTTAAGCCTTTACTACTTGTGGTTTTTCCCTGTTCTGTTCAAATCCCTATTGTTGCTACTCACCTCTACTGTAAAGACTGGGCTGCCTGGGGAGAGTGCAGTCCTCTGTCCTCTTCTCTGGGACCTGACAGGGCTCTGAAAGTGGTCAGGGTGACCCTTCTCCTGGGCTTCACTTCTCTGGAGGAGAGAGAGATGTTAGTTCAGGTTGGAGAACTTCAGCCAGAATCCCCAAGATTGAGGAATGTGGGAATTTAGCATTGAGTCTGTGGCAGGACCTTGGCTTTGCACAAACTCCTGAGGAGTCACCCACACCAGCAATGCTCCTGCAGGCTAGGCAAAGCCCCACTCTGCACCCACTTTGTTTTCTTATCTAGAATTTCCTTTCAATTCCAAGCAATTTGGCCTAAACCCAAGGTTTTCATGTTACATCTAGTAAATGGGATATCCTCTGGTAACTCCTGCTGAGTTAAACACCACTTCCTGAACCATCATGGCTTAGACCACAAGAAGCCTGAAGCAGTATCAAGCCTCTGCTACCCACATCCCATTTGCCTTGGAATTCAGGCTCAGCAACCTTCTTGAGCTCTACCAGTATCACCACCCCCACCCAGCTCTAACCTATCCCAAAAGCTTCATGTGGGGCCACAGCATTGCTCTACAGCTGGTCAAACCCACGCTGGCTAATTTGGACTGGCAATAGGCAGCCAACTTTGTAACAGGAGTGCAGGCCAAATAAATCTCCCCATCTTTCAGGGTGCAAGAAGTTGCACCACCCTGTGTTCACACCACGCTACATATGTGGAGGGGCAGATGTTCCCCCCCCTTTCAGATGGGGGTGTGATGCAACACAAGCTGCTACAGCTGCAAGTTGCACACAAGTGGCCAGATGTGCTGGTGAAAAAAGCTGAGTAGCACCACAGAAACCTTACAGCAAAGCCTCTTCCACCAAAACCTCCCCAAACTGTGCTAGCATGACCTACTTTCTCACTGGTGAGAATCCCAGGAAGTTGTTGGAGAGCAGAGTGAACAGTCAAGTAAACAGGTTAAAACATCAGCCTGCAGAGGGACCAATGTAGCCTTTCTTATAGCACAGGGATGGAAGGGGAAGCCAAGATACTTCCTTGGGCATTTGCCACCTGCCACACCTTCCCAAGGAAGACCCAGAGTGTGGCCTCGCAGCCCACATTCCCTGTCACCCTACCTCACAGCGCCAGGGACCTCAAGTGGCTCAGTCCAAACACTCACTCAAGAGGCAACCAAAGAGAAACACACTACTGCCTCCCCCCACTCCCTGCCTTAGAAGAGGCACAGACCATTCCAGGGAGGGAAGCACACTGCTCCATTCCCAAAGCAGAAAATACAAGTCAAACCAAACGACCCCCATCTATTCTGGGTGTGCCCACACAGCCCAGCCGGGCCCAGCAGCCTGGGTGTGTGAGTACATCATCCCCACGGGCTCACTGGCTGAGAGGAAGCTGCACAGGAAGCCTGGGCCTGTCTGCCTCTGCACCTTCCTTGCACAGATTCCTGGGAGCGTGCAGGGAAGGGACACCACCTGCCCATAGCTCTGCACACCCAAACACTGAGTTTTGAAAGCCAAGAGAGGCAGAAGGCTGTACCCTGGTTATGGCAGAAAGGTCCTCTCCAGGTGCTGGGTGCCCCACACTGGCAAGACACCTGGGTAAGAGCCTTAATGTAGGCAGAGAGGGGCTGAGCAGCCCCCTGCCCTGCCAGGGTACCTGCTGAACCCAGAGGTGATAATGGGTGTGCAGGGGAAGATACCTGCACGACCTGGGGGTTCATCTCAGCTCTATGGAGTTGGTCACTCCTCAGGGCAGGTCCACAGAGACACTGGAACACAAAAATCACCCACCACAGCTGCAAACTGGTTTGCCCATTCCTGCACATGGGCAGGGATAAGAACTGCCAGGAAGACAGAAAGAAAAACACGAAAAACCCCACTGCACTCTGCAGTACCTACATGGTAAAAATAAGACAAGGAAGCTTGAAGACAATCGTTTCATGAACTCTTCCCTTAATCAAAGGCTCACCACCCAAACAGGGAAAGTCCCTGAGGGGTTCCAACCCTCAGCTAATTAAGTTCTGCTTGGGTGGTCAAAACCACACCTGAGAACAGGAAAAAGGTTCTCTCTCACACCACAAAACTGTTCCCTACTGCTGCAACACAGGGACAACTATTTATTTTGGTTAGCTATCAATTGCAGATGCCTCAAGTTTTAGATAATTACTTTGAATCAATGCAAAGGGTTTGTATAAACACAAAGCTCCTCCTCATAAGTCAGATTCAGTAGTGGAATCTCAAACAAAAAAGTGAACCCTTAAGGAGCAGACCCCAAGCAGTCAAGTATAAACATGCTGAAAATCTAAAACTACTAGGATCCCAAAATCTTCATGATTAAGATTTGGATTAAGACATTCTGGTGGATGGGAAAAGGTATCTTATATTGGGGGAAAAAAGAATCCTTAGCTGGAGAATGAGAAAAGATGGAGATAAAGGCTACAGACACCACCTGTAAGAGTGAAACCAGATCATTTGTAAAGGTCACTTCAGGGCTGCTGAAGTCTTGGGTAAAAAAAAAAGAGGGCAATTTTGTTTAAAAAAACCCCCTGAAATACCAAGTAGCTTTAATACTTTATTCCTTTTCACATTTTCAAATACACTCAGACAAGCGAGCTGGATGTGTTAACAGCTGCTCCTGAGGAACCACTAGATGCCTTGAAGTGTTCAACAGTTAAGACTACAACCAGAGTTTTGGATCATCAGTTCTTTTCACCTTTCTTAGGAAAAAAGATGGAGGGGGTACTTTAAACACAAGTTTAGGACCCTTCAATCAGCTCTGAATATTCAGTGCAGAGTATGTCTGTTCTGACTCAGCAGTGAGTTGGGTTGGAGGGCTGCAGGAGGTGTATTCCTCTGATTAATTTTACTAAACATACATCTACCAGCCACCTGCCAGCACAGACAAGACCTCATTCTACCCCTGTACATGCCAGCTTTCACAAGCCAGAATGATGTGGATGCTTCCCCCACATCAAGTCCAAGGCAATCACAGCTCTTCGGACAGGGCTGAGTACATCCTGAGGGACAGTACACACTGGTCTCCTCCAGCAACCCAGGTCCTTCAGGTCTGGTGCCCCATCTCCTGCTTCTCCCTCTCATCCTCCAGTTGAATTGGTCTTTGAATCTTACTAGGAACTCACCAGAGCAGCTGTGGCCCAAAAATGAGGGGTGACAATGCTAACTATAATCAACAGCAAGCAGGGCCAGAATCCCCTGTCTGACTCCAGGCTGAAGGGAGAGATGGCACTGCAAGTTTGCAGGGTGGGGAAGAGGGAGAGGTAGGACCACATAACAGTTTGCACTCCATGGATTTCCTCCACACCAACCTCCCCTCCCCCATCACTGAACGGCCTCTTGCAGTTCTGGGAGGGGTGCTCATCTGCTGGAATAGTGCTATTCTCCACAGCTCCTCTGGTGATACCACACCATCTTGGGAAAAGAGGCAGCACTGGCCATACTCATGCTGGAGAAGAGACCAAACCTGGGCCTCCCTGTCATACCATTGTCACATTATGTATTTCAAGAGCACACATTTTATCTTCCCAGGTAGGCAGGTACACGTGGAAACAGTACAGCTGCAAAGCACATGAGGCTTCTACCTGCCCTAAAAGCAGCATGGGGTTCTGCTGTACCTCTAGGCACAGCAAACATTGCCAGCAGCACCCAGTGTAGCAGCAAGGATCAGCCTGTAGGGTATGGTTACCTGTTAGGGGAAAATTCTCAATAGCTCTCTCCAGGTCGCAGAATCCCTACAACAAGAGTGCTAAGACACCCTAAAAATCAGCTTTTGTCCCTTCTTCACACTTTTGTTACAGCTTCAAAACAGCTGAGCAAAGATTCCACCCCACAAAATGCCTCTGGTCACCATGGCTTTCCCTCAGATCCCTTCACCACCCCTCACAGCTCAGCCTGAGAGTCACTGATCCCAGTTGTACCAGACGCTGTCTGGGTACGAGACCAGGAGCAGAGCCACATGCCTACAGTGCATGACTGACTTGTTTAACAACTCGTCTGGATCCCGAGACAGAGCCCATACAGACACCTGGACAGACAGACAATCAGTCAATGTGCCTATTGTGTAAGCTGTCAAGATATTTATCTTTGTGGCACGTTTGAGGCAGGAGTGAATTGAAGTCTTCAAAGCAGAAACTGCCATAAAGCATCAGTGACTGACAAAGAAAGAGCTCCCAACCTGTGCACAGCTTTCTCTGCCTGGCAGCCCAGAGATAAGAACTCTATTTTTGGCAGTCAGGATGACATCATTACCAGAAGTGAAACAGCATCTATCTCCCCCACTCCTGATCTAGTGGCTCTACAGCTTGCCCCGAAGGCAAACATTTCATTGAACTGCAGACACCCTTTAGAGAACAGCCCATCATCTTACAGACAGGGAAACCGAGGCACTTTTTGTGACTTGACATTTTAAATACACATTTCAAGCTATAACCACTCCATTCTGCAGCCTTCCTTGAAAGCCTGCCACAGGCACAACTGCTTCACATAGCTAGCCATTACTAGAAAGTGAGGGAGAGAAACAGTGCCACAGAGGAGTTCCTTACTTGGGGATATTGTGAGCTGTGCCAGGCTGCAACCTGTAGCACTGCAAGTCATGCCAGTGTAAGCAATCCCCACGCTGCAGAGCCCAAAACTCCCAAAGGAATCCCCATCACCCTGCCACACAATCCTAGACTGTAAGCACAAGAGGAACTTAACAGCCCAGCTAGCAGCTGATAGCAGAGCTTGTCCTCATATTTCTGCAGCTATGGAAGAAGCCTGGCTACTCCCATGGCAGTTGCACAAGTGCTTCAGACTGAAGGTAGGGGAGGGGTGGGGCAGAGAGCATATATGCATGAGCCAAAAACAAAAAGGAAAGATAGCTATTTTACAGATGAAAAAGCTGAGATAACTTATCATAACCACAGAAAACCTGTCCCCACCACTACTCAGCCTGCAAAGAATATGCCAGCCTGTAGCAGTCCTTAGAAGGCCCCAAGACTTTGCCTCACCCAAGACCCACAGACCTCCTTTGGCAGGATTCTAGGCTTCATAAAGAAAAGCAGGGTGGTAGTGGGGGAACAGACATTGCAGGCTGCTACCCAGGCAAAGGATGCACTGAACAAGCTCTTCTGTGCACCTGTGGATGCACATACACGAGCTTCCATGTAACAGAAGTGATGGTTTGATACCACATGTTCAATACCAAAGCTATTGGCTTGATTTTCTCAGGACCTTCCCTACCTTAAGGAGCACAGTTTCCAAGCTACAGGCATTTTCCACACATTTGCCTCCAAGGGAGGATCCAACATCCAGGAGCTTCACCTCAGAAGTGGCAAAACTGACAAGCCACAGACAGAATACTCCGAGATGCCTGCAGGTCTCTGTGGCCCAGCACCAGCCAGACCCGTTCCTCAGTGACCTGCGATTCACTTGCTAGGCTTTTAGGAAAGATGCCTTGCTCGTCAGGAACCGCTAGATTGCTTAAATGCACCCCCCTTCCCGCTACTCTCAGGCAGGACGGCCAATTGCTTGAGGCAGTTAGCTTTTGTTTCTCTCCCTTTCAGCTTTAGATTACATCCTCCTTTAAGAGGTGAATAATGCCACCACCTATCACTGCAGCAAGAAAAACAACAGCAGTGTGCTCATAACATTTGACACCCAAAAATTACCTTGAAACATGACGAATACCTCCTCCTCCTCCTCCTCCCAGTTTCAGTGCACATTCATCATTCGGTGGCACCGAAACTCTAAAGGGAACGAAGACCCAACACCACCAATGGATGTTTGCCCAGCAGCCCCCTTAGCCGGTGCATCTTTAACTCTTGCTTCTTTATGCTGCCTCAGCACAGGAGTGAACAGCTCAGCCTGGGCACTGGGTACTCTCAGCTGTGTGTTTTGATTTAGAATCACACCAGTTTGACAAAGCTCTACTTTCTTTTTGAAAGAAAAGGACAGTTCTGAAAAGGAGGTTTAAATTGGCCTTTTTATCAGAGATTTCCTTCAGCCCTCTGCTGCTGCTTCACATTTTTCATGATAACATGAACTGTAGCAATCTTCTAGTTACCAGGGCAGTACTTGCACTTCTTCAGGGGAAAAACATCCAGCTTCCTTGTCAATCTTCATTTCCATGTGGCTCACAATGCTGCTGCTCAGCCCTTATGCAGCACATCAGGGAAGAAATAACACTGCCATATTACTAATTCCCTTTAAAAAAAAAAGCAAGCAGAGAAACCACAGTAATCTAAAGTTCCTATCAGATCAGCGCCGGAGGCAGCATGACAACACTGCTGTTCTTCAGAAGCCACCCTGCAGGTGCAGCTGGGCTGAAACTGAGTCAGCAGAGAGCCTGCCTCTCAAACTGCTCCAAGCTCAGCGCTGGGATCTGGATTCAGCTCACTACAGCTGGACCCAAATGGAAGTTGCACATCTCCATATTGTTCACATTTAAGAGGAAGGGGCAAAATTTGGATCTCAGCTGGCACACCACAAGTATTTTATTTTTAATTTGGGACTGATCTTAGCTCCTCCCCCCTCCCAGTGGTCAGGTGAACCCACCCTGCATTTCCTCTCCTTATAAGTATTAAGGAAATGTTTCTTCCTTTTCTAAGGACCTGGCAGGAAGAAACGGGGCAAACCCTGATGAAGAGGCCCCATCACCCTCACAAGACTGCTGGTCTTTCATAGGATGGAATTTGGACAGGCTCTGGCAAGAACTGCCATCCAGAAGACCCATGAAGTGGAACCAGATATAGTATCCATCATGCCAGCTACAGGACAACAATTTCCTCCTCATTTGAAACACACATAGTACTGTTAGCATGCCAGCAAGAACACACACATCATCCATCATCAGAAGAATCAGGAATGATTCTTCTTATTGCAACTTAGATCTGTTTCTCAGCTGAGATCACCAGTAAAGAGGAATGTAAGCCAGTGTTTTCTTTGCCTGACTGGCAAGTTCAGCAAGCAAGGAAACGGAGGAAAAATAAATTAAAATCAAGAAGATGGCTGCCTGGACACAGATGGCCACTAACAGTGGCTCTCTGCCTTTGCTTACCTTCAGGCCATATCATAAAATGGTTTGGAAAGGACTTTAAAGATCATCAAGTTCCAGCCTCCCTGCCAGGGGCAGGGACACCTCGCACTAGATCAGGCTGATCAAGGCCCCATCCAATCCAACCCTGAAGACTGCCAGGGAGGGGACATCCACAGCTTCTCTGGGCAACCTGTGCCAGGGCCTCACCACCCTCAGAGTGAAGAATTTCTTCCTAATATCTAATATGACTAGAAAATAACTCTTCTTGCACACTTGTCAGCACCAGGAGTATCTGCACTGCTTTCTAAAAAGAAGGACAAGTCTTCAGCTGCTTGCCTGTCTGCTCTGAAAGCATGTGCAATGCTGTCTCAACATCTGACCGCGTCCCTGAATTATGGGAGTGTATTTTAAACAGGCTTCCTTCCTCCTAAAGGTGAAGTGTATCACAGCTACAAACACCTCTTACATCGCTCACTCTTACAAAGCCACTATGTCCCAGAACAGGCAGGCTAAACAACAACCCCTACAAAGAAAGCCTGACACAGGTCCTTTGATAATGCTTGAACACACTGGCCCTTCAGAGAATTCTCTCCCATGTTCTTACACTGCAGCCTCCTACTCCCACCATAATTAAACTGATGAAGCCAGTGAAGAGTTAAAGTCATCTTGAAGGAACCTCTTAAGGCAGGAGGCCCAGACATCCTCAGGGACCTGAAAGAGGGAGTTGTGCATCAGGCCAGGCAGCCAAAAATGACAGTAACTCAAAGAGCATTCCTAGCCCTGATCAAAGCCTTCTGACAGCAGCTCCTCAAACACCATGAGCATAAAAGAAAGCATCATCTCTTAAACACCTCTAACAACAACACACATCTAAGAGTTATCTTCTATCGAAGAAACACAGCAGGAGCCGTTTGGAAACAGAAGCACAGAACAGTTGCTTCCAGGAACACAGGATTCCTCCTGCAGAGGCTAACCCAACCCATGCAGCTACACAAAATGCCTCAGTCCCCTGCCTCAGCATTCCACCCAGCACTGCTCCGGGCTCCCTGGCTGTAGGTGTAGGTCACCATGAAAGAGTGTCAGCTTTACAAAGAGGAAACACATGACTGCATGTGAAACAACACAAGCCATTTCACATTCAGTTTTTGCTTTAGGAGGAAATAGATTAATGCTAAAGCCCAGGAAGTGAATGTAAAAGCAAGACACAGCAGCTAGCCCATTTAAGTGGATTTGGTTTTACAGCTGTTAACTGAGGGGTATAACCACCCCCACCCCAAACTATCAGGAGCTACACTGACCAAGGAATCTATTTTCTCCTCTGAAAGGAGAGGAAACAGCCCAGTGCGTCAGAGAAACCTGCGTGCTGCCCATGCACCACAGCCTGCAGCAAGAGCATACTGGGAACTGACCAAAGGTCACTGTGCCTTATCAGGAAATGCAGCAGGTTCACGGACACTTCAACATCCCTGTGCGCAACAGCTGCACACAGCCCAACCCCTCCCGCTCCTCACGTGAGGCTAAGCAGGAGCTCTGAGATGTCCAAGGGAAGTGGTGAGCAGAATGCTGGGGTAAGAGGAGCTCAGAGCAACAATGGCACTTCTCTAGTGAGGAAGAACGGCATTACAAGTCAGTGTTGAGGTGTACAACCCTTTCCATATGCTCACAGGCAGTGACAGTCCAACTGGGGCCAGGAAGCACCCCCCATGGATAGGGTGCTGCACAGAGGTGACAGCTAGGAACGCTTTGGGGCTGAGTCACAAACAGAAGTTCCAAGTGCCCAAGGCAGCACTAACAGCACCCTAAGCCATGGGGCTGCTTAAGAGGATGAGACTGAAGGGTCCTTAGGGCAGCTGCTGCAAAGAGGGGTGCAAGAGAGACATGAGCACACCACCATGCTCTACACTTGAGCAATTGCTTCAGAAGTCGTGCAGGAAGCATTGCATGTCATCCTACCCAGGTATAAGGAGGTGCCTAATGCACACCACGGGCAGCTACCAGGCCCTGTTCCCTTCCCAATACAGTCGATGTAACAGCAGGATGTCAGGACATGGTTCACTGCAGACATTTGGTGCAAGTCAAGGCAATGACAGAAGCTTAACAGATTGCCTTGAGACCTAAAGATTGGACACTGTGACTCATCATTTCTCTACATTTTTACCCCTCCTTTCCTGCTCCAGTCTGGGTCAAAAGGAAAAAGCCACCAGACTTATAAAAAAACTCTGGGGAAGGAACCAACTACAATACATCCTGTAATTACTGATTAATTAAAAGCTGAACCCAGACCCCTGCAACCCCAAGATAAGCCATGCAAAAGCTAGCAGGGGGTCAGACTTCAAGTAGGAGCTTCGCACCTTTGGCCAAGCCATGAGTTGACCTGCCTATTTCAAAATATTTGCACGGCCTTGGCTTTGCACAGCACAGATGATAATTCCAGACCCAAAAAAGCTTGCAATCTGACAGACAGAAAGCTACAACATGGTCAGAGAAAACCAGAGGAAGGTGCTTTGCAAATAAATACCAAATTTGCAGGTAAGTTCTGCCCTTTTGCTAGCTGAGGAGCTGCTGTCTAGTGGAAACCTGCTCATCTGCACTTAATCCCCAGCAGGAGAGAAAGCCTCACACCAGGCTGATTTTCTACCCCCTACTGCTAATAGTTCCTACCCAGCAGCCATACAAAGCCAACACCTCACTCGCAGCTGCTCCTCCCCAGTTACACCAGCAGCCTTCACACCAAGCATAGAAGCCCATTAATAGCTACTACACCCCTTACTCCCTCATTCGATGGGACATGAGGGAAGTGATACCTTCCAAGTATCAGGCCCCTCCAGGAAGGTCTCCAAAGGTGGCAGTTGCTAGATTTATACATCTGCCTGCTCCCAGGTTGAATGTTTTCATTCTGTTACAGAAAGCCAGTATGTTTTATGCACCAGCTCCTCCGACTCCTGCTGAGCATGGATGACTCCTGTCACCCACAGAAAACACAATACAGCGTAAGTGAACCCTATGTGAGAGTGCTCAGTGAATACACACAAACCCGTGGCCAGCCTGCCCTAATTACACATCACAGCTCTTGGTTTTTTAGGAGCTAACAGAAGAATACCACACTGAGCACTTTTAAAAGGCCTGCACATTCTCCATAGGGGTGGTGTGCTGGGTACAGGTACACCTAACTCCCATGAGCAGATACTCCAGGTTTGCACAGGCGACACTGGTGTAGCGCAGCACACCGTTCAGCTGATGGTGCACAGCAAGAGACAGAGCTGAACTCACTTGCCACCTCAGCTGTGCAAGTGCCAGCTGGCTGAATCTGGTTGCAAGAAATCAGGAAGGCAGGAGCCCAACAAAGCCACCTAACCAAAAGTCAGTCTTCTTTTCTCCTTCTTCCTAAATTCAGCAGATATCACCAAACACAAACGGGCAGCGCAGTAAGAAGTGGAGGTTTGCATACCAGCCTTCCCTATTGCAGGGCAGCCTACCCAGAAGGCTTAGAAACAGATGTTGCACTCTGTACACAATGGAAGCTTTTTGCCTGGGCTCACCCTAAACCCTGCCAATCACTCACTTGTAATGACAGACAAGAGACCTGGAAGAGAAGGCAGGAAAATGGGAAGAGGTAGATTGCAGAAATTCAAGTGAGCAGAGAGATAAAGTGTTTCCTTTTATTCAACCATTGCCCCAGTGTTTGTGCAACACCCTCAGCAGGGAAAGATCACTGCAAAGAGTATGTGTTTCAAAGCATTACTCTATAAATGACTCTGAACAGCGTTAAACTTATTATGTAAAGAAGTTGTCAAGGAGAGACAAAATATGCACAAGAAGGCCCTCTTTTTAATTAACACGTTTTAAGATGTTACACTTCCACGGGCAGGTGAGAGCAGAGTTTCAGACTGATTAGTGACAGAAAGTTACACCAGGCAGTCGTGCCCACAAGTGGACTTTTGCAAAGAGTCCTTTGTCAACAACAACAACAAGAGAAACCCAAGAGCAAAAACCTTACAAAAAAAAAAATCAGTTTCCTGTTGGGGAACCACCGTGCTCCTTCTGCCACTAAACACTTGAACCATTTTGAAGAGAGAGAACAAGCACAGCACAGCACGACTCGGCCCAGAAACATCAAGAAATGCCAGCTTTTCCCAAAATAAGCATAGGCTTTCTGGACAAAGGCTTAATTGATTTAAATACCTCCAAGACCCTGGAACTTTTTTTTCTTTAGGTAAAGCTATAAGACGCCGTGCTTAAAAAAAGCCCCTAAAGAAGAGAACACCCTCCCAACCCCCCCGGATCCAAAGCCACTGTCACTGCAAGGTAGAAGCCATCACCTGAGCACACGCGTTAGAGAAACACCTCTCTGAGGAAGGGGACCTGCCGGCTCGGCTCCTTTCCACTCCCTGCCCCAGGCTTCGGGCAGCCACCCTGCCCCGGGCACCGCCGCTGTAAGGCCAGCGCTGCTCCAGGAAAGAGAAGGGACAGCTAAGGAGCACCTCAGCACCTCAAGAAGCGGCCGCGACCACCCAGAGCTCTGTGGAAGGGGCCGGCAAGCAGCACACACCGACCAGACTCACCGCTGCCGGTCAGCGGGGCGTCCTACGAGTCGCAGCACCCCACAGGAGCCCCTCCTCGCCGGGCTCTCCCGCTGGGGTAGCCCCTCCCTCGCCCCCCCGCTACCCGCTGGAGAGCCCAGGCAAGCACCGCTCCCTCCGAGCCGCTGCCACACCACTAACCCCTCACCGCCCCCTGCCCTCAGGCGCCCCTCCGGTCCGAAGCCCGCAGCACAGCCGGCGGGGCGGGATGCCGAGGCTCGCCAGGCAGGGCCGGGCAAGAGGGAGCCGCTACCTCACAAGCCGAGGAAGGAGGAAAGCGGGGGGCGGCCCACCCCCGAGCGGGCAGCGGAGCCGCGACCGGCGCGGCAGCCGGGGGCTGCCGGCAGCGCCACAGGGTGGGAAGCGGCGCGGGAGGCGAGGCGACCGAGCCGCCGAAGAGAAGAGCCGGGTCCGGCAGGCGCCAAGGAGCGGGGAGCGCGGGCGGGCGGAAGGTTTCCCGGCGCCAGCCAGGGGACGCAGAAGCCCCACTCGGGGCCACCGCCCGGGCGCGTCAGGTGGCGGGCGGGAAGGGTGCAAGAAGCGACGCCTTAGGGCCGCGCCGAGCGCGGGGAGCCCCGCCGCCCGGGAGCGAGCGGGCCGGGCCCGCCTCGCCAGGCCGCCGGCGCGCCTTCCCGGGGCGGGGGACACGGCACCCCCAGCACCCGCACCTCGGGGCGGAGGGGCAAGCCGGGGCGGCAGGGAGGCGCCGCAACACCCCCCGCCAGCTGCCCGCCCTGCCCTTCCCCCCCCGCGCCCAGGCGGGCCAGCGGCGCTCACGGCGCCGCTCTCTCCTCCCCTCCCGGAGGGGAAAGGAAAGGGCAGGCGCAGGCGGCGGCAGGGACCCCGCGGGGTCCTTCCCCGGAGCAGCGGCAGCGCGGGCGCTACTCACCGAGGCGGGAGCGGGCCTCTGGGCGCGGCGCACCTCAGCGTGCCCGGAGCGCGGCACCTCGCCGCCTCCCCCTCGCGGCCCGGTATTTGAGGAGCTCGGCGAGCGAGGCCCCGCCCCGCCCGGCGGGAGGGGGAGGCGGGGCGGAAAAGACCGCGCGCGCGTGGGTGAGGGGCAGGCGGTTGGCGCGGGGCAACGGCCGCGCGGGCGAGCGGCCGGCGCGCGGCGGCTGGGGGCGGGGCGGGGGGCGCGCGCGAACCCCGGCGACCGGCCCGTGCTGAGGCGGGGAGGAGCGGCCCGGGGTTTCCCCGGCGGGGCTGGGCCGCCCGGAGCCGCGGGGGTCACGGCGAGGCGCCCGCCCGGCGCTTCCTTACACCGAGGCTGCGAAACCGATCCCCAGCCGCGGCCGGGGGTTTCCCCGAGCGGCGCTCCCCGCCCGCGGGGACAGGCATCCCGCGGGGACAGGCATCCCACGGGGACAGGCATCCCGCGGGGACAGGCATCCCGCGGGGACGCGGCGCTGCGGCCCCGCTGCGGGCAGGGCGGCTCTGGGGCTCGGGCGGGTTCCGACCTCGTGCTTCTCGGCCTCGCTCCCCTACCTCCCTTGCCGCCTGTAACCCCTCGCCTGGCGCCAGACCGTTGAACCTTCTCGCTTCCGGCGGTTCTGGGGCTCGACATCGTTCCGAGCGGCTTCTTAGGCAGCGCAGCCTGGCAGCTCTGGCACCGCCGCGTTCCGAGCAGCGCTGGCTCTGCCCGCAGCACAGGTTCCCTGTCACGATCTGGCTCCCTATCGCGCCAAGTCGCCGCCTGGGCTCAGCCGCGCGGAGCGGGCTGTGCCTGGGGAAGGAGCTGGTCACCCAGCCCTCCCCTCAACTTCACCCAGCCCTCCCCTCAACTTCACCCAGCCCTCCCCTCAACTTCACCCAGCCCTCCCCTAAACTTCACCCAGCCCTCCCCTCAACTTCACCCAGCCCTCCCCTCAACTTCACAGCATTCCAGGAAACAAAGACCAGGCCGTCAGGTGTGGGTCAGTCGTGTGCTGACCAACCCACCGGGTGGCTTCGCGCCGAGGATTGCGTAGGGGGACCGAGGGGCACGTGCGTTAGTTACCTGCCGCCTTTTGTAAACTCCAAGGAAGTGGAAGGAAGTTTCTGGCTTTTCAAAATGGCCAACTCGACCTTGGGAAGTGGGTGCTGCGGGCCCCAAGTAGGCAAAACACGTACTCACCCTTCCCTCTGCCCAACCTACATCTTTGTACGGCGTGCACCTTGAAAACCCTGCGTGTCCTTTAGTTTCTCGTATCTGCATGATATAGATTACTTTATATGCTCATACAGAAAATTTAATAATTAAAAAAAAAGGATGTGATCTTATCTTTGGCTTACAGGAAACCATGTGATCCCTGCATCTGAGACATTGAGAAAAGCACCAAATGGCAAGGTTAGAAAAGCTTGCTTCTCCGCCCCTTGGGCTCCACCGGCACTTAGGCTGCTGCAGAGGTGCCAAGGGAAAATGACACTCAGGTTGGACGGGTTTGAGTTTTTGCTTTTCCCTTGAGTGCTGTGTAAGGGAGTGGAAGCTAAAGGAGGAGGCAACTCTTCATCGCTTCCCTTGAGTGATATCTATAAAATGAAACAGGAGGCGGCCCCCTCCCTCCCTCCAGCTCTCTGGGAGGATGCCACCAGAGGTGTTGCAGTTGAGCAACCATGTGCCAGCACTGTTGCTTTCAACATTTCCCTTAACACCTATAGGATCATTTTCTCTGGTAACATCTCCATTGCTGCTGACCCTTAGGGTTTAAAGGAGGAAGATGCACCCAGGCCTGGCTTGCATTCTTAAAGGTCAACTCCTCCAAGAACACTTTTCCTGGAGAGGTGTGTGGCCAGGTAGCATCCTTGCAGGATTAAGTTTGCATTTTCCTATGTGCAGGACTTAAAAGTGCAATGGCCAGCATGAGCAGCTGTCTCAGTGCAAAGACATGGGGGAAGCCAGAATGCCGGGATTTTCGCCTGCTCTGCGCTCCCAGTGCCAGGAATTACTTCCTCTCTTATTTTCCCTGACAAGTTGCACAGTGTGGAGAAAATCCATTGTCTCCCCAGGTCAAGTAGCTGTGTAACACACTAGGTATCTTCTGCTGCCAAAACCAGGCTCTGCCTGTTACTTAATGAACCCATTGACATCTATCTTCTGTGCTTCTCCTCGGAGCTGACAGCACGCTCAGGCTCCCTCTGTGTTAACTACCCTTACACCTAAATGCTGAACCCAAAGATTTGGGGAGAGGTCACAGTCCTGTGCCAAGGGGAACAATGTAGGGTGGTGGGTAAGGCAGCTTCGAAGGCATGAAACACCACATGCAGAAAGGGCTGAGGGCTCCTGAGGGCTACTTTCATTGCCAGTGGAAACGGAAAGCAGCAGCTGCCACCACGCTGGGCTTGGGTGGTGGGATCTGTTTGTTCAAGGGCCACTTCCTGGTGGCGTTTGCTAGGCACACATGGCTAATCTGTGCCATAAGTATGACCTGGCTCATCTCAGGGTGAGGTGGGGGGCCCACCCAGGGCCAGGGCAGCTCTTTGCCAATGCAAGTGATACAGGAAGGTGTCTCTCGGAGAGTGGCGGTTCCCTCTGTAGCTTATAAAGTACCATAACCTCTGGGTCCCTAATTGAGATAGGGGCTAATTAGGTTGCAATGTAATTAAAAAGCTGTAATGAAGAGTCGCAAGGCTGGTCTCCTAAGGAGCCAATCTCCTGCATCCCAGCATCCAGTGGTCCGTTTCTCTTTTGGCAAGGGGAAGCCCTCGTGGACTGACAGCAGAGGCTGCCCTCCCACGTAACTGCAGCTTTCTCTCACCGCTGTTTGAAAGTGAGTGGCTGAAAGGGCCGGAAGAGTTATAGGGTTTGAAATGTCCCCAAGGACTGCTGACCTATGGAGCTGCACAAAAGAGTGAGCTGTGTCACTCCTGCCTCATACAGCACAGCCTGCCATTCCCGGCCTCCCCGCAGCACTGGGCAAGAGGACATCCATCACCGCCCTCCCTGTTGCCAAAACAGGTCTGCTTTGATCCAACTACCTTGGGAACACCAGGGTTTATCCTTTGTTTGGAAAATGGTCGGGCAGACAGGAAAGCAAGACTCATTGTTTGGGATTTCCCCAGCTGGGATTTCCCACACCATCTTGTGTGTTTGCTGCCTGCTGTAAAAAAAGGCACGAAGTCTTACCATTTTCCTGACTGTCTAATGACAGCAGCGCTGCTGACTGGATGTCATTCCTCTGGGTTTCGAGCTCCTGACACTCACTGGACCCAGCACCCACCACTTAGGCCGAACGTCTGCCCTTTTCAAACAGACTGGATGCCTCTTCTGACGCATGGGCTGGTGAGGTTCAAACTTTGAATCCTTCCACCCACTCCAGGGGCACAGCTCTGGAGTTGCACATGGCCTGGCTACCCTTCCTGTGCTGGCACCGCACGGGGCAGATGTGGGCACGGAGTGCTGGAGGCTTAAAGCAACACAGAGGTGCTGATGGCACTGGCTCCGTGTGTTACTGAACGCTGCTATACCAACGTGAGGTGTTGGCACTAGTACTGCAGCCATGTGAGCTACAGCTACAGAAATGAAGTCCTGGTGCCTACAGTTCATTTTACATGTAATAGCCAAGAAGGGGTAATGTAATTTCTATTTAGAGAATCTGAAGAAACAATGTAAAATATGGAGAAAGAACCACCAGGTGCTGGGCCTGTATCAAGATCAATTTCTTTGTATCTCAGGTAATTCCACATGGGCCTCCAGTGCTCCAGCAATAGAGAAACTGAAGTCAGGCTCTCCAACACCTAACGTTTTATCTCATGTCAGGATCACCTTCCCTCAGCTCCCGGCCTCGTCTTTAACCATCAGCTGGGGGAGGGGATGCAAGGGAAACAAACGGCAACTCCACCAACAAGAAGAAAAAATAATTAATGACTTTATTTTTTTTTTCTTTTCAGTTCAGTTGGCCATCTGAGGTGCTAAATTCTCAACACCAACAAAGCAAGTGTGCATAAAAACAAACAGTAAAACACAACCAAACAGAAGAAAACAGGCTGGAACAGAGTTGGGTTTTTTTACAGGTAGGGTATACGCTTTCTGTTAACACTCCACACGTGCCAACCGTAAAAGCCTTGAACAATCTGAATATCAGAGTTCACTGTCACTCGAAAGGGAAGATGCCCAAGCAGATCCCTTCATCTGGATGAGACTTCACACACACACACACACACATGCACGCACAGCTACGGAGTAGTTAACTTACTGCAGTGCCATCAGAACACGGCACTCTCCCCTTCGCGATGGCTTTCGGCGGCTACCCTGCCTGTAGCAGTACTCAGAGCAAGCCAAAAGCAGGGACTTTTGGAAGGCTTCTGATAACCTCTGTTATTTTGCAGTGGTCGAGAGCCAGCGATCTCTTTCTCTGTGAACTATATACAGGCTGGTTTTTAGTATGTGTTAGAGTTCTCTTCATTGCAGACAGCGACGACTGAAATTCCCATGAAGCCGTACCGCGGCTTTTCACCTTGTACAGGGGAGATTCTACAGCACAACACCTTTCTCATCCACCGGTGTCTGGTGTAAACATGCCATCGAAAACTCATTTAAAAAGGACGTTAACTAAACAAGGTGTAGCTGTGAACGTTTTTAGGAACAGCTGCTAAGAAAAATGGAACTGCCAGCTGCTTTAGATCATGCAGTCTAGACCACTTATAATACTTGATAATGTTCAGGATTAGGATGTATAAAAATGTTAAAAACCACCAGAGTGCACACAAATGTGGTGACTAGCTCTATGCAAGCACCGTGTTCTAAGAGAGGCCTAGGCATTGCACAAAACTCGGTTTCTTGACCGTTGGGGTAACCCAAGGATCCACTGGTCTTTACATACAAACAAATATTTACAGAAGATGCAGAGACGGATAGAGAGGAGGACAGACTTTGTAAAACTTGCGGTTTGCTCTAAAATTATGTTCAGCAACGCAGTTTGTAACGCGCCCTAGCGAGGCTGTGGGGTACTGGTTAACTGAAAGAAGGAATATATGTAAGTTGGAGCTGAAATGTCTTGTCACCTCCCCACACATAGCTCTCTGAAGCTCGGGACTTTGCAGCCATTTGCGAGTTTTAATTAAAACACGGTTAAAAAGGAACAGAACAGTAAAAACAAAAATAAATTGTACTGTGAAAACAGCAGATTGGTTGTTTTGGCAGTCCTCGCATCCCCCACCCCTCTGCCTCCTGGGTGTTTCCAGGAGGTAGCATCCCCCTCCCTTCCCGGAGGGGGACTGAAATGCTTGCCCCATCCTCAGCGTGCCCAGGTCAGCCCAACACAGGTTGGGTTCCCAGCTCGCTCCCCTTCTACCTACTACCGGGATGAAGTGGATGGCCCCTGGTACAGCCCGTGTCACACGGGGATGGATGCCCTTGCGTGCCCACTTCTGGGAAGCAGAGGGCCTTTTTGCTCCCCTCCTGCATAAAATGGACACATGTCATTGAATGCACACGGCTGAGTCATGTGCTGCTGCCCACCTGGGCAGCACAAAGAGCTAGAGCATCCTACTTGAATTCTGATACAAATAAGGGATCTTGTGGTCACAAGAGCCTTCTTCAGCATTAAAAATATAAAATTTGAATTAAAAATATTCAGATAGTAAAAAAACCTAGTAGCTGATATGCAAGTCGTATTCTTAAAGTGCAACTGAACAGCAAATACAAGTTGTGCCTTTTTCAACCATTTTGATATAAAAAGGCCATTAACATTCCCTTTCGTGCCTTTGTAACTGGTGTGTGCGGTGCTAGCTCTTCGTTCTCCTTCTCAGGGCTGGAGGCCTTCAGCACAACCTGAAGAGTTCAGTTATTTAGTATGTGGCTTTCCCCTGCAACAGGGCACTACCCCCTCAGCCCCTCAGCATTGCAAAGATCATGGCCGGCATCCCCCAGCACGAAAGGGAAAAGCAGTAATCCGGTATTTCTCCCTCAGGGTTTCTTCCTGTTCTATGATCTTTTGTTAGAAGTTAGATCTGGCCCACATACCAAGTGCCCTATAAAACAGACTGAGACCAAGTCTCTCTGCGAGACAGTCTGCAATAAACTGAGTGAGCCCAGCTTCTCTCCTTCTCTCCTCCTTGCCAGCTCCACCACCCCTCAGATCCAGGCTGTGTAAACTACTGATGCCAATTTGACTCATGCAGCTGGCCCAAGGCCCTGGCACATGGACACACACACACACATCCTGTCTGTAAGCCAACAGTCAGTGACACCGGTACAGAAGGTACCACTTGCTCAGATGCACAGTTCCTGAGGAGCACTGCAGCTGCCTGTCTGCTTGGTTTCACGAGCATCTGGATTTAGTTTGTGATGCCTTCGCAGAATCACTAGGGGAGGTGAGGGGGGAACACTTGAGGCTGAAAAAGCATGTTCCCGCAGTTAGCAACCAGCACCCCACAGCGCCCCTGGGAACAGTCCTACCCATTCTTCCTCAGCCTGAGATGTGCTCCTGAGTCAGAGGGGAATTCAAATACCCACATCGTAGACCCCGGTTTACAGAAAACCTCTCTGAAGGAGGTAGAGACCCATCAGCAGGAAACCAGGCTAGCTGCTGTCCTGGGGCAGAAGACTGAAGGATGTTCAGCCCTGCTTGAGTGCCTCGCACCAACGGTGCAAATTCAAGCTGAAGGAGTCCCTATGCTGTGTGAATATGCCTGGGAGTCGGACTCTTTCTCAGCGACACCGGGGCGCAGGCCTAGCACTCCTTTAACAGGGAAACAGTCAGCATCCCAATGGTGAAAAACCTCTTCACACGCCACGTTAAGGAGGGGACGCTCAACCCAACGCACAGTGTTGCTTCAGCTCTGTGGGACACGGGAAGGACATGGTGTGCTCAGGGAACCTGTCAAACGGCGAATGGGGCTGACTCGCTCAGCCCACGTCCTGCCCATCGCTTAACACGCAGGTACAGTGAACACCCTCCTGGCTAAAAAGCAGCGGCTTCATTTGCTGAGCCAAGAGGAGCTTCTTCCAACAGACGCAGCAGGAAAGGTGCTATTTTTGTTTTCATGGAAGTACCTCTAGCTCTGCCTCAGAAGCGTGAGGGTCCCCTCTTTCTGAGAGACACACACACGTGGGATGTTTCTACCTCAGAGTTTTAGCTTGTTATAAAAACATAAAATTTAAATAAATTATGGGTTTATTAGTCCAACAGAGGGAATCTGGGATGCCGAAGAAAGTATGCTAGGAACACAAGTAGATTCTTACAACTCCATGAGTGCGCATGACTTTGTCATAAAGGAAAACTCCTAGGGTAGGATGCATCCGTGGGTCCATGTAGGCTGCCCTCGCTGTGAAGCAGGGAACAATCCGCAGTAGTGTTCTTCCTCTAATAGAGTTAAAACACTCTCCTCCACAATCAATTATCTGTAACAATCAAATTATTAATAAGAACACTAATAAATAGCCACAGGTAACAACATCCAGTAATTTAGAAGTGGAAGTTGTAGGATGCAGCAGGCACACACACCCATCACTCGTCCCATTTTTTTTTTCCTAAAAGATACAAAAATGAATCTTCTTTCAAGTATTAAAAAAATAAGTTAATTGACATAAAAGGGTCAAAGTGACTGAGGGCCCAGGCAGGTCTTAAGCTTCATTTCCAATGTGCAAAAACAAAATACAGAGGAAAAAAAAACCAAACAAACACTGAAAAGTCTTAATGGTGTGGTTCAGTCACCTAAGGGCTTCTCTCTTTTCGGAGCCCAACAGCCAGGGAATGCTGCCTGGTAACACCCCTGCCCTGGCACACACTTACCACTGCCCCACAGTCAGTATTTTCCAGTGTCAAAACAGTCACAACAGAAAAAGAACAAGGAAGCCCACCAGCCTCTGAGCTGTGGCCATAAAGACTAAGGCCAGCAGGGGCTGTCTCTCCAGTGTGTAGCAAAGCAGGAGGGCATCTTCCCTCTCTCTTCTTCTCCCCTGTTTTCCCCACAAGAAGATTTAGGAGAGGGTCCTCTGATGCCCACATCTCTCTAAAAAAACAGGAGGCAGAGTTTTCCATCGTGCATACAAGTAGTAACCTTCTCTGTCTTGTATTTCTTCGTAACAATCAACTGCAGGTTTCTTTGGTGGGGAGGAAGACTAAAGCAAAGAAGGTGTTGCCCTGGGCTTCTGGAGCTCTCAGACAGCTGACTCCACCATACAGGCTGCTACAGGCTGCTGTGGTTTTCCAAAGAGGGTTGCCACTTCCCCCCCTTTTATTAGAACTGGTGTAGTAAAAACGGGAAAGGAACGGACTGCCATAAATCCAGTTTAGTTAAGGGTACTTCTTCCCTTAACCTCCTTCCCCACACATGGATTATTCCTCTCCTTCTTACCCACCCCCACAAAAAGGTGGTCCACTGTACAGGACCTCAAGGAGACTCCACAGTCTCAATTAATTATCTTCAACTTGGCTTGCAGACAAGTAAAACTTAAGCTTCTGGAACCAACACATTTATCAAAAGGCTTCTGAATGCTTCAACCCAAATCCCTGCATGCTGTCGGACCCTTCGGAGGTTTCCCCTTCAACATCTTCCTATCCATGTAATTCTGGCGAACTCAGGGTAGGCCAACTGGACAACACAGACCAGCAGAGGTAAATGTGTTAAGCTCAGGACCAGTTCAAGCTAAAACCTTTGGACAGCATGACTGCTTCCAGGTCCTTGTCTTCCTCTTTTTCCCGAAGCCGCTGCTCCTCAAGGAGAGCCACGAGAGAATCTCTCTGCTCCACTACTTCTAGCATCTCGTTCAGGATCCTCTTCTCCTCTGAGAGCTCCTCATCTGTCTTCAGATGATCTACAAAGACATCAAAAACCATCAGCACACACAAGGCTAGAAATACGCAGGTACAACCTACAAAATGTTCCCTTGTGCTCTTACCTTCTACTGCCATCCTCTCCCGCAGCTCCTGCTGTAATCGACTCTGCCTGTCTTCCAGTTCTAGCTCCCGAGCGCTGAAAGGGAAACACCAGGAATCCAAGTTCTGGGAATATTAAATTCTCTATATACTGCTTCATATCCAGTCTCCATTCCTGCTCCCTCTCCAGATATTTTACCAAACTCTTTTGGAACAACTCCTAAAGCACCTAAAATATTTAACTATATTTCTTATGAGATTGAAATGTACTTTCAACATCTCATGTTCTTCACCTTCAGAGCTAGGAAGTGCAATACACAAAGTTGAGCAGATTGTGGATTAAATCAAAAACAGTGTGAAGGGAGAACCCAAATCTCCAATCACTGCAAAATTCTACTTTACCTCTATGTATCTCATGCCACCTCCCACTCTAAAGACAAAATCACAACTAAGGAGGTGTTGGGCCATTAGTCTTTTCAGATTCCAACAGAGACACTACCATCAGCTTCATCAGCTTCCACACTGCAGGGATCAGCTGACATACTCAGAAGCAAATCTCAGTGTATCTGCAGCACAGGCATTGCAAAAGCCCCCAGTTTCACTATGGGGAAAAAGCCTTGTCGTCTGAGCCCAAACAAGAGGCACAGGGGTCCTGCTGCAGGCAGAGAGCCATGTGGTGAAGGTGACTGAATTAAACACTTTGGGCAACACTTAAAAATGGACTCTACCAAAATCAGGGGGAGGCACACATTATTCTGGCGTGAAATGCATAAACAAGACATGTTTTATCCAAGAAGAGCTTGGAAAGGGCTCAGAGCTTTAAACATACTTCTGCTTGCGCACAAATATTTGGAATTTTCATTCCTAATCGTTCCTGTTATTCCTTCTTCTATCACTCTTCAGAAATGTACTTGGATTCATAGCTCAGCAGCCAGGAATCAGCCTAAGAGACGTCTGGCCTGCTGGCATTGCAGGGAAGACAGTGCTGACAGACCAACCAATGTACTCTGTAACATCATCCCCCTTTTGCACCTTCACACGTTCACTCACAATATCATCAGTTCAGACTCGTAGCGGACCAAGGCGTTCTTCTCCTGCACCAGCTTGAACCACTCCTGCATCAGCTTGGGATCGTCTTTCTTACCCATGCCTGCCAAAAAGGAAACCCGGTGAGTTTTCAGGTGAGGCCCTGCACTCCTTGCAAGCCCAAACTGCAAAAACAACAATGGGGCAAAATGTGCAAAGAAAGCCGAGCAAGATGCTGCCAGAGCACTCCCAAGCCGGGTCCATTCAGTTTGCCTACAGCACACAGAAGAGTGGAAGTCGCCTCCAAAAGGATTCTCTTCTCTTTGGAGCCTGATTTTATGTTATTTTTAAAAAACGAGTCTTTTTTACTTTCTGATTTTCTTGTGATTGCTCGTTTCTTCCTCACTCTTCATGTAGAAAGCCCGGATTTCTCTAAGTATTTAACTTTTCCTTTCCTTAGAAGAGTTTTATAGGTCCTCATACCAGCTACTTAAACATATGCTAATCAGAAATGGACTCACAATTGCTACTCCACGTGTTTTACCTTCATTTTCTTCAACTGCATGTCCTCGATCTTTTCTTTTACGGGCCAAACATGACATCTTGTCTTTTCTTTATTTAATAGCTACATTTTTCTGACTCCCAGCCACATTTATCTATCCATCTTCAAGATCCCCAAGGCACAGTGAACACAGAAACTACTCTTGTATTGCACATCATCAGCGCTGGAAAGGAAAAGAATTCCCAGGCACACTTGCTAATATCAAAGCAGAATAAAAATACCTTGGGCCTTGGCCACCTAGAACAGAACTCTAGGTTGGTATTTCATTTATTTTAAAGCCAACTCCTAAATTTACTCAGTAGACCACTGATGAATCTCCTATGTCAGGAGGAATAACTTGCAGAATGCTGTTCTCAAAGCCTCCTGTTGGTATTTATCAAATGCAAAAGCTCCTCCTAGCAGCCTCCTGGTCTGGGCCACTGATCCCACCCTGAACTACCTGGAGATGAATGCTGTGACCTACAGCAGACACCTTCAAGGCCATAAGCCGTGCGCCTGCCTGCATGGAAGCAGAGGGAGGAGCAAGGCCTCTAATCAAGCTCAAGAGTATTTTGAGGTTGCTGCACCCTGTCAGCTTGCACTGTGTGTAACCAAGGCACCCTTATGTAACTAGCATATCTGTCTACGTTGTCATTACGGGCACATCCTACCTACATCAAGAGCAACAACTCTCAAAGGGTCATTCTGATGCTAAAAATAACCAAGAAGCAAGCTTACCAGTCAGACTCTGGGAAACACTGCACAATGACCACTACTGCCAAGCTGGACCCTGTCTCTGCCCTTAGGATCTCAGACAAGTGCTGCACTGGAGCTAAAAAGAGGGAGAGCTTACGACTCCTGTTAAGCTGCAGCTTAGGCTGAGACTACCTGCCTTGGAGATGTCCTAAGAGGAGACCCCTGGGGAATACTAGACGTGGTTGAACCACCGTAAGAGCCTCCGGCTCTGTGGACTTTACACCAGTGTGTTGCTCAGTTCCAAGCATTCCTTTCTGAGCCTCTCTGCACAATATGCCCGCGTGGTGACAGGAGAGGGAGACTGTACATGCAGATGTCCAGTGCTGTGGCGCCATGAAAACACTGGGAAGTCTCCCCATCCCTTCCGATGCCAGGATGTAGAGAAAACAGATGCCTCTAAGAAAAAGCCAAAACCACAACACCACTGACCTATGAAATACATAAGTATTTTTAAACAGCCAACAAGCAGAGGAGTAATGGGAGGACTGGAGAGGGAGCACTGACAACTGATGTGAGGGAGCACCATGAAAAGCAGAGTAAGTGGTTAGCAAAATTACACCATGAACACACATAAACAACCCCTTCCCCCATGCCTTGGCAATGGAAGCTCTACAGCAAACTCTGTTTGGGACAGTTAAAGAATGAACTCAGCAAGACAGATGAGGGGAAAACTGGTCTAGCTTAAGGTTTGTTCAAGGATGTTTTCACAAACCAGTATTCCTTTAATCCATACGTACTAATTAAAAGGCCATATTTAAGGAAGCAGATTGTCTTCCATTACCCCACCTTCCAAACATCTTTCAGGAGAAATAAAGAAGTTGAAGCCACCAAAATGAAAACAGAAACTTCGGAGCGTTAACATTACTGCTCCCACTGCTGCTGCCCAATGTCCCTCCCAGTTGCTACACCTTCCCTAGGACAGCTGGGGACTAGCAAAAGGGATACTGCACCTTTAATAACCTGCCACAGGCCCAGAGAAGCTGGTTACCAGGTTGCTACTGAGAAGGTTGATGTGGGGACACAGCAAGAAAAGGGCTGGGGACGGGGGCCTTGTGTTCACTAGCTGACTAGTGCCACTATGACAACCCAGCTGTGGTCAAGGAGAACAGGGAGCATGTGAGGTTACGTTACCTTCATGGGCACAGCAAGGGCAGAAGGAGAGAGGTCTACGACGTGGTGTCCCGGCATTGGGCTCAACTTCAATAGGATCAAACGAGGAAGAGGAAGAGGCAGGAGAGGAAGAGGAAGTTGGAAGTGGAACGGAAGAGGAGGAAAGGGGTGAAATAAAAGACAAGCAAAGGACAAAAAGCGTAAGAGTGAGAAAGAAAGGAAACACAAGAAGAAAAGAAAAGAAAAAATACAAGAAATGGAGAAGCAGAAACAAGGGATACAGTCTACAGATGAATAATGTCCCTAGTAAGCACAGATAACAGGTAAGAGGTAGACTGAGGCACTGGTGAACTCTTACTGAGCTGTACAGATACCAGGCAGGAGGTTACTGTTACTGCACTTTTTCCTAAAGTACGTTTTTCAGTCACAGGGTCTTGCACTGAAAGGTTTGTGAACAAGACATCAGGACAAACAGAGAAATATTTAACTTGTGCTGGTAAATGTCAAATTTCAAGCAGGGTTATGTTAAGTCTCACCTGCATGCGTAAGACACCAGCCATAAGCAGCCACCCTGACATTAAAGCTTTATCAGGACCATGCTCTCTTCACCATGGCACCATTCACTGATGGCACAAGTGTGTCCTTTTTAATGGAAAACAACTCCTTCAGCCAGGGCATCGCAGGGACTAATGTGGAACCAGCCTGCCAGGATCTGCTGTGTCAAATATGGTGAGTACACGTGTACTCTACCGGACCGTCGTGCTTAGAGGGGAAAAGGCTTCTGCACCAATAAAAAAAGTGATTCACATCAGGGTCTGTGGGGGCAATGACCAACTGCTAGGGCTCTGCAGAGTTAAAAGGGCAAATTTAAAGCTCTCCCTTGACACTCTCATTTCACAAAGCATTTTAAAGCTTACATGTCCTGCCACAGTATCAGTGACTTACTGAATGTTTTTCATCTTCTCTGTCGCCCAGTCAAGGACAAACATGTCTCATCTCTACAATGGTTCAGCTGTTTCAACACTGAGAATAACTTAACATCACAAAGACAAACAGCAGGAAATAATCAACATCACTAGCAGTTACAGAACATATGCACCAAGAAGGTGATGAGCCTGAAACGTCAGAGCTAGCAGAACTCAGCACTTAGCTGCTCTCGACGCACGACCGCGTTTATAAAAGAGGAGGCATTTCTGGGTCAGGAAAAGGCATGAACTCCACAACAACAACATGGCAACAGCAACACTTGTTTTGGAGAAGTCAGCAGAGCTTGATACACACGGTTTGGAGACAGCTTTACAGAACTAGACTACTAGTGAACTGGGAAGGCTTTAGAAGGGACCATCACAGAACTAGACCAGCACATGGAGGACACACTGGAGTGAGGGAGAGCACGTCAGCTTCAAAGCCTGCGACTGAGCAGCGTGGCTTTCTCAGACAGGAAGAGACCTCTGTACTGGGAGCAGGAAGGGGCCACATTAGGAGAGGTGCCATGGTTGGCCATATGACACTTACAAATAAAGCAGCATACCGACATAAGCTGACAGTATCAGAACCTTTGTTACTGTTGCTCTGAATTTTGTAACTCCTTCATTTATAACGAAAAAAATACCAGGGTTTTCCCCAATGCCTGCCATTTCACAGATTAGGTCACAAAAACAGAAAACAAACAAGAAAGCCCCCAAACCACAAAAGCACTGTGAAGAGTAAACTTCCACACAAAGTAGACCACCTGGTGAATGATACCTATTACGTTTTTTATTTCACATCCTATCTTATTCAACATCAATTCTTCTATGTAAGCTTTAATACTTTAATTTGGTCTAACCACTATTTTGGGGGAGTCAGGAAACAGACATTTAACTGTATGGAAAAGTCCACTTCAGTTTTTCATGGTTTGAGATTTCACTCAGAACTGCAGGGTGCAGGGCAGAATGTTGACAACTCAAGCACAGCTACTGTATATCTATGCATTTCGAGCCATGGATATACAGACTTAGTGAGGAACTCCCAATTTGCCATATTTGAACTGAAAAATAAAAATGAGGTATGAAAAAATGCCATTCATCTCATTGTGACAGGCTCACAAGCTACTAACTTTTGTCATCAGTGAGCAAATGGAGGAGAAGATACCATCTGGTCTCCAGTAAAAAGCCACAGGACTTGCATAGCAGAAGATGATAATGCAGAACTTGCTTCCTACAACTGTGTCTTTTTCCTTTGCTCTTAGTTGTCCTACTTTTAAACAAAAATACGATCCTCCCACTCTTGTCTAAGGAAAGTTTGTCCTTGAATGAAGTCACAAAGTTCATAGCATCAATAACAGACCTGCTATATTGGAAATGCTTTTCAACAAGATAATGAACATAACCTGTACTATTAAGATCTTTTCCAATGACTCCAGCTGTAAATTATAGTTGCATCAGTGAATACAGGTTATATGATCGTTACAATTGCTTTGGAAGCAACTTCTGTCCAGACTAGGATAATCAACAAGGCTGTAAAAAAAGGGTTCCTTACAGACTGGAGGGCCTGAACAGCAAGGACAGAGGAATGTGCAGCCCAAAAACTTACCTCCTATGCTCCTCTAAAGCTGTAAAAATTATGATGCCCTAAAAAGTGCCGTAATTTAAAGTGGCAAGTTTTATAAAACCTATTGTGTGGTAGAATTTTAAAGATATTTTGAAATATATTTAATGTTATTTTTTAAATATATTTTTAAAAATTCTCTAAGGTGATAGTCATTGAAACCACTTTCCCACCCTTGGTAACTGTATCAACACATGTGGTACAGGCTCTAAGCAGACTGAAATGGGAACTTTCTAATTGTAAGAAAAAAAATAATCTATTTCCTGAAATGGAAAAAGATTTTTCACTGACATAACCAATCTTTAAGTGTATTCCATGGCACATATTTCACTATCCCTTCAGATGAACTGTTTCAAGAGAAGGCCTCTGAATGGTTTCAGGCACAGAGAACTGGAGGGCCAGGGAGGAGATCACTAGAGAAATGGAAAAAATGTTCCTTCATCCAGCTGGTATTTTCAGACAGTGGATGTATCACCAGATCATTCACATTTCTGTCCAGGTTAGTTTTGTAAAAATACAACTTCACAGCAAGATGTCTCACCTGTATATCGGTATGTGGAAAGACAATCCTGGGAAAATGCTGAAGACTCCTTGTCCAGTGCTACCAAAAAGGAGAACTAGACAACACCCTGGTTCACAGTATGGTGTTAAAAACGGTCTCACCAACCCTGCCCTTATCACTTGTCCAGTTACATTACAGAAATCCTTACATGTCATCTTATTTCTCCCAGAGCCATTACCAATCCTACAGCAAGCAGCATTGTATTATTGTTTAAAGAAGAGAAATCGCCACCTCATGTTCTCATTAAGTTAAAAGCATGACCACCACTGCAAGACAAGGCAGTTTTCCTGGCCATGGAGCCAGGAGCAAACAGGAAAAACTCTTCTGTCAACCAAATTTAAAGAAACCAACAACGCCCCTTCTGTTCACCTCTCCATCACCAAAACCCCCAGGCCAGGTCTGGCGACACAGGTCTTCATCCACAGCATGGGAGTGCTGCTGGGAGCGACCCTACAAGGTGCCCACTGGGGCAGTTTGTTTGCAAGGAGCTGAAGGGCAAGAGAAGAACCATTTCTGTGACCATTCACCCCTCAGGTTCCCTCTGTGCTCTCAGTGAGAGTCGGGTGCGACTACAACTGCTGGACAGAGAGTGACCACTCGCTCCCCCAACCCTGAGAGAAAGATCCACCCACAGACCGTGTTCATTCAGGTTGTTCCTTTTCAATGCCAACTTCTCTGGAGGTGTGTACAGCCTTCAAAGCTGCTGGCAAGCAGAGGCATTCAGCAGTGCGTATGGGGCAATCGGCAGGAGCCAGGAGCCGCAGCTCATCAGGGAAAGGAGTATGTCCCAGCTCCTAGGTACACTGCACATCCTGCAGAGGTAGAAGCACTGCCTTGTACATCAGCCACATCCCATCAATGAAGGGACCAGAATTATCTTGCATCTGTGAAAGGAAGCCTTTCCCAGACCTTGCTGGGATATGGTTCAGGTAGCCCGACAAGACCAACCTTGTTTGTCACAGAACCCTTGAGGGATTGCAGACTTTGCTACAGAGGTGGAAACCAAGACCTAGGCCAAGAATAAACACCAAAACCTCTTCCAAATGATGACCAGAAATTGTGTAGGCACCATGAAAATACACCTTCCTTTTCATTGTTCTCTGTTACATGAGCTACATTTGACTGTTGACTTTTCTACTTTTCCTCTTCCTATTGTTTAAGCAGCAGTACTTCAGAGTGGTTTTGTCTGTTTCTGCTGTAGCTACATAACCCTTCTTCATAATTAGAAGCACAACAATAAAAACGATCAATCAGAATGAAGAAAGCATGGCACAAAGTTCAAGATGGCAGCCACCATTATCCCCAAGGTACAGCTCACAATGATCCCCTTCACTATTTGCCCATGTCCTGTGGTGTGATGATTTCTGAGAAGAGGTGAACCACTGCAGATCAAAATGACATGAACAGGTGCACCACAGACCAAGTGGGATTCTCTATTGATGTCTAACCAGGGCAGTTTGAAAATGAGTGAACACCAGGCAGGAAATACCTCTCCAAGGCTAATCTCTGTTCTTGTGAACCATTATGCTGGCACTTCACCTCACAAGCTCAGAGCACACTTAAGAAACTCTGACTCTACTAACAACTTCCATTACTCATTTAGCAGGCAGACTGAGAGCTCTAATTTTAATGTGGTGCTTAAAATAAGGATCAGTCCAAAAGAGATCAGTAAGACAAAGTGAGCACAGATGAGAGGAAATACCCTCCTTCCCACCTTTTAAAAATCAGCTATGGTCACAGACCTGAGTACTGAAAAATAAATCCTTCCAACTTTACTATTTGTTGAAGGTGTTCAACAGCAGCATTGTACAAGAGCCAGAATGCAGAAAGCCATCTCTTGGAAAACAGCACCCACACAACTACAGGTATTACAAAGCTGAGGGCAAGGATTCCTGACAATCATTGCGTAAATGCCTCGCTCTGTTTTTCTGACTTAGCAGTTTACTGGGTCAAAACCAGTATCCTCTGATGTACCATCACTAGAAGAAACCTGTGGAAAACTCACAGGCCAGCAAATTGTCACACAAACTGAACCACACCTTTATTTGTCCAGCAGAGAGGGGGGGAGAGTGGAAAGAAAACTAGGGAAAGCAGTAATTGGAGGTGAGTACACAACTGCACAGAAGTCTTCTGCTCCTACTAGATCTCAGGGCTCCTCAATACACAGTCTGAATTAGTACAATCTTGCACTGCTCTGCTTCCCAAGACTGTTAGTTCCTCTGTGCAGTTGTAAATGGTAATTGCTCGCCTCCAGCACCTACAAGTTCTGCTTATCAACTGTGCTTTCCTGCTCCAAATTCACAGCAAAGAAACCGTGTCACCAACCCACTTCAGCGTCAAAAGCAGCTGCAGACTGCAAAAACAATGTTTATCTTGCAACTCCACTCCTCTTCCAGGAGAGCTGTGTTCGCCAGCCACAAGAAATAGGACTGGTCTCCTGTGAGCATATCAGACTCCAGCCCTGCAGAGTTTGATCTGCAGGACTTTAAAGGACATAATCAGCTCCAGTACTTTAAATAAGCTAATAAAAAGTGATGTTGTTGTAGAGGTTGCTTTAAACAAAGTAAAAAAATTTAAAAACCCACAATCACACTCCCCCCCCCATTTATCTGATGTTCCTAAGACTCTTGTCAAGAGTGGGGGAACATGACAGTCTGTGGTCAGCACTGCCAAACACACCAGCCCTCTTCCCTCTTGCCTGTCTCAGCACCCTCCAGGGAAGAGAGAAGCAGGATGGGAGCGTGGGGGCTGTTTCCTCAGCAGTTCCCTGCTGAGTGCAAGGAAAAGGAAGCTGCTCATTGGAAGGCAGAGGGAACAACCAGGGTACTTTCCACAGGCAGACAAGAAGCAAACTGGGGCAAGGAGCCAGTGGGTAAGGAGAAACTGAGGCTGAGACTAGTTAAGCAAGGAGACTATGAATGCAGACTACTACAGGAGAGGAGACAGAGGAGAGGGGAAAAGGGATAATGGATGAAAGGAGAAGGCAGGTTTGTGAAGATATGACCAAAAAAAATCAGCAGACAAGTAATTCTGAGTAGTAGAGGGAGCAGAGCCCCAAAATTTTGGGAGAAATCCAGAGGCAAGGATTGAGGCTGTGGGGGCTGAGTCAGTGGGAGGATCAGAGTAGGAATGGAACAACTAGAGGGGAGGAACAGGAGGTCTGAAAGGAAGAATTCTAGGATTTCTATGTCAAGAAGGTAGGATTAAAATTAAATGCCTGAGAAGCAGAAACTGGGATCGAGACTGAAAATGGGAATGGGATAAGGAGCTTTGGATGGAAAGAGACAGGATTAGGACAAGGACTCCTGGAACACGGGAATAAAAGGGACAAAGAACGTATATCCACCAGACTACTGCATCTTCCAGTGTCTGGCTCAGAATCCACATTTTCACGTTGCACCACTCCACAGCTGCCAGCAAACATCTGTGAACCCCCCTGACCATGTTCCGTTTCCTCTCCATGAGGATCTCCCCAGAGGATGACAACCTAGCATTGCTACCACCAGTTACTTTGTAAGGACAAGAGAGATTTCTCTGCACTGGATCTAAAAGTTATAGATCTGTTGACAGAACAAACATAAACCAAAAATCCTCATTTCCTTTGACTTTGCAACTTTTGTTGGGTTCTTTTAAGATAACTGCATATATGATATACACATAGGAATAACTACTGAGGATTGAAATGTGACCATCTGTAGCATGAAGTGAAACATCTGGTTTATGGCAACAGTACATGGCATTCTAGAACAGGAAGAGAGGATTATGGCATCTGAGCAGAGCAATGGGGGTAGTTATGATAGCAATCTGTAATCCTGCAAACTGGAACTTGACCAAGGGTGTCAGAAGTTACGGCTCCCCTGCAGAAGATGTTGTGCAACCCGTAACAACTAAATGAACCATGACTCTCAGTAGTGGAAAGAAAACCCAGAATAAATTCCAACTCCCTAATCATTCCAAGATATTACCAGCGTGCAAGTAGCTTTTCAAAGCATTTTCTTATCATTCTACTGACAGCAAGACTCTAGAGCCGTGCCTGTGCCTCCGAGACACAAGTTTCCAGCAGAACAGTTAACAACGGAGCCATCCCAGCTGCTGAGCTCAGCAGGACCACGCAGCCACGAGCTCAGCTGGACAACGTAACAGGCACCCGGTGCTCCAGGGACTGTAACGGCGCTCCACCCAGATGCAGCATCCTGCACAGGCACGTTAATTTTGAAGCCGAGCTCTAAATCCGCCACGGAATAGTGAGGAGTATCGTCAGAGCAATGTCTCCCTTCTGGAGAAAGTGTTCTGGCAGCCCCAAAAGCAAGTATCAAGCAGTTACAGAGGCAACAAAACAGTACTATAAAGCCACGTACTCCAGGCAGGCTGTACTGGCTCACTACATTTAAAGGGATACTGCCCAATAAAGTTTTTTAAAGTTTGTTTCAAAAAAGGTATTTTTGAGATGAGCAGAAACTTGATCATCTGGTTTTAAAATACATCAACTGTTTTTAAAAACCATGAATATTCTCTGACTGTTGGCAGCCCGAGTGACTGAGTCACCATGTAAATAAATCCAGCCTGTTATAGAAGATAAAAAAAATTACTGCTCCGGGGTGACTGTGTTCAGAGAAATGGAAAAAGCAAACACAGCAAAAAGTAAACAGTAAATTTGATTTTCAATTAAGATTTTCAGCAAGACAATAGTTTTTTAAGTGACAGTGTCCCTTTAAGTAACGATCGTTTTGCTTTTCTTAAAGCCACTATTAGTGATTTTGATGGGATCGCTGTCTCTAAAGAGGCATTAGGAGGAGAAGCAGGAGGAGGGAGAGGAATAGTGGAAATAGCATTAAATAGGGATGAGGGTCTGTTACGTGTAATTCAGCATCAACCCTTTTACAGCTCCTACTCTATGTGCATACGGTATATAGTATGGGCCAGCCCTGATGGGCATCACTGGGAAGAAAGGTTCAGAGTCTCTCTGTGGAAGATGCCCCAGGAAGGAGTGCTGGGGGGCTGAACAGTGAATGAATGAATGAAGCACAGGGCTAGTGGAGCGTATCACATCAAAATTAGCACAGGGGAACTGGGCAATGGATTAGATCTAGTAAGGAGAAAACTGTCTTAACATTTAAAAACTTGAACTTAGGTGGATATGCTTAACTCAGGTAGATGTGCCAGCACAGTTTGGAGTCACTCCCAACAGACAGCTACAGACAGACACTTTGTGGAACAGGCTCCCCAGGAGGGGAAGAAAAAATGACAATTAAAAGCCTGGGCAAGGTAACATTTGAGGATTGAATGCAGAACACAATGAAACCAGGGGAAGACTTTTAGTGATGTGTCTTGGATCAGGCCTAGAGCGTGTGGATCTGCCACTCCAGCGGGGCAGGCCTGTAATGCACTACCTCAACAAAAATGCAGTTTAGATTACACAACTTTATATTCCAAAAGACAAATGAAACTAAACTCTCAGATGACGAGGCAGCTAAGCAGAGTTTGCTTTCTCTTGGATCTGCTGACAGATGTGCTCATTCTCTAAGAATAGATTTAGGGTGATTAAACTAGCAAAGGGATTTTTAATTTTCAAGACAGGCAAATGCTAAACAAATGCCGTTTGCAACCCAAAAGTTATTCACTGGCCAAGGGGTTCAGGAAGTAATATTAATTAAAGAAAAGCAGAACCATGGTGCAGAGTGATGATCAGATTATAATCACTTGTGGGAAAAACAGAGCGCTAAACACTGTACTGCATGTGCTTAGCAGTGAGATATTAAAAAAAACACCAAACAAACAACATGAAAAAACCTGAAAAAAGATAACAAGAAGCTTAATAGCTGAGTAACGATGCAAACTGGGCTGCCTGGAAACTCTGACAGCAGATTCCAGCAAAAATGACTGGAACTCTGAAGGATTGTCTCCTGTCTTCTGAAGGAACTCTGTGGATTGTCTCCTAACTTACACTAATTCAAAACAAGAAAGAAGAAGCAACTGTTTCTTAAGTCCCTTGAGGGAACATTTTGGTTTTGTTAGATCATCAACACACTCTGGCTTTTTTGGAAGAAGCAAAACAGGAGGGGAAGAGGGAAGCAATGGCATGACTAACCCTTTACAGTGTTGATAGCTCTTGGGAGCTGGTCAGTTCTGCTGTCCCCTTCATGTTAAAATATTCTCCTAAAGAGGATTTTGATGATGGAGTTGAACTTTCCAAAGGAGAAGCAAAAAAATCCCCAAACGGCCTTCCACCACTAGCAGGGAAGCTGGCTGGAGTGAAAACAGTAAGTAAATTTTGAAATGATCAGCACTGTGGAAAACTGAAGTGGGAGCCTTACACGAGGTTTGTGGAGCCTGCCAGGATGTCTTCTTCCTGAGCTGGAAAAGGGGTTCTGCTATAGCCGGTCATGTGCGAGAGCTGTTTCTTCTTGTATGTGAGCCAAGGATGGGAGAATTAGGTGAAGGGAGGAGTGGGGAGGAGTGTCAGCAGGATTAGTGTCAGCAGGAGGTTCAGCTATACATACCACCCAGATGCAAGTCGATGAGGTCACTGTAATAAGACTCTCCCCAATAGTCTACAACAAGGAATTGGTGAAGACAGAGTTATTGAATCAGAAACCCGCCCCAGCCCCACACAACCAAAGCAATATATGAGAAAAAGACAGACAGAAACATCAAAAGGCAAACAAGAAAAACGCAGCTATGCACACATGGGCACACATATATACATACACACACACACTCAGAAGTCTTTCTCTGTATGTATGCGTGTATGTACACATACACAAATATATCACAGACATATATATTGGGAAGATGAGAGGAAAATTCCCAGCAGGCAGGCAAGGGAAAACAAAATAATCAAGAAATCTACACAGAGGCACTTTCAGTCTGCATCAGTACCTGACACTGATGTCTTTCCTGTTGGTGCTGAGAAAGGCAGAACTAAGTCTTGTTGCTTTCACACCGAGCAACACATCAGAAGGAAACAGTGTCACTTCTCAGCTGCAGGAAAGGTGTAAGGGTTGGTTTATTGGCAGTGACTGAGTGGAGGATGCACGTGTATGGCACACGGATGGGAAGGCACTGACCAAGCGCCCACACGGACGGCGAGTGCCTCAGTGTACAAAGATGGGTACGTGTGCAGGGTCTGTGCCACAGAAGAACCCGCACAGAAGCGTGTGGAACAGAGACGCCGTGTCCACAGCTGCTAGGGACAGGTACGCCGTGAGTCTGGCACCGGGCAGTGTTTCTTTGGGGAAGAGACAGATGGGAGCACTGCGAGCACTATTTCTCACTGCATGATTCACTTCGTGTAAAGAGGCGACTCGCCGGGTTTTCAGTGTTGATCTGATAGGAGGAGACATTTTCTCAGCTCTTAAAAATGAGCATCAAAGTTTATGTTAGAGGAGGATAAAGGAGAGGAAAAAGAAAAGGTTCCAGAAATTTCTGATTTGACATATATTTAAGTTAATAATTGAAAACTATGAAAAATCCACACAGGAAATCAAAGTCATAAGCATGTCCAAACAGGCGAATGCACTATGATGCAAAGTACTGTGACATTAATAGCAATCCCATTCAAGGGGTCCCTTGGGACACCACAGAAAAATGGGAAAATTCTTCACTGAGCTTATCCTACTTCACCTGTGCAGTGAAATACTGCAATGCAAGAGAAAGGGAGAGAGGTGGGAAGGAAAAAGAGGGGTGACAAAAGCTTCAACCACCTGTATATATGACAAACTTGCTGCCTAACTAGAGCTTACACTGCTACTTGAAATGGAGCTTACATTCCAAATCATTCACTCTTGCTGTGAATGTGACTATCAAAGGCTGAGATTCCCCAAGATAATCACAGAGAACATATTAAGGCAATTAAGTAATCACAGGGTGTGAGATCATTTTCTGAATCTGAAGTTAAATTAGGTAGATTGCGCATTCAGCTTTTAAGAGAAGAAAAGACCAACTGTGCCTTGCCTGAGGCTGAGCCAGTTTAAAAAAGGAAGAGACAAGGAGGTAGCCAAGGAGGTGCAATTATTTTGTCAAAATGAAAGTTAACAATGACCTCCAAAACGGTTCAGAGTCTGATTAGTTGAATAGCTAGTATCATCATATAAATACACTGACTTGACAACTATCAGATAAGGAGTGAATTTCCTGGAAAGACTATTGAGCTGTCTGTCCCTATTGCTAGGATCTAAATTAACTGTAATCTCTCAGGAGGACAGCAGGGTATCACTTTGAAGAATTTATTGATCTCAGTGTAAGTCACTTGGCAAGACTGTTATTAAGGATGATGCAAAATGGATGGAAAGTAGAAGCAAAATTATTTTAAGTAAAGAAATTCTTACCTATAATACTGTTTTTTTGTTCTTACCAGTCCAACTGAAAAACATTTTTTGCTCTAAAATGGTAAGAGTTTCAGAGGTCAGAGACCTGAACAATTAAAGTTAATGGAATACCTCTACAAAAGCAAAATTTGAAATCTGTCACAGACAGGAAAGATGACTAACATGCAATTTGCTAAAAGATGGTAATTGACATAGGGAAGTAGTTCCCATGGGCTTGTCTATCCTTTTCTACAGTAGAAAAAGAATCATTACAAAACACAGAATTCTGTTTTCTGCCAGGATTTTCAAGTATCCAGTAGTAAGAAACTACTGTACAGTTGCATGCCTACCCTGTAGAGAGGGAAGCTGAATGACCCACTTGTTACAGAGTCTAACACATTCTCCCAGAACAGTTAATACTGGTTGCTGTCTATGTGAATGCCATTACTTCGATCCTGCACTGCAAATCCTCCTCTATCTCTGTGCAGAGGATATGTGCACAGGAGGCATACCTCCTGCCCTCCCCCATTTCTTCCCCTTACACAAGATTATTAAAAGGAAAGATTTTAAAAATCTTTTACAGATGAAAACCACCACCCTTCCCTTTTCTAACCTTTGTTTACATGGTTTCACTGAGGGAGAGACACACGGATCAGAGACCACAGCATGACTCCGGACCTTTACACAACAGTACTTGCTGAATGCAGTGGCCACTGTCAGGTCAGTACCTCAGACAATGCAGACAACAAGAAAATTATACTGCCCTCCTGAATAATTAATGGATATTGGAAGAAGAAATTATTTGTACTTCTGGATTTCAATGTCTCAGATTGAAAAAACAAAAAAAAAAGAAAAAGAAGAAATTCAGTTACTTTATCACAGACCTATTTAAAAAGCCCATGCAAGAGTGGCTAGAGAGGTGAGGATGGAATTAATTTGTAATCTCACGTTTCAGTCAAAACAGGTTAGAACGTGCTTCTCTTCTTCCCCAAAGCAATGTGTTTCTTGTTACTGCCCTGAAGTAACTGGAAGAGTTCTCTCTGACAGAAATTCTTTCTGACAGAATTAAGCTTCTGTAACCATAACGTATGATCTGTTGGTAGAAACATGTTGCAAGAGTGAAGCATACCCTAGAGACTTCCTGACGTTAAAAGATTTCTTTTGCAAAGAGTCATCTACAGTTTGGTAGTTCTGCTAGGAAACTCACAGCTATACAAGATCATCTAACGCTGCTTTCATTTTGGGAGACCCAGGAGTGAGTAGTTAGTTATATAAGGGTATCATTCCACAGCCTTCCATATAAAATAGCAGTTCCTTCTGTTCATCATGTTCTGCCTTCTCTGACCGTTTATTAGGGATTCTTCTCTCATTCTTCAGTGAGAGAATTTTTTACCATGAAGAATGTGCTCTCAGCTGCTAAGATTTCCCACTTGTGCTGGCATGTCTTACATGAAAGTCATTTAGCAGCTAAGTAATCAAGATGAAGAAATAGGAAAAGAGTAATTATAAATAAGAGAAGTGGGTTTTAGTAAGTGCAGTAACTGGCAAGCCAGAGAACAGAGTGGGTCTACACAGAAATACACAGCATAAGGAAGGAGGCACCACCACAGAGAAAGAGTTTTTGCACAAGGCTATTTTTTTGAACCCACAAATGAAAAAGCCAGTCAGATCACAAAACCATCAAAGCCCTCAAGATCGTTCTCCACACCTGTAATACCAATTTGCTTTGGGAACCACTCCATCCTGCTGCTTTGACACGTCCTTAAGGGGCATCAAACATACCTAATCCTGGCTGAGTAGTAGTTGGAAGGAAGTCACAACAGACTTTTCCTCTGTCAAACCTTCACTCCTTAATCGAGTTCCATCTTCACAGGCATAACGGTTGCTCTTCAACCCAAGCAACAAGCTAAAACATTTTCCAAGCACCTGTTCCAGCGTTACCATTTCTGATCTCTGATCCTTGCAATCGGGTATGTAATCCCGGGCCTGTCAGGTATAGGTACACTGCATTTGCCTGTTGGGATATTTGACTCCTTGCAATCAAGGATCCTTTTTTCCAAAACACTATCAGTGTTATCTGAACCAAGTACTCCTCCACTCATGTGCTTTGCCAGATCAGATGATATTAATTTAATTTCACATACACATAATGTTCCTTTAACGGCTTGACATGGATACCTTTCAGTACACGTGTGCATTTCTGCTCTGCACAACTTTCTTGGAAGTAGCCAGTGTGCTAGGCTGTGCAGTGAGGAAGATGTTCTGTGATGGTCCCTTGTAAGGACACTACCTTGGTAATCCAACACGATAGAGAAAGCACACACAATGCACAATTACTCCCTTAACATACAAGCAGGGTTCTCTTACTGCGACAGCTTTATGTGAATGGCAGCTAGGAAACCCCTGCAATTTCCTAGCTGTAACACCCAGTTATACATGGAGTCAGTCAGCCAGCTGTTATTAATAGCTGGAGGAGTACCTCCCAAGCCTCCGGCAACGGCAAGCGAGCTGAGTCTCTGCCGTAGGGAAGTCCCAGAATTAGAGAAAACAAGGGAACAACAAACACCTCAAAATATAGTAGAAAAAGGAGAATGGATTTGCACTGGACTCTATTTCTAATAGACTCTAACGGTCCAATTGCTTCTAAAATCCAAGCAGCTATGGGCTACTGCAAAAGCACTTGATAAGAAAACTGTAAAAGGAAGCCAGGTTCTGATGGTTACCTGCTTCTCCCCGAAGAGCCTTCTCCACAGCTACCCCTCTTTCTTCAAGTTGCCTCTGCTTTTCTTCCACTTGCTCAAGCTGCCGCTGGATGATCTGTCCAGAGAAGAACAGAGCAGAACCTCACCAACAGTAATTCTCCTGCTCTGCCTGCAGCAATCGTCCAGTACTGTGACTTTAGTCAAATTGGCTTTTTCAGAAACAACTACTTGTATTCAACAACACTCTGCTTCAAGAGATACCTGCTTGAAACACTAGCATCACAGTCCCTCCAGTGACAACATCCTCCCCACCCCGCTGCATCCTAACCCTTAATTTGGCAAGCACCTTGATACTCACCTGCTACAACTCCAATCACCTGCATAAACATTGAAGTGAAAGGTAAGGTGATGTTATTCAGTCAGCAGAGCCCCTAACTCAAGTTTTCAACAGATCCCATTACCTAGAGATGATGTCAACAGTTTTCCAACAGATTTTCTGGCATTTAAAGGTTAATTTGGTAACACTTTACCCAGCAGGGTAATCTAGCAAAACAATAATAGGTGCTGCTTCATTGGGTATAATCTCACAATCACAGTTCCATCTGGTGCATGATGCATCACTCATCTCCAGATAGAAAAGTGTTATGGTCATTACTTTTCTCACCATAAAACTATCGTGACAGGTTTCAGCCATTCTTTCCGTATATCTGTGACACAACAGCAAATTTGAAAGAGGGAGTAGGAGCAGGGATGATCATGGAGAAACAAAGTTTCATCTCTGGATCCTCTTCTGACACACTCAAGAGGAATGTCAGGATCATGGTGCCTTCAGAGAGTCAACTGTCTGTCATAACAAGATGGTGAGACAGCTACCTGAGCTCTGTGCAACCTCTTTAGCTCCTCTTGCTTGGCTTGTCTACGGGCAGCTTTCTGTACTCGCCGGGTCAGCTTGGCATTCAGTTCCTCTTCTGTGTAGGCTCTCTGAAGGAAGGAAATACAGGAGCAGATTTGATTTGCATGCTCACAGGTACAGGGGGGAAGGGCAACCATTTTCTCTTCCAAAAATCTCAGAAGTGAGGTGTTCTGTCTTTGCCACGGCTGTGTCAAAAGTCAAGCTTCTGTTGGCAAAGGTGTGTTCACAGTGCAGTGAGCAACAATTTCATGGTCAAATCAGGAGTGAAGAAGTGTATAAGCCAACTGCAAAGCTGCGATTTTAATGTCCCAACCCCGTCTTTCACTGCTATCCAAAACATTTCTATTTTTATTCTATTTCTCAACAGATCTTGGCAAAGAGATTTCATTAAATCAATGAGTACCATCCAGAGGGGTCACCTTGACTTAATTTTAAAAGAGGCTAAAGGCATGTCTACATCAGCAGCTACAGCAGTATAAACTAAGAAATTATTATAGACTAGCGTAGTCATACTGATATTCCCCACTTCCTATTTTCTTCTGGAAGAAAAACACCCATAGTTGGGAGTTAGACCAGTACCACTGGTAATGACTCCTGTGTGAAACTGCTCAACTTTTCTATGAATCAAAAGGTGAAACAACATTAGAAAGCAGAATGCCCTTCTGGCCTGAGATCCCATCTCAAGAGCAACCCCACAAAACTGGCTGCAAACCAGAGCAAACAACCTCTAAACTGAAACTGGATTATTACACCACCAGAAGCCATCCAAAAGGAGAAGGGCTGGGATCACAGAAATAGGGATTTTCTCCTGTTCTTTTCTCTCAGGGAAACAAATTTAAAAGTCAGTCTTTTTAGCATTACTGAAACGGGGTTTAGCATCTTATCAGGTATACTAGTTGGTTGTGTTGCAGTCTAGGAAGGCTTTCTCTCATAACCCTTTAAGAGTGTCAAACAAATGCGACAACTGCATTAAGTGAACTACAGTGAAGAAAAGAACTCTCTTCCCACATAAAGGTATGCAGGTATTAAGGGACAGCTGTAAACAGATGTCTTCCACTTCTGGAAAGAGAACTTCTCCATGGGCAGTCAACATCAAGGACAAAATGTTGAGACAGGCCACCCTGAAATTTGCATTGTCTAGTTATTGTACTGCTGCACTGGTGAATCTACCTCTGGCTTACTGTTCTCAGGGGAATGGAGTTGAAGGTGGGATCCACAGCTCCATTAAAAATCCCTCAGATAGGTGGTTAGCGAGCACCATCACTAAAACTCCAACAAGTGAACACTTCACTCCTTTATTAAAGCACAAAATCCACTGTGATACCTGAATGAGAAGGCAAAGTGACAGAGGGCATGACTTTCCTATCCTATGCAACACTGCTGTGACTGTGCAGCAGCACAAGAAGAATTTCAGAAAGCAGCAACGCTCCTGGCAACAGGTACACAACTTCTGTCTTAATTTTAGCTTGGTACAGAGTTTCACCAAGATTTCAATGAACTCAACAATTCTGAAGGACGCTGATTAAAGTGTGATAACGATTCTCTTGAACTCTTAGAAAGTATTTAGTTGCCTTGAAAACCATTTTGTTCTGAAGCTCCAAGATCATCCACACAACTCTGTACAGGAGTGCACTGGTAATTGCATGCATTCTAACCAGACAAACAATTCCAAGCTTAATATATTTTTGGAAGACAACCTCTACAGATAACTTGCTGCTCATGTCTGCTGACATCTCACGCATGCACAGTCAATGTTTGTGATGTTAGTGCACATGTGATGGGGTAGCTATGGATTCAATGGGTTAATAGAGGGACATGCAATGCAACAATGGCCAACTACTGGGAATGGAGACACTACCTTTGACGAATATGATCTCTTGAATGCCAAGGCGTGTGGTACATAAATCGACTTTAAAGGGGGGAATGGTAAAGGAAAAAAAAATAAAAAAAACATACAAAATGAAGCAAAATCAGTTCAACATTGAAAACAGATGCACAGTAATAAAACAAAGCTGCTTTTAAATGAAACATAAAATTGTGCAAATGCTGAACATGACCCAGACTGGTGAAGCATAATGGAACTTCTAACAGCACAATCAAGTTTCTAGCACTCTCCTGAAAGCAGTTAGCTTTAGTGGCCCCTTTGAAGGCACAGTCAACTTCGAAATCCTTTTTTTGAGAGGAGTTATCTGGCCTTTACCTACCTATCGTATTCATGTCCACTGAGCAGGTATATGTACAGACACATACAACATTTTGATTTAGGATTTGGAATAATCGCTTATGCTAGGGCACATTTGGTCTGAACCAGCTCAGAAAACCATACATTATTACTCACAATTCTCCATTAACAATCTAATTTACAACCTCTCTTAGGAGTTGGGTTTATTTCATGAGTTTAAATAATCTCTACTTAATAGAAATGACCATTCGTGTTTAACTAACATAAGTCTTCCTCAGTGCTTTTGTGACAGGAGAAACACCAGATGAGCTCAGAGTTATGTGTCCTACAGTAATAGAGCCTCCTTGTCTAGAAAGAGAGCCTGAAGAGCTAAAATTATGAGGAGGGAAAAGGAAGAAAAAAAAATCACTACCTTCTCTATCTAAGGACATTCTGCATTACCTTGCACCAAAAAATAAGGAAGTAAACTACTTAGGGTTTGTAAGAGAGGTAAACTTCCCTTGTGGCATGAAGCACAGAGGGCACCGTGCCATTCCGGGCAAATAGTCAGCATTTTGCACGTTCACATTCAATCAACTAAAATCAGACACAAATGAAAAGCCACAGACCAACTCCAGCACGTACACGAACTTCAGTAAAAAGCAAGCTAACTGAGGCAGTAAAACACATGTCTGATGGCAACACTGACAAGCACAACGACACACACCTATAAGCATGAGACCCATGGGACATTCACATTAGGAATTCTGTACAAGGTGCTTCTCTTGAAGGGCACTAAATTAAACAACGCTGAATGAATTCGCTGCTGATCACAAAGAACAGGCTAAACAGAGCAATCCACCTGGGAAGCAAGCTCACTACAATCACCAAAAAAGCAGCACAAGCAGAATTCCAGTTTAAAGAAGGGGTTCACATAAAAGTTGTGGCACACAGGAAGTCAACTCTCAGCCCGTAAAATGTAGCAGGCAGCCTGCCACTTACAAAACATCAACCTCACCCCAAATCGGTAGGAACCCATTTTGTCAGTCTAGAAGCTCAGTTACATTTCTTTGGGCAGCAAGGCATTCCAGTGCTTGCATGTGTGTCCTGCATCCTTGGATGGGATGCAGTAAAACTATTAAGTGGAGTTCTCGGGGTCATTTCCTCTGAACAGCTTCATTCTCAAAACTATTCTTTAGGAAACAGGCAGATGCTGAGCAAAGAAATGCATAATGTAGCTCCAGCAACAGCAAATGGGAGGAAATGAGATACCACCACTGTATCAGCGGCAGACCTGGAGAGCTATTTTCAGTGTTAGGATTCCAGGCATCTGCCACTGTTCCCTATCCCTTCCAATGCTCAGAGAGATCTTTTTTCCTCCAAAAGCCATCCTAAATCAAAGTAGCTCAGCACAGAGGAAAAAGGGACCATGGAGGCATACTGAAGTCTGAAAACAAGCATGGATTTTTATTGAAGCCCTGCCTCCTCCTGCAGGAGCTTACAAAGCAGAGCAGTAACTTTGTAACTCTTATCTGAACCCCCAGTGCTGCACCTGTCCACTGCTAGTCACAGGTACCTCATTCCTCTGCATCTCTTGGAAAATGCAGAATCTCTCATGAAATGTCTTGAGCGCATGCAAGGATGGATGGAAGGGGGAAGAGAAAAAAAGGGAATAAAACAAAACCAAAATAATCTTCCTCTTAGAAGAGCTCTAGATTAACTATGGAGAGAGATTAAAAGAGAGGTAAGTAAATACAGAAAATTCCCACTTACTTTATTGACTCCTTCCACCAGCCTTAAAGTTGTTATTTTAATTCATCCCACTATATATATATATATATATGAAAAGTGTTTCCTGTTACCCTTCAATTTGCCTCCCTCTGTACCTTTGCCATCTGAGCCAAGTGCCAACTAGCTCCTGCCATTTGAGACTGATCTGTGCACACTGGATGGCAGGTTTGAGATAGGAGGCTCACGCCACTGTGCCTGTGACACTACCCTCTCAGGTGCTCTTTTCCTCCCAAGTTTTCCAACATGGGAACTAGGCACCATCAGGAAGGGACGAGGGGAAACACGTTTTTCATTCTTCAGTACCAGAATGGCCTCCGTGTTCTGTGAGGTCCAGGACAGCTCTATTCCACCAACTGACACCAGGTCTGTCTAGCAGGGCTTACAAGCTCTCAGGAATCAAAGAGGGGCTCTTTCACGTTATTATGACTGAGCAGTATCTTATATTTTTTGCTTACTTTTTCATTAATAGTGCCATCCTCAAATTGAAATAAATGGTTTAAAAGCAACTAACTTTGGCACTTGGCTTTCACCAGGTGTATTTTTCTCTTTGGGCTTTTATGAAGACCCACTCACTGGTGTCTCCTCTCCTTAGCAACTTCTTTAAAGCACCACTTGAAGGGAAACTGTTTTGGCTAGAAAGCTGTTAACGTATCTTACAATATGACATTACAGCACCAACTAGGGAAGGTTGGTCAGGAACAAGAAACAGCTCCCCATGAAAAGCTGAATCCGTACCACACCACACCGGAATGAGAACACCAGGCTACACGCTGGCATTTCATAGAGGCTCACTACTATGTATTTCAATGTCACAGCTGTTATCTAGATACGCAGACATATGGAAATACTCAGCAACCACCAAGAAATCCTCAAAAAAATCAGGGTCAAAATGGAAGAAACAGCTGATGACTCTTCTCCAAAAAGAGAAGGTACTAATTCAGACTGTACACATTCTCTTCTCCCAGGAAAAATAAGCATGAGCTGCAAAACTGCAGCCCATAGCTTACCTCTGAGTTGATGATCTGTCTTGATGATGTTCTTGATGTATGCAAAAGTACATTCCTGTCTGCAATGTGCTTTAAAGACATCAGAGATCTGTTTCGTGCAGATCATTGTCATGTGCACAACAAGGACAAAACTCACTGTTCTGACTGTGATATTCACTGTAATGTCACAGCGAGACAGCAGATCCTTCCTATACTGACAGTGGGGAATTGCAATTGTGAAACCAAGTGAAACTAACTTGTTTTAGGCAAGGCTTAGAGGAAAGCCTGTTCTACAGAAGCAACAGCAAGAACAAAATGAATCATCCAAGTTTCTGATGTGATTCTCTGGGCCTGTGATCTGAACAATGCTAGATCCATCTAAAATGTGTTTCCTATCTGCCTACCTCTCGCTTGGATTTTTGCGAGGAGCGTTCCAGAATGTCGTCACTGGAGAGGTCAGAGTCCTCTGAGAAACTCAGGTGCTGCCGGAGCTGCAAATCTGAGAAGTCAGGAAGAAAAACGGGGAGTTAGAGAAGCACTAACTGTTCTTCCTGTAAAGATTTCTGAACTCAATTGATTGATTGAGCTTCAAAATTACTCAAATCCTTTTATGCCAGTCTCAGTTGCTTTGCCTGGGATTAGAGAGTGATCCGAGAAGCACCACTCCACAAGGTGATCAATATAATAGTTAGAAGCTTCATTCTGAGAGACCGTCACTTTCTGCACATGCTGTTAGAAATAATGATTCTCCCTTTGCACTGTACCAACGACAGATACAGTACTTCAACAGCAGCTGGCTCTATTTTGGGTATTTGTACAAGGTCAGAGAAATAGAACGTCCCCGTTGGATCCCATTTATGGCTAACTTATTTACTGCAGCACAAGCTGCCATTAAACATCTCTGCTTGTGCCTGATGCACCTGAAAGATTTACATGAGGCTACAGAATCCCCACTTTGTGTAGTGACAGACCACTGAAAACACCAGAGTAGCTGCATCTCTGCAGCCTTCAGCATCCAAGGAGCCACATTGAAAAGAAAGAACAGACCAGCCAAGGAAAGATAAGGGTCAGGTTTAAAACAGAAATGAAATATCACAAACAACTGACTCTAACAAGCAGTGCTTATTTCTCAAACCATCAAAGGCAGAGAGCTGATGTGCCTCGTACGTATCGAGAGGTTATCTAAGGATGGGTTTTTTTCAGTGGTGTACCAACCAATTCTGTCAATACACTAACTTACAATTCCAGTGGCCAGCACTTGCCTTGATCTGCACACCAGAGAGCTGTGCCACTCAGCACAGGTGCTGAATGACCAGGCAAGCCAAACCTGCTTTAAGATACCCAGCTGTAGGAAAAGCACGCAGCGCAGACACACGTTATACCTGCAGCTGTAATCAACGGAGAAGCTTTGTGCTTGCCAGAATCCACAGTGGCACTACTTGAGGGAGTACTTGGGCAGGATTTGTCATCAGTCTTTTTCTTCTTGTCTTTCTTATACCCAGAGAAAACAGACTTCCATAATGACCTAGGCTTTGTTGCTTCCTCTGTCCCACCACTAGATTTGTCGGAAAGCCTGCTGTCATTTTTCGACTTCTTCTCCTTTTTGTTCTTACGAGGGGAGAAGAGAGAAGTTCTTTTCTTACTCTTCCCGCTGGAGCCTTCTGAAGAGGTGACAGACCCTTCAGGTCCAGCCACATCAGCAGCAGGAGTGGAGAACTTCTCACTGGAAACATCATGCTTTCGTGTGGATCCCTCTGCTATTTTCAAGGCTAGATGTTTTGGAGAGTCATATAACAACTCTTTGGTCTTCAAGGGCATAGAAGATGCCTTTCGTGCCCTTGAGGCCGCAGCCATCTCCATATCTTTCATCTTACACAACTGTTTAGCCATGGCATCGCGCAGTGCTTGGCTCTTGACAGACTTCTCTCTGGCTCTCATTCTTTCTTCAGCAAGCTCCTTGGCCTCCACAGAAATTTCAGGCAACACTCTCTTCTTTTGGTTAACCCCTCCTTCCATTGAGGGTGGACCACCGTTTTCTTTGACCAAGGGCAAAAGAAGTGGCTTCTCTGGCCTTGGCCTACTGGTAGGAGGTGTAAAGAACTTCTCGTGAAGGCTTGAGTCCTCTGTCCTGTCATCATACGTGTCTTCTACATCATCAGCAAATGGAATCTCATCCACACTCTCTGCAAAAGACTTCCGTACATCATCTTTCTTGGCCTGGGTTGACTCTTTGGCAGTAGAGGTCGGCTCACGGCACCGGGGAGCAGGAGGTGTTGATGCTGGTGTTGGAGGTGATCTGGCTTCAACTTCATTCTGCCAGACTGCTTGATGCCTCTTTCTACGCAAAGTGGCTGGTTCTTCATCCTGAGGAGGTGGTGGTGGAGGACTTGATGGAGGAGTAAGCATGGTAGAATCTGAAGTGTTGAAGCTCTGGCTAGCCATAGTTCTCATGTTAGATGAGCTCTCCTGAAGACCAAGTCCAGAACTGCTGGATACATCCCTCCTTACTTCACTGGAACCCTTTAGCTCTTTTTCTGATGGGGATTTTGGGGTGAGCAGAGAAATCTGCTCACTTTCCAACTTGGGTAGTCCCTGTCTTCTTGGGGCAGGCTGGGGTTTCACAAGTTGGATCCTTTCATCCCCTGAAAGATTCTCGCTATTAAAAGCCTTCAGAGGAGTTGTCTCAAGAGCAGATACAGTGAAGTTCGTCTCTGAGCGTCTGTTTCTGTCTACTGGGGTGAGCCCTAAGCTTCTCCGGATTTCAGCACTCTTCATCCAGAACTCTTCTACAAGGTTACTCCGTTTCAGGGCTTCTTCTGCAGTAGTAGGGCTCCCCAGTTTTTCCACCTCACTGTCCTGGCCCCTAAGGACCAGTTTGGCTAAAGGAGTAGACGTTAAGGCTGGGACAGGCTGGAAACATACTGGAGGCTCCACTGGGGATGGAATGGATGTTTCAGCAGAAGGCAAAGGCTGGGAGCAGATAGGCATCTGAGCAGATGCTGGGGATGGAGCCATTGTCGGTGGGGCTGGCTGAGACTCCACTAGTGATGTAGGTGCAATGGCTTCTGGGGATGCAGCCGGCTGGGATAACACCGGAGATGGTGGCACCAAAGGACTCTTAACTTTCCTGTCTTTGGGAATTTCATCCTTTGGTCCTTCATCAAGAATGAAAGGCTCAGGAAAAAAGCGTGCCTGTGGAGGTTTTATTACACGGGATACTTCAGCCAGGGGATCTTTTACGTACTACAAAAAAACAAGAAAGCAGAAATGGCAGAAATATTAATAGTCACAGGGCACACTGGAATACTGTTGGGTTTTGTTGTTGTTTGGTTGGGGTTTTTTTCCTTTTAACAAAGTTAGCAATAAGGAAACCATCCAATAAGCAAGGCTGCCTCACTCCTTTTACTGAGTTCTGGTATTATTCTTTCCAGTGACATCTTTTGCACCAGCCGCCTTCTGAGTGCAGACACCTTGGCCTGACTGTACATACATGACCACTGCAGCATGAACCTCTGTGTGCTTGTATGACACATATCAAACACCCAGGTTCTGAGTACTGCATTTAGGCACCGTCCTGATATAAACAGTAACTGTGTCTAACAGAATAATTCAACGGTGCCGAAGAAAACCCTTTAGTAAGGCAAACCAGCCTTATCCCTTAATGTGTACATCATGAAAGTAAACTGGTTTATGACAACTCTCTAATACAAAGTTTAATCTTTTAGTAATTCCTTAGATACAAAGACTTGGGATGGGAAAATCTGAACTGAACATTTTGGGGGTCGCATACTTCCTGCTCTAACAGACCAGTAGCTGCAAACACCACAGTACTCTTGCAGACTGACTCCAAGGCTGACAACATGAGAGTGCATCACTGTCAGGTCTCACTTCCTTAACCTACCCTATGCTGTTATTCTGGAACAAACAAACACTGTTTTGGTTACTACCAAGCACTACAAATAAAATTCAGAATCACAACCGTATGGAATCTGCTTTTGATAGAGAAAAGAGCCAAAGCAGAATTAACAGGAAACACTTTATTCAGTGCTTCTCTCCTGTTAGATATGTGTGTGCGTGCATATGTATCTGTGTGTTGTCAACTGCATGTAGAAATGAAAATATCCTATGTATCTGACTGTGACACGCTGAAGATAGGAAAGGTAGCACGTTATTTTTTTAAGGCTACATGAAGTCAGAGTTCAAGAAGGTCAACACAAATTATAGAAACAGGAAAGCAGGAAAGCACACTGCTGTCGGTCCTCATAAGTTTATCCAAAAGCTGTTCTATCAAAATACAAGTAGTAACTAGAAAACTTCAAAGATTCTATTTCTTACCTCTGCTTGTTTTGCTTTGGGACTATCAACTGGAGACGGAGGAAGAATATTGTCATTGGATGACTGGATTGGAATGGTTGGCTTGCATGGATCTAGGGAAAGCAAAAATATTGCCAAAACCACATGAGACTGCTACTATTATTTCTTTCTTTTTTTTAAAAAAAATAAAATCATTATACACAGCAAGTAGTGGCAAATTTCTCAACTCATTACAAAGTCTAGATCGGACGTTGGGTCCCTAGTAAAAAAAATGCTTACATGGCCAAAATAGTGCAAGCTTTTTAACATGAAAACTACAAGGAAAGGCAGTTAAGATGGGTTCTCACACATTAGGAAGCTGTAATTAATGATTCAGAACATTCTTCTCAAAGGTTAATGCAAGCATACCTTGCCACTGACAATAGTGAGATGCTTCCAATCAAAAAAACTCTTGTCTTTTACACCAAAAAAAGTGTAGATGATCTAAAATGTGATTACAATAATTCAAATAACGATGAGAAAGCTCTTACCTTCTGTCACACTGCAAGAAGCACTTTCTGCTTCTTCTTCATCTTCTTCGTCTTCAGAGACTTTTACTTCTGCCTCTTTTATACCACCTTGACGTAAGCGAAACTCTGCTTCTGCATCAGATGGGATGTCATCTGCTCAAGGATGGGGCAGGGGGGGAAAAAAGAGAGAGATCCTAGATACAAGTCCATCAGGACATCTGTTTATTATTTTAAAATCATTCATAATGCTTTTCTTCTGTTCACATGCTGCTAATCATTTTCCTAAGCTGAACACCTAAACCTTTCACTCCTTTTTCTGTGTGCTAATTAGAATAAGATAAGCAGGAAATTATGGACTATTACTAGAGAGAAATTAATTCATAATTGAAGTAATACCTTATCAGTTTTCTTCAAATTTTTCAGTGCTTTCTGGCATATGCAGTTCATCTTACACTAGACAGGGAAGATTATTGGCATAATACTGTGGACTTCTGTCTTGGTTTCAAGCTAAGGTAAAGAGTTCATTTTCTTTCTAGTAGCTGGTATAGAGCCGTGTTTTGGATTTAGGATGAGGATAATGTTAACACACTCTTTACTTCTTGGGAGGTAGCTGTAGCAAGTCAAGGCTTTCCCAGCTTCCCAGGCCACAGCAGGTGCACAAGAAGCTGGGAGAGCACAGCCAGGACAGCTGGCCCAGACTGCCCAAAGGGACAGTCCCTACCATACGACCTCACGCTCTGCACACAACTGGGGAAGTGAGCTGGGAGGCAGGATCACTGCTCAGAAACAAGACTGGGCATCTAGTTTGGGCAGTTGGGTTTTTTTCCTACATGTGGTAAGCACCTGCATTTGTGCATCACTTGGTTTATTATCATTAGTATTGTTGCTATTATTATTGTTATTATTATTCTCTTCTTTTGTTATCCTATTAAATTGTTGTCTTTATCCCAACCCATGAGTTGCTTTTTTCTCATACTCCTCCCCGCTCCCTTAGGTGCTGCATGGGCTTAAATGCCAGTTGGGGCAAAACCAACACAACTTCTCACAAGTTTACTTCCATTTCTGTTGTTCAGCAGGACTAGTGCTGAGCACAGACACAAGACCAAGTCCTCCAGTTATCAGATGGTGAGAGCACACGAAAAGTTTGTTCTACAACCCATGGCATTATGTTTTTTCTCTTTCTTTTTGTCCTTTACTCCTGGCTCCCTCTTGATAATCTGAAACAAACTCCTACATCACTAGAAGTAAGATCAGGTTTAAGTACTCTCACATAAAGTGTTAGCTGACACTACAGTTGTGTTCAGAGAACAGGTTTAAATGATGCATGAGGGTACCCTACCATCATCCAGTTCTGCACCCGTGTCTCCCTCTTCACCAGCCTGCCCTTCTGTGTCTGCAGGCTCTGTGCCCAGCTCGTCCTCCACATCGTTATCCTCATATGGAGCTAGAATATATTCAGATACTGAGAAAGAGAAAAAAAACCCCACCCAAGACCCCCAACAAAAGCCCCTGTACAGTTAAAAGGTTTTACATTGACCTGTACCAACAGTTTGTAGTGGAGATATTTATTAATTACTGCCAAAACAAGAAATCCTGAAATGTATCACCTGGAAAGACATTTATGGTGAAAAGATACTTCCAGACTCCCAACAAACCAAGGAATGCCTGACCTTGGGGACTCTCCAAGGTATTTTTTTGAACAACAGGCCTTGTGAAAAATTAAACAAGAGGGGGACTCGGAAGTCATCAAACCAGAATAAAGTTTACTGTTCTTCTAGGAAGATTATTTTTTCTTTACCACACCAGAACAGTTGCCACCACTTTGTGACACATGTGTATTAGAGGAAAATCTCCCAGTGTACCACAACAGGCCCTTGAGGGTGTAAGACAGAGACAGACTCTAGCTCTGGGATTGATCACCATTACATTTGGAAACTGTTTAACTCTGTGCAGCTACAGCAGTCTTTGTTAAAAGGGTCCAAGAGAACCGATGTGCTAGGACACAAATTAATTGAGATATTTTTAAATAAACAAAAAGATTAAGTTCAGAACTTTCTTTTGTGTTACAGATCACAATTTGATTTGCTGGATCAAAATAAAGACAAGATTCTTGAATTTATAACTCTGAAAAGGGCATCTGACATTACTACTTGTGACAGGATTTAATTACAGGAGAGACAAGACCAAACTGTGGGGTTTTAAATCTAACTATTAAAGAATGCTTTTTTAAAAAACCTAAACCTTGTGACACCTTGTCCCATCTCCAGTGCTGTGGATAGTCTGCTTAACGTTTTTGTTTTGTTAAGCATTTTCATAAAGCATAATTTAAATCTAAAAAAAAAAAAAAAGTGAGCACTTCCAGTTTCTTGTCCCCCACAGTAGAGTCAGTCAGCTACACTTTGAGATCTGTGCAGCGAGTCAGCATCAATTCATGTTCAACAACATACAGACACTTAACTCTGTCACGTATCCTACTGCAAACGCATACACGGTCAGCATGTATTATTACACACAATGTTTGCTAATTATACACACAGGAAATGGTCCTATCATGATGATAAGAGACATAACCCTCTTGGTTGCACCTATACAACACTCTAGACTGGAAGATGTACGGTGTCATGCTGCCGTCTTTAGTAAAGACCCTGGTGTGACTCCCAGCAGTTAGTTCCCATGGTAGGGCTAGAGACTCTTCCCAAAAGGCAGACTGGGGACAGCCCCCTGACTCTGGATGGCCAAGTTTAGCCGTGTGAGAGTGAATCATGCTGTGCCAGCTTTCTCCTGAGCTAGGGAGCAGGCCCTGATCCTTTCTGTTTCCTAGCAATGACATGGCTTTTGGAGCCATTTATATGCTAGCCCGGATAATTAGGGCAGTCTTGAAAACAAGCCGATCCTCACTAAAATTAAGGTCTTGCAGACACCTTCTTTCCCTAACACAGCTTTTTGCTTATTTCAAAACACAGCCTTGAGTGGGTGGTTTCTCTTCTTCCTCCAACCTGAGCAGCTGTCTTTTTCCATGCTTTTCCCCTCTGTAGTATTAGGGCAGGCTAGTTTACCTTGTCAGCTACAGTGAAGAGGCAGTTAACACTTACGTGTGATAAAGCACTGGCCTATTCCGTTACGTCAGAGGCTTATAAAATCCAGAATCTTAGATGTCAAGCGTAGGAGACTGAATCATGTGGCAAAGGTTGGACTGCCCCCAGGGGCATTTACAAATCTACTGAACAAAACCAAACTGTGCCCCAATCTGATCGTTGCTCAAGCATGCAGTAGCTCATGTTATTTTGGAAATAATAATGACATGGGATGGTTTTATGGTAGCAGCAAATGTGACTAATCTTTTAGCAAAACTTGCAAGAAGTGTAACTCTGATGTTAAGAACATTGGATGCCACCATGTACACGTGTGTCTTCAGATCGAGAAACCACGAACTGACACGACACACAGAGGGGGCGTTGAAGAGAGCGGAGAAAATAAATTGTTAAATAGGTTGGTACACAAAACTCAACAAAAGGTGACAGATGCATAGATAAGTAACAACTTGGTACAAAGGTGGTTCCCCATTTTGAGGGACATAAAGAGCTTGCAGGTGGCTGGTTATATTATACATATACTGTGCATATACGTATATACCGTTAGGATAAGGAGCAAGAGGCCAAAAGCTGTCACACAGTAACTCAGAGCTACACACTATGGCAGCCATAAACTGGGTTCAGCACTGGGTTCATACCAGCTGGCAGCCGTGAGCAGACTGCATCGTGTCAATGCTGCTGCCTCGCCAAAGCAGCAGCAGAAGCAGTTTTACAGGCAAGCTTGCTATTCTGATGTGCGAAAGCAACTTAACTATAGGTGAACTACCTAGCCACAAACTACCTTAGATACCTTCACCACTTCATGTACATTTTTCCCCTTACTCTAATCCCAGAATCTTCATCCCCATCAGTTTTGTAACAGAGCTTAGAGGGCCACATGGCAAAAACAGCTGTGCTCCACCATCCTTCAGCTTCCCTCAGGCTTTCCTAAATAATGTGAGCCCCAAATCAAAGGGAAACACAACAGCCATCACTTCCCCTGAAGATCCCAGCTTCAACCTTATTCTTCTTTCTTGTTTTCTTCACCAGATGACTGGAGTTTGCATTTGCTACAGAGATCTGCAATTGCTCTACGCACTCTCTGTCACTTGATCATTCAACTGCAAGAAAGCCCTGTGTTCTTTTAGTCAGTGAGCTTGAGGAGTAATAACACTTCCAGTCTTTAGCTTACAAAGCAAATCGAAGCACTCAACTAGATTCCTCCAACTCCTTTATTACACCCCAGATAACCTCTCTGTTTGGCCTGCCTTCAGAAGGGTTACAACAAACGGCGAGTTCATGCAAGAATGGACTGTCTGAGCAAGGCGTGCATGCACACTCCCCCTTCCTCCCGCCCTCCCTCCCTCCATGTCTAGTCATGCAGTAGCGACAGGGCCGTAAGTTCCAGGGTTAAAGTACCAGCTCAGCTGCTGAAGGCATGGAGAAGAGACGGGCAGGGTTATTGTGCATTGGAATACATAGAACATCACCAAACTACCTCCAGGGACCGTCTCCAGCCACGCCTGTACCGCCTCATGGCGTACGGAAGGAAGGTCGGATGCTGAATTTAAAAAACAATAAATTGTAAGAAATCAAAGTTAGACCATCAGCAAGTGTCTAAAACAGAAGAGTGACAAAGGGAAAATTTTCAGTAGCAAAACAGGAATAAAACCTATGAGATGTTAACGAATCAATTCCAGGCTTGGGATTTAACTCAAGATCTTATCTTCCTTTAGGATCTGTAAGGTTAGAGGAAATATGGATGGCAGAGTGAGAGAAACCCCGCAGGTGGCTGCTGCTGTGCTCCACTCAAATCTCTGCAGAGGACGGGATCGAAAAGATGAAAGAGCTGAGCAATGGGAGTCCTAACAGGTGCCCCAGAACCTGTGCTGCCCAGGTACAAATGCCAGCAGACAAAGAAGAGCGCCCAAAGCAGAATGAGAGGGGCTCCTGTGTCCTGTCTAACCCAGGCTTTCACATCAAACCCTACTGCTACTGATGGGCTTTTCAAATACCTTGTATCACAGGATACAGCTCAGCCAGGAACAAATTTGTCTGTTGGACTCAAGTTGAAAACTTACTGCATATCCTCAGGCACTTGCTGGCAATAGCCCGTTAAAAAAAGAAACAGCTGATGCGCCTGCACACACCTTTGTACTGTATGACAAAGTAATTGAAGCAGCTAAGCTATTGATCAGGGTTGTCCTAGTTTGCCCCAGCTTTAGGAGATGGAAAGAAAATATTGCCTTCCTTCCCAGAGGAAGCTGGAAAGACCACAGTATCAATTTTGGAAGGATCATCTTTTGTGGGCAGCTGTGCCAATACAGTATGGAAAAATAAGAATTACAAAATACAAATTAAAAGAAAAAAACCTGAAACTATAGTGAAACAGACCTTCAAGCAGAAGCTGAAGTATTCTTAATTGTAGTAAGCTTAAGAAACTGTTAATATTTTTAGCATTTTAAAATGTTAAGCAACTTCTCTAGCAACAATGAATGTTACAGACAGTTGAACACAGCCTATCTCTGTGGTTAGAGTGGGAAGAAAAGACCCATCTCTGTAGGGAGCAGATTTCATAGCAGAAAATCCCAATGCATTCTAGAAACTGCAGCTGTAAGTGTAGCCAAACTGATCTGAAACTGTGTATCAGGATGGACCAGGATTTTAAAAAAACCCAACCCACTAAACATCTAGAACTACGAGGAAAAGACAATTATCTGGACTGGAACAGGATCCTGCAACATGAGGTAAAGCCCTAGGCAATTTTAATACAGATCAGTCATTAACTTAATTTTACATATGCTATAAAAACCACCCCTTTCCCACAGCATACTGACTCTACACTTCTGGCACAACGAAGACGCAGAGAAGGCTTCTAGTCAACAACTGCATGGTTAACTTTTGTTAAGCCTAGGTTTCTGTGTAGTTTACATATAGTTAATACATACTTACCTTAAGACACACTGTAATATAGACTCGAATAAAGTCAGCAGGGACTGCTGGAAGGTACTTACAAGAGTGCTAAGACTACTGGCATCTTCCCCCTCCAAAGTTCTCCTTAAGTAACTGTCAACTCTCAGAGGTCACGCCTCACTTTAAAAAACAGATAACCTCACAAAACTTAACCATAGGGAGTCAGAACCACCACTGATCAGACCTGCAAGCGCTTTCAACCCCATCATTCCCGACTAATACCAGATGCACCTACATACTTTGAAAAGGAGCAGCAGAGGAATAGGCTCAATGCAGAAGCTGACCCTGTTCAGCCTTTGCTGCAGTAGCTACACCACACAGCCCAACAGCCTTCCCTAAAGAGGTGTAGAGTCCTCACTGCCACAAAAAGCACAGGACAGCTTCTACTACTATCCCTAAAGTCAGCTATCGAGGGCTGGTTGTCAGCACTCGCAAGTCATGAGTGTAGTGAGGATAAATGCTGCAGAGCCAAAGCAGGCAAACAAACGGGTCAGAAGTTGTCACACCACCACGGAGCTGAGAAAGCTGTCATTTTAAGTAGACACTGACCTGAAAAGCAAAATGTTTAACCAAATTTCATTTCAGTGCAATTTGAAAGTCGTTCCTTTCAATCACTGCTGCGCCAGCAGGAGTACACTACTTTTGAAGTGTGCAACAGAGTTAAACAGCCGTAACCAGGAGCCAGGAGTTGATGGTGCAGGACTTGGGGGAGATTACCTCTGGAGGTGGAGGACTTTGAGGTTGGGACCATTTTTTCCTCCTCCTCTTTTTCACGGATGTGTGTCCAGTGCACATCTGCCAGGATCTCCAGAGGATCAACCGGATTTACAATCTGCTGCAGTCTAAGGTTTCCAGCTAGTAGGAGGGGGGCATGGCATACCAGGTTGTAGGCAGGGGATATGAAGGACAGGGAGGAAAAGATGGGAGAACAGTGGAAAGGAAAGGTAACACATCGTAGGAAAAGAAATAAGAAGAGAAGGGAAGAAAATATTACTGGCCAAAGATCAGTTTGCAAGACAGACAAAGTTCAGCATTGTGTGTGCAGGCATACAATACAGCACTCCTCACGCTTCCCGTCAAAGCTGAGTTAACGCCATTCCAAAGGCAGAGAGATGCTATTAAAAGCATCACTGTAGATTCTCTTTATTGCAAGCAGCTTTGCTGAAATGAAAGACATTCTCTCGGTGTCCAACAGTATGTGGTACGTAAACACCAACTTAGCAGAAATTTCCAGCTCCTTCAGCCTATTCGTTATGATTATTGCCAAAGGCATCTTAAAAGCAAAGGACAATCTGCACTGTAGTTTGATGCACCAAAATAAAAGGTCTTTCATTCCCTACTACTGGTTAAGCACTCCTCCTTCTATGCCGGGTACCTACTTTTTTGTTTATTAAATTACACAATGGATCTCTGAATTTCACATGATTGCACGTACATACGTATGCACACATGGGCATGTGCTTATTTTAGCACAAACTACTACTCTGTTTACTCTGGCTCTTTTGTACTGACTTGTTTGAAAAGGTAGATTTTTTTTGAAAAGAAAATAACAGCGTGTTCATTATAACTTAACAGCCCCCACACCTCTCCAGAAGGGAATTCCTGTCGCACAAATGAATTTGTTTAAAATAAATGGCATTACTCCTCAATCATCTGCCTACACTAAGATCAGAGCATCAACGGGAATAATGGGAACCTAAAGTAACTGATAAGCAACTTGTTTAACTGTTGCAGAATACCCAAGTCAGGAGCATCTACCCTGAGGTATTATATTCACAGATCCCATGTCTATTGCTATGTGGCTCCAGCTCAGGTTTTGTTTACCCAAAACCAACTCATTCTACAGGGGACAGGTGTTCAGCGGCTGCAGAAGTGGTCCCCAAAAGCAAATGACTCATCCTGAAAGGAAAATGCCCACTTTCTTTATAAAGCAGGAAGTCAGTTTTCACAACAGCTGGATTACCACTGAGTAAGGCAAAACACTGTTCCAGCAGTTTAGAACCACAAAAGCAGTTAAGATTTTCATATGGTCCACTAGCATTTGAAGGAAATAGGAAACATTAGCAGCATCTGGAGGTTGTGCTCATTATTTCCTGATGTCTTGTTTTAATGAAGCTCCTCTCTCCAGGCCATGCTTTCCCCAGACATGACAAAGCGTTTGGAACTTCCATTTCAGGAATGATTATATATGCCATTTGGCATTAAAACTGCAGAAGAAACAGGCAGAAGGAACTGCAGGAAGAATGGGGTCACCAGCTGGTTATTAAAGGGGAAAAGGGTTCAGACACAGTCACTCAAATGCAGAGCGGGGTTTGCAATTTAGCCAAGTATTTAGCAGTTTTACATCTCTGTCACCTCACCAGAGAGTTCTTGTTTCAATTAGCACAACCACACGGTCTAGCAGAGCGGCCAGACATCCTGCAGGGACGGGAACCGGGCGTTTCTCACTCCGTACCAAAGCACTTGCATGCAGGCCCCAAGATGAGTAGAGTTAGCATTTGCATCGCTAATTTTGTGTTAAAAGGTTTAGGTTTGCCAGCAATGGCTGACAAGTACATAGTCACTCAGCAAGGCTCAGGAAGAGCAGGTCCCACGTGATCTGCATGTTTTAAAATTGTCTTCTCTGGGATTTAGACTAGTATAATACACACACCCCCCTTCCTTTCCTCACAAGCCTCTAGATACAGGCCCGAGTCTGTCCTGATTAGGACATGAGTCATTCTCACCTTTTCCAGTAAATAAATTGCAGCACAGCCAGCCATGAAGGACAGCTACTCAGCTAACAGGCAAACCTAATGCTTCCCTGAAGTCTAAATGCTTGAAAATCTGAAGACACCTGGTGTACTCTTCCCTCAAGGCTGTTTGCTGAGCTTTGCAGGAAGCTGGACATTAATTGCACTTACATTTTGAAAGGTAGCGTTCCCCTCCCGTTCCCCTGTAGCACCTACCAACGCTTTATATGCAGCGGGCAGTCTCAATGTTTAACTTTCATGGAAAGAAAAGCAACCTGAAAATCAGCTCCTGAGGAGCTAGGTCTAAAGCACCGCTAGCAACTGCAAGGGGAGGAACTTCTTCAGTTACACTCTTCAGCCATCTTATAAATACTTCTCATTTTTACCATTAGACAAGTTAAATTGGGAAAAATTCTAATACCTCTTCCTTTTTTTTCTCTTCTGACTTTTTTTTTCCCCCCCAAAAAAAGTCAGAAGTTAAGCTACAGTTGTTGCAACCATAACCTGCAAAATACGTGGTCTGACAACTGCATATGCCCTCTTACCTGCAGGAAAGCACTTGGATTTTCCTCTAATGTATTCTGGCTCTAATGAACCACATTGAGGAAAATAAGGGATTAGCAAGCTATTAGAATCAAGTGCTTCCAAAAAAAAACAACCACCACAAATGAACTGCAATTATTTGCATGGGTGCAAATAACGCCAGCAGTTAGATTGGAATGTCAGATTAATTTTATGGCCATTATATGACTGCTTGAAAAATCCTGAGGGATCACCACAGCTTGATTAGTTTCCCCCACAGACTCTCCCCACAGACACACACTCACAAAGGACAACAACAAAAAATGCAGGTTTGCTGACACAGGCAATCAAAAGGCAGTACTTCTGACGTGTCCCCTGTGCTTGACATATTGAGCAGGTACAATTACTCTGTGTGTATAGAACAAACCTGAAACTCCTAACTAAGTGGGGTTCACTCCTCATGCACATTACAGTAGCAAACTGTCCAGGCTTTCTCAGTATCCTGAGGTACTTGACAGCTTTATCTTTTTCCTAAAACCAGTGGCTATGTCAGACCTGATACATGGCACTTGGACCAGGAGATTAAGATAACAACAGTTACCAAATCAGTTTTTAGGGAGCTGGTAAAGCAATTAAAACACAGAAACTTCTCATGTGGGACCTGCTCTTTAAAACATTCCCCCCTCTTTCGGGGAAATGGAAGTGGAGATGGTATACGGGTACCTTTAAATGTACCCGTGTCCTCTTCATTTGAGAGACGTTGAAGCCAGAGGCCTTGCTGCAGCTCGCTCTCCCAAGGGCAATACTCCCCCTCTACAGCAGAGGGGGCCACACATCCATATACAACACCAGACACACACAAGCGATGGAGAAAGAGAGAAGGAGAGAAAGAAAGGACAGAATCAGAGAGAGAGACTGCCTGGAAATCCAGCAACTCCCTGTACTCCCACTGCATTCAAAGTGTCTGGCAGGAAAACTGCTCAAATGAAACAACGTCCAAGAACACCATGGTTTAGCAGACTAAACACAGAACATGCATGTTACCATACTTAAAAAGCAGGCTTGACTTCCACAGGCTTCAGAGTTTTGGAGATACAGCTCTTACGTTGGAAAAGTAGCAAAGCAGCCTGCTGAGCTCATCAACAAAACTGCCATTAAGGCTCAAAAAACTGGATCTCTCTTTGCAGTAGGCAGCCAAAGACCTTTACGAAGAAGCTCTTTGGAGTCTACCAGGCGTCACAGAAGGGAAATGTGAGGACAAAGACAAAGACAAGATCAGCGAGAAATTTGGCGTGGTGGCAAAACACTGGGAACATCCAATCTCAGCACAAACTTTGCATTTCGATGACTGAGACAAACACAGGGGAAGGAGTCTTTCCCTAAGATTGTTCACAGAAATTCCTCAGGACCCACCTGAACTCCCTGATTTCTCAAGGCTGTCTTTTAACTAAGGATAGCTACAAGCAGCTTCTTCTGGGATGCCCTGATGACAATTACAGGGCACCATGCCTTAGTGAGGCACTCTGCAAAACTGAAAACACTGCCTGCACAATGCTTCCAGCTCTTGCTGCCAAGGAACAAAGGGCACATTCAAATCCAATTCTCGATAATAGTAAAAAACAACACTAAAACAATACAGTGCCACAAAGCTGTGAGTTGCACATGTTGGCATGGTATAGGGGAACCATACTGTGTTGGTACTAGTGCTGTAATTCCTCTGTGGGCAAAAATCTTCTGTGTCCAGAACGATCCACTTATTGATGTCATTGACAATAACTCCCTCAAAAATCACAATAGGGAAGTGAAAGAAGAAGAAAAGTTTTCTCATTCCACATGGAAAACCTCAACTCAGTTTCCCTGCTGTCTAGCAGAAAGGAAGAACAAATAAATCTGTCTAACCTTCACTTGACTCCTCATCTTCATCGTCATCTTCCTCTTCCTCCTCCTCCTCGTCTTCTCTGTCCTCAATATCATGATTTTCCTCAGCCTCAATCTCTTCTTCACTCTTTCCCTTCAGGAGGGCATGGATGCGCACAGCCTCTTTCCATGGCACACCACCCAGATCCGAAGGGGGTTGCTGAGGCAGCAGTAGTTCATCATCTTCCTCCTCATCTTCCTCCTCCATCTCAGACTCTGAACTACTGTAAGGGTTTAGGAAAAAAGAAACAGTTAGTGTTTCCTAGACCAGTCTTAAATCACTGACAAGTTGTTTCAATACACTGAAGCCCCAAATGCACAATGGAAACCATACTATAAATTTTCTGCTTTCAATATTTCCCAAGCATTTTAGTGATGGCATCGTGTGGGCTGCAGTATGGTCCCTGCCCTGCTGCTTTTAAAGAAGGTGAAGCAGGAGAAAGATGCTTGTGAAGCTGAGTCCAAATACTTGTGCTGCATTAATTGTTACCACTCATGACAGTTGGATACAGCAGAAAAACTGCTTTCTTCGTATCACATTGCTCTGGACAGACTGCTGTGAGAGTTCTTTGCAGTGCCAGAATGTAGGCGGTCATGTCTTTTCATAATGGCAGCTACTGCTAGCACTTTGGATGGCTAAGCCCGTTTTGGCACTTGCTGGCGTGAACCACAGAAGGCTTTGGGAGCAGAAGGAACACACGACACAACTCTTAGGCCAAAGGGTACACAGAGCCTGTGGGCTTAGCTGAGATGAAGACAAAAAAACCTGGAAAATTCCTGAGTTCTCTACATCTCAGACAGAACCCAATCGAGTACACGGTATACACAGTGGCAAGAAACCATAGGAAGCAGTGCAAGGTTAATTAGAATAATGAGCTAATTCTCACAGCAATGACTGCAACATGCAAAAGAGTAAATCATTAGTGCTTTTTAGAAGACATGTCTGTTTAATTCTAACAGTTCCTCAGTATAAACAGCGGGGGCAAGAAACCTAACTGCCTATACAACAACTTCTAATCTAGTTCACTCTTACATGCTGGGCTGCCTAGAGGTACTGTGGAGAAGAAAGATGGTCCCATTTGTCACTGGGAAATGAAAGCGAACTACAGCACTTCCAGAGGGCATATCTGCTAGGTGAAAAGGTCATCTTCTTTTGTTTTTCCTTAATATATCATTGCCATAAAAGGACTGCATTTATCAGAGCAAGACTCGGGTGCTTCCTGTATAAATCTTCAAAGGCCCAAACTGATCTGGTTTGAAGGAGAAAACTGTTTGTGAAGGGTTAAAGTTTAAATGAATCATCTGAGAACAGTATTGTACTGCTGCCGCTTCCCTATGACAGCCATAGAACCATGCGCAGAACACATTCCATACAGACAATGAAAGGGGAAAGTGACAAGCTGAAACTAATGAAGTTTAAATTTCAGTAGGTCTATACATTATCACTTGTACAATTGTCATGTGGTTTCCCATACAGAGGTTTCATTACAGAGTATGACAAAATGACAGTTAAAAAAAAATTACATATGGTCACACTCTTGGGCTTATATTGCAGATAAACAGGTGCAGAACCTCAAATTAGTCTTAACATCACACAAGCATATTTTTTGTATAATTTCATTTATCTACCTGAGAGACTACCTTCGATAGCAGTTAACATGGAAAACACCACTTTTCTCATGCACTTCTGTCCGTAGGGTCTTAAATTCTCCTCACTGTTCTGCATATATATAGATACACTGTTACAACTCACTTTTTCACACTGTAAGATGACTACTTGTTGTGAACAGATCTCCTGGTTTTCACACACTAAATATTGAATACAAACACCGCTGCGTGCCATGGATTCAGTGCGTATTCCAGGAGACCAAAGCATATTCCAAAGGCTTTACGCAGATGTTGTCACGGAGACAAAAAGTGATGTTCCTCTCCTCCCTGACTGACTTTCCCACCCTTTGCTATGGAAATAAACCTGACAGGTGCTGCATATGCTGGGGTTTTCATGCGCTGTCAGTAAGGTTTACGGCTGCTCGAACTGTCGCCGTGACTGCTGAATGGGATGAGCTGCTGCTCTTCACCCAGCCGGCTTATCGCGTGCAATACTGACGACATAAATTCTTTACCACATAGCTCACTTTACCTTCTTTGACTTTTATTTATAACTGGGGTTTTGTCTGACCTTTGAATACGGAGAAATGAGAAGCTGAAAGATGGCAGTGGGATGGCCTGGTATAACAGGCATTCCTTCCAGCTCTGCACCACTGGAAGTAATTCAACAGTTACTTTTTTCCCCTACAAAACAGAGATCACAGGCTTTACAGCAGCCAACTCTCTTATCAAAAAGGTGTACCTGAACAGATTTAGTGCTGAGGAGAGGACCCAAAACCTGAACCCTGGAAATGAAGCTCTTCTTGTCCCTTGCCATATAACCCCTGCAACACAAGCTGTCCTGTAACACTCCTTTGAAAGGCCACAGAGTATTATACCAAAACTGCAGATGACATACTGGGAGTTACTGCAAGTTAAAGTGGGTGGACAGGGCATCTAAAGGGTTTGCCAGCCCCTCAGAAGCTGTATAGTCAGGGTTTGGTTGCTTAAATGATTTTTCTCTTGTTGAAGCTTTAAACAAAATTAACTGTCTTCTGAAAGAATACACTTTGAGCATTGTTCTCTACAATTTTTCTCTACAGTCTGCATGCTCCTAAGCACGTGTGTGATGGGAAGCCATGCACCAAAATGCATACTCTCTGCTTCATTTAGGGTTAACACCTCCCTGAATCCTGAAGCCCAATCCATCGCTCTGTATGGCACAGAGGGAACAGAAAGTTCCTCTCTTCCTCTGCCTGCGCCTACCCCTGCGGTACTGCACTAAGACAGTGAAGATGATCAAATCAGGGCTGTGCTTGGCTTGCTGCGAGGGTCAAACTTTTTCTTTTTTTCCCTCACAGGCTTTCTGTGACTTACCATGGAGTGGGTAGAGCTGAACAAAGAATACTTGATATTATCTAGAGAAGTCTCTGATGTTTCACCTGCATAGCTTTATCAATGCTCTGAGCATTCTGCTTACCATATTTGGTGGGACAGGAATTTTTCCAGGTCAAACTGATGGAAAACTTGATATATTTTCTCTTCCTATCATGGAGTATGAACTGCCCAGCAAACACTGCTCTTTGCATGCAAAATTATACAATTCAGTCTATCACAGACAGAAATAGTCAGTTGAATACAGGTTAAGGGAATTATGTAGGACAAAGGGACGTAAATGTAGCACACCTTGAGAGGCCATCAAACTCGCTAACCTAACGGTGTATTGCTGTCAGTGTCCAGAGTCTCACAAAACACCTCTTGGAGATGACCGATGCCTTCATGCTAAAACTCAACTTTTTTTTTAACTAACTCTTCCTTTGGAAGACTTCTGCCCTTCCCTGAGCAGGCCTACTGTGTTCTGATTTACTGCAACCAACACCAATAAGAGCAATACTCGATACTGGTAAATTTTCTTTTAGAGCTAGAAACTTTAACAGACTAAAGCCCCTTCAATATCATTAATCCCTGTATTGTCACAATTGATATAATTCCTAAAGGAGGGATGAGGGAAGCAAAAAGACTTTGCATTTCCCACAAGTAGTCCCGTTATTATTCAAACGGAGTGCTAGGTAAGATCTCCATCATGCAAAATGTCAAAATAGTATCTTCTGAAGAAATTGGTGTGTTAAGTAATTACTCAAACAGTATTACTTAGGGTTCAGATGAAACAGTTCTACAAGATACTAGGAACTGCCAGGCACTTATATGAAAGCCACACCTTTATGAGTCCACATGTACAAACTCGTGTCAAGGCTAAGTTCAGGCTACTACAAGATACTCCTTTCCAGATGCTGCATCTTCAAACTTACCAGATAAATACATGACAGATTGTGTACTACATTAATCCTGTAAACATTTTCATGAACATTTTTATTCCTGCATTCTTTGCCACACAAATCCATTTCCTACATATTAATGTACTAACAAATTTCTTATGTAGGCCTATACTTGCAGGTTATGCATACACAGAATATGTTTGTAGGATCTAAGTCACAGGAAACCAGGAACAGCATTTTCTGAGTTGATTTCAAGACTACTGGACAGACTTGAGAGCTGAAAAGCTATGGGTTGTTATTGCTACAAAGCAAAGTAGATAATTAGGAACCACACTAAGAGATCGAGACTGCAGAAAGTGTGACACTGACTACAGAGTTCACAATCATTCTTCATCAAGGATTTTCTCTCAACGATTCTTGCAACAGCTATATCCAGTAGCTCTATCTGCATATATTTGCATCCAGGTGTGCTTACACATCGTTTTGCAGATAAAAGGGAAATCTGTGACGGTACAACATATTTTTCAACAGCCCTAACTGTGACTTCAGTTAGTATCTCTCAGCCATTGTCCCAGCATTCAGGCAGGATTATATGCGTCTCAAGCTTGAATCTTTAAACTGAGTGTTTTTGAATTGTAATGCAAAATATACAGAAAATAAGTTACCTTTGGAACCCACACCCATTTGATTCCTGTTCTATTTGCTCAAAAAGACTCATTTGCCTTTGATGCAAAAAAAATTAAATAAATTGGAAAATCCCTTTCAACTTTGGACCATTTCATGGTATTATGGTACCATACCTGTCTTACAAGAGTAGCAGTAAGGTATTTAGAAAAACAAAACCTGCAAGATAAAATACCTGTGTACATAAGCAGAACATTTTCAACAATTTTAGAAAAGGCAACCTGGTAAATAATATGTTTCAAAAAGCTAAGGGAAAAGCTGGAAAGTCTGTTGGGGAGGGTACAGAAAAGCTTATGAAGAATGTGTGCTAACCTGCTGGGCCCATCCTCCTCTGTTCCTTTGTCCAACACACTGCTCAGGTTATGCTCTGCCAGTGTCTCTTCAGGAACCTCTTCCAGTTCTTCTTCCCGCTGCAGTGACAGTCGGTAGTTCTCCAGCTCAATGCGCTCGGGCGTGCCACGCAGACGCTTAGCAAGGCTGGGCTCTTCCAGCCCATTTACATTAGAGCCTAAAGAATAAGCCAGTGAATAAACAATAAATGCAACAGTCAGAACTGTAATATGTAAGGAAGTTGAGCAGTTGGGAGAAACAGGGCATGAGGCAGAGGGAGGTAAATAAAGCGAGAGAATACCTTATGTCATTATCCCATTCGCCACTACTGGCAGAACCTGCTGGGGAGCCAGACTGCAAAAGGGAATCTTAGTGGTTTTGGCTAGTAGATGCTAAAAACATGTTAAATGCCCTAGTTGAAAGATGAAATATGGATATTTTAGCCTCAAAAACTAGAGCTGCAATGAAGCCTACACAGTAAGTACCAGGGTAGGTCTGAGCACAGGCAGCATATATTTTATGAGACAAAAGTAGGAATGCTATGGGGCAAACCCACTGCTTAACGTTAAAATTGTTGCCACTTAAGGTAGGTCTACAGTCAGGGAGTGAAAAAATATTACCACTTCTTAAAGATGGGGAAGGAAGGGAATTAAAAGGCTCACCTGGAGCTAATTTTGAAACTTTTTATAGACTTGAATTAATTTGCTTTTCAGAGTTTGTGATGGAATGAACCATGGCAAGGCGGGGGCAGGATGTGGAAATCTACATGAGATGTTTGCAAGCACAAATCCCATGAATCCCAGAAAACTGCACGGACATGTGAACCAGGCAGCTTGAGAAAATGATACAGGAGCTTAATTTAATGTGGCACTCAGTTAATTAAATTCTAACCTGCATTCATACATTTCTTTTTAGAAGTTCTGGTACTTTAGTTTGAACACCACACCACTGTTTACTCTTACCCAGTTTACTATTTACAGAGCCCAATCTTTCCTAGCTTCTGTTTTGTTTTGCTAAACAAGCCAAGTCTTCCTCACATGCGATAAGCTCTTGGGTGTGCTGATCGTCCCCTAGGTCTCTGCACCTGTCCCAGTTTGGATTAATCTTTCCAGACCTGCGTGATCAGAACTGAACACAGCTTTCCAGATGAGGCTGTACCAACGCAACCTACAACCCTGCCAGAAATCTCTCCTCTGACACACACTGAGGACACGCTTCCCTATTTATACACCACATAATACTGGTGGCTTTTCTTTATTGTCTGATACTCAGATCCTTCTCCTTCTCTGCTTTCAACTGATAAGCACCTTGGTGGTAGCCAAAATTCTCAACACTTCTTAATGCATGACCTGGTACTTACTGCTATTACATGTCTATTCTACTATTACAGTCTGCAACATTTCTTAAGCGTATGACATGCCTGTCCCTCCTCTGCACTGATGAGGGTCTGAAACATTGCCTCAGCAATTAATTTCATTAGCAGACTTTTTTTTTTCCTTCCTCTTTTTTGCTAGTAAGTTCAGTGCAAGTATTACAAAGATCAGTGCCCAGATTTTGTGAAACTCTACAGTTGTAGGTGACATCCAACCCCATTATTTCCCTTTTCAATAAAACCTCTAATCTTTCATTTAATTCAACTTCTTAGGTACTTGACATTTCATGTCCTACTCCCTCATTTTATCCAGTTCAAATAATTAGTTCCATGTGGCAGCCTCTAGGTGCTTTACTGAAGTCCAGAATTTCAAATACACTGCATTTCCCTTACAGAAGTAACCAGGTACTTTGTCAATAAAACCTGTCAAGCTAATTTTCTTGAATCCATGTCACATTTTATATCACTTACCTTCATAAGGACTTCACTTGCAGAACTAGAAGTCTTTAGATATTCCTTCAACACTGTTTAGATTAAATGATATGTACTTGTTCAGGTCACCTTTTTTCTTTTTTTCTTTCTTATTGTTTATTTACAGTAGTTTTTATGTATATATATATTTTATAAAGTATTTACTATCATCTTGTAGGCACATAGTATTGCTCTCCATTAGATAGTCCAGGAACACCAGGATAGCTTCATTTAATGACAATTTCATTGTACAACTCTTCCACTCTTCTGAGACAAAGTCCATTTGGTAAAATTTTATTTCCATTAATTACAGTACAGTAATATTTAAACTTTGCTTCCAGCTTCACCGGGGTAATTTGTGTTTCCCAATCCTGCTAACACACTAACTACTTTTGCTCTCACGTCCAATGCCATTGTTCTAACTGAGACTGGAGACCAAGTATTCATTTTGTCACTGGACTCTACGTAAAATTGCATTTTATGTCAGTCTCATCTTCACTGTGGACCTACTTCTGCTTTGTCTTGTCTTACTTAAATGCTTAAGAATACAGCTGCTTGCTTTTCTTTCCTTAACAAAGTCTAACCCAGCGTGAGCTTTGGCAATGTTTACTTTCTCCTCATGTGTTTTGACCTCCAAGATGGTTTTTGTTTTCTTTCTCCATCTTTGACAGTCATAAAGACAACTGCCAAGAGTGTTTTTTCTCCCTTCCTTAATATTTTTGAATCTTTCTATGATGTGGTCAAGTGGCTGCTGTGCCCTCAGCCGGAACTACAGGGCTTCTCTATGGTTTAAACCACAGAAGCTTGTTTAGGTGGCAGGCAGAACATTGCCCTGCATTTTGAGGAATGCTGTGGTCTCTACCACTTGTGCTGCTAGAAGCCATATATGTTGCATTAGTATTTTCAAAGTGTAATGGAACTGGGCTGACTTTCACCCAGGATTTGCCTTTTGTTTCGCTTTGTATCATTTCATTCTCTCTAAGTGGTGATCCCACCTCAGCCAAACCCATTTTTGCAACCTGTGTTACATTCCCCAGCCCTGAGTTCACAGTAACGGGGGAACCGACCCTCACACAGAGAAAAACCAAAGGGCTCTGGGTAAATGCAACAACACCAAGGTGAGGGAAAACAAAGAAGGAATATACTGAATTACCATAAACCAACGTTTTTTCTACTTGGAACTCTCTATACACATCAGAGCCATCAGCTAGGCTCAGCTACTTCACAGAAATATCTTTTCATAAACTGCTTTTAACTTCTTCTCCCCTGATGTGTACCCCAACAGAGCTGCATAGTCTACAAGCAGAAAACAAGGGTAATAACAAGAAGAGTAAGAACTTTTTACCTATCTGAGATATTTTCACTCCTTTTGTTTTCTAACAATCTTATGGGGCTTTTTTCAGCCTTTTTGATGTTAAAAAAAAAAGAAAAAGAAAAAAAAAGTAATTCCTATATAGTTACATTAAATGAATGGTGTATAAAAATAGGAAATGCACTATCTTGGGTGGGGAGAAAGACTGGCAGCAATCACTCTGATAAAAGGTGACTGCAAATCCAGCTGACATTTTTATATCAATTTCATGAACATTTGTGATCTTTCAGGTATGTTATCTGAAATAGAAATCATCATCACCTTTCTCATCACGAAGACTGAGTATTATTGGTACGTAAGAGAATGAAACCAACTGTATCACAGGACAAACTCTATGTGGGAGTGACTCAAGACAACTACATTAAAAAATAAAAGAGAGATGGAAAACCTGCCTGAACTTGAATGTAAGAGGATACAGGGAAGCCAAGATTCTCCATGGGCTTGACAAGCGTTCTGCCTCAATCTCAAAGAACTAGGAAGGATATTCCCAGCATGTGCTTTCATTAATTTATATATCCAGATACTTGGGATGCCAGATTGATCACATCCCCACACTTCACTTTGCAAAGAAAACAGCTCTACATCAGAGAACGTGATACAGACACTCAACTGATCACCAGCTTCGGCAAGGGATTTCAGGAGTTTGGTCTATACAGACAGCTTGGTCTATTTGGTCTACTGGTTTTGTTGTTAAAACGTGCTACTAAGACTCATCTGGGTAGCTGCAAATCCGTTGTCAAACCTTTTACCAAATGTGAAACAGGAGAAATGTTACTGATAGCCAACTTTCTGCACCATGAAGCCATCAGCTACCAGAAGAAAGGTGTTAAAGTTCACAAACCTACTTAGTGTAAGATACAGATATTGTTAACATAAGATGCTGAACTCACTTTACATTATAAATTTCACATTAATGCATCTGAAGCTACAGCAAAAAACTGTAACTAGGGATAAGGAAGTCTGAAGCTCTGCTACCCTCCTTTCCTTTTCTGTTACAGGCGTGAGCTAAGTCTCATTGGAGCCAATGCAGACACTAAAGCACATTCTCTGATTTTTCTCTGGAGACAAAAAGTGCTTCTCTCAAATCATTACGCTGTATTCCCCAGACTGTTTTGTAGCTTGCTGGTGGGATGAGCGCAGAGCACGCTCATTATCCGTTAGCTGATGTTCTACATCGCCCATGCATCTAGGTGTACTGAGCCAAAAGTCTGCAACTAGTCGTAAATGATGAGGCTGCATTTGCCAGAAAAGAGAAGCTACATTACTAGCCAGAGAGGAGAGCTACCTGAAAGCCAAGAGCAGCTTCTCATGCAATTAACTGATCCGTTAAAACTCCACAAACAACATCCAAAATAGGACACATTTGAAAATCCAATTCTTTACTTTGGAAGAGTCATAGGGCCATGAATCATCCAAAGGGACCTGTTTTTCCTAACAGGACAGGCTGCTCAGCTGTTGCATAAAAGCTGTCAGTTCTTTATCTCAGCCTTGACACAGCCTGCCTAGAAAGATTCCTATACTGAACCACTCCTTGCCTGAACAAATGTGCCCTAAATGATGACCTTTAAAGGTCCCTTCCAACCTAACACCATTCTATGATTCTGTTCTGGTAACCTTGGTATTTACTGCAAGGATTCAGAAGCTCCTCTTGAGAGAGGATCCCATCTCAATGTTCCTCCAGTACTACTCTGTTCTGTAAAACTGACATTATTCTCATGATCTGGATGAAATCATACAAAAGTTTGGGTTGGAAGGAACCTTTAAAGGTCATCTAGCCCAACTCCCCTGCAATAGGCATGGACACTTCAATGACATCAGGTTGCTCAGCACCCTGTCCAACCTGACCTTGAACATTTCAAGGGATGGGGCATCTACCACCTCTCTGGGCATCCAGTGCCTCACCCCACTATCAGTGTAAAAAAATTTCTTTCTTATAGCTAGTCTAAATCTATCCTCTTTCATTTGAAACCATTACACCTTATCCTATCACAACAGGCCCTGCCTAAAAAGTTTGTTTTCATCTTTCCTGTGGGCCTCCTTCAGGTACTGGAGGTTTGAGCCTTCTCTTCTCCAGGCTGAACAACCCCAACTCTCTCCTAGCCTGTCTTCATAGGAGAAGGCTCTCTGATCATCTTCATGGCCCTCCCCTGGACTTGCTCCAATAGCTCCATGCCCTTCTTGTGCTGAGGACTCCATAGCTGGATGCAGTTCGCCAGGTAGGGTCTCACAAGACAAGAAGGACAGCATTGCCTTCCTCAGCCTCGCAGTCACACTGCTTTTGATGTAGCCTGGGATACAGCTGGCTTTCTGGGCTGCAAGTGTATGTATGGGTCACGTTCAACTTCTTATCCACCGATCTTGTCACGGTTACTCTCTGTCCTAACAATTGTTGAAGATGCAGGAAGAAAACTGGGAATATGGGAACAATTAATTCTTCCCAAAGGGAAACTATATGTCTATTTTACTAGAATTTATTTTTCATTAATCAGGCAGTACCTTCTGACTTTTCTTAGTCAAATCTGTTACGATTGCAAGCTAAGATAAATGGCATCTCCTGTAAAGTGCCAGTCCTGTAATTTGCATAGACTCAGCTGTGGTCTTGGGGAGGTATGGAAATTCAGATAGAGGAGCCTACTGTGAAACGCAAGCAAAAGTAAGAAGGAATTAATATACTTCTCAGGAAAATCTGGGGGGTTTAAATCTTGTGCTTTTAGGATAATATGAAAACACTGTATCTGTTTGTTTTCACTCATCGTTTCCAAACTCATCAATTACTTCTACCTCCAGGCAATTGTCTGAGAACACAACTACGTCAGGTAAAACTACTCCTACAGAAAGCGCCGTGTACTGCGTGTGACACAGTACAGAGGGGGAAGAGGGAAGCTTCTCTGCAGGAGTTTAAAAGTAATGCAGGGAGCTCTGAGTTAGAAATGCTGCCATCACAGAAAGTCCCCTCAGACTCTGTTGCCATTAATTTCTGAGAAATATCTTCTGGGGCAAGGTTTCTGAAGTGTGCTTGCAGCTCAGCAAACATTATGACTGAGGCACAGAGAAGGCCGCAAATGAGACCCAGCAGCATTTATAGGCTTCTCATTCTTCATCTGTGTTAATGTCAGGTTGAGTTCCAGTTTTTTCCCCAGAAGTTTCACCCTCACTCACTTTCCATTTCATTATCTGCCTCTTTGTATTCCAACTCCACATCTCATCCTGTGGCCTCCAAACACCTTACAAGTATGGCATAGTACAACAAACCTGTTTTGGATATAGGTAAGTACTTCAGAGGCACTGCACAAATCCTGACACAGAGATTAAATACCAGCAAGGCAGTCTCACCACAGATTAGTGGCAGTGCCAGAAACAGGATGCCTTAACTCCAACCCCTTCACTCAACTTCATTTAAGTCACGGCAAAACACTTCAAAGTAATAGAGATCAAAATATGTTGGATTTTAAGCATAAAAAATATATGATTTACATGAATACATTGAGCAATGGCAGCTCCTGCGAGATGCTCACTGCTGTCAACAAGGTGTGTACAAAAAAGAAGCAATTTACTACTGAGTGAGGCACATTTGTTAGATGTTGCACATAATGAAACAGTTAGGTCAATTAAGATCTGCTAATTAAAGAAGTGCAACTGATTTCTCTGATTTCTTCTGAGAGACATAGTCAGAAAGCCTCTCCTTAATCCTCTCCAAAACTAGTATCTAGCCACTGTTAACAATTCTGCTACTGCACAGTAAGAGATGTGTAAAACATGTAAATGGCAACTCTAAACTGACTTGCAGAAGCACGCTGAATGGAATGGATTTTTTAAGGGTTTAGGTTTTAAATCTTGATTCATCCACCCGTTAAAATTAATCTTCTCTTGTCAGAAACCACAGGAAAGAGCCCAGCAGGTCTGGTGAACTCTTATCACTGCTTGTTTGCGTGGCCTCGCACCACATACTGCAGAACTGCACACATCCTGGTAGCATCCCCTGAATTTTGATTAAGCACATCCTTGGAGCTAAAAGGGATAATACAGCACCTGCTCAGATAGAAACAGGAATGCATTTATTGGAATGTAAATGCTTGATAGTTATCAAATGTCAATGTTATTTTGATATAATGATTCAACTTTCTCTCCCCTAGGGCATTCCCAAGCCCTCAGAAAGCCTCAAATACTCAACTGTATTGAGGATCCATCGAGTCTTGAATTTTCCCATGTTTTATGTCTGCATTTCCAGTTTGGTCCATAACATGTTTTGCTAAATATAATTCAAATTCAAAGAGGACTGCATGATAAGAAAACCAAAGTCTATTCATAACCAAGATATCCAGAGTGTCCACTCACAGGATTCAAAATGAGCTCAAACCTCTGGCCCTAGTGAAATTCTGTAATACACACGTGTCAATCATAATAAATAGTAACCAACCAGGCTTTCTATAGGATATGCTCTACTGGGTCAAACGTCCTGGGAGTTTGATATAGTTATTGCACATATGCAAACAAGCCTTACGCACGTTGGACTTGATCAATACAACTATCCTTAAACTGACATTTAAAAATCTAGGGAATAAAGATCAGACACAGAGCAGAACAGCAGCTCTTTCTAGCCTACCAGAAGAAAAAGGGTTTTGCCACTGAGCAACCAACATGCTCAAGAGCTCTACTACCATGTTATGGCTCAGTCCTCAAACTGACAGTCTAGCAATTCTTCCTAGCAAATCAGGGACCTAAACATAGAAATGGGAATATTAAGCTGCACAGGCAGAAAAGTGTTTTAGCTAAATATCCTCTGCTGCAGAAACACCCCATAGAGAGTTACTAAAGAGCCAACACTACTTCCAATGATGACCAAGAAGTTCTATAGCAAGCACTGTTTGATTCAGCAGCACACAGCATGTGGAAAAAAAATAAATCAGTGAGATTCCTGTCAATAGCTACGGGATCCATGAGTAGCTGAGGGGCCCCCAAACCCTGCTGCCCAAACTATGACAATGTGTATGGGAATAACTGACAGCTAACATGTTCAAGGGATTCTGAAACAGGTACCCCAGAAACAAACATATGACGATGTAAGTCCTCCTCCACACATTTCACAACCTCCAGCTAGAATGAAGTTCTTTGTATGTCAAGTACTGTCAGCAACCGTGGAAGTCTCTTCATAATTATGAAAGTGAGTTGGACTGACCACTGACTGAACGAAATCAGCAACATATGTGTTTATTTTATGGGTGTTGCCATGTTACCCCACACACACTACTGTGGTTAAAACAGCCTTCTAGAACTGTCAAAACTGACACTGACAAAACATTGCTTCCTACCCCATCAGTAGCGTCAGGCTGAAAAAGCAGCTGTCAATGAGATCTCTCCTTGTTTTTTAGTGGAAGCAATCTGAAGTGAATATAATTAACCAGTTTTATTTCAAGGTCATCTATAATTTATACATATTGTCTGAAAATAAAACAAGAAATTTCATCTGCAACCTTATAGTATACGTTATGCTTGAGAAATAGCATTTCTCATATGTGGGTGTGTGAAGCAGCGATATTACATAATGGAAGTTAAAAGTTCAGTGTATAGTTAAACAATACAGAAAAGTTGTCTTCATTACAGCTGAGGTACAGAACAATCCAGGAATATAGCTATTTTTGACTCCTGGAAAGAGTCCAGCGTTGTAGCTGGTGGGTGGAGAAAAGAAACGGGAAAGGAGGTATTAGGTCACCTAATCCAAGCCCCAGGGAACACTGCTAAGCTCAATTGTCCTTATTGCATCTTGTCTGGGAGAAAAATCTTAGTGCTTATACAGATTTCACTTACAGTCTCCCATACTAGAGATTAAAAAACCCTACATCAATTTCTATTAAGCCTGCTAATCTTTGGTGTTTATTATTATTAGTCAGGAATATAGTACCAGTAAGTTAGTACCTATCATTTTCCATTTTGTTGGTATCACTTAAGATGTCTGAGCTCTCACCAGCATTTCGATCAGCTCTACCCCATGCTCCTGGCCTCGTTTCCATTTCCTGAAAGCAGCTGAGTGTGGGAAGGCTGAGGAGCACTAAAGGATAATCTGGCTAAAGATAACATTACTTCGCAGGTGTAAACTTTGTCCTGGAAGCTATTAAAGGTATGTTACCTCAAAGAGCCACATCTAGGTACTGGCAGGGAGAAGATGACAAGAAGAGAAAGGCGATGCTACATTCTAAATTCACCATTACCTTGGCTCATGAGGTTTTCCCCTTTTTTAAGCGAAGTACTCTCTTTGGTTTGTTAAGTTACTTGGAAATTAATATTTAGGCATATCCAGTTCTAATCCAAATAGTATGTCCTTTTATGTTGTCACAAAGGAAGCCTCTGCCATCTTCTCTACTACCTATGACTTCATACAGTTTCATTGTTGCATCTATTTCTTGCTACTCACACCTAGCAGTCCTCCAGAACCTCTAATTTCAGCAGTAGGGATCAGACAGGTGATTCCCACTGAGCAAGTAACACAAAGCTGAACCAAGGACATTTCCATCTAAAAGCAGGAGCAGAATCTATCAATGCCAGTATCAGTATCTTATTCCAATAGCTGAAGGGCCCTACTGGGAAGCTGGGGAGGGACTGTTTGTAAGGGCACGTAGGGACAGGACGAGGGGCCAGGGTTTTAAACTAGAGCAGGGTAGATTTAGATTAGACATTAGGAATAAGTTCTTCACTATGAGGGTGGTGAGACACTGGCACAGGTTGCTCAGAGAGGTGGTCCTGGCCCTACATGCCCTTACGAACAGTCCCTCCCCAGCTTCCCATCCCTGGAGACATTCAAGGTCAGGCTTGATGGGGCTCTGAGTGACCTGATATAGTTAAAGGTGTCCCTGCTCACTGCAGGGGGGTTGGACCAGATGACCTTTAAAGGTCCCTTCCAAACTCATGCATGCTGTGATTCTGTGAATACAAATATCGCCTGCCTTTTACAGAAACTGGTACTTCCAGTTCTACACTGGATACTAGATGATGCTTTGATTATTAAAGAACAACCCATCAGCAACTAGAAATTGTATCATGCATGCTAAAAGCATGGAATATTGAATGTTTTCCATTTCCCATTCAAACTGTGATCAGATTTGAAAGCACAGCTTTCAAATGGCTTTTTTTCAACTACCAAGCTATTAACCACTATCTCTTCTCTTGCAATTTACTACAGATTTCCACAATTGCTGGATCTCAGAATATATTTAGACACTAACCATGTCCTTACCTAATTTCTGTCATTTGTGTCAAGATTATGAAGTGCTACAAATGGAACAGGCTGAAATTTGAGGCTGGTGGTTACAGGAATATATACAGGGGAGTACTTGCTCTAAAAAAAGCTCCATATGCTCCATCGACATCTGCTCCCTCATTCAGTTGGATACTTTTCTATTATCTACAACTGAATACTCCAAGCACTCTAGAACTTCACACCTTAGTGAGAATTTTTCTAAAACTAAGAAAATTCTTGCATAGGGATATAGCTAAGTATATGCAAAATCTGCCTCAGTTCCAGAAGGACACCTTCCAAAAGACACGTTACTGATTAAAGATAAATTTCACATCAGTTCTGATGCTTTAAATCACCGAGTTACCCAAGCCTGAAAGTATTTGAAACATCTCTTGGGTAAAAAAGTCCTATTTTTAAACACTTCTACCCTCAAGCCATCAGATAAACTTCTGTAACAGCAGAAAGGACAGTTATGAAATTTTCCTTAAAAAGAAAACACAGCCTTCTGAGATGACAGCAAACATGAGAAATGTCAGACTAAACATACATTTTTGAGGGAAGATGTAAGCAACTAAACAGATCATAGAAGTGCCATCTCATCCTTAAAGAGCATCTGCCCAGTTTTGTTTGGAAAGCCTAAGCTAAACTCTCTATCACCCGGATCAGCTCAGCAACCACTGCTCCACCTTCCTCCATAAATAGGCTTCATAGAAGCAGAAGAATAGATTCAAGACATTTGGGGGTTATTTTGGTTTTTTAAAGTGTGGTTTCAGATTGTATTTTAAGATACATTATCAACGACATGCCTTGATATATTACACTGCTGATCACAAGCTGGTAGTAAAACTATTACTGGCTTGTTTTAATTGGTGTAGAGGTGAACAGACATTAATTCGTTAATTTTATTATTTTAGAAGTACCTTACACCTTCCCATCACTGTTACAGTACATTAGAGGAAAAGATCTTTATGGAACCATTACTTTGATTTCTACCGTACCAGATGAAGTGCATCTGAAATGTAAAACAGCTCGCAGACAGCAGGCTTTCTATACCTATTTTCTGTAAGACAAAGACAATCATTTATTTACCGAGTTCTGCAAGTCCTAAATAATGTCAGAGAGCCTCAGAAGTGACAAATGCAACAGACAGACAAATCTGTGGAACTCAAGATCCTGGGATAACATTCAGAAAAATTCCTGTGCTCTCTTTACAGAGCTAGGAGTAAAGAAGCACATGTAGCTGGCAAGAACATGGCCTGGCCCAAGCATCTACGTTTCTTTCTCATTTTCAGGTCATTTTATTTGCACAGCAAAAGTTAAAAAGAACAGTATCTGACACAGCATGTAGCTTGGGACTTTATTTACAGAACTGATTTCCTCTAGAGTACATCACGCTAAGCAAGAAGCTCAGGTTGGAATGGGAGGGAGGAGGAAGGGTGGCAGGGAAGGAAAGAATGCTTGAAAGAGGTTCAGTTTTGTCTCACAAACGAAACTGGAATGGCTTTAACAAGAAGTGACTTTTGAGTGTCAGGGCCATGGCGGGAGTTCCCTGGCAGCACTCCTGTCCCATCCCATACAGCAGGATACAGAGCTCAGGTCTTCCTGTGGGCATTAGTAAGAACAACAGAAGCATCACAGGCAGAGAAACAGAAAGTGTGAGGCATCTGCGTAGCCTTCAAAGAGAATGAGGTGAGAACACCTGGAGGCTCTCTCATCACACAAATACTTGGTTTCTCCAAGTTTTAGCTGAAAATAATGACTCCTATGCTGATACAGCAAGGAAGTCAGATTTCAGCTCTGATGGGAATGAGCTCAGGAAACACACCCCAAGTCCCCCTTTCTTTTTTTCCTTTCTTCTTTGTTTTAATTAGTAAAGCAACTATTTGATTTCTGAAGTGTACATATGTATCTGCAAAGCTAGCAGCTCTCCTGATACAGTACAGTGAATGGTGCATTCAAATGACATTTCTAGTTCACGCACCAGCACATGAAGTCTTACACTGAATGTTGATGGGACCTTGTCAGAACTAATTTTCAGGCTAAAATGGGCCTTCAGCACTACTGATCACAGTAAAGAAAAATAAAATGCAATTTTAAAGGCATTAAGTGGTTGCTTTCCTCCAAAGGGGGAACTCTTACATGTAGCAGATAAAACTGTAACTGGTTTTCAGCTGCAGTGCTGTGAGCTACCATTTAAAACATAAGTGTTCTGGCCAGATAAACCCAAAAGAGAAGAGATGTTGCTCACAATTAAGACTCTCAGAAGTCATCTGCTATTACAAGTTCTTAGTTCCCAATGGTGCACAGCAGGAAGCATGAGAAGCACAAGAGGAAAGACACAGAATGAGTCCCTGATGTAGACTAACCCAATGCATCTTTGACAACAGGAAAATTCAGCTCAGAACTAGGGTCCCGATCCATCTGTGTCACAGTGAGAACATTACAGAATAGCCTCTTAACAATTTTGAGGGAGGGAGGTCATCTCACATGCCATTCTCCTGAGAGAAGACAGCAGTCCAGCTAGAACATAAGATACAAGATTTGGCTACAAGGTTCTGTATTTACTCCCTGTTTCTGCCTTTCCATCACACCAAAACATCCCGACACCTCAGCTCCTGCTACACCAACAAGAGGCACTGAATTCTGCCAAGACCCTTACCTGTGACACCAGGAGCAAGGGCTGTGCCTCCCTGTTCCTGAGTGCTGACCTGCACTTGTCCACGCTCCTCCTCATCCCTCACACGTGGGTGTCACTCACTGCCTTGCTTACAGAGTGAGACCCAGACCTCTGACCTGCAGCAAGGCACACAAAACCACCTCCAAAATCGACCTGGGTATCAGTGAAGCCACAACACTGACAGCACAGCCATCCAAAGCCACCTTTGCCAGAGGAGGAGAGTGTTTAGTACGGGGGTCCTTAACAGGTATTCCATGGCAATACACCACACAGCCTGCGCTGCGTAGGCCCTGCGCTCTGAGCAAACCACAACCCAACAGCCAAAATGTAACAGGCCCGATACAGAAGCAGCCTGGGAAGTAGCACTGTGCAGTCACTGATGGCACACGCCACGGAGCTCCCCAAAACGTCTTTTGCATTTAAGCTTGCCAGATCTATTCACTCTTCTCCAGCTCCGCATCCCCCACCACAGCATCCCTCACCTGGAACCAGCAGAGGGAGAAAGGGGGTGACAAAGAAAAACTCAGAAACCCGAAGTTTGTTTGGAATTTATTCCCTTGAACATTTCACACAGTTGAACAAATAATGTCTTGATTTCACAGCAACAGGAAAACCACATGTTACATAATTCAGAGACACACACACCCGAAACAAAACCAAGTTAAAAACAACTGCATAAATCAAAAACTTCAAAGAGGCTATACAATGGAGACATGAAGCCTTTCTGAGCACTAATCGTCTCACTTGAACATGATCTGTCACAAAGCTCATTTTACGTACGCTCCCTTCTTTTCTCTGAGGGAAACAATCTCAAAATGATAATTTCTGAGATTCCACTTTTCAAAAACTCCAGGCATTTTAATTCTGCAATTTAAAAAAAACAAAATCCAGCTCCCTCAAACAAACTCGATACTATTTTTCTAAGACACAAAAAACATTCAATGAAGCTCTTCAAGTGCCCAGAAAAATTCATATCACCCTTCAGAATATACACATACAAACAATAAACAAATATTCCAGTGGCACAAGTCTACAGGTCTGAAAGCTAGAGAGAAAGGTGGAAGTGGGAGCCCAGGTACTCCCAAGAAAAAGTGTTCTTAGCAGGATTCAGCCACTAGCACAAACTCAGCAAATCACTATTTTGTATAGACCTCCTCGCTTCCCAAAACATTTTTCAGGATGTTTCAGTGAAACCATCAGGTCAGCTGCATCATCTCCACTCCTTAGAGCAAATAACCTTTCAATTGTGTCTTTGCCTTTCCAGATTTTCTGGGCTTCAAATTGCTGGTCCTTTAGCATTCTCCTTTTTCCTTTATGCCAAAGCCACCCAAATCCTGATAAGAACACTGACAAGGAACATGATGGACTGGGAACAGTCAAGCACTATTCCTAACAGAGATTCCTGGCTTGCTATTAAGCGATGATTCACTGGGCACCGAACCTTGGTCCTAACTGGGCAACTCACACGCTCCCCTCAGCTTCCAAATATACAGGGTCTGGTTCTTACGTTTGTATTTTAAATATTCCAGCAGAGAGAAATAAATCTTGCATCACATCTCTTTGGAGTTATATGAAACCCCATAAAAGGGTTCAGTATCATGTGCCATGTCCTGCAAAACACACCACCACGGCTCCTCCAAAGAGGACAGAAAACATTCAAGGCACAGGAGTAGAGAAATTCTCTTTCCTACTTGGTGGTGCATCCTGAAATATTGATGTACTTTTTTTTTCTTGTTTTGGGGTGTCGGAGGGGGTATGGGTGCATTTGGAAATGGTGGTTAAAATGAAGGCATCCCAAACAAAACAGTTTCCTGCTATATTTCATAATGCAATGTGTAAAACAGACCAAATTAAAACAAGAACCCAAATACGAGTAATAATGAAAATAAGTGTCCAAGTGGAGGATTTCACGAAGATGTTTGCCTGCACAAGCAAACGCTATTGCTTTGAGCTGAATCATTTTCACAAGTGAGGCATGTTCAATGTATGCAGAATCATAAATTGACAATGGTGTTGAACAAGCAGCTTGTTCCTATCTAGAAATACATATAAAATGTATTTGTACTTCCTTAGACACAGAAGTAGAATTGTGTGCAAATAATATTGGGTACATTTATAAAGATTCCTTGAAACTGTACAGACATTTAAGAATCTTTTGAAAAGGTGGCTCAGATAATTTACTTTACAGGGCATGCCATTTAGAGGCAGCAATCAGCCTTCTCTAGCTCTCCAAGTCAACAAAAGAGAGTTTCCTCATGTAAAGTCCAGCTATGCTTGCTGCATACAACAGATTGCTTGTTCAAAAGTCTACTGGGAAGGGCTTTGCTCAGAACATTGCTCCCTGAAAACACTTAAGGCACATCCATCAGAGGCTTTTAAACTTTTCACACTGCATACCTGTATGATATACGCTATATATTTTTGTCATTTTTAAATCAGGAGACCTAGTGCCTCCCCTTTGTATTGCATTTTTTAGTTTTGCATACTATGGCTTGTATTTGGCTTCTTGAATCGCTCACAGGTCAAGTAACTATTGCCAAGATCTTATTATTTGCCTTTTATTACTGTATATTTTCAAGTATGAATTCCCCTAGCAGGTCTTTTCTTTATGAACTCCTTATGGCTGATAGGGACAGAAATGTATTGCTGTGAGAACACAACCCTGAAATGGGAAGCACCTTACAACAAAACATCACCAGCTAAAGTCACCTCTAGGATCATTACCATAAAGCTGATAGGGGTATAGACTGTTCCAAGTCCATCTGTCAAGAAAGAGCTGAAAGTTCAGAAATATGTTCTTACAGACCTTTAGAACAAACAGAAAAACAGCATTTGCATCAAAAGCACATTAAAACCATATAAAGTACTGTAAATAATATTCAAAAAAATCCAAGACACAGCAGTCACAGATTATCAAAGAGAGACAGTTGAAAAGCCAAGTACTTTTTTTTCTCTTAGCAATAGCAGCAATTTTGGCACAAAGGCAAATGCAGAAGATAGAGAGAAACAGGCAGACGGGGTACAGAGAAAGGTTACAGAATCTACAACAAGCATGCCACAGTTCAGCAGGACCAAAAGCACAGTAACAGCTTTCCCCAACTTCCCCAGAGAGAATGGCATCCATCACTCAAAAGCTTGTTGCCACTTCCCAAACTAAAGGGTTGATCTATATCACAAGAGACAGTCTGACCAAAACCTCCCTGGGAGCATCCCTTGTAACCACCACGTAAGATGCCACACAGGTGCTCTAGCAAACCAGGCAAAACCTTTGCAAGAAGGGTGATTCTTGCCAACTGCTAAAACCCCCTCAACTTGCTTATCACCGGCCGTGCTCTGCGACTATCGGCGTTACAAGGGGCAGGCGAAACACACTAAGCGCCAGCTGAGGCCCTGGCCCCCAGTGAGGGACTGATGTCTTTAGCAAAGTTAATACGTGCCAATCAGGTTAGTTACACATCACAACAAAGTGCTGCTGCTTGTCACCAGTCTGACCTCAGCTGACCAAACCCACTGAGTGTTATTTGGTGGTTGAATATATTTTATGCATTAAGCTGGCTAAAAAAATAAGAGGCCAGATTTTGTGGCCCAGACACAGAGGCAGTGAGCGTAAGGGGAGAACCCATATGATTTTGGGATTCCAGGGCAACTAAAAAGCAGCTCCTGCAGGTGACCGTAAAGCTCACTGAACAAGCACTTTTCTAGCTCGAGGCATTTCACTCAGAGGTATAAAATTTAAGAACAGTGGTTTCTTTGTCTTGTGTATCCTTTAATAGATGTTTCTGCTGTACACCTTCCTTTTGCCTTCTAACCTATCTTTACATCTCCATCAAATACCAAAAGGGCACATTTTACACTTTTTTTTTTCTTTCTTTTTTTTTTTTTCACTTAATCATTTCAGAGGCAACTTACACTCCTACCTCACAACTGAGGATTGACTCAGGCCTCAAGGTCTCAAATTGTTGTTGCCAAATTTCATTTGGTGGCACTTGCCTTAAGGCAGGTCAAGCATTTGCAAATGTATGACCTGTATGAGATGAGTCTACCAGGTGGGTGAAGTGGAGTTTTGGCAGCTGAGCTCTGCCTCTATCTCCATTTCACACAGGTATGTCTACAGTCTCTTAAACAGACAGTTCAATAAATTACAAGAAAGCATATACACAAATAGTTCAGGAGTTATACTCAGATGTAATTTTACGGACTCCCTTTCATTATTCAGGAAGAAGGTCCTATTCTTCCACTGTATAAGCAAGCTTGGTAATTCAAAAGGATTTAATTTGTTTCTTCAAACCACCTATGATACACCACAGGTTTCCTAACCTACCTACCCAGCAACAACAGGAGCTAAAGGTAGGTACATGACTGTTATACTAAGAGAGAACTGACCTGCCTTTAATGACACTATGGCTTGCTTTTAAGGCACACTGATTTTAGCCTCCTCCCACTTCTCAACCATTGTTAAGCCAGTAGTTTTTAAGATATACTTAGAACCTACTTCACAAAGAAAACGAGATCTCAGCCACTAATGGCATTTTTCTAAGAGAAACGGGGAGAATCGCTCTTCTGCCATTAACTGTACTTGTTCTGTCATGCACACTGAGGAATGCACCACAATGCGCTGACTTAAAGATGACCCAGCTTGACCCAGCTGAGCCGAGAACATTCTGAGGTCCTTTGCACACTGCAAGAGGCAAAGCTTAAAAAAAAGTGCAGAAGGTTTAAAAATGATGATACAGTTACACACTGCTTCAGAAAAGGAAGCCCTAGATTTCAAGTTTTGTCCTTTGATAAAACGGTGACTGTTCTGTTTTACTCCTGTGGAAATACTACAGTTGTGCGACAGGACTGTGCCCCCACTACATAAGGAGAGATGGAAGCAGTGCATTTAAAGCTGATTCACATCTGATTTATACAAGTTTACAGAAAACCAAGGTCTAATGTTTGCTCTACTTACTGATCATTTACATGCTATTTACTAAATGCTCATTTATAAAAGTAATTAAATTTAATCATTTGGAAGGACTAAATTGGAGGCAGGAGAATTTCTGCCAGCAATTACTTTTATGGACTAAGAGAATTTAGCTATATGTATCTATTTCTCATACTTCTCATCACCAATAGCTTCACTCCATAAATCCCCTTACTCTCACATCAGATGCCCTACGCTCCAAGAAATTCTTTTTCATTTATCTTAAAGAATATGCTCCAGCTGAAAAGAAAAAAACCCAAACCAAACAACAACAACAAAAAAAATCAACAAACCCCAGCTCTTCACTTTTAGAGAAAGCCATTTTAAGTCTATCCAATTCCTTTAAAAAACGCTGTAGCTATCCCAGCTGTCCACAGCATTTTGCAACTATCATTCCTCCATACCTTTTCCCTTTCCTCTATTTTACCATATGGAAATGCTGCACAAACAGGAGAGGAAACCGTAGAAGTAACTATGCTTCAAGAATCAACTGCACACGCTAAGAATAAATTTACGTTGGACTGCATTCAATTACAATCTTAGAAACACTTGTAAGAATCACACGAAGTCAAACAAAGGCATGAGTTTTATTTGCCTGCATGTTGTTCAGGTCTTTTCTTGACTAGCACTCTGAAAACATTCTTTTCTCAAAGTGTTGCTCTAAGTACATTCTCTCTCTGAAAGCAGCTGATTTATCCAGAGTGTTCTGGAACAAGCACTAGAAATCAAATCCCTTTTTCTGACAACACTAAATGAGCACTTAGGGGTTGGGCAAACGAGCATTTGTAGCACAGACACTTCTCTCATGTTAGAAGGAATTAGAATTTCAAGTTAAAAGGCAAAACTACTTCACAGTAAGACACACACATTCACCACCCCGTTCCCAAAGCCATGGCCAGGAGCAGCACAGATTCTGGCAGTGAGGGAAGAGCACCATGACCTGCCAGCACCACGAAATTCAAGGTTTTTAAGGAATCCCAACCCATTAGCTGTCAGAGACACCCGGAGTTCCAAAGAAGACACAATCCAGAGATAATGGAATCTTTCCCATTCAAGTACCAGATTAATGAAGAGAAGCTTGGGAGAACGAGAAACCACACCCAGAATTCAGATAAACACAGACATCCAGTCTGAGAGCTATCCCGTGCATCAGGAGAACTTTTAGCCTCACTGAAACTGCAGTGCACACATTACAGACCAGGGCTCTGTATCTGGGCCCACTCAGAGGAGACCCTCAACTGAGCATCTGTGTTTTCCTGATATTCTTTCAGATAATGTCCTAGAAAGGACCGAGAACATCTAGGCCACAAAGCCACAGTGCAAAAATAGTATACTGAGACTTTCACGTAACACACAAATTCACAAGGTACCCCGAAAATCACAGGAATTACACAGCTCAAAGTTGGGTCACATTAATCCTTACTGGTCAGCAGGCTGCGCACAGAATTCCCCTAGGATCTGCACAAGAACTTCTGACTGGACATAGAGAAAGGGAACCCCAAAAGCGATCAGCTGACACATGAAAAAGGAGTCCAAAGGGTTCTGGGCTACGTGGTGCCCAATCGAGGAAACTGTGCTTTGCAGGCGCTGGCTGGCCACCCTAACTCTGTCAAAGAGGCCGAGCGAGTACTGCACCACCCTGCTAAAGAAGGAAGCGGAGCTACCTGGGGCCCTCTCTGCTGAGGCGGAGGTGGTATTTGCCCGGCCATTTCCATCGCTTGCCATGGCGTCCTGCAGAGGTCCTTTGGTGTCCTGTAAGAGTGTGGGGGAAATTAAACTCATATTAAAATGGCAAATAATACTTTTTTTTTTTCCATGTGAGTCTATATGTATTTTACATGCTGAACTAGGAAAAAAAAAATCCCTCTTGCAACTAAGATACCCTTTAATCATGGCATAAGGCAAGGTCTGAACTAAGTATGTTCCTTCTCAATTTATGGCTTTATTAAAGCTCAGAACAAACAAGCTGGATATCCAAGAAAGCAACTGATTTAAGATCCCTGAAGTCCACTCATCTGGGAAATAAAACAATTACCATTTTTAGCCTTTATTTTTGGCAGGAAGTATGGCACAAATATTGGGATGGATCCCTAATCCTTTCAAAAAGGAGGAGTACAGCTTCAGCTTGTGCTAATAAAACCTGAGAAACAGGCAAAAGACAAGGAACCCCATTACCATAAAGAAAAATACAATTTATGGAGGAAGCAGTTTCTAACAAGTTCCATTAAGCTTGCACGTTAAAAGATTACCATACAGTTTGCTCAGGTAGTGTGTGCAAAAAATCACTGAAGAGAAGAGACTAATTAAGTGCCTTGAATTGAGGTGACAAAAGCTGGGAGACTTTTCTGTATTACACAGTGCTGTTTGATCCTGTATTTAAAGCACAAATGCTTCCATTATGGGAAAAGGGATACTCTTGCTTTTCATGCAGGTTTCCCATTAACACACAGAAATGAAGGCAGGTCTTCTTCATGCAAGCGGGGCAGAACTTCATGTTTCAAAGGAAACACAAATAATTTCTTTTCTCTTAAGAAAAAACACAGAGAAACCAAGCAAAACCAAAACTGGTAGTATAATTCATTTAGTCTCTGCGTGGACTGAGTATTTTAGCTGACAAGAAAACAAATTGAAATCCTCTTCTGAATGGGACAGTACATTACTTTAGAAGAACTGCGAGAAGAGAAGTGGTAATTAAAGGAACTGCTCTTAAATAAAATGTATAGAACTCCAAGATCTCATGACATAAAAAAGCAACCTGATGCACTCTGACTCTTTCTACTTTCTGATAAAAAAAAACAACGAGTAAGACACCTTAAGATGAAAATAAGGAATTACCTTTCCCGACAGAGGACCCACAGCTGGCCTCTTCCGTTGAGCATAACCAGAGAGTCGGTAACAGTAGTGAGGCTTGCAGTAGAATTTACCTGCACATAAAACCCGAAGGAAGGTCAGCCATGAGAACACAGCAGTTTAGCACAACAAAAAAGTCCATCTCATTGCACCTTATTTCCCACTGCCATTCCCAGTGCTCCATCTAGTTTATTCACTATACATGGAGGCACACATTATCTGAAGTTTTAACTCCAGCCCTCCTCTCTCCCCCTCCTAGCTAGCCTCCTTTCCATTGGGTGCCTGACAGCCATTTAGCTTAAAATCCTATCAAACACCAAAGCAAAGCTGTGAGGCTTGTGTGGTATCACATGCTAACAATGCGGCAGTGTGTGAGGAACAAAGAAATCATCACATGAAAAGCTGGCAGAAGCACTTTTGGAAAAGGCAAGAATGAATACAACCAGCAGAGGAAAGCGGGAGAAGACAGCGTTAACTCCCAAAGAGCCGTATCTCTAAAAATCCACAGTGGCTACTTATGGAAAGGACAATCAACCAATAATTTTTTTTTACAATTAAGACCTTCTGTGATGCTACTGGTTTAGAACACCCCAGCAGCCTCCGTGGGTTTCCAATGGTATCCGAAACACTGACAGGAAGCCAACACAGCACTAGCTATGCTGTAATACAAATACTACTATCAGCAAACGGATGCACATAATTATCTTCCACTGTTGTCAGTGCACCCTGCCTGCTACATGCACCCCAAGCATCCTCTGCTGCTGCCCTACTCCTAAACTTGGCATTTCAAACCCATATTATCATGTTTACCCCCTTCTCTGGTTCCTCTGGGCTGGAATTTGCACAATGCTTGTTTTACGATAGAAAAATGACAAAACCCTGTTTTTCAAGAAGTCTCTGCTTAAATAAACATTTCTTACTATTTACTTACTTTCCAAAAGCTGCTCTTTCAAATTCTTTGAAGAGAGAAACACCAGAAAAGCTCTTAGATAAAAATTCTCAGACTCTGAAGCTGAAAACCAGACACTGATTACAGAATGCCTGTCAGTCTGAACAGCTAGATGAATAGCAACAAAGTGTGCAAAGCTTTGCTGTTTTTACACTCAAAGAAACCCCAGAATGAAACACAAGCCAAAGTTTCACAATTAATACATTAGATGGGATACCACATTTCTGCTTGGCCTTATCTACTTGATATACATACACAACTGTTAGCCATGTAGTGTCATTTCAGAATCAGTGCTTATCAGCATGCTGGAAATCTGAGCATGCTGAAAACTCTCTGTCCATAAACGCACACCTGAGCTTGCTGGCAGAGGGGATCACTAAATCTGGGGGCAGAAACTGGTTCAGCCCTTACAGCTGAGAGAGGAGCTCAGTCTGTTATCACCAGTTATAGAATCAGATACTCTGTGACTTGTGAACGTGCAAAATAACAGCAGAGCTTAAAAAAATGCTTTTTCCCCAAGTTTGATTACTGGTGAAGCTTTTACTTTTAGATGTTGATTTCAAAATTGTCATTGGCCCCTTTAAAGTCACAGGCCAAGTCTGCTGACCTTCCGACCAAGTAATAATGGGGTTTCTATTCCTTATGGGGAGATGGGTTTGATGATTCTGTTTCCTCGACTCTTCGTGACCAAGCAAGTCTGTTACTTAAAGTCATTACATAAAATGCACCATTGATACATAATTTTGGTTCTTTTTGCCCCATAATCCTAGACTGTGTTTCCATGGCCACTATTCTACACAGTATATACAAAAAGAGTCTTCCTAGCTACGGAGTAGATACCTATTAATTTTACTTCAATCTGCAGTAGAATTTCTAGAGTTTCATCCTGTGACATATCAGTTTATAATTCTTACTTCATCTTTGCCTTAGTAGATGGGGAAAACTATCAGTTCTACCACTTTATTCCTTTAGTTTTGTTTCCTACACCACGAAGCCTCCAGAAAAATCCTTTCCACCAAACCTCTCACTAGTTTTATATCATTTTGCACATATTTTCTTCTTGAGATAGGACTAAAGTTAAATGGAAGATGTGGAATATATATATACATAAATATAATATACCTGCTGACATAAATAAAGGTTTATTTGAGATATTTTCTCACATCTTTTCTTCAAAAAATGTGAAATTTCTGTCAACTGCTGCTCCAGCAAGGAATGCAACATATTACTACTCTCAGAAGGAGATACTTTTCACAAGTGATGCGTGGTTTCAATTTATCACTTTCAGTATACACACTTGGTTGCTAAATTGAGTTTCATCTGCTGTCATATTGGCTAGTATCTCAGATTTGTTACATATATCTGCTGCTTCCCTTAGTTTTTAGCACGTTAGGTTCTGTTAACTGAGTGATCAGCAAGTTTTTTAATCATATTCCTTCCTCAGTCTATCAGATACAGGAAACAAGTGTCATTACTGAATCTTTAGTAACTATTGCAACAACACATTATATATAAAACATATACACACACACATATATATAAAATCTTTACTCCAATGCTTCATTTTTATGCATATAATTGGAACTTAAATCTGTAGCAAGCTATTATCATGGCCCCCAATTATAAAGTTCCTATTTTAGTATATCTAAAACGTACAGAGTTATGAGGTCTTTGAGAAAAAAGCTAGCTGCATTAGTCGCCAACATGTTATTTTTCTCTTAAATGGTATTAAACACAAAGGAGTTTCCTCATTTGACGGTACTGAACTAAGAATAAAAGGTCTAGCCTTCAAACTCAGCCTCCAAGCCCTTTAACTCTTTGTGTCTGTGTATTCCATCATCTGTTACCATGTTAATTCCTAACCGCTCAGTTATCCTGCTGTCAGCAAGACCTGGCACAGGAAATCCATATAGTTTTAATAATTTGAGAGATGGTGTTTTGGAAGAGAAGTTACTCTCTTCACTAGCTCACCAAGTCATTTTTAATGAAAGAAAGTAAGAGAAATTATTATTTGCTTGGTAATTTAAGCAAATTGTTTTGTTTAAATTAATTTTTAAGCAAAGATGACAGACTGCCAGGACAGTTAAGAGGATTCTGACAGGCAGCTCTCTTACCATCTTCAATATCATAGGCGTAAGATGAGAGGCGCAGCGTGGTCGCGCAGTACTCGCACTTGAAGCAGCTGCGATGGAAGAACTTGCCCTCGGCGCTCAGCCTCTCCATCACATAGACTCGCTTGCGGCAGAAATAGCAGACGTCGCTGCCTCCCAGGTTCTGGGGGAACTCCTTTTTGAGCGAGCCCTAGGCAGAAACAGGCATGGCTCAATTGGCGTGTGTCCGGGCTCACCAACACTGCAAGGGCTGTATCTTCTCTCCGTTTATACAGACCGAGGAGCATCTGGATGCTGCAGTTCTTGGGCATAACTCACAGGTTTAACCAGGGACAACAAAATCTAACCTTCCAGTCCAGGGAAGAAGGTCCTAGGATGCCATGCCTACATGTTAGGAGTAAATAAACTCTGGGTGGAAAAGTGGACACCAGTACTATTAATAATTACCTTGAAACAAACAACTGAAGGAGGCATAGAATGGAAAGCTAAAACCATTAGAAATCCCTCAAACAGCAATTCTTAGACCTACAGTATCAAAATCAACATCTCCTCCAGAAAACAGTAATGCAGAAGAAGCCTCAGTAGATCACACACCTTCATAAATATGGCAAGCAGTTTCTCAAATGTTTATGCCAATTCTTGGATGCTGGGATTAGATTAAAACATTTTGCAAGGAAATTGAGGAGAAGAGTGAGGGCAGATGGAGAAAGGGAAATTAAGTCTTTCACAAAGCTAGGACAGGTTCCATCAGCGGTAGTAACAACTGGACACTCACAACACTTTAGATCTACGGCACATCTAATCACAAACACGCATCATCTTCTGTACATCGTCTTACCAGTTCCTTCTTGTCTAGAAGGGTTTTGGGTTGCTCTTTCCTTTGAAGCTGATTGGCTATCTGCTCAGCCAATGAGCTCACTCCGCCTGTGTACATCTTTATATACTTCTACCAGATGGAGGGAACAAAACAATAGGGCAATGAGAAAAGGGAGGGGAAAAAAATCAAATTAAAAAAAATTACTAAAAGGATAACAGGTTAGGTGGTGAAAAGGTGCAGAGAGGTCAAATCATGCCAAGACAGTGGACAATATGAAGTGACAAGTAGTAAAAGCAAAGCTAGCATCGTCAGAAATTACCAGCACAGTCCACGATCAACTGTGACAACAGAAAAGAAGGCTTGCATTTTGTATTCCCTACATGATCTAGAAATACTACAATGATGAAGAAAGCAGATCTTGTTTTCATTTGTGGGGTGTTTTTCACCTGGAAACCTGAGCACAGACACTTCTCAAAGACAAGGCCAAACACAGGTTAAGATTTGAGATTCCAGGTAAAGCTTGCATCAGAAACAAAAGACCTTTTAGAAGACATGTTACCTGGTCTAATGCAACATGCTGATCACAGCAGCATATTTATATGCTTGGCAACTGGAAAGAATTAATTTACAGAGCATTCTGAGAGCAGGAAGAAATCTTTGACTAAGGAACTTGTAGTGATTCAAAAATACGAATTTTTCCAATGCTAAAAATACAGAGAGGCTTATATGGAGGAAATGAAGAAGGAAAAAAAAAAAAAGAAAAGATACAAGAGAAGAACCTCATCCAAAGCATTAAAGCCATGCCTGCATACGTCTGGAACATACAGTTCTTCAACTGTGAACACTGCTTTCTGACTGGGCTTTTCTCTACCATGGGTACTGCCTGATTCCAGGACCCTGGAGATCTAGAAACCCACCAGTATTCCAAGAAATCTAGGCAGGTTGGTGGTTACCTTAGATGTTACAAGACAAGTGTCTGCAAGCCATGTTCAGTCACTGCAGGAGCACAGGGGAAGTCTTTTTCAAAAAATACTCTGAACCACTGGCAACAATTACATGGTTACGAACGTGACGCGATCACATCCCTGTCAGCGCAACCGCACCGCAAAGGCCGTGTACTCGACTCAGAGCAGCAAGGAGCACACCAAGCGATTTTCCTTTTCCAGGCTAAGAAGCATTATGAATGTTTCTAGCTGGAGTCTCCTCAGCAAACAAAGGATCATCAGCAATACACTCCAGCTTCTGGCAGGTATAAAATACCAAACATAACAGTATTCTGAAGGAAAGGACTGAAGTTCTATCTCAAAACCTACTTTACTCACACAACAGAACTTGTCTGAAGCACACTAATTATTTCCCACAACTAATAAACCAGCATAAATTTTGTATATGTGATTTTTAGCCTTTCAGGAATGTTTAAGACCTTCACATGTTCAGACTTGAGAACAGCAGGAAGCATCACAAAAACTGAAATTCACCACAGAATGGGTAGCACTGTGGAGAAAAGTATTTTGAAAAGCGAGTGCTCAGCCATCAGAGATTATCACTGCTATCTCCAAAGCCCTAATTCCCTAAGCTCTGTGCCACTGCAGTAATGAGGATTTTTCCCCAGAAAAAACTTGCCTCTGCTGATTTCAACCCAAAATACAGATCACACAGACTACTTACATATGCAAGAAATAACACATGATTTGCCTTTCAGATTCCATATTCCTCAGCCAATATGTGCACACACATATGTACAGAGTCGCCTTTCAGTGTCATGCACAGTATCTCATCGAAAATTACAGTTTAAAAGGTCCCCACTGAAAGAACTTTCTTCTTTTCATTCAACATCAATCTTTAACCATCAAGCATAATAATCTGGCCAAGAGTTTTTCCATTTTCCTCTAAAAGACCAGAAACCTTTGCGGCATTTAAGTTTTCTTAAAACACAGCTAAAGCTTTTATCTGAGAAATACTTTCTTTCAGCTGAATCAGGTTTCCACTGAACAAGTTTTGATTTGAAACCTTCATCCAACCTTAACCACAGATGCTTCAGGATCTTTAAACTTCTACAAGCACATATGAAGCTCCATGCTTTAAAAGTTATTATGCTAATCTTAACTCACAGTACCTTGAGCTATTTGGTGTGGGAAATTTAGTTGCTCATTTTTTAAATTTGAGATTCTGTAGTTCTTGTTTGGTTTGCTTTTTTCCCCGTATATCATACATCTGGACTAATACTGGACCTTAAATGAAGCATTTTATCTTTCCTCCCATGGGCAAAAGCCTTCAAGATACACAACGTTCTGCAACATTTTCAAGGGCAAAGAACCCACTCCAGCTTAGGTCAACTCAAGTTCCTGGTGTTTATGTATGACAGCTGCATCTAGTTCAATTTCTCAGTGATTTTTCAGAAAGCCAAAGTATCTTTTATTTCACACAATCCATTAAGCATTTATGCATAAACACATTCTGTAGTTTGGCTCAAGATCCCAACAAAAGCAGCAAGCAAAACAAGAAAGCTTTCCTACAAAGCCAGAAGGGCTATCAGTGCTCAAAAAAGACTGATTCGAGGGTGAGAGGTACCACAAGCTTTTCATTTACACCAAGTGTTAAATATATTTAGTTTCAAACTGCTTTACAGCTGACAATAACCAAGCTATGCCGCAGGTTGCCTCTGGCCTCTCGCTTGTGCATGAATCTGCAGAGACGCTGCGGTCTGCAGGTGAAGCATTGCAAGCCCAGCCATCTCCTGTGGGGTGTCCTTGGCTGGTGGGACTGGGGTGAAGCAAGCCAACACAGCTGAGTGCACCTCGCAATGCTCAGGCTAAGGCTACCTGTCGAAGAGAGTCAGATGAAGGTGAGGAGGGGCGATTAGAAGAACGGAGGCTAAGGGAGAGCTCCCACTGGTCAACAAAGAATCGGCGAGACGGTTCAGTCTCAGGCTAAAAAATAAAAGTCAAAATAATCATACATAGCTACAGAGAGAAGAGAATAGAAAACTTAGGCCCTTCTGCCCACCATCAAAAATGTTTTCTTAAATACACTTGTAGGAAAAGTTGGAGAAAAATGCCTGGTGTATCTTCCCTTTCTCCCTAGTGAGATAGAGTAAGTTATTCTTAATTTGCTCTTTATTAGGTTTTAAGTTATTTAGGACCATTTGGAAGCTGTTACCTACTTCCACAGATGTCCAACCTCCTGTAACCCAACCAACCGAGCCACTGGCAAAGATCCCAAAACAATTTCCTCTGCTCCTCCTGTATCTCTCATTGTTCTACATTACTGGCCCAAGGCACCAAGATTATATTCCAGGCAATGTGAGACCTCCGCTCCTCCATATATTTTAACTATATGAACCAAAAGCCTAGTCTCCTAGGGGATGGAAGAGGAAAAAAAAATTAACTTGTATACATCGTCAGTAATCAGCTAAAATCTACTGTAAACTGTTTCACACTAAAAAGAGTATTCTTCTGAAGTTGATTCCTCACAGGAAGACCCAAAATTTGATTTTCCAGCATACTCATCCAACTATCTCTATGGGTCAGCTCCCAAGAAATACTTCACATAAATAGGAAAAAAAATCCAAGACCTGGAAGTATCAGACAAATGGTGCTGGTAGAAAGATCTGCATTCCAAGGAAGTACAATCCAGAAAGAAAAATTATGCCAATATCAAACATTTGTCCCTGTTTAAAAAAAAAATAAATTATGTTTTCCACTGTAAAAAGTGGAAATAGATGTCATATAGGTGCATGACCCATGAAAACAGCTATTTCTAGCCACTGAGAATTGCCTAGCCTCAAGAGTAATACTGCTAGACAAAACAAAATGGTTTTCGCAATTTCCCCAATTTAAATAAATGTTTATACACAGATTTTCTGTACTTAAGATCAAAATTTCATCAAAATAATTTTCTGCTATCTTTTATTCTCTTACTACTCTGTTTTTCTTGTTTCCTTCCCTTAAATCCCACACCATAACCTATCATTGCCTGCAGTGTTCCAACATCTGTTTCCTCTTTTTCCTCCCTGCCCTACCTACTTTATCCTTCCCTCTACACTGTTTTCTCCGTTCCCCCCATATTTTCTCCTTAATTCTGCACTATATAGAAACTAGATAGGTTCAAAAATAATTTCTATCTGCACTGTTATCCTGTTAATCTCTTCCAGGAGCTTAGAAGTGGTAGAGACCACCACAAAAGGTAAGAGTAAGATAATCTGGTCTAGATGTATCATCATTTCAACTGAGTAAGGAAACACACGTGAGCTGTCTTTGGGTCATGCCCAAGATCATCAGTTGTGTCACCCATTAACAAGTAGATGTTGATTTGTTTAAACCTGACTCCTTACACAGGATTTCATGGTTTCTTATATATACCCCCTAATTCTATCTCAGATCCAGCCAAAGATTGGCTCTTCCTTCCTTCAGCTTCACTGACTTTAATTATCAGCAAAGACAGCATTCCCAAAAGAACAGCAATGGAAAGTGACCTAAATGTTATGAATTTCCTTTTGACATGGCTTGGAAGAGTTATGCCCATCAGCGAAAGTTCTGGGATTATTTATACTCCATCCCAGGAAAAGAGTTGATTTTGGGTGGTTAACTCAAAACAGTGTTATGAAAAAATTCACTTGGTGTTTTCCAAAAATCACTCTCCAGTTAGCCCAATGCTGTTCAAGATATCTGAAACAGAGACTGGGCCAAGCAACTAGAAACCAAAGAAACGACTGCTCAGGCTGGCATGACCCCGTATGCCAGAGGCAACACACTGGGGAGAAAATTAAATACGAAAGAAAACTAAGCCCAAAGCATACACTGGAACCAAAGTACATCTGCACAAGCAGCCAACTCTACTGTTGGAAGGAAGTGTACAGGAAGCATGGACACAGAAGTAGTACTTCACAGCCAGGAATTACACTTGAAAAATGTTGGATGTTCTTGCTTCCAGAAGCAAGTAAAATCTGTGAGCAACTCACTAGTAAACGACCACTGAGAGATGATTTGATCAGGAAGGCAGCTGGCTTTCAGCATGTATTTTCTGAAGCTTGGAGGCTGTTTCTTACCTTGTATTGCGTTGTGAGAAATGGAAATGCCATCCATTAAACACTGAGACAGTTAAGAATGGGCAAGTAGGAGAAAGACACTACACAAAATAGACTTGACTCTGGTCATTGTATTTTGGTGAATTTTTCCACCCCTCTGACCTTAGATGTCACCGGTACCCAGAATCCCACACTGATACAGGAAACCAGATAGGCAGGGCTGTAGTCACCTGATGCCTCATGGCAGGTCTGGACTCCAGGAGGGCAGCAAGCTGACATGCCCTTTGCTCAACATTCTCAGGCACTTGGTCATCAGAAAATAAACGAGGAGATCTCTGTGAGGTGAGGAAGGAGGGAGGAAGTAAACAAACCATCAAAAAAGCCCCTGAAGGAATAGATACCGAAATGCTAGACAAAAGGTATGAAATTCACATGCAGAACAGTAAGGGAAGCTCCCAGGTAAAAACTGGTTTTATTTCCAATAAATGGAAATGACTTATTTCCAGTGTCTACTGTTCGAATGATGGGCCAAATTTTGACCCTCAAGGCCAAGAAAAAAACCCAAATAGTTGAATTAGTTGTTATTCATAACTCTCCTACCTAGGACTGCTGCAGCCAAAACCAAACAAGCGTGTAGCTTCTCTGGCATTACCATCAAAAAAAAAACCCCAAAAAAGAAGAGTGGCATTATCATGCACAAAGGAGCTTATCTGCCAACCATAGTCCTCAATTCTCTACAATTTCCTTTACGTATCTTAACCTGCACATATTTGTGTTTCTCAGATTCAGTGCAGGGAAACACCTTTTTTTTAAGGGTAATGTACTTCAGTTCTCATAAAGAGTTAGCTCATTTCCACTGGTACATGGAAAGTGAATGCTGTCCTTACCAGATGGAGAATATTTAATGAGATTGGCTCGCTGCTGAAACAAAGCACAGCAAAATAAAGCTATCACAGAAACTGCTGGCTTTAGGCTTTATTTCTGCAACTTCGCTGCCCTACTTGTTATTACCGCACTGTCTTATCAACACACCCCAGGCACAGTATCTGACACCTCTGCTATTCTGGTCTTTCGTATCAATCTCCTTAGGCTGTTGTGTGGTGTATTTAGTGACATGGAAAAAAAGACCTGGCCTGTGGCCTAGTGTACAGGACAAGAGTATCACTGTAATATCACCCAGCCTCCAGCTAATTTGTTTCTCGAGTTCAAAAGTAAACAGGCCAGGAACTACAAACGTGTGCACGAAGAGCCACAGGTGTGATCTGTTGAGAATGCCAGGGTGCTGCTACATATTGCTAATTGTCCTCCAAAGCAGAACAGAAAAGTGGATTCACGCCCAATTTACGAGCAACATTTCTCCCATTCAGATACATTAATAATACTCCCTACACTTTCAGCTGCTTTCAGTTCCACCTACTCCTTCCTATTAGATCATTTTCAATAAAACTGGGGCCTATTATAAAACTGTGGGCTTCTGTGCCACTGCAGACACATGCTTATTCATTTTCTACTGCCTGTCAGAAAACACTTGGCTCGCAAGAGTCTTCTGTTAGAGCACGTTCTCAAAGTTGCAACAGTTTTATAGCTGGCTACCACTTATGACTTAATTCATTCAAAGCCTTCACAGGAACGTCAATTAATTTGTCAATATGAATTCAAATCAACCGATTCTTCTGTCTGTCTTTTCCCATGCTCCCGTGTAATACTGAGCCATTCAGACAGACCGCTGAATATTTCATTGTTAAGAAGGGCTTCAAAGTCTCTATGCTAAATAATGCCTCATCGTTTTTCCTTTTACTTTGGCCTGTAGGAGGCAGGATGGAATGCCAGTTGTTTAACCATCCAGAAAGCAAGCAGTGGAAACAATGCACCCATGTCCGCATGAATTAGCGCAAAACATCACTCTCCTTGTTCTGCTACAGGCAGAGCACACTTCAGTAACGACGTGGAAGAGAAAAACAGGAAGAGCTCAGGTGCTAGATTTAAGGCAAAATAGAAGCATATAGCAAGCTGTTGATGAAGGCTTGTTACACGTTTATGTGGGTATCACACAGAAATAACCACTCCTAATTGGCTCTCAGCAGTTCCAGCGTGTTAACAGCAGCATTAGGATAAGTGTGTTTCACTACCCAGTGTATTTGCTCTCCATATTGCACACATCCACCACAGCCTTGTGTCATCAGCATCCATGCCATTTGTTCATGCTCTTTACCCTTTCCTGTCTGGGACTCTGCTCCCCAGGATAGTCGGCACCAGGTTCCCTGTTTCTCTGCAGGCAAAAATTATGAGCTTAACAACAACCACAGACCAACTTCCCAGACAAAACACACTTCACCTAGTTTTTCTTAAGATGCAGGCAGGAAAGAAGCCATAACCATACCAGAACAGTTTGTTAAGAAGAATATTCTATAACTGGCAATAACAACTTGGATCCTGTAGGGAAAACTTAAAAAAACAGTCTGTGTATATCCATATTAGGCCAGTAAATCACAATATAGCACCCCAGTGTAATGAAATTAGTATAATAAAGATGATAAGACACTCAGTACAAGTCATAATGTGATGTTAGATCAAAGGAAGGAAATGGAAAGTTTAAAAGAAGTGGCAAAATGAATGGATTAGAAGTGCAGAGATACAAGTTTTAAAAGGCATCAGAGTAACAAGGACATAGATCCATCTGTCTTGCTATGAGGCCTGGGCCAAGATTTATTAAGGAAAATACATCAGTCCTAAGGAGTATCTCCAAAAGCAGACACCTCTCAAATGGTGCTGTAGCACAGAGGGTAAAAATTCCCAAGAGTTAAAAGGGGGAAGGCAAATTTTTTTATTATTTGTCTGAGCAAGAAGTTTTCTACAGGACACAACATAGAAAATGGTCAAAGTACACTTGGACACAGCAACTGTTGGCACTTGCAGCTGAACTAGACAACAGGACACAGGACAAACACACACCTGGGGAAACTAGTGAGGGAAAATACACAGCTAAGGGATCCTTAGTAGTTGAAAGCCAGTTGTTCTTCATGGAAAATTAATCCCACACCACAGAGTAAAAAGTAAAACTCAGCATTTAACTGTCTTAGTTTCTCTAGCTGCAAGCTTTGGGAACACCTTTCTTCTCTCCTAAAATGGATGTCAACATTTTCAAAGGATGTTGACAAGAGGAAGGCAGCTAGCTATCGTATCACGTGGTAATCTTACACTCAATTCACTATAAATGCAGGTTTTGCTAATGAAAAGGCCTTTGCTAATTAAAAGAGCTTTGCTCACCCATTCTACCTACACTTCCATTCCTGCATCCTTGCTTGCACCAAGCTGTCCACAGTGTGCCAGAAAACTCACCAGGTTTCTGTCAGGACAGTTTTAAATTAGATCAGCAAGCAGCCCTGACCTATCTTGCTGATGGAGACACCAGAGGGACAGCAGGGAATGTGTGCTCCAGAGGCTGACAATAATCAGACTGGATTAAATGTACCATGTAACAACATCCTGAGAAATGACAGCAATAAGGCCAGTCAAACTTCATGTCCAAAAATAAGTTTTGTCTGCTCTGCTAAAAGGTATTGTGCCTTTACAGAGTTTATAGGCATAAAGTATTCAGCAGAGAAACATTTTTCCACCTACAGGGAAATTTATTTGCACAACTCCTATTTAAAGTTACAGGAGGTCTGTGCTGCCTTTTATCACTTCAAGGTTAGTTCAGGATCAATCAGGGAGGAGTGGAATTTACTACTGCAGTAGGAAAACCTAACAAAATTTAAAAAAAAAAAAGAAACAAGTAAAGCAGCACGATGACCATGTACAACAAAAGACAAATATTAAAGGATTTCAGGTAATATTTAACTAGAAAGACAACAAATACATGCACAACACCTGTATGCATGCTTATACGCTCTGTTCAGAACAGCCTCTGCTCCAAATTCAAACTCAGACAGAACGAACACAAACTCTGGTGAGACAAAGGCCTGGGTGTGGGGAAAACCAAGAAAACACACGGGACACGTGCGGGCCGCTGCACGGCTCTAAAAAGGCACTTCGTACAAGTGATCTTCAAAGAGCTTCATGAATACACAGGCAAATTTTCATTCACATTTGTTAAAATGAAGAGCAGAGATGGAGAAAAGTTTTCTTTTATTTCCCTGTACTACCCCCAGCATATAGTTTCCATTTTGCTGCAACTCAGAACTGGAAAATGCTACTGGAATTACTTATTAGCCTACAGTAAAATCTCAGAATATCCAGTGCATCACATACTCATCACAACCACACCTCCAGCGAGCTAATGCCAACCTGTGTTTCTAATCTAAGACACTGAAGAGATCCTATCACCATCCAAAAAAACCAAACTGGAAATGCATTTGTAAATGGGATACCTGGTAACTGATCTAGTCACTTGTACAAGTAGTAATGAAGAGAGAGTGACAGAGCATGCAGAAGGAATCACCTGCTGCCTGGGATACGGTGGAGAGGAAGGTGGAGTGGAAGAAGAGAGCATGATCACTTTTTTGGGGCAGGTCCGAGAACGTTCTTTATTCCTCAGCTTTTTTTTAAAAAACAGAAAAAGAAAAAAAAAATCATAGCAATAGTAGAAAAGGAGTAACATTACCATTGGCTTTGGTGAGACAGGCCAGAATGCATGAACTGAGAGACCACGATTCTCCCACAGCTCTCACAAATGACCTAAAGCCACAATTTATCTGAAGCTGAAAGACCAAAGTTTTTCACCCATGGCCAAACAATCACTCATCCCTTAGACAGATTCTTCTAGGGACAGCTAGCAGGTACTTCTATCAATCATCAGTTGAGTTTCTGATTCAAGGTCTTACAATCAGTAAAAAGGTACAACTCAGAACTCTATTTGCTTCACAAAAATCTACTTATTGCTGTGACTTGTAATGTTTAAAGATATCCATCCTGTTGGCCTAATTACTCTTGCTTTCAGCTCTTTAGCAATACAACTGAACTCACAGTGGTCTGTTCTCAGCTTCAGATCCCTCCTCCTCTAAGATATTAAACCATCTCAGGCAAGTTAAACTGTACTGGGCAATTCTGATAGAACAGAAACACAACTGTTTTGTAGCTAAAACGTAGCCATATCTAACAGTCTGAATAATACACAATGCACATACACGTTCTCATTTTAGTGTGCCAGAAAATATGCCTATCTAGTTCTGTACCTCCTGACTCGGTACTGTCTTTTCTCCAACACTTCTTGATTATTAATGGATCTTCTGCCAGATTTTTCTTTTGAGTTCTCACCAGAGCATATCTGGAAATTGTTGCACAGAGGGAAAAAAAATGCTGTGTATTCAAAGGCACTGTTAGATAGCCTCCAAAGAAACAGTAAAGATATTACAGGTGTTCCTTACTGCTCTTACAACTGAGCTGATGCTAACATCTGTTTGTGTGTTCTCCCTTTCAAGAACAAAAAAAAAATCAACTCTCCTAATTCAAGCAGATGCTACAAGCAGCTTAAACTAAAGCACATGACTTCAGACTGAAGTGGATGAGGAACATGCATATGTCATTTCAAAAGGCTCAGCAGGAAGTCACTAATTTTTAGCTGAAACCATGATACCATTTTAACCACTGCAGCTGTTCCTGGACTTTCCTCTGACAAAGGCTGATTTCAAATTTCAACTTTTTCACAAGGGTGTATTTTTCCATGGCACATCTCAGAATACAATATTGTACAGGTGTGAAGTACATGTTCTGTCCTCCAGTAGGATGCACCTCTGAGTATGCAAAGACAGAGATGGCTATAGGAAAGAGGAAAGATATCAACAAGTTCCACTAACAAATTAAGTAAGAAGAACACGGTGAGCAGAAATCATTGGTGGTGTAAGCTCTCTTCTGTTTTCAGTTCATGCTGACTGCAGTCATCTCAGTCATTGTATATCTTCAAAAACCACCATAATTACTGGAAAGAGTTTATATTGCTGCATTTTTATCACACTTCAGGGGAGCAACTCAAAAGAACACGCATCAAACCTCCAGAGGCAGAAAAGACTTTCACTGAAGGGCACGTGATCTCCGCCTTACAAGCATCTTTGCACACATCAGTGATTTAAGCTTATGTATTACACACATCCCTTACTGTTTTTAGGGGACCTATGAAGCTATAGCAGAAAGCTGCTGAAGGCTATAAGCCAAGAGTCTAGAAAGCTAGGACAAAATGCAGTTTACAAGGCTCATCTCTCATACTATACCCAATGAATCAGATCCTCTTCAGGACAGACCACATGGCTTTGCATAGGTTTCATGATCCCTGATGAGATGCTTTTTCCCAAAAGCGGATAAAATGGCTTGGAAAACAATAGAACACACTACAGAAGACATTTTTATGCAAGTAGGCATTCCTTGAAGGAGATTAACCACCATACCATGAAACACAATCCATTTTTTAGAAGACATTACCATCACATTAAAAAAAATTACATATATTTCCACTGTGTGCATACACTTAACTGTATCTTCATGCATTACTAGCTGCTGCCATAAAAGCACAAACCCAACTTTGACAACAGATCAAACATTGTGAAAATGCAGCTCAACAAAGTAAACTTTCATATCCAATTCACCAAGAAAATGCAGGCCACACAGAACACTGTGAGCAGCAGACTGATAAGGTTTTTAACCTGCTTCATTTTTTGAAGGTTTTCCCTTTCCAGGAGAGATGCCATTAGAAGTCTTGTGATAAAAGTAAACTCTGCTTCAGAACAGATTCTGACAGATCTCACTCTTTCTAGAGCCCTGTCTTAGGAAGCTACCCTACCCCACCTGTACAACAGACTGTCTGCCTTAAAAAATGCATCAAAACTGCTGGCCTCATAACTCTAACTCCAGGGAAAAGCAAGATTCCTGACTTAAAACTGATAAGCACGTACAGCTAAAGAAGTCCATGTGACAGACACTGACAAGCAATAGCCCAAGGCAGATGTAAGCTTTCCATCAAAACTGGGGGTCCAACCCAGACAACATTCTTTGCAACCACAGAGTTCACCTCCTGCAATTCCTCTTATGCTTTTGCACAGTTTTCAAGACACAAGACCAAACCTATCAAACACAAGGCATAAAACTTTTTCTCCCAAAGACCTCAACTTCATTCTGCCTCAACTGAGGACCTCAACTTCATTCTGCCTACTGCGAAGAACGTTAGACAACTTATGTTATTCAGGGAAACCACATCATCACTCTGTCCCCCCAGGAGCTGCTTTGCTCCTCTTCACAGGACTCTTCAGTACAAGTTATTTGCTATGTGATGTATCTTATATGTAGCCACTCACAGAAGTTTCTGTTCATAAACTCTTGACACCTGAGCCAAACAAGACAACCTTTTTTTCATGTACAGCACTTTACAGTAAACATACATGCTCTCTAAATTGCTCGTCAGGAGCAATACTAATCCTTCACAGTATCTCCAGTAACAGGTACTGGTACCCTGCACCAACTCCACTGTTGGTAATCGTGTCCCAGGAAATAGCTTTGCAGCTGGAGGGCCCAGCATGACAGTAGAAAGCTGTCTCAGTACCACAGTAGCACACAGTCGCGCCGCTATCAGATCCTGCGTGCCTAAGCAACCAGAATGGGAACCCCAGCAGCCAGCTGAAGCATTGCTTCAGCAACAACCTCCTGTGGCATGGATTTCACTTCAAGCTTGCCAAAGCTGGCTGCTTGGCTCAACGGATGGCCTCCTGCCTCAGCTGCTCTCTGATCAATTGGGAACAAATTATTTTATATACCACCATAGCTTTTGAATAAAGACAACTGATGCTCTTTATCTCCCCAAGCAAGTAATAAGAAACCTCTGGAACAGGGACCATGATCCTACGGTATCCTGCAGATTGTTCATCCCTGAGACCCAGTTTTATTCTTCTCCAATTCAACTGTCGGGCGAAAAGCACTGAAAAATCCAGCATGAAACCTGGACCCAAGAACCAAACATCTTCTGTTGATGCAGTGAAGTCTATCAAGGAAAGATCATGCCCAGCTGTAATCCTGAGGGAAAAACCATCCTGCAAGGCAATTGATGTCAGTGTTGAATAAAATAATGTAGGTCCTCTGGAAGTACAACTGTTACAGAAAGATATTTCAAAGACCTGCCCTACATTACTGCCTATATAGAGGGGGGCCAGAAAGATTTGTTTCCTCCCCCACTCACTTCCTTTTCATTCAGTCAAGTAGGGCAAACAAAAACAAGAACAACAACAACCTGCTTCCTGATGAGGATCAATTCCTCATCATAAAACAGGAAACAATTTTTTTGTTATTTTTTGATCAATTACAAGAGGGTGACAATAAGAACTTTTGTGTTTGACTGCAAAGGCTTAATTATAAAGCCTTCACAAACCGCAAATAATAGTAGGTTCCAATACAAATCTCCAAGTGCTAAAACACGAACCTTCATCCTTCTGAACTGAGATATACTGGATTGCATTGTTGTCTTCCTTTTTTTTAATGGGTTAACACAAGCAGTGCTCATCGACTGACTTGAGTTCTCCCCCTTTACCCTGCAAATTTGCCTGGATGAGACAGAATGTAGAAGAAAAAACACTGAGCTTGGGCATCTAAAAATAACATTGATATATTTTTAAGACTCTCTTGACAGTTCTACTGGCAACAATTTCCCTGGGTTTAGGTCATCTTTCTTGGAAAGAAATCTTCTAGATCATGGCACTGGTCATGACATGCAGCACTAACTGTGCTGAATGCCTTGATGTTCACCATGAATCCATAAACGCACACAACGGTGAATTTCCAGACTAGTGTTGTCATCTTGTCTCCAAAGTATGCACTGATTACGCTGCAACCAGAAAGAACCAGATGTTTCTCCAAACTACGACTGACAGAAAAATGTATCTTGGCACTCTCAGAAACTTGATGAGGTCATTTGCACTGGGCAACAGGGGAAGCAGAGGAAGCCAATGAGATAAGTATCCCTATCTGCCTGAAAAGATCGTCACAAGCCTTGCTATTGAAAGCGCACTGCTGAAAGAGAAACACTGACAACGACACTGGGCCAAAACACACGACAGGCAAGAAAATAACATTTTATACCTGCTGATTTTTCTGCTGTTGATCCCTATTCTGACTCCCCCTGTGGCAGAAAACCTAAAATTTACTTAATTCACAGTAATACAGAACTCTGCAATGCAATGAATCTGAGAAGTTGGCAGGAACAGCCACATTTGTCAGAGAGAAAAAGAAAACGCCGTAAAGTCTCCTGTAACTGCAGAACACACAAGATTTCACATGTGAATAGCAAAGCTGACAACCAATTTTACTATTTATACCAAGGAAGAGCTGTATTATATATGGTGTGACACCTTTAACCCCACTGGTTGCAATAACTGCTCATGTATTTTCTTTTTTCTAACAGAGAAATCTCTAAATATTCCAGATGATTAAATGTCTACACTAGGTCAACTCTGCAGGCAAGCTTTCTGCTAAAACATCCACTGAAATCCTGGGAAGTTGAAACTCACATAAAAGGGCAGAAGAAAATTTTATTAAGTCCTTTTGAAACATTAAACCATGCATCGTTACCAAAGGCAGATGTGGATCTTATCAATTTAAAGTTAAATTATTTAAAAATAATGAAAGTCTTACAAGGTGCTAGAAAAGGACTTTTTAAAACAGGACAGCGATAGCTGGTGCTGGGTGCAGGCAATGCATTTATTCATAATCAGTTTCTTTACCTGTTTCCACTGGGGTATGGGACGGCCCTGCTCTCGTCTGCTGGATGGTTGGTTGTGAACACGTTCTTGATAAGGCAGGACAGGTTGCTGCATGCAGGTTGTAGGGGAAGTGGGTTTGGGACCAAGGAGGAAAGATAAAATAATAAAGGAAACTCAAAGAAAGCCAAAGGAATGGGATACAGAACATGACAAGCAAACATTTAAGGAAAAAGAAAAATAGGGTAAGGGAGAATCCATTAAAAAAGTAAAATATAAAAAGGGGAAACATCAAACATCCAAAAATGGGAAGCTGCATGTGTTTTTGGACCTTCCCTTTATGCTCATTATTCCTTCAAATCAGCCTGGTTGTTCCAGCCAATATGTGGTGGCTGAGGAAGCACTTGATTGGTGAAGAGAGGGATAAGGTGACCATTCTGAGATTATATTATACTAACACGGCTGTGCAGCACAGGATAAACATACTTGACCTAGCTTTAAAGTAGCGAGTAGACCAGGTCCCACTCGCAGTCTGGTTATGGCAGCACAGAGTTTGGACACAAGCTATGAAGACAGACTACACAGCAGAGCAAGATCTCAGGCACTTAAACCATACTGAGCCTTATACCACTGACACTGCACTGCTGACAGTAGCTTGAAGGGACCCAATCTAACTTCAAATACAACTGCCTCACAGTTGCAGTAGTTCAGATATCAGCCTGAATAACCAGCAGTCATCAGGAAGCCCCAGTTAGAATGACACAAATATCCTGATTGCAAAGAAACTCCCAGGAATTTATCTGCTGTTCTTAACACTCATATAAAACTTAATCACAGTTCACAAGAACAAACACATATAACCTGGCATGAAAAAGTTAAAAAAATTATAGTTCTTAAACATTACAAATGGGATATCCCTGGAAAGGTTTTCAACAGTAATAGTACTTGTGAAAGAACCTAACTGATGGCAAGACTCTTTTGAAAGAGATTATATAACATAATACAGGCAATAACAGGGAAACAGACTTTCACTGGGAAGTTCTTGCCTAGCCCAAACTCCAAAATTTATTTTTTTAATCTTTTGAGTCAGTTCCACTCTTCCCTTGGAAAGCCTTTGAAGTAGAAGAGCACCACCAGCATCCCTTCTCAAGGAACGCATGTTACTATTCACGACTTTCCTCCATTCATTTCAAAATAAAAGGGGTTTATTTTCCATTTCCTACCTGTCTCCGTAAGCTTGAGGACTGCACTGGCGCATTCTCCTCAAACTTGGCCAGCAGCTGGGTTGCCATAGACTTGACTTTATTCTGATTCCCAATGGCAGCATCAATTCTCCTCTCTGTCAGGGCACTCACCAGCGTGGGCCTTTCTTCTCTGTAGCTTCGTGGGATGTCCTCCTAACAATCAGCAATATCAGTATTTAACAAGATGCAGAGAGATCACCTTTTCCTGTCTACTCCTTTACTGTAAGAGTTTTCTAACTCAGTAAAAAAACCAATCTATTGGTCTGCACTTGAAAACTCGCATTTTTATTTCCTTCAGTTCTGTTAAACTTTACTTGTATTTTCAACCTTATCTGATACACTTACCTACTAAGAAGACCACAGTTGAAACACTCCTGTGAACCCACTGACACAAAGCACAGGCTTATCTTCAACCCTTTACTGACAATTCAAAGCACTAACTTTAAACTCACTTGGCTATAGATATTTCAAGTGAAGAACTCCCTACTAAAAATGCTTTTTCACTAAGCAAGGCTAAAGTTTAAATATGAATAAAAATCCTGGCCATACTATGCGACTGTACGAAATTAAAGTTTTATTCTTGGTGTCCTCATCAAATCAAAGCAAATTGCAGTAAAAATAGAGAATGGGGGACTGCAACATTTCCTTTGTTGTGTAGTACTCTTTCATGACCATCAGTAAAATATTTGCACTATAGCCAAAGAGAAAGTGCAATCTCTGAAAAATAATCCATTTTTACCAAAAATGCCCAAAATCCAAACAATGAAAACACCTGTCTGGATATAGAAAATGAAAAGACTGAAGTGGGAACAATGACCTACCACTTTTTCCTGCCCTGAAACCTTCCTCACTGCAATACTTACATCCTCAGACTGGCTAGTTTTTCTCCTCTTTCCTGCACCATCCAGTTCCTTTTCTTTTTTGTCCTGCAAGTGGAAGGAGGAGATGAAAAAACCAAAAGTTAATGGTTCTCATACCTTTCCAGTGTGAGATAAATGTCGTCAGTGCACTTAAATAAGCTTTGCCAACACAACTGACTGAGTCTCTGGGGTCATTTTCTATTTGTTTAAGAGGATTTTTTACCTTCAAATTAGACATTCTTTAACACTTATAACTAACTGGGCACTGAGCAACCTGTTAATCTCCAATACAAAATGCATCCCCACACACTACCACAAGGGTAGGATTTTAATACTGACAATACACCACTGATCCAGAGTACATATTATGGATGTAATTCTGCAGTTATAAATGTCATGTACTGCCTCATGCCAAGAGCTGATTGAACACACGGTCTTTAGTATACACACAGCAGATACACACTTACAGGTATAGTTTTAGTACCCCTGACTTGGACAGCAGGCTAACAGACACAAGCATTATCAGGACTGTGATAGAACTGATTACCTTTGGAGTGCGTTTCCGAGAGATGCTTTGTCCCAGTTTACTGAGAAAAGAGATGGGCGATTTGGTACTGGCAATTAGGGCAGCTTTCTCTTCTGCATTCAGGTCCAGGCTATCTGTTAGCAAAATCAAGCAAGACAAGGGAACACCAAAAAATTATTTCTGTGGTGCTATTATTAAATAAACTGCTGAAGGACTCACTAGTTTTTAAAAACAACATTCTTTCTCTTAAATTCTCTGTACAATGTAATTGTACGGTCCAGAATGACTACCTTTCTCAACTAACCTGCTTTTTCATTTTCCCAAAACCAATTCTCCCTTCAGGGTTGATAACCACCTAGATTTGTGGTTGTTTATTTACTTTCATCTTTACAGATCATGATCACCAATATTCTTAAGGAGAGTTTCATTTTGGAGGTAATACGCAATGCATATAGTATTTTTTAAAGGCTACTGAACACAATTATCCTCCCCACCAGAATGCCAAACTTGAATGATGATAATCAGTAATAAAGAAACATTTGTAATAACATTATTAATATTTAAAGGTAGGCCATATTGATTTGTGTTAGGGAATTGCATCTTTCAGTTCTAATCAGAGAGCATTCATTCCTCATTGGCCTCAAGTTATTCTCAACATTCAACAGATGGTAAACAGATATAAAATTTGGCCAGTGTTTTGTAATGAGTTACTTAACACCTACTAGCAAGGCATCTCACGTTAGCCAAGGCAGATGAAGCCCCGGTTGTAGCAAGAAGCAGAAAATGCATCCAGTAGTGCTGAAGTGAGTTTAGAACTTTTGAGGATACTGTGTTGAGAACATTGCTTTATATTAACTCTTTTTTTTAATCTCTTCAAGAACTCAACTTGTATGATGTAAAGTTAATAAGTGGCTGGTATGAGCTTAAGCAGAAGAAACATTAAGATAACTGAAGCATTCATCACATTCATCCTGAAGCTGCCTTTAAATCTAAGAGACCTGCCTCAAACTCCTTACCGCTAGAGGGGATGGTGTCTTTGAACATCTCATAGAACTGTGTGAGGTACATCACCATGGACAGTTTATCTGGTTCTCCGACAGATGCCATTTCCTTTCCAGTCATAATAGGAGATATTCCAAACTCTTTTTCAGCAATGTCAAAGGCCAGCTGGTTATTCTTCTCCACACTGTGCTCGTCCAAAGAATCAAAGTCTCTGGAAAGGGCAGAAAGACAGCATCCACTGAATCAAACAGAAACTAGCCCTTCTTTATTTTTATTAATGTCCCTCTGGGAAATAGCAGCCAATTCAGATTTCAATTAAAGTACCAGAATCTTTACTCCTCTCACTACTTCCACCCAGAGTTTTCCCATTCTAGAATCTGTGCACTATTTGATCCAATATATGTGTATGAGGATGGATGTCCCTCTTGCACTTCCAATCAGCATGCTAGTGCACGAACAGTAGCAAGGTCTCTATTTAAACTGTGGGTCACTACTTGTAAAAATAGCAGCATAAAAGTTTTTAGAAAGAGTTACTGTTAAAGAGAAGATTTATAAAGGGCTATGTAGAGACCTGTTCTTGAGAAATTTAACTGAAGCTATAAAGTACTCCTAAGTAACTTCACAGAGGAAAGACCTGTCAGTCAATAATGCTTTCCAGTCAGTACCAATTTGAAGCTTAATTCTGTCAAATCATCCAGAAGGGAATATGACAACACATTTATCGTCATGTTCATCAAGCTATTATGACCTTCCACTCTGCTGGTGAATCACCATACGTTAGCTTCTATCATGTTTAATTGAATTCATTTCAATCCATTTCTCTGCAAGTCACAAACACGCTGCCTCAGTCTCGGTACCATTAGTTCCAAATACTACCAACCTTCTGCTCTCCCCGGTTATTCAGATCAGCCAGTTACTCACATTAAGTCTGGGCGGTATCTGTGGATAATGGCACACAAAGCCAGGCCGCTTTTCCATGACATCGTGAGATCTGTCACATTCACACCAGCATATCCATCCGTTTGCCTCTGGCACCAACTAAGCAATTTACTAGAGCGAGCTACAGACTCTGGAAGATAGCACATTTTAAGTAGAAATGTAAAACATCTCTCTCATGAATTCTAAAACAAATAAAACCCTGAATCAACAGCTTAAACAGCAATTTCTTTCTACAATGACCAATACGGGACAGAACTCTTAGTTGTTTGGTTTCATTGGTTTGTTTGGTTTTTTTAAAGACCCTATTTTTTATTTTAGATCCAAGAAAGTTTGGGTTTTTTTGCTAAAATGTAATTACCCAAGTTATAACTTGCCAGGCTATTCACCCTGGCCCTTCTCAGAGGAGCCCCAGGAATTATAACACAGTCACAAAGGCTTGTTTTAAACATGATCAAAGGGATATCCTCCGGTGGCACAAATGCTCTCTAAAGCCCAAATATACTGTTTCTAATGGAATAACTACAAATGTACTTCTACAACTTTTTCTTCTCTCTTGAAAGCTATCCTTTAAAAGCACTGACCTGCTTTGACCTTGTCTTACTGCAAGATCTGACAAGATTACAGCCTAAAGGGACATGGTTGCAGGCCAAAGAACAAATCAAAAGACTCCATAGCTATTCAGCAGCGAAAGGGAGGCTTAGCAGCAAAGTGCCATTCTGAGAGTCCCCAGACACTATCTGGGTATCCAAAGGAAAGGTATGCAAAAGGAGAAGTTCAACACACCCCTCAGGGTACAGGAGAAGTAGACAGATGCTGAAATGCTTATCACAAGGCACCTAACTTCCAGAATAATGCAAGTAAAGTGAAGTTTCATTTAGTTAAGCTAAAGATGGGATTAAGGAAAGCATGACCACAAAAGGCTGCACAGTATCTGCTTCTGCTATGTTTGTATGAATTCTGAGTTTAGAACAGTTCAAGTGAATTCAGGCTAGGCTTCTGCACTCTAGGATCATTGTTATAGGATAAAGGAGGTGAAAAAACACTTGCATAAGCAGATATGCTTAGAAATATAACAGAGTTATAAAGCAAAGGAAATTAGGCAAACAGAAATATATTTCTATGTTGCTTAAAGCTTGAAAAATTGGAAAATTAGACTATAGATGAAACAGAAGAGACTGGCTAAGTAATACTTTAGAGCTTTGCTACTCTATGTCCCGCACTGATGCGCCTCTGGAATACTGAAAGGAATAGAGCAGTAGCGAAGCCTACCATTCCGAGTTAGCTTTGGTGTCCTGGAGTTCACAAAGTTCTCTATTTCCAGGTGAATGTCTTTCAAGTCTCCTGTATTATACAAGTGGCGTACCTACAATGACACAAAGAAAATTAAAAATTACCAACATGTCATGCAATCAAGATCCACACAGGAAGTCAGGACAAGGAAGAGACAACCGAATGCACAAAAAAGAAGTCAGGTACACTTATGTTCTGGAAATCTCTAGTCCAAGAACCCCAGAATGACAAAGAACACCTTGTCAATGCCTAACAGCCTAGCTGACTGCTGTTCAGTGGGTATCACATTGCAGTGACAGACTGCTATACTAGATTATTACAAAGAACACACGTGCGCACACACGTACTGTTCTCATGTAGCAATACAGCAAGGCTGAAACTGTCAACAAAATAAAAAATTCCTAATCAGGAATATGTTAAATTACAGAGGTCTACTCTTGACTGATGTATCTGCTTTTCATTGCTTCCAAGCTACGCTGTCACCTCTGTTCCCAAAACATTAGCATCAGTTCACCAGACTGCAAGCATACAGGAGCACCTCCCAGTTACCTGCTGTGGCCGCAAGAAGTTGACATTGATGTTGGGGTAGCGGGTGGCAGGATCAATGCTGTAATGGCTGAAGTTTTTACTCACATTCTCAGGGGTGGTCTGAGGCAGGAGCCTATAAATGCTTTCCCTTGGGAAAATAAAATGAAAAAAAAGTTTTGGTTTTGGTGGGTTTTTTTGTTTGGTTGGTTGTTTTAGTAAGGTTTTGTGGCTTGGGGGTTTGTTTCTTTGGGGTTTTTTATTTTGCCTTTTTTGGTTCTGGTTGGTTTTTTTGTTGTTGTTGCTGTTGTTTTCTGTTGTTTGGTTAGTTTATTGTTTTTTAAAGACATACATCACCAGTAATACTGATAAGTCAGTCCTGGAGAGATAAATACACAGATCAGAAATCTAACCACACAAATAAATGTATTAAAATCTGTAATTCAATACAACTCCAGAAATCAAAAGGAGGTAAGAAAACAATACATTAAGCATAACTGAAAAGGTTCCCCAGTACAAGACAGACTTGTCTGGAGACACTGGAGCAAGTCAGCAAGAGGGCTATCAATGGGACTGGAGCACTTGCCCTGTGTGGAGGGCCCAAGGGAAAGAGGTTTGTTCAGCTTACAGAACAAGAGGCTCAGGGAAGATCTTACTCCTGGAAAGGAGATGGAAATCTGACTCCAACTGCAACATTATGATCTTCACCATGTCTTAAAAAATTTAAACAAATGGATCTTTAAATATCCACAGTGCCAATTACACAAGTTTTAAAACTATACTACAATTGCTGATGGTCACAAGCTGCAGTTGTTCAAGTTAAAAATACATTGTTAGACCCTGCTTTTTACTCAGTCCATCTTTAACCTACCCAAGTTCTGCTCTCTTAAGATACCTCTCTGAGTCACCCAAAACAACACTCAACTAAAAGATGATAAAAAACATCAAGAAATCAATATTCCAAAGAAACACAACAGGTTGTTTGGCTTGTATGAAATAGTAATCAGTTTAGAACATGAAATAAAAGTAGGTCTTCGCTTCCTTAAAAGCAAATAATAAAATACATTTACAAGATAACAGGGGATGGCAAGAATTGTTGTCTCTGGTACTTTAAAGGCATCTCCAGCCTTCATTAGCTTTACTACGGCAAGGCTGGCAACAGTTAAGTCAGGCTTACATTCCCTATGCAGTATCACAGTAAGAACCAAAAAAGATTTTTAATCTAATCTGCCTTTAAAACTAGGATCAAGAACAGCTGCAACGTTTCTTATTCCTCTATAAATACCCCTTCAATTTATCAGCTTCTCAGGAAATTTTTTCTTTGACTGCGTTATAAGCACAAGCATCTTCTAAAACAGTGAGAATTTTTATCTCTCATTCTGTCTATATATTTGTACTAGGAGAGATGAGAATGAATGAGGAGACACTGGAGGATTAGATTAGAACTGAAAGTTTATTCACTTTCTCCATTACCTCTCTGCAAGAACTTCCAAAGGACTAGCTCCGAGTGACCAACTTCGTACCATCCAAGCAGAGTCCATCGCAGCCAAAAATCCCCTGGCTATTCCAGTTCCCATTGGCCAAAAAGGCTAATATAGGAGTTTACCAACAAAAGCAGAGAAAGGAGAAGCATCGGTTAGGGAAGAATTTAAACAAGTATCAAGAATATATTCAAATGGTGATCTGCTGGGAAATTATATCTCAGTAATTGCTTAAAGCTCTACTCCTGCTGGGCTGGAGGCAGCCAGATGTATGCATGGTGAATTGCCCATGCGCCCCCCCAAAGCCAATGTTCCTCTGATTCCAGCAACAATTCATAGCCTGGAGTGCCTTAACAGCTTCTCTTCAAGACTGTACATTTTAAGCAGCTGCAAAATACTAGTTATTAACAGTCCTACAGCAGGTTCTGTAGAGAGTCTAATGGTCCCAATAAGAAGCAGATGGAACAGACATAACTGCAGAAAAAAGTCTCAGTGCACATTCTGTTAAGCAAGGTCATTGCCATCGTAAATATCCTGCTTTCCCCACACAACTACCCTTCCTTCAAACCTCCCACTTTATTATACAATCAACAGCAGCTTTCCTTATAGTAGCTACCTTGCAGGCAACACATGTTTCTGTGATGGGTGCAATGGCTTGTGCTTATGCTTCAATTCACTGTTTACACATGGTAAGTGTAAAACACAAACCTCTAAGAGACTGTCCCCCACCAGTGCCACAAGTAACTGGTGGCCATTCTGCTCTCGCACCAGGGCAGCGTTCTCCGATGCATACATGCATGTAAAGTCAAACATGGCCACATCTGGCTGACCATAGTGATTGATGGCAAAGTCCAGGGATGGCAGCTGCTGATTAGTGGAGAAGTCAGCTGCTTCTCTGGCGTAGTTTAGCAGAGCCTCCTGGTCCACGTTCTCCCGTGAGAGTAGTAACTCTGTGTCAGCATAATCCTGCCCAAAAGAGAAAAGTTAAAGTGAAATAGCCAAATCCACAAGTTTATTTTAAGCCTGGTATGTAAAATAGTTGGCAAATCCACTGATACAGGATTGCCCTCTAATTCCTTTCATTCTCATCTGTGTTTATGCTTCCAAGAGAAAGTATGTGAATCTTTTATTGCAAACAGTAATCAGTCCTACCAGCATTTCTGGCTGTGAGGAGTTAAACTTCTGAGCATTTCTCTTCCCACACACTTCAGGCAAAAGGCAGAAGATCCCAATCCTTTTGTATTAACTTGTGGTCAAACTACTTTTAAATTGGCTTCCATGAGTATTAGATATATTTCCAATACTTCCTTCGCTCCCTACTGTTTCATTCCCATAAAGTAAGGGAAGCTCAACTAAGCTATCAATGGTTAAGTATATTTTATCTTAAAATGAGAGACACCACCAAATCTATAAAGAAATACAAATTCTGGTAGCCAAGAACACTTCAGAAGGGCATCAGCCACATACATTCACGGTCTAAAATACACCTGTATAAAAGCATTATGTTGTGGAAGTGTTTCCATTCTTTTAGCATAATGAAAAGCAAATTGTACCAAAACTTTTATAGAGAACAAAGGAAGAGTTAATACTCACATGCCGTATCACTCCTTTTTCCAGCAAGCTCTGTTTTTTGGCAGTCATGACGAAGTAGTGTGTATCATCTTTGTAGTAGACAATGTTCTCCAAGTCAATACCTTGGGACAGAACAAAGACATGATACTGAAGGAACACGTTACATAGAACACAAGAGCTCTATTGGAAGAAAGTAAATTGAAACTATGTAACTTCAAGGCCTTAGAGTACAAGCAGCTTTCTCCCATGCTTTTGATGACTTTAAAATATGAATCTTCAAAAAAACCACTAACAGCACGTTTCACCTGCATATAGGTACCTTTAAAAAGATATTTATCATCACTCTATGGTTTAAAATCAGATGTGAAGTGCAGGAAACTGAACTCAGTACTCCGACTCTCCCTATTTAGGGCTCTCATTTCCCTGTAGGTGTTCAGGAAATCTGTTCTCCGCTGCTGGACAAAAATGAATGATATCTGAATGATACACATTTGTTTTGTACAGCTGCATGCAACAGCTGTAAAAATGGGAAGGTCAGATTTCAAAGAGAGACAGGAATAACTGACTTCCTTGCACAAGACCTTCGTTTATTGATCAAACCTGATACCCGAGTTACAACGACATACAGTTTTCACTGGAAATCTGGCAATTGCTAGCAAACCTGTGGCTTCTCGTAGATCCTGGAAGAACTTCTGGTTGAATATGAAGGCCACACCACTGATCTCTTCTACTTTGGCTTCAGCTGTGGTGTTGCGATTGATAAAGTTTGCTGTGATAGCAATTGCTAGCTTACCACGGAACTCTTTCCGGCGAAACCCTGCAGGAAGGATGAAGTAGTAAGACTGAGAAATAGAGCGTATCTTCAGAGTAGGCTCAGCATGCCATGAGGTGAGGTGCCCTCACAAAATAAAGACAGAATGGATCTGATGAAGTACAAAGTCCTCCATAAAGAAAGCAACAATTGCTTCCCCAGAAAAATAAAAGCTTTCTTGTAGGAAGAATCATCCTATTTAGAAGTGGAATGCTGACACACCATTACCTTCTAAGGTGTTCCTCCTGCCATCCCCTCCAATGATTACTTCGAACTCATACTCTGATACAGGATGGGTTTTTGGGTGGACCAATGCACGCCAACCTATTCCTGTTGATAAATTCCAAGTTAATGACAATGTAAACAGTGCTCATAATAGAATAAATATGTAAACCCACTTCTTACTATCCATAATCCCTTCCTTACATCACTGTAGGGCAGCATACTGTTGACAGGGCTACTGCAGACTTGCAAGCAACTCTGTGAGTATCAGAGGCAGAGACAGCTCCAGTAAAGCTCTCCCCCACCTTTAACTTTCAGGTTCACTACTTCTCAACCATTTATTCCATTAATAGGATGCAAAAACCACCAAGTAGCCACCATCCATCATGGCCATCAGAGAACAGGTTTCTCAAAGATATGAGAAGCATAGCACAGATCATTCATTGATATAAATATCTTATCTGAACACAAGGAAAGGAGTAGTTTTAAAAAGGTATCTTTCTAAGCATAATAAGCTCAAATATTTTAGGACCAATTATGATCTACTGTGTCATGGTCTTTTTCTGTGTAGTACTTCAGGTGATTTTGTTTTATATAGTAACTAATTTGGATGTGTCACTAGGCAGAATAAATCCTACTAAAAATTCATGCAAAAGCGTATTAATAATTACTGTCATTAATGGAATATGAGGAAAGGACCTAAGCAGGGTTAAGCAGCAAGTCTGTGTATCCTACCACAACTCCCCCTTTCTCTACTACCCATTTCAGTGCTACTTGCTTTCATTCTCCTGATCCTCTGGAGGGTAAACAAGTCCCTGAAATTCCACATTGACGTGGATCTCTATTCCCAAGATCAAGGCAACCTTCAGAAGGATAAGCTGGAGCTGACGGATACCTGTAAAAAAGTAGATAAAGAAATAAAAGAGCACAAATGCCAATGCATCTCCCTCATTCCTGATAAACCAAGTCAAAGGCCAGCTGCTACTTTCATTTTCCCACTGTGTTCCCAGCACTTCATCCAGGCAGCACTGGTGTGTAATATCATGGTATGACAAGAAGCTTCTATACAGCTGAAAGCCCAGCAACCCTTTCCAAAGAATGAAATGCAATTTTCTTCTTTTTTTTTTTTTAAATGCTTCTGTCGTCGCATCAGCAACAAGGGAAATAACCAGAACACACACTGCAGGAGAGTAAGAGGAGACAGCAGCAGCAGAACAGTGCTTTTGATCGGTCTAGCTGTAGTACTGAACTGCAACTTCATCCCAACACCTTTGGGTCAGTGAGGGCATAGTAAATTCCTCACCACCTCTCACCTCTTCAGTGGTGAAGATGGGTGGGTATGAAAATGACAGAGTGCAAACTCAATCAGTTTGAAGGAAAGCATCTTGCTATTGTGTTTCAGATACTGAGAAGAAAAAATGCCCCACCTAAATTTCAGCTGTGCTGAGATACAAAAGAAAACATGCATACAGTAGTGGAAAAATAAAAGTGACAAGAAGTTGAAAGGGAAAAGCAAACTGCAAGACTAAGGCCACAAAGACCTTCCAGTTTTACAGTTTGTGACACTTTATCCCACTTATGCCCAGTGGAGAACAGACACTGGTGGGAAAAACCTGTCTGTGCCATGTGCAATCAATTGGCAGGAAGGGGGAGGGGAAAAAAACCCAAACAACAAAGCATTCAGCTTTCAAAGGAGACTGATTTCTCAGAATTTGAGAATCATCAAAATATCCTCAATTTTAATATGTAAACCTCTATTTAATCAAAGCTTATTCATAAGCTGACAGTGTTCTTGAAAATATCTTCACCACTCTTCCAAAAATCAAAGCCAAATTGTTTCTCCCTTTTCCAGATCAACATTCACACGAATGCTCAGAAACATTCAGGTTTATTTTTTCTTTTTTACAAGTTGCTTACAATGCTCAAGAGAAACAGAATAATGTGGCAGCTGCAGGAATGCAATAGCAAAAAAAGTAAAATTATTCATCAAAAAAAAGGTTTGAACCTTAAATATACTTTTTAGTGCAGGAAAAAAAAAGTGCCTTGAAAAGGAATAGAGGTAACAGATGATAAATATATTGCATGTGTGATACTCTCATGGCACTATATATTTCTTTCACAACTACATCTAGCCCAAAATGCACTGTGAAAAGGTGAGACTGAATTGTACCATAAGGATTTAAGAGCAGTGACTGGTGTAGGCTGAATTTTAATGAGTTACCCCATGCCCTCACCCACCTTTTCCCTGTGTCTAACAGCAGCTGTACTTACTGATATGGTCTATGGACCCTGCACAGAATTTGCCATAAAACTTTTTGGCGCCCAGACCCCTCAAGTCATGTATGGTGAATGGCCACAAGTGCAGCACGTTGTTGCGGGAAAAGGCATCCCTCTTTTCTATGACCACCACCTTGGCTCCCAGGAACGACAGGTCGATGGCTGTACGAAGGCCACAGGGTCCAGCCCCAATTATCAGACACTGCAAAACAACCAGCACAGAGTAACTTGGCAGTCTTACAAGTAAAGAGGTATTTTTACCACAGCTTACACATCTCTCATGGCTCCTGAAGGGTAACTGGTCTTTCATCTGCAACATAAGCTGAAAATTCAGATCAGTCTGTCTTTTGTTACTTGCCACATTCTGCCACTGATATGTTAAAGCAGTAACCACAACCTGAAAATGAAGCATATCACAAAGCAGTAAAAGTTTGGAGAAACTGGCAAGTAAAGCGCCTGTTTACAACCCTTGTTTCAAGAAGAGCTGCCGAGGTGTACTTCCCAACCTATGTAAGCACTTGGAGAACAGCAATATTTCTGGAGGCTTCTTCCTCCCCCATACCATCCATTGAATTTATTTTTTTTTTAAAGTAATGAAAAGTTTTCCTCACATATGCCATCCTCCAAAGCCTCAGCTGGGCTTTACTGAGAAACTCTTCAGTAAAACTAAAAAATTCCTCCTCCTCAGCGGCTATGGCAAATAAATACGTGAGAAGCTACTGTGTTTATGAACATTGTCCCTTAGAGTAGCGCAGACAACAGTCAAGTCAGAGCAGTAACTGATGCTCATGCTGGGAAGTAAACATCATGAATGCAAACGACGTGTGACTAGACAGCTTTTATCAAAATGTGACTTCTCCAACCTGACCTTTGTCTTTTCAAAGGCCCTACCTCTTCTCAGATCTTTTTCCACTCCACTCACAAACACTATCAGAGGCTAATAAACAACTTGAGAGTGTAAAACACATATCTAGTGTTGGAAGTACTTCTGAGAAACAAACAGCAAGATCATTTCTTTTAAAATCAAGAAGTCGAGATAGTCAGTTGACACTTCTTGCCCACAGAAACTGAGGTCCCCAAAGAAAGCTGGGACCGGTACGTGCCTTAACAGGAATATAGTACACAGTTCATTTTGCCATATCATCTTTGTACTTTGATTTCTATAGAGTATAAGCAGAATAAAGTAATAAGAGTAAAAACAGAATAAAGACCTTGCTACAGTGGTGACTGTTGCTGCCATGTAAGGATTTGTACACACCATACACACTGGTATGTAGGGATTTTCCAGATCCTTACATACCCTTATAGATGGACAACAAAGCTCTATGAGATATTCTTAAGCATGCCAAAACCTAACTCAACCTTCTGATACACAGTCTATCCCAAAGCAAAGCTCTTTGTTCACTCGTTGTGCCCATATGCCAGTTTTTACAGGTCACCACATTTTCACCAGTTATTCACTGGGCCATAAATTCCCCAAATGTTGTGATACTGCAAATATAAAGCCTGAATGATGAACAGAAATTACAGCAAATTACAGCAGTGATGACATAACAACTGACATGCAGATTGGAAGCAAGACTACTGTATAAGATAAGAAGTCACATAAATCTGAGGGCAGAGATCCAAGTAGAGAGGAAAGGAAAGCAAAGAGTAACAGCACAGGTTCTTTAGTAGCTTCAGGAACCTGAAGGCATATGGAAGAAAAGGCAAGCCCAACCACTGAGCTATCAAATTCCAAAGTAGACTTGTATATTGAACAGGCACACAACCTGTCATTTGTTAAAGGGGATAACCATTTAGGATCCAATATATTTTCCCAATTTAATAGTTTTCCTTGTGGCCAAGTATAACGCTCAAACAGCACTTAGTCTTTTTTTTTTTTTTTTTTTTTTTTTAAATTATCTGGGTGTATACTTATTCAAGTAATAATTTTGCTCATCTGACAGCTACAATCTTCAAAGAGACTGGGTTGACAGAATAATTTTGGTTGGAAAAGACCTTTAAGCTCATCAAATCTAACTGTTACCTACACTGTCAAGTCCACCACTAAGCATGTCCCTAAGCACCACACCTACACATATTTTAAACCCCTGGGGGGGGGGTGGTGGTGAGAAAACCACTTCCCTAGGAAGCCTGTTCCAATGCTTGACAGCCCTTTCTGTGAAGAAATTTTCCCTAAACTCCCCCCCTCCGGCAGAACTTGAGGCCATTTCCTCTTGGTCCCTTCTTCTACATAATACATGATAGGACAACACCCACCTGGCTACAACCTCCTTTCAGGTAACTGCAGAGTGATAAGGTCTCCCTTCAGCCTCCTTTTCTCCAGACTAAACACCCCCAGGTCCTTCAGTTGTTCCTTGTAACACTTGTTCTCTAGATCCTTTCACCAGCTTCACTGACCTCTGGACATGCTCCAGACCCTCAATGTCTTTCTCGTAGCGAGGGGCCCAAAACTCAACACAGTATTCAAGGTGTTTCAGATTCTCTGAATGTAAAATATATGATAGTGAACTAATTCATGGCCAAAGTTAGTTGTTTTTTTTACTATCACAAAAAAAAGAAATTCTGTTGTTACTGAACAGAGCGAGTTTTAAGCATAATTAAAAATAGAAGGAAAGATTGTGCTCTTTTTCTACCTCCAACACTTCTTCAGGTTTCAGAGGTCTTGTAGAAACCTACCTTCTGATACTCTCACAGGCAGCAGTAACTACATGAGATGACAAGTACAGCCAAGTAAATACAGGAAGCTACTGCTTGCTCCTTGTTCCCTTCCCCTTGACGACTCCAAGCAAGTGCTGCAACTCCATGCGCTAAAGCTGTCTCACCCATCAGAAACACTTCTTGCTCAAGATCTTTCAGACAGATCACATTAAGTTTTCAGTAACACCACCATGGTAATGGAACATAAAATGCAAACTGAAACCCTGTGTTCTCTGTATAACCAACAAAGAAAGAGCTCCATTTCTAATATTTAGATCTGAACAACTCATGGCCTCCAAGCCTTGCTTTGAAGAACGCTGACGATCTGAGTTCTGGTTAACCCAGACACTGGCCGTGTGATGCACTAACTGCTGCCCAACTCCAGTCACAGCACTTCACCTTTAACCAATGTTTAAATGGCCAAGTAAGAGCCACGCTGCCAAGGATGAGAACTGTAATACAACCTTTAAGACATACCAGTTTTGACTGATCTTACTGATGGCAGACTTTCTGTTCCAATAACATGGCTAAAATCCTCATCTTTATTTTAAATTTGACCATCTCCACATGCCCCTCCTATTTCTGTACTTCTTGATCAGTGGTTTGCAAACTACACGAAACATTAGGAATATAAAACTAAGTGAGATAGGAAACATCAGATATGATACTGCCTCCACTTTGAGTAGTATTATCTCCTTAGAATCACATATAGATATTTAACAGTAGATACTGTTAGGATAGGAAACAAGTAATTAACAGAAACTCATATGAACAATATAAAAAGAATACTTTTTTTTTTACATTAAAACTTAAATAAATTTTATATATAAAGTGATTCAATATATACCTCATCACAGCTATATATTAACATATTCACAAGAAAAAAATTAACTAAATTTCACTTTCAGCTACTAATTTCACTCCTCAAAACATCCTGAGTCCTCAGTCCACAGTCCTACATATTTCTGTGCTGGGGAAAGAGGGGGGCATCCACCTTTAATTTATCCACTTGGGTTTCCATACAGCATCTCACCAACAGTTTCTTAGAAACACTGGCAAATTACTTTCTGGCTTGCCTCCATTCCCCTTCTGCTTTTTTTTTTAAAACTCACTCTTTTTTCTCCTTGTAACCCCTGCAGAAAAGTAGCTACAGAATAAGCCTTGCTTTTCCTCTCGCAGAGGTCACTCCCACGTGATCACTGACAAGTCCATTGCAATCACTCCCTGATCCCACCACTGTGTTTTATAGACAGCTGGCTACATATACTTCTTGAAAGCATGTCCTTTTCTGATTTAAGACTTGCTACTCTTTCAGACCAGTGAAGAACTTTACTCATTTCTCCCATTCCTCTCACCACCAACTGCCCATAGGGCTTCACCCATCATCTTCATCATCTTCCTCTACAATCTGCACCACCTCATTCAGAGACACTGGTTCAATCAGCTCCTCAGCGCTGTAGATGCACAGTACTTTTCCAGCTCTTTCTGTCCAAGCTAACATCTCTACCTTTCCGACATCTCCACAGGGTTGCCCAGCTGTCAGTTCAAGTCCAACATGACAAAATGGAGCTCTAATGTCCTTCTAAACTCACCTCACCACTTCTCTTATACTTTCTGAGTACCTTTTAATAGCTGGATGTCAGCCTCCACAATCACGTCTATTTTTTGGTACATCCTCATAATCAAGCACTATCAAAGTCACACACTTATTCTTTCATTACTTTTTGTGTTGCATTTCTACTATCAACAGAACCTCTTCTTCAGTGTTAACCAATACAGTCTTGCCCACTAAAATATATTCACAACCCAGATGCAAAAATCACTTTCTTAGTCTATTCCTTCAAATGAATTAAAATGCCTCTACATCCTTCCACAGCTTGCTCAATCTCTTCCTCATTGACGGCTGTGCAGTGTGCTTATGTTACAAGCCCCTTTTTCTGTTCTACTCATCATAGTTCATTCAAACTAAGTCCAATTCCTGAATCCAATAAATGCAAAGTACAGTTGAGTTTTCAGGGAAAAAAATTCTGAATTTTTTCCCATGATGTCCATGGTGCTTGGAAGGTTTATTCACAAATATACACAAAAATTCATTACATTTCTCATACTTTATTATACTGCCTGAGAAATAAAAGCCATTACAATGGTTGGACTTCAGAGCACTGAAGCTAGTGTCCAATTGTATTATTTTCCAGGTTACTCTATATTCACCTGTTGTATTCTGATGTACCACATGTAAACACTGAGGAAAGTATTACCTTTACAAAACCTAGAACAAGCAGACTTTTGTCGATTAGTAATTTTGCCAAGTGTTTTTGTAGTAATTAATTGTAAGTGCCCCCATCCATTTGAAAATGTCCATTGGAAAGAGAAAGAAAAGACACAACCAAGAAACTAATAGAACTTTCTTAGTTGGCAATTAAACTCCAATTCACAGACCTGAAATTACTGACACATCATAAACAGGATATATTTCCCCCTCAGTCCTCTACTGAGGAATTAGTCATTAATTCCTCCTATTAAGGTATTTCCTTCTCCCAAAAGGTGAATATTCAGGAGCAGCAGTGGTGTCTATTGTCCTGGAAGAAGAAGGGCTGAATCCTGTTCTAATTTTATCATATTCTGTACTATCATCCTATTTTGACAAAAGGAAAAGTGTGTAAGTATTTGCAAAAAACCCACCCTATTCCATTCATGCTTTGATGAATGATATCAAGAACTGCCTTCAGTTACAACAAAACAAATAGCTACACTCATACTGTACAGTCTAACAAGGGTGCAGCACAAATACCAGCTCACAATAATTCAGGTTAAAAAAAAAAATAATGTTGTGGGTGTGTGTGTGCAAAAGCAGGAATTCCTGCAGTAAATACCACACATACCAACTCTTTAAAAGGAATCAGTATGAGTTTCCACAGCATTTTCTCTCTGAACTTGGAATTCAAATAATTACTTTCTAAACCATGGGAAATAGAATTTTTTTGCCAAATTACTATGAGAGTTTGCTTTTCTTGAGAGACTCGTGAGAATTTTCAAATTGAAATTGGAAAACTCCAAACATAAATATATATTTTCATCTATATTCCAACAGTTTCCTGTTATTGGCTAGTAAAAAAAAAGTTTTTAAAAAGCCTACCAAGAGTTTCAGGTTTACCAATGAAGATTCTCTCACCCATCTGTAGTATTGATGCCACAAAAATGTAAAACAGAAACTTGCAGGGTGCCTCTCCTGAATAAGTTACAAATATTCTGGTCATGCCCAAGGATTTCCATTTAGCTTCCCACATCCAGGTGGGCAGACAAATTTGGCAGCAGCAAACACAATTTTTGACTGAAAGTCAGCTGCTAACAAGTTGTGGATATGCTATAACTAATTCGTGGGAGAACATTCCTAGACCTTCCCGAGCTTTATATTGACACCAGGAAAATACCATTCTACACCAAGATCGCTCTATTGTGCATTCAACAGGCAAACTGGCTAACAGTAATCTTCACCACCACCAGTAAATCTCTTACCTTCGTGTTGGCGCATGCTTTCCCCTTCTTATAGTCCTTATGGCTGCCCCTTTTATCCAATTTAGCCCACAAGGCCTTGGCTTTCCAGTAATTTAGCTTGGACTTGAGTTTGTGATAGAAAGAACGATAGTCCTTGGGCTTTAGTTCTAGGTAGTCACAAAGCTCTTGGAAAGCCTTGAGAGTCCCCTTGCAGGTTGAAGCTTGGACAAATCTGTCAAAGAGAACGTGAGCCTGGTTCACCTTCTCATTCTTGCTTTCCTCCATGCTTCACACTTCCACACTTCTCAGCTGCCCTGGGGGGCAGCTGTCCTCTTCCAGTCTGCCAGACTTCTGTTGTTGCTCTGCTGAGCCACTTTCACCTCTGGTTTACAGCCATTATTAACCTATTAAAAAAAAACAAACAATAAAAATTTAACTGATCTTGCATTTTTCTCTCCAAAATTTTGTCTAAACCTGATGAACCAAGAGCCCAGATTCTCTGTAACTAATAAAGCATCAGTCCTAAATTAGTCAGCTGATAAATACCCCAAGGAGCCCTGCCCAAGTTGCATAAAGCAGAGCCTTCCAAAGCTCTCTGAGCCCCACTGCAAACAGTGTAACGTTCTCACCTCTGTTAAGTCACAAGACACTTTGCCTAAGCCAGTCCCTAGGAAGTTTTACCAAAACGTCTCACATGAACAGCAAAGAAATTACAAGTAAACTGGCAAATGTTCTGTGATGTTTGGAAGTAGGCCGAGCTTTTAAAACAAAACATAGACTTATTAACGTAGGAGTCGCTGTGATAACCAGATCACTGTGGTAATAATACTGCAATGCTTAGATAGTGGTTTTAAAAATTACTATTACCTCAAGAGGTGGTATTCCACCAGTAAAATAAGTTTTGGTTCCTTCAATCTAAAAGAACACGTCTTTGCTCATTATAAATAGCAAAGAAGAAAGAGGATGGTATAGCATAAGCTGAGCCCTCTGTCAGAGTCCTTGCAAACACCGCTTTTGTACAGTGACATAACAAACCCAGCGATGGCTCCTGCAATCCTAGAAAGAAGTTAAACGTGCTGATAGCAATCAAATGCTTCAGAAAAGATGTCAAGACTGAAAAAAACCAAGAGCCTGTCTGTGTTGCATCACACAGTATAAACATTTGCCATACCTAGAATCTATGCGTATATTCCTGTCAGTATGTAAGCAGCCTAAGAGTGAAAAGCAGCTGATGCATGATCCTCATAAGATTCTCACTCCTCTATTCTGTGGTTTTCCACTTGTTTTGATATGCAGGTCCCTATAAAATTTTAGGTGGCAGTTGGGGTCCTCAGCAGGTTAAATACACTAAGAGGAGGTCTGCTACTCTCGGTTGCTTTTCTGAAGCAGCCTGCAGACCTACAAAATTAATTGCTTGGATCACAAATAGCAGATTTTGTTTTAAGAATAAAGATTTTCTCTCCTTCGCATTTTTATGTATGTTAAATCTCTTTATTGTTTTTATACATAATACTATGTTCACATATAATAATTGGTAGGAAAGAACAGTTCTGTTTGTCTGAAGATAGGAGGGCAGCATGGGAACATATGCAGGAACTATGGAAGTGAAAGCATTTCTGAGGTGCTTTTTGTCCTTTGTTTTTTGCAAAGAGATTGAAGGTAAAAAAGGAAATATGTGGACTCGGATAAAACCTTTTAGATTCTCACCAGCTCTTTTCCTGCTTCCAGCAGACAGGAAACCAAGTCAAACATTACAGCTCATGTCTCTTCCCCTCCTGTATGACAGCTCTGCAGCAGTTTATTTGGGCACTCCTGCATTTCACCCTAACACAGTATTTATTGTTTACATTTAGAAACAGCAGAGGAGACCTGGAAACCTTTACAAACAGCCATCAACTGTTTGCAATTAAAAATAAAAATAAATTTTCCTACCAAAGCCACAGTACCACAATGAGTTATACCACAGAATGCAATTCTGACTTTATTAGGACAACTGCCTTAGAGGACTCTGCACATGAAGTTGCTGCTTTTCTAGCTGGCTGATAGCAATGCCATGTCCATATCAGTACTGCTCACTAAGCAGGATGGAACAAACTGCTTTGCTTATTTTTAAACTTCACTGTCGCAAAGCTGGAAACATGCTGCAGGCTTCCACCTCATGGTAGCCACTGCACCACTGTAGACACTGGGCCTTAAGCCTCTGTCGCCTGCTCTCAAAAAGAACATTATAAAAAGCCTCGACAAACCACCTCATAACACTGAAGGAGTCATTTCAGTGTCTCTGTGTAATAATTACAAGAAAAAACCTCCAGCCTAAAGCCACGCACCACATTAATCAGCACAACATTACAAGTTGCATACTATTTTGTGCTGTTTCCTCCACCTCTTGCACCCCGCTCTACCACCCAAACACTTTACACCAGGGCTCCACGTGACTGACACTTCCTAAGAAAAAGCAACAGAAGTTACATCACCTAAATGCAGTAGAATGGCAATGTGAGTCTGTTAATCCACAATCCATTACTGACATATATGCAGATGTAAGGCTTCACTTCTTACTCTTGCTTCTTCTGTACTCTTTCCCTACAGCAGCGAAGCAGCACTGATTCTGTACTGCTCAGAGGGATCCCAAAGTTAAAAATCCAACCTACTTTCATTCTAGGAACTCACTGCTTTGTGTTCAAGGTTTGCCAAGCCAGGAGGAAAACTGGCAAAAGCAGGTCAGTCATTTTACACAGCACAGCCCAAGCGGCACATCCCGTTTTGCCCAGGCTGTGAAATCAGTTATGCCCACAGGTCAAATACGGAGGCTTCAGTCGCTTCAATTATCACTCCCCAGAACTCTGCATTCTTGATGTGAACACCCAGAGCCCTTGGAACCTGGGAGCAGCACGTCAGAGATCATGGAAATTACAGGAGGCAAAGCAAGGGCAGGCAAGAAGTACTTGCCAGGTTTCCAGGGTATTTGTATGCCTTGCTGGCTATTCTGCGAGTCTGCAGCATCCAGCGTGTTTTGTCTTGAGGCAGCTGATTGCTGACTCAGAAGCTCTGCAAATTCCTTGGCTGGAGTGTTGGGAGAGAAAGACAAAGCCCGTGAAAAAACGCGTGCAAGAACAGCATTCGTGTTGCTATTTACAATAATAGCATGAGGCCGTCACTGACTCATGACTGCAAGTACCCTCAGGATCTCCGGCGCTTGCCCAGGACAAGAGAAACCAATGAAAACCAGAGACACAGGCAATGAATAATTCCAGGTGGTGGTTCCTTCCCACAGTCACAACAGATGCAGGAATATGAACACTTTACCAAATGCCTGTATGAGAGAGTAAGTCCAGTGCCGTGCTTGTGTCAAATGCAAGAGATGAAGAAGAGATTTTGCAAACAATACACATCATGAAATCCAAGTTCCTGCATAAAGTGTTGCAAAAAGCAGGACTCTACATCCTAAGTAAATAAACCCCCATTATAATAGTCACTCTCCCTACATTTTATAGTAGTCGCTCTACCTACATTCAGCTAAATCCATCCTGATTTTGCTCATTCAACTAATGACTCAAGCCTGGAAAAATAAAACATTCTGGGAATGTATTTTCCAGCATCCTTTCTCCACGTTTTTTTCTGGCAGAAACCATTGACTTAATTCCATCTACATTCACGGCTTGTTCTGGCTAGCTTAAAACAGCATTTTGAGGGAATAAAACATTTGCCAAAGTAACAGCCCAGCTCCGCTTCAGAGTGCTGACTTTTCTCTGAGCACAGTGTAAATACTTTCTTACATGTTGATTATTTCCCAGCCAGCCAAACATCACAGATGTACCCCTGACAGACAACTCTGAGAAGTCAAAGATAAACCGCAGTACCATATGGAATCTGAAAACAAGTTGATCCGTCAATCACAAAACGACTGATAGCTCAAATAGCCCTAATTTCCATTGATTTCATCCCTTCCCTAAAATTCCCAGTTCCTCAGCAACATTCCCTATGCCTTTGTCTCCCTTCCATGGCCCCTCAGCTTCTGCCTAAGCCAGGCTCAGTAACATGCTCTGGAAATTCTGATATTCCTGCAGTACCTAGGCAGCAGCCAGTACACACTTGCAACTTGGCTAGCAAAAGCCTAAGCACAGATTACTGCTAAGCTTATACCACAGACAGCGGAGACACCTATTTTTGTCTCTCTCCTCCACCCAACCTCCAGTTTTCTTGTAGGAAATCAATTACCTTTGAGACTTCTATTCCCTGTCAAATCTGGATGAAATTGTTCACAAGTTATTAAGGATGAGCTGAAAAGCAGATGGACAAACAGCTCCATGCTGTAAGCCTTCCTTCTTTAGAAACCCCACTAAAAAAAGTATTTATTCCAACAAATGAAAAAGCTCTGTTTTCATTTCCAGGATTTGGTTTATTTTATTTTTAACTAAAGAAATGGAATTCGCTACAGTATGTTCATGACTTTCTAAGTGATCTGGGGTATCAAGAAGTGCAGGTTTAGGGCAGCAGTAAAACTGTGGAACAGATGGCAAAAAAGAGGACAATTTTGAGACAAGCAAGCCAGAACTGGCAATTATTTTAGCTCCATGTTATGCAGTCAAGAAATGGGAAAGCAGGAGGACAAAGGCGTGGCTGCCATTGTTTGCAGCTTCCCTTTTATACCAGATGGAAAAAAGGAATGTCAGCACTATCCACCACAGTATGTTTTAAGATGGCATTTAAACCTGCTCCTGTTCATAAAATTCAAGACTCAAGCAAATATGCTAGCAAAAAGATGCTTGTGTTTTAATACCTCTATCAAACCTAATATGGTGAGACCCCACCCACCGTATGGAAATGAGTCTTTTGGGTCTCCCCCTTTCCTATCTACCCCATCCCAAGCTAGGCTGAAAGTGGAAGAAAGAGACAGATCACATATGAACTTGGCTGCAAATAAAAGAACCCATTCTAAAGATGATCAAAGTACATATACAAACAGTTCACAGACTTTTCATATCAAGAAAAGCTCAATCCAGTAAAAATTTTAAAAGAAATGTAAATTATATCCAGTAATATCGAAATAAACAATTACAGGAGTTACAAATAGTATTTTGGTTCCCAAATTCATATCAAGGTACTGAATAAAATGCCCTTTTTTTTTTTACTAACCATTTCTTAAGTACCATAACATGAGTACTGACTGAAAACATTAAACCTACAACACGTTTTAGCTATATGAATTCAGCATACTGTTCTGCTGCTCTTACACACCACTGTGATCACAGCAGAGTCCCTGTGCTGAATGAACATCAACATAAAGACAGAGGCCAAGAAACAGATTGTCTCTTTGCAAGAATTGGGAAAAAAAAAAAGAAAAAAGAAACTATACTAAGGAAGAGGTAGTTGCCACCCCCATATAAGGGAATAGTGGGCCATCTGAATAGCTGTCCTAAGACAAGTTTCAAGAGCTAGTAGCTTAAGCACCAGACACAGCCACATATAGGGAGATCCCTCTTAGCACAAATATTCATCTCAGGCAACCAGTAACCAATGCAGTGATCTCTTCTCACCTAGCACCAACTCACCAGCTGTGTGCTTGGGAAGTTGGAGACATTCTTTACATCTTGGAACTGTCACCATGCTATACATAACATGCACAGCAAAAAGAAAATTTATTTCTGAAAGACATGGATGTGCTTTTATTCCAATGGCAAAAAGTGCTACATCCCTCCAGAATCAAAACCCTCATGACAGACATTTTGGAGTGTCATCATTAATGCAGGACGTTCTATGAGCAGCACTTCCCACTTCAGGTCTCCCAAATTCCAATGACTGATGACAGCGAAGGCTCGATTTGTTATCTGGGTGGTGAAATCCAAGCATCTCCCACAAATTATCCTGAGAAAACACAAATCCCCAAAACACAAGCCTGCCTGTTCCAACAAAGGGAGCCCTCAGCCTACATGTGCCTCCCATAAAGATGATACCCCACACCTGCGGGCAGCCAGACTCGGTGTTTTCTGAGGAGCAACACCTACCCCACTTCTAAGGGACATGCACCACACTAGATCAAAGTGACTTCAGTACCAGGCTGAAGCACACAGAGGCTTCTCACTCCACCACTTCACAGGGCAAAAAGGCTGAATGCCATTCTCTCATCTGAAGTGCTTTGAAGCTATTCCTGATGTTAAGATTTCAACATAGAAATGTTCCTATCCAGCTCCTATTTAAAAAAAAGAAAAAGCCCTCTAAGAAATGACTGGAATGACACTTTCTTAAAACTTTATTTCTATAACTCTAAACAGGGGTTAATGTACCGGCTTTTGACACCATATAGGACAAATTGATTCACCTTTCTGAGACAGCATGCTATGCCACAAGAAAAAAAGGTTTTCAGAAAAGCTTTACTGAACATTAGAAAACAAGAGCATTGTTCTGGCCCAATTACAAATTTTGGGCATAACAAAGGCCAGAGGCTACAAACACACTATAATGACCTCTGAAACCCAGTGAGCAAAGTCCTCTGAGGCCTTCGGGTTTTACCAGCACACCGATCACCCCAAGTCATTCCACGGCACAGTGAGAAAACAAAGCGAGCCCAGGTTTATATTTAAAAATAAGTGGGGATGGGAGGGAGGGAGCACACACACAAAAGAAATTATCTAATGAAACTCGTAAGAACATACTTTTTAAATTTATGGAAGTGAAGGCTTCTATCTGTCAGAAACTGGTATCAACACAGGACTGCTGTGATCACAAAAGTTAAAGCAGGAAAGAATGAACAGGGACAGAGAGACACACAACCGTGTGATCTGTAACAGAAGAAAGAAAATTAGCATGCTACAAAGAGCACACGGGTCATGAGATCCGAGAAGTAAAAAGGTCTGTCACCTCCTGTAGTACGTGCTTACCTTCTACTATATGCACTTGTCTCCAGTTGCGTGCTTCAGTTCTCCGTTTATTACCTCATTCTGCCTTACACAGGTCAAAGTTTACTAGTCATGTAGAATCACAGGGTCCAAACTAAGGTGAACTTACCAAAACCACCTTCACTTAGGTGATCAAGAGAAACATCTTAACACGTCAGAAGCAAACACAAAGACTGGTCATTTGTACCAGCATTTATTCTAAGCAAGGCTGCCTGGACTTTTAACTCCAAGGCTAGTGGGCCTCAGCAGTTCAGTAAATACCTGACTCTCACAAAACAAAGAACAAATACTCCAGTTACACACATCAGAAATGTACATGGGAAAGCAAGTTTCATTTGTGCTGCTTCCAACTCTCAGCTATTATGGGTGTGGAAAAGAGACAGGCACTTTCTTGAAGAAAGTGGTAGAGAAGGAGTTAGAAAACAGGATTAAAAGATTGTTAATTCTATCCTCTACACTCTCAGCTAGCTAAGCCATCACAAATTGAATACACTGCCCAGAGCATTTCAAACAAATTATTTAATGGATATGTATCCTGTTTCTGTGAAGGAAGAATGAATATGGAAAGCAGAGGGATTTGGAAGTTACAGATTTTTTTTTTCCCCCTGATCCAGATCTTGCAAGACTCTTTCAGGAGCCAAGAAATCTCAGTAAACAGACATCTGAATAACAGAGCCATAAAGATTTCTCCAACCCACAAACCACTTTATCTAGAGGCTGCTGGACTTTAAAAACAAACCAAACCCCAAGGCTTTATTCTAGAAGTCCAGAAGGGGCTGGGACCATGCTACAAACGTGTGAACAACCTTAGCCTTCATAACTGCCAGGTAAAATACACACCCAATCCAATTGGATGTTAAACCCAGACATCCAGAACTGACACCTTTTCCCTTAACCAGAAGGGTCTAACCAGGAGCCAACAGCATCTTGAGGACTCATCTGCAGATAAGGTTCAGCACCTTACTCACTACTTGTCACATGCCTTCACTTATATTTGGCACTCTGTATGCCAGCCATCATATGCACCAATCTGCCACTGCCACAAACCCATGCATGGCCTACAGACCCAAGCTCCACCAGCATATGCTGACTCCCTCAAGCTTCACTGGTGCCAAAGAAAATCCCACAGTGCATGTCTAACTGCTGATGGGTGTACCCTACTCACGCACACACACAAATCACTACACTTAGCCTTCCTTCCTCCTTAAAAGCTGTGCATGAAAATGGGTGCTAGTCTATCTAAAATCAGAAACAGCAATGGAACTCTATCAAGGGTGGATGCATCAGGCTGCTTCTTGATGCTCCACAGGCCACCACAGGCCTGCATTGTCCTCCCACATTAGTCATTAGATTAGACCATAATACACAATTAAGCAATTTCATTTCATTTTGCAAAGGCAGAGAACTACATACCTCAGCACGGGTGCTACTGACTGAGCTGAGTTTGAACAGGACACAAAGCAGAATTTGAAGGGAACCAGAAAGAAACTGGTTTCCATGATGTTTTAAATTTTCTTTCTTTTTTGAATGACTGGTAGATTCAGGATGGAGCTACACCTCATTTTCACGGTAGAACTTACTTGTTTAGACCCTTGAGGCATGGGGCTTAGAGATAACAGGAACAATACTGGACGTGTTCAATGTTCATTACATCACAGGAAGAAGACACACACACACTAGTCCTGTAACTTTTATTTCATAAATTAGATCATTTAATTGAGATCTATTCCACAGGTCCCACAAACCTCATCTAGAACTTGTTCTAGGCTGAATTCCTGTAGGCATTTTTATTTGGGGCAAGGGACACAACACGGACAGACACACACACAGGAACAAACTATCCCAGCCTTTCCTCAAAGCTCACTTACCGTACTTACATCATAGAATTCTTAACTTGACAGCACCTTAAATTTAGTTCAGTATTAACTGTTGATAAATTTACTCATGTAAATCTCCCCTAAAGATAAGAAGGAATATCTCCCGCCCCTTTGCACTCTGGTACTCCCCACATTCTTTAACAACAATAATAATGGTTTAAACAAAACCAAAGCAAAATCCAACCCTTAGCAACTCAAACTTCACTGTGAGACTGTCAAAGGAAAACTGATCAAATCTAGCAGCTTAATGAAAATTCAACTGTTACACAATCCTGTGTGTCTAATGCTTCCCATCATCCACTTTCCTCAGAGCTACAAGGAAAGCTTTTACCAGAGCACAGAAATGTATTGTCAGCAAATACCATTTTTAACGTTTTGGCTAAACTACACCAACCAGGTAGAATAAAGAAGTTACACTTTCTCATGCTACAAAATATACCCAAAGTTTGAGAGGTCATCCAGATTATATGACTGGGGGTATGGCAAAACAAAATCTTGTAACACTGAACTTTCAACTCTGGACCTAAGTTAATATCATTTGCACATACTGTTATGTAGCTTAAAAATAGTAACCAGGGAGTATGTTCCCCACTTGGCTGGACATCTGACTCTCAGTAAATGCTGAAACAATTCAGTTGGCCAGATACCGATTCCTCTCCAGCCGCCAAACACATGAGATGCCTCTCTCAGCAAAGACCATGCCAAGCTCAATGCCTCAGGCAAATGAAAATCTGTTAGGAAATCAGTTACAGAGGAAAGAGGTGGAGGCGGTTTTGTGATTTACTCTCCTCTCCCTGAGGCTTTGGCAAGCAGTTTCTGAAATAAGATGGCAGTCATCACTTCCAGAGGCAGACATTACTGCTCTGCTCACATACAGCTGCACTGGTGGGGACATGAAAAGACTTGGTACGAATTAGTCAGAGATTTAATCCAATCTAAGGGTAAGGATGCCATTCAGCAGAAACTGTTCCTAGTACTGAGCACGCATAAAAGCTTCTCTCTCTGCCTTTCATCCTCAAGGACTTTTTCTGTCTAGTCTTTCTAATTCCATCTTCCTTCGGATAAAGGTCCTTCCTCTGCAAGGATATCTGAAGGTCTGTGGCAGATAGCTGACAGGTTCATCTAAGGGTATCTGCCAGTAAAGTTGCTCTATCAGAGGGCACAGCACTCCATTCACTCAATACAGGTTTCAAAGTACTGCTCACCCCCAAGGGACCTACAACCAACTTTCATGCAAGAGATCTGCACGTGCCTCTAATAGGTAAAGCTCTGTAAAACAGCTTCTCTCCAGTGTGGTTCAATGGCCCTGATGCACAGTTTTGCCACTATGCCGCTTGCAGGCTGGAATTCCTCTCTTAGGGAATTCCTGGATTTTCACTGGCAGACTATTCAATTCTGGACCTTGGTCTTAAAGTGAGTAATTTCCTTAATCCCTTATTTCATAACACCACCTTCCATCTGGTAGTTGAGCACTACCCAGAACAACCCTTTTTCAAAATGCCTTTAATGGTGCAAGGAGAATGGGCAATAGAGACTAAAGATAACTTGTGACTTCCTCAGTAATGGTACCAAACAGGCTGCTCCTAACTTATCTGAAGGCAGGTAGTAACTTCAGAATCAGGCTGACAAGCTCTCTTTAAGAAGAAAAATACTGGAATTAAGAAGCACAGCATAGCTCTGTAAACCATGGATGACCAACTATGCTGGCAGAACCACAGCATGACAGTAGCTGCTGACCTGGCAATCTATACAGTGCTCCTGTGCACCAGAAACTTACGTTAACTGTAAATTCCCCTCCAGAGAGAACAACCTGAGGCCTTCAACATCTGGAATCCACCTTCTTATCCAGTTGCTTACTACAATTAAACAATTTAGTATTCATATATTTACTATTAGTTTATGCTTACAGAAGCATATGCTGCTATTTAGAAGGCTTGCTCTTCTCCAGTTTGAAGACACCCTCAGCAAGTACGCCGATGATACAAAGCTGAGAGGGGTGGCTGACATGCAGGAACACTGCGCTGCCATCCAGTGAGACCTGGACAGGCTGGAGAGCTGGGCAGGGAGAAACCTAATGAAATTCAACAAAAGCAAGTGTAAAGTCTTGCACCTGGGAAGGAACAACTGCATGTATCAGTACAGGCTGGGGGTTGACCTGCTGGAGAGAGCTCTGCGGAGAAGGACCTGGGGGTGCTGGTGGATGACAAGTTGGCCATGAGCCAGCAGTGTGCCCTGGTGGCTAAGAGAGCCAATGGGATCCTGGGGTGCATCAGGAGGAGCGTGTCCAGCAGGTCTAAGGAGGTAAGCCTCCCCCTCTACTCTGCCCTGGTCAGGCCCCACCTGGAGTATTGTGTCCAGTTCTGGGCTCCCTGGTATAAAAAGGACAGGGATGTCCCTGAGAGAGTTCATTGAAGGGCTATGAAGATGATTAGGGGCCTGGAACATCTCCCCTATGAGGAAAGGCTGAGAGAGCTGGGGCTGTTCAGCCTGGAGAAAAGAAGACTGAGGGGGGACCTAATCAATGTTTATAAATATCTTAAGTATGGGGTGCAGGGGGAATTGGCCAGCCCCTTTTCAGTGGTCTGTGGGGACAGGACAAGGGGCAATGGCTGCAAGTTGGAGCACAGGAAGTTCCGCACCAACATGCGGAGGAACTTTTTCCCAGTGAGAGTGACAGAGCCCTGGGACAGGCTGCCCAGGGAGGTGGTGGAGTCTCCTTCTCTGGAGAGATTCAAGACCCATCTGGACGCCCATCTGTGCAGTATGAGCTGGGGAGCTGCCTTGGCAGGGGGGCTGGACCCGATGATCTCTCGAGGGCCCTTCCAACCCCTACAACTCTGATTCTGTGAGAAACACAATGTTCCTGATTACACTGGAAGCTACCAGTGATATCCATATGCCTACTCTCCCCACTCCCCTGTCCTTCCCATCCCAGATATTAGCAAAAGCAGTCTTTTTTCCATGGACTCAAGAGATACAGTTAACTAATGAAAATTTTCCTGGTCCACAGAGTAGATTAAAAAACTCTGTCATTTGGATTTGCAAATACTTTTCATTGCTTTCCACTGGATTTGCAGGTACTTTTTTTGGTTGAGTTACCACAATGAAAAAAGGAATGTTTGCTTTTTACCTTTCATTTCTGTAACATCCCTGGTTTTCTAGAATGGAGTATTTCAGTTGGAAGGGACCTACAATGATCATCTCACTCAACTGCTTGACAAATTCAGGGCTGACCAAAAGTTAAAGCATGTTGTTATAGGCACTGTCATTCTGAAAGTGACTAGACTGGTTCCCCTTCCCCGGCTAACACCTCTGACTGGACGTGCACTTCCTTCAGTAACTACTCAATTATGTTCTGTAACTATAGGGGATAACTGGGAATGCTCATTTAAAAGACCAAAAGCAGAAAGAGGGATCTGAGACTGACAGAAATGGGCAATTTCTGAGCCATATCATGCTGTGACAACTGAGATGAGAAATGCTTTTTGTCCCATCCCTGTTATCACCTCAGAAGTTTCCTCCTGAACCCAGTTGTTTTTATGATCAATAGCTTTCTTTTAACTTCCAGGACAAGTTTATACCAGTGTGTTTCTGTGATGATACTGAGCTACGCATTAGCCCTCCCTCCCTTCCTATGTATATTTATAGACGGATGCCACATCCCATCTTTATCTTCATTACACTGAGGTCAAATCAAGCTCTCAGTCTAAGATAGGCTTTCTTTTCCTAGGTCTCCCAAGGAGAACAAATAACTGCCTATCGTTGGGTTTGTGGTGGACCTTGGGAGGGGCAGGTGATATGTACGTACTCTTATGAAGGACTACAGCCATTCAGTGCATTTGGCCTGATGAGTTCTCAGAAAAGAAAGGCATTCTAGCATGCATATTGCAGGGTACACACCACTCCTGACAATGCTGTGATTGCTTTGGCCTCTTCCGTGACTACAACCCTGTTCTACTGTGCATTTCAATGTACTCATTAACCACAGGGATGACTACTCCTTTCCTTGTCATTTCCAAGTGAAAGGACACAAGACATTTTGGTTTTACAGTATTGAATTTAATTTAATTTGTATCCCATAAATTCTAGTACCTCCTACAGAGTATCAATGCAAAGATCAAGTTAGTCTCAAAGTAGTACTGCCACCCCTCTCAACCTTAAAGAACCTTAAAGAACAGGAACTGTAACCTCTTCCCCCAAAGACCAGTTCCTTCCCCTTTTAAACACAACTTGGGTTGCCAAGGAAAAGGCTCTCAAGTGCAGTACTTATCCCAAATCCAAGCCTCACTCATTTTTCCAACTGAACAGCATGAACTATAAATAGCCTTTTACGTATATGCAACGCAAGCATGATGCATTCAGCTCCATATATTCTACTATCAATGCTTCACAACCATTCGTTAGCAGAGAAGTGGCTTGTGTTCACATCTTACCAAGCTTCTTGTGGGTACACTCAAGGCTTCAGAATATTGTACTTCCTAGCAGAGAATGACAATATCATACATGGGAAAAGTGACTGAGCTCAAGCACTAGAGCAAGAGAAGATGAAGCAGAGTGCAAGGGCTATCAGAAATCCATCTGATCAAATTGTGGGGGGAAAAAATTACCATATTTGGATACAGCAGTCTCTCCAGAAAAGAAGTGTAATGTTAATGCCACTAGCGAGGAGACTGACAAAGCTTCACATAAATGGAAGCATATATGGTTCTGCCTCCCATGGGTTGTTAGGTTACTCAGGCTAACAAAGCATTTGACATCAGCCCTTCTAGCATCCTCATCTTCTTCACCCATTTCTATAACATAGCAAATAGGGTAGAACAACTCTGGTAGTGGCAAGTAGTAAAAACGTGAAGGTTTTAGATAGCAACTAGGTATCAGAAACCAGAGAAATGAGGTTCCATAGCCCTCTTCCACAAGCAAAGCCCAAAGCAAATACAGACTTGCATAGTTTATTAATTGAATACAGTTTTCTGAGACTGAAAAGACCACATCCTAGGATTTGCCTCCAAACTAGCCCAGTGCTTTGATATTACTATATATATGCAGCAGACATGACAATATTTGCAGAATTAATATACCAAGCCAGAATCAAGTGATCTTAACCATGACTGCAAACACGTTTATAATGCTGTGCAAATTTACCAGCTTTCAAGGCCTTTAGCAGCATAAAGACTCATTTTCTGTCAAAGCAGCTGATACTGTAGCCATTTCTGTAACCTCCTGTCCTCTTACTGACGCATGCATTGTGCAGGATGGGAAAACCATGAGGGAGGTGGCTGTAGTCATTTGAAACTCCGTTTCCTTGCCAGGATTCTTCCTCTATTTTAAAAATTACTGCCTCGAAAGCTGAAGGTGGCAACAGACTGCCAGAATTTTGCCTATGGGCATAGGGCTGAAAGAACTAGTGCTACTAACAGAACGGCTGTTTGGAGAGATGGGAAAGAGGTTCATAGAATTTCAAGAAAATTCTGCTTTTGGTGTAGGGCACAATGATACAGAAGCAGCATACTAAAAACTGCTGGTACACTGCTGCATGTTGTTTACTGTGGAAAATAAAATTTGAATGTTGTTTTCCCCCAAAGGCATAGATATGCTATGCCAATAAAAGCTTCAGGCATTTTATGCCCCATCTGTGTCCCCACAGCTAATAAAGGAATATAAAATGACTACAAGCTATACAGGTATAATCAGTTCACTAAATTACATCAGAGAATTTAAGAGATAAGTACTCTTCCAGTGCTCCAAGCGTGTATTATACTGCCCAGAAGTCCATTATCCCCAAAGAAGAAAAATGACTTAATGTGCCTTTGAATTGCTCTTAAAAATGCCTAAACTACACCAACAGTGTAGTTGATTCAGGACTGCTCTAATCTACATGAGCTTGGATAAGCTTGGTTTTCCCTTTTCCATACACACTATACAATCGTTACTTCACTTCCATTAGTCTCCTGGCTGAGTCCTCAGGTCCAACAATAATACATCAGTTGGGTCTCAAATTTAACAGACCAGGATTTATACGTCTGTTACTTCAGTACAGAGCTGTTGGCACACTTGTAAAATAAACAGCCAGAGATTGAGACATGGCAGTATCTTAGAGAAACAGAACCAAACAGCAGTCAGTTTACAGTATCTAGCTGCAAATACATTTGGAGCTATGTCCTTGAGAAGCATAATGCAGTACTGTTCAGTGGATACAAGAGATGGTCCCTTCTGTAGCTCGGATTGCTACCTATAAAGTGTTTTCAAGTGCCACTATGGCCCATCGTTCTCACTACCTTTGGAGAAAACAGGCTGCCAGAATATTGTATGGAGGGTCTTAGAGCTCATCTCTGTACAGACTGCAGGGTGGAATCCTGAACTTACTCCGCAAGACACACCAGAGAGAACACTAGTGGCATCCACACTCTTCTCCATGTACTCCATGGACCACTTACTGCCTCTGTGTATCCATATCCAAGTGTTAGACTCTCACGTAGCTCCACTCTAAGGGACAAGGCAGTTTGATTTTAGCACAGAACTACTTATTAAATATATCACACATTACATTAACATCAGCTTATGTAAATAAGTTAATAGCAAGGTAGCACCTAATCAAAATAGCCAACAAGACAGGTACCTTGCTATTAAATGCTGCCTTCCCTGGAAGAATTTAAAGCAGTATAAGGAGCCTGTGAGAAACTGACAACGCTACATCACCTATTTGCAGCATGGCAGAGGTAGATGCAAAACATCTACAAACAAACTCAATCCATTATCTAAGGTGGGATTTTTTTTTCACCTAACAACTAAATATCACACACCAACCTGTGCTATTTCAATCCTACCTTGGGTCACCTGAATAAATTGTGAGTGCAATCACCATAACCATACCACGTTTCATGGTCAAATGACCACATGAAGTGGACAGGATCAGCTTTTCTTTCATAGGAAAGCAAAGACACCCTGTGGCTGGAGTGTCCAAGCAGGATGTCTCCCTCTCTCAGCAGTCTTTTCTCCAAGCAGGATTTAGCATAGGGAAATTTCCAGTCAGCTCCTATTCTGGTTTCCTTCACTGATGACAGTTAAGTTCAAATTCATTCACAGAAAAACAGCACATGTGCACAAAAAGGAAAGCTAGTCTGCCTCAACTAGGCTACGCCCAACAACATGAACCAGTATTAAGCTGACCCTGACAGCATTAAACTGGAGGCCTGCCATGCCATTAGCTTCCCTCAGTACAACTGACTGTGTAAGAAGCAGGATCATTTCCGGGGGAAAAGAATCCCATGTTTCCCATGTTTCCTTTTCTCTTCTTAGTTAGGGAAGTTGATTTGGCTATTGATTAGGGAAGCACACCCATCTACCAAGTTTCAAAGACTAATTTGAGGAGTGGGCCAAATTAGGAAATTGGGAGTCACAGAACTAATTTGCCTAATTTGATCCCACTGCTCAAAGTGGAATCAGCTAGAACAGGTTACTCAGGACCATGCCCAGTCAGGTTTTGAGTCTCTCCGAAGACAGAGTCACGAGGGATGCCTCAAACCTAACATAATATCCCTTGCAGCAGACCTGCATATTTAACCTCCAGGCGGATTAATTTTTACGTAACCAAGCAATACAAGGGAGGGGAGATGCTCAAGCCCCAGCATTCATCACCCTAAAAGGTAAAGTCAAGACAGCCAAAAGCACCAAGTCACTTTTTCCCCTATATTCATGAAACTCTGTAAGGTTCTCAGATTTCCTTCTTACCTTAAAACAAAGTGAAGTGTTTATTCCCAGGCCTCATGGATCATTAAACAAAAGGAAGCTAAAGGCATGAAGACAGCCCATGAAACTACTCGCTAGTAGACGGGATTGTAGCTGTGAATCTCTTTTCACATTTTACTTTTCTGAACAAAGGCAATACCCTAACTCAAGGGTTCAACTAAACTGCCTCCTCTCTCCTTGAAAATAGTTCTTTCAGGTCAGGTTTGGTGACATCTGAATTTGCAGTAAACAAGCTCTGGAAGAGTCAGAAAAACACCACTGAAGACAACCTCAGGAAATTATCCTCGTGTTGGTCCAGATGTTTGACACTGAACACGCACATTATCTATGGGCTGCAGTATGAGTTACCTAGTGACACCAAAAAGGATATTCATACCTGATTAAAAAACCAAAACAAAACCCCACAACAGCAGCAAACCACCCACAGTATATTTTCCTAGAGTAGAGTGTAATTCCTCACGGTGAGGCCACAGGGAATAGCTGTTCAGCTGGCAAGTGAATCACAAGGATTTAAATAGACAGTTCAAAGCCAGAGATTATTCTCTTATCCTGTGCTGCCAGTGTTACAAGGCTGTGAAGAAAGAATACTGATGTACAGAAAGGCAGCAAAAAAGTGTTTCCATTTACAATTCAACTTCTTACCTTTGCCTTTACAAAACCACACTTATTTGCAATGTGTCAGTATGACTCAAAACACTGGATAGCTGTAGAATCCAAAGACCCATGGTTCAGCTTTAGTGCAATCAAGAGGCTTCAGTTCTTGCAGTGTTGTAATTTTGACACAGAACTCGTTCATTAAAATAAAGCTCACTTCTGGGATGAGAAGTTGTTTCTAGTGTCAGTTCATGGTAGCTACCTACCAGTACTTGGGAAAACAGTTTGTTTTGCTGGGGAAAACAAGTCACAGGGAAGTCAGGTTAAGAAAATTAGCAGAGTAGGCTGACCCTACAAATAACTAACTTGGAAAAAAAGAAGACTTGTTTAGTGGAAATCTATTACACAAACACACGCGCGTGCTGGTCTGGAGAACCTCCAGCAAGTTAGCCCTCTTATGCCTAGGGTCCTTCTTCCTTTCCTCATGCCCTAATAGGAGGGTCTGGCAACAGGATTTGAGAAGATTATCGGGTCAAAGCTGGAAGTATGTCCCAGCCAGCAGTCTAAAAGTGAAGTTAATCATCTCAGCACCTTTAAAGTGGTAAGGTCTAGGAAAGACTGAGCAAAACCGCTTCTACTAACTGGCCTGAAACTAATCACAAGCCAGGTAAACCCCAAGTCTGATCATATGGGCAAACAAGACCTGGACAAGGATTATTTGAGGTAACAGATGCTGGGTGTTACAGAATATACTTCCTTACACTGTTCCACACACATCTCAGCAGTCCCATCACATTACTGAAGTCCTCCCCTTAGAGGCCTAGATAAGAAAGAACTTTTGCTTTAAAAAAACCCCCCAAACTTTAAAAACATTGCATGAGTATTTAGAAAACTATCTACACTCAAATCCTCTGCAAGCAGGGAAAGCAGCACTGAGTCTTCTACAGGGTGGGGGGGGAACCCCCCTTAGCCTAGACTTAGAAAAGGCTTAGTCTAGACATGAACAATACCACAAGCACTGAAAAAGTGAAATCTTTTCTAATGTCATCAGCACAGAGGATCAGTGTCTCCCTTCGCACTGCTGGCAGCACAGGTAGGGGCGCAAGGCTAAATTTAGCTGCCGCATTTCCATACACTGTCACTGTGCAGGCTTGTTCTTAGACTTAGGGATTTATGCTGAAACTTGGAACAAAGTATCTGAATCAGCAATTTTTAGCCAAAATTTGTGTTATGGCACAACAGTTCAAGAAGTCAGTTGCTGCTTGTAGAAGTATTCACCAAATGTCTTCTGCACTTGATACATATATAACCATCCTCCCCTTTGCATAAGAAGTCGGTCATACTAGATGAGAGAAATGTGCACATCTACAATTCTGAAACTATTAGGTATTCCAGATTTCATGCAATTTTTTTCCTTTAGTGACCTGGCTCCTTAAGTATTAAATAAAAAGCACATCTCAAAGAGACATAACTGGGCTCTGTAAATAATAAAATACATTCCTGCTTCTTAAAATTCAACTCTTCCAGGCCCATTTCAACCACAACACTTTGAAGATGGAGTATGAAGATTCTGGAAAACCAGAAGCGCCTAATGTCAACACTTGCTTCCTTACAACTGCTAAGTTCAAATAAATTACTTCATTGCACTTCCCATTTCACTGTTTCATGAAACAAAAATAATAGAGATTTGTTTAGACTTTATTAAAAATACTAAAAAATTAATCCAAAGAACTAAATGTCTCTTGATATATCTAGTAAAGCTTTACAGATCATTATGACATGATGTTCAGTTTTGAGATGTGGTTACCAAGAGGATTTTGGTTGTTTTCAAGCTGGAATCTGCCACAATCAGAATGAGCAGGAAAAGCCACAGCTGTTCAATTTTTTTCTTTCTTTCTCTTTGGATCCTGTAGTGAAGCAAAAACCTTGCAGAAACAAGAGTAATTCCTTTCAGTGGGATCTTTCAGATTACCAAGAAGGATGGGGACAGAGAATTTAGCTGCTAGTTTTCTAAACTTAAGGACAGCCTTCTCGGGCTATTTCGGTCACCAACGCACTGGAATGGCACTAGAGATTCCAGAGGGAAAGCTCTGCTATCCATCACCGACAAGTGAGCTACACTGAACTCTGGAAAGGTATCTCAGAACAATCATACGTTATGCTTTTCCTACATTTATAGTACTGCAAGAACAGAACAGGGAATATAGTCTATTAAGCACTTTTTAATGTCTAGATATGTTCTTACACTCTAAATGTCCAATTATTTTACAGACCACTTTTCCTGTACCTTTCTTAAAACTGAGCATTTAAAATGCAATCTCAGTTAAACCTGATAAAGAGAAAATTCAGTACCTGGACCCAAAACAGAAGTGCTAACCGACATTTCTGCCTTCAAAAGGGCCAAAGACAACATGCTTGTTCATCAAAACCAGTTCCTGAATTTTACCACTTTCTCTTCCAGTCCTGTGGTTTCACTGGGTTTATTAAAACACACACTCGGTATTATTAAGTACTTAATGATACTGCAGAAGAGAACAACACCACTTCTGTGGTCGGAAACCTTGCCACACAACCTTCCCGTCAACACACACAGGCAATAACTAACAGCAGATACATCCAGGATCTCCATGTGTACAGATGAATGCTTTGCTTAAATCTGTTCAGGAGATGGCTGGCTACCACTGAAGGTTTCCCTTCCCCCCAGTTTTGGAAATGAGTTTCAACTGCAGACCACACTGCTGCTACCCTTCCCTAAGCAAGAACAGCCCCTTCAGTCAAGGCAGAGATTGGACTGGACTCCTCACATGGCTGCACAACTATCACCTGAGAAGTAGAAGAAGGGAAAAAGTCCCACCAACACAAGGCTTGGGGTGAGATGGGACCAATCCCTTCGGAAAGAGTGGGATCTTCAGCTGCTTTATGCAAATCATGAAGAGGCACCCTATTGATATTCTTACACCTTAAGAGGCTCTAAGAAAACTGAAGAGTAAGGAAGACTATCATGTCAGTGAAAATTGGGGAAAAAATATTATAAATCAATACAGTCTTTGGGAGATAAAAATATTTATGTCAGCATTTTAAAAATTCTGCAATCCAAATCACCTCAGTATGACAACAAGCCTAGAAAAAATTTGGTGGATTTTTGGCTGGGTTTAGGGTTGGTTTGTTGGGGTTTTTTGTGGTGGCAGTGGTTTTGGTTGGACTTTGGTGGTGGGTTTTTGTTTGGTTTGTATGGGGGTTTTTGTTGTCCTTCTTGCAGTACCACTGAATTTTACTTGTGTAACTTTTAGTTAAGCCAGCCTGCTTGCTGTCAAAGAAAGGATACAAATTATTCCCCATGATCCCTCCCACTAAGTTTAGGCCCTCCGGATGTTTTAAGGAAACATCTCTCTAAAAATGCAAACACATTTCATCTGGCTTACCCCTTCAGGAAAGGGTCCAATTGCTCTTTTAATACCCCCATATTTAATTTCGGTTTTAAAACCCTGAAGCTCTATCACTGTCCTTTTCTCATGCTCACAGCAGGTGCACACGAAGCAGAATTTCTTTCCAGGACTTTTTAGGGCTGCAGCTAACTGGCTCCCAAAAAAACTCTGGAGAAACATCAATTATGGCAATCCAAAGAGCTGCCATCAGGAACTGTGACAAAGCAGTAAAGAAAAGTTCATACTTCTATAAGAAGTGCTGTGAAACAGAATCAAACTGAGCGTTTGCTCTTTTATTAACTTGGCACACTTAAGGGAAGCTGTGCAAGTCTGTTGTTTGTGTCATTTAAAATTAGACTACTTAAGAAATAACAGGAGGAATAAGCCTTAGCTGTCTAGATTAGGTTTCCTATAATTTTGTAAGAAACTGAGACATATACCGACATGTATTGTTTTTGTGCAAGGGCAGTATGCTTGTGGGATGTAAATTACTGTAATGTTTGATGCTTAAGGGTTTACACAGAACATCTGAACTGCAATATTGTCCACAATACCCATTAACATTCTCATAGCTCTAGAGTAGTCGGGTGCCTGGCAATATATATTTGTCCCACTGAGTTCACAGGTCAGTACAAACACCTAAGACTTCTCCCAACTGTCCCAAATCATTCCCCCTCCAGTCCTCATACACACAGCTGTAGACCATTACAGAAGACAAACTTTATCCTGTTCCTCTGAGAATCTTGACACAAGGAACATACAGCATCTGTGCCAAGTTATGGCTGTGTTTTCATGAAGGTTTTTTAGAAGGAAAGGTAGGGGTAAGCACAGGGAAAAGAGCAAGCATACAAAGGTGACTTACTTTCACAGCACATCTCTGGTGGTGTTCATTAAATTGTAAAGTTCCTGAATAAACAGAATTGCTTTTCTAGGTTACAGTCAGTAATCTAGTATTTGGGTTTTTATTGCAAGAGCTTGTGTCAGCACCACCCTCTGATGAAAAGAATATCTGCCAAAATTACAGCTTTTTAAACTTAAAAGAAATCAAAGTACACGCTGTCAAACAAAATGAATTACAAATGTGTCCACCTATCATACACTGAGAAGTCAGCAGATGCTGAAATCAAGGCTGTATTATGCTATTAATTATGATTTGGTCTAATTGCAGTAGTATGAACAGGTGTCCCACCTCTGCTAACACTTCCATCACTCAAAACCAGGAACCACAATTCAGTATTATTGTGGCAACAAGTGGCAATTCTCATATAATCATCTGAAGTTCACCAGTCATAGCTCTGGGGTTTTGGCAGCCAAAAGCGGTAGTATGTGAAACTAGCTGTCCTGCCATTCCTGCCACTAAATCCCTGGAGCTGTCAGGCATTCATACATCGTACTCTAAAGCTGAGAGATGTGGCCACAGGCAGTACTCACTCAATCAGTGGCTTCTACACACTTTGTGCTGCTGTTGTTGTTCTCCACATCCTCGCCAATATTTCAAGATCCATGCTTCTACTTCTGTGCTGGTACAGCCCCAACCAGTGTCAGAGCACCACGTGCCACTGGCTCCAGGAAAAGAGCCAGAGCCTCCACGGGTTGGGTTAAGGACAGGTTACTGACAGAAGCACCACAAAAGGGACCAATTAACACCCAATTACACACCCCCAGTGATAAAGCAAAGTACCCACCATCACTGAGCTGCATGATGCAAAGACCAACCTGATGCCCCAGCCACACTCAGCCCCTTTTATGGGGCAGTGATGTCAGGTGGTGTGGAAACAGCCCCGCTGACTCCGCTCACCTGGGCTGGCTGCTTGGGGAGATTGACTCTGGCCTGGACAAAACCAGGGCAACTTTGTCACAGGTTTCTGAACAGCTTTTCAACAGGACATTCAGGTCCCCATTTAGAAGTCTCCCAGTTCCGAAGGGTCACCCAGGTTAACTCTATACATTTCCAATTGGAATGTATTTGTTCTGAGCCAAGAATCAATTTGTCTGGAGCTGATAAAGCTTACAGTTTAATCCGAGTGGTTTAGAAAAGGGTTATTGTAGCTGTTAAGGTTTCCAGTGTGATCATTTATTTGTATTCAGCATTAGTCACACAGGACCTAAGCAAAGAGCAAATTAGAGCTACTTATCTTTGCAAGTTAACTGTAGATGTAATGCCCAGAAGAGTCTTGAACCAGTCATAGCTAAAAAGCTATTTCTAAGCACACACTGAAAGTAGAGCAAGAATCATGAAACAGTTCTCAGCAAAGCTTGTGAACTTCAATTGTTCAAGTCAATGTACAGGTTTACTTGAAAGACAAAACCACTTCCATATCAAGCACCTCCTAAGACTTCTATACAGCTTTTGAATGACGAATAAGCCTGAAACATCTGTTCAGCGTTCATCATCAACACTTAAACAGGTACAGAAACAGTACAATGGAAGTGTTTACAGGGCCTTGCCATGGTGAGTTTTCACTAACTTTCAATTACAATTAAGAAAACTTTCAAAAGATCAAGCCCTAGGCCCTGGTTTGTTTTAAGTGGGATCATTTGACTTTCTGAGAACTCCACACAATGCTCCATAAACTTACATCCTTTATTCACACTAGAGTTTATCACAAAGGAAAAAGTTGTGAGCTAGTGATAAAGCTATGAAAGGTGAAAAGTCTTATTTCTATAGATTACTTTCATTCAGCTTTGAAACCTAATTTACCTTCTTCAGCCAGCAAACTGCTCAAAGAGCACGTCTTCAGAGCATGCCCACTCTCCTGGAGTATGTTTTGTTCAGGAAAATGTAAACCATCTGTGATGTTCAGTCTTTCATGGGGTGAAGTTGTACCACAGAGCAGCTAAAGATAGCACAATGATTGTAATGTTTGCAAGGAAGCAGCTAATTAAGCTTTGCCTAAGCAGGCAGAATGCAACCACAGCTTGAACAACTACAATTCCTACAATAGTTTTTCATTTTTCTTTCCAGAGCCAAAACACATGGCCCAGATCCTCTAAAGGGTTATAGAACAGCTAGACAAACCAGGCTAGACTATTTTTTCAAATCAGCAGGGATTTGCATGTGGCATGATTAAATCTGAGTTACACTTGTTCTCCAGAAGGGAGGTGTTTTAGAGAAACAGAAAGGCAAGTTTAGTTGGGAACAAGCCCATGGTCAGGAAAGCACAAAATCAGAGATCATTGAAAAAGTACTGGACCAAGATAAAGCAAAAACTAAAATCAACTACTGTCATTCAAGTAGTTTGGCCTCAAGTTTACCCATTCCCAGTCCCTATCTGATCTCCACATCTTCTCATCATACCATCATTTTAAAGGATTCTGCAGCCTTGATAAAGCCTTCATTAGGAAGATATCTGTCTGATTGCAACACAAAAAATGTCCATTTTTCAAGCAGTTCTTGAATTCTCTACTGAGGCTGTCTTCACTTACACAGTGCAGTAAAGAAAGCTGCTCCTGCATTTTTGCTCCCTTACTTCACTACCCCTCTAGAACAGCAGCACATACCCTGCTGGCTAACCTCCTGCTTTTCAAGGCTGCACTCCAGGGAAATTGATGAATTTCAATTATGCACACTTACGTCACCTCCTACCAATCAAGGCAGGGCAGAATTCAGTTCATCCATTAAACTACGCACTCTTTGGCAGATAATGAAAGAGGTGCAGGTGTAAAGCAGGGATCCATCATCTGTGATTTGAAAGGGCAAGGGCAGACCAAGAGAAGCAGCATGCAAGTGAGACAGCTGAAGTTCTTTGAGCGCACACAGACATTTCAGTGAAAACTGAATGCTATCACTTGTTTTTTCTCCCCATCACACACACATGTGGGGTGGGGGGGTAGACAGAATCCTGGTGATGTGGCAGTTCATTTTCTCTTCTCTCCCTAGAGCAAATGATTTCACGTCAGGAGTGTATGTTTCACAGTACACATTCATTTCAGTCAAAGAAAATATCCAGAACTGTCATAAACTTTAAAAAAAGGATTGCTGACCACAATGTGGCAACACTGGGATGGAAAGGGAGAAGAAGAAAAAAAACCCAAATTTGTTCTGAGGCCTATTTTAAGTTCACATCTCCACACAGAATAGCTTTCAGCATTGCTATCCTCGGTAAGAAGCTCAGGGCTTGCTGCTTTCTTGCTTTTCACTTAAGAAATAACCAGGTTTGCATGAATAGAGCTGTCTAGCTTGGCTTAGAGCACGTACAGAGGGTGAGGTGGAAAAAGGGATGAGTGGGCTGGAGGAGACGACAGGAAAATTAGAGTGCAAATGCTGTTTACAAATGCTGCACCACACTACAACAATCTCCTCAGCTGCTCAGGCAAATTATTAAATTAAACCCCAAACAAGCAGAGGTGGAGACAAGCACGGTACTGCCTTCCTCCTTCACTCAGAGGGTAGGCAGAAGGGCAAGGATCTTCCACCCCAAGCTCCCAAAAGGACAACAGAGGAAGTCTTTCATTTTCCCCAGGAATTAATCACTTGGCTGCTGACTACAGTGAAGGAAAACCAGCCCTAGTCTCACCACTGCAAAACAGCACCTCTGATGAACAGCATACACAAGTAAGAGCTAAGCAGGACTCTGAACTGGAACCAACAAAAGTGGCAGTTTGGTGGTACACAGAAAAAGATGACTGGAAGTCAAAAGGCACTTAAGGACTGTCTATTGTGACCATGAAAGCACAACTCTACTGGTGCCTAGGCTACCCAGCAACGTTATCATTAAGGGTTTCTATTTTTATCTGGACAGTGAAAACACAGATGATGTAGTGTGAAGCTTCTCACCACTTTACTGACTAGTTTTCTTATTTGAAGTTCAGGAAGGAATGTATAAACACTCCATTTATCAGCTGTACAAGCATGAGCGCTCGATGCCTGTTAAACCCCGTATGCCCACTTCATTTCTTTGGATTATCATTGACACCTGCTTAATTCTTTGACTCCAAAGTTATTTGCAAGTACCATTTATGGTAGTTTTGCAGAAACTCATGCCCTATGAGCCTGACAGATTGCCAGCTCACTTCATTAAAAAACCTCCTGTGGTAACAGTTTTCTTCCACTGCTGACCAAGGCCATGTTTGAACTGATGACCCTAAACTGAAGCGCTCCACATGTCAACTGTGAGCCCTGCCAAGTGAGCCTGCATCCCATGAATACGGGGAATTCTTAAAATGGAGCCTTCTTTAACTGTGGCAGCTTTTATTCCCCTAGAAAAACAGAAAAGCTAGTAAATGCAGTTTTACAGTCATCTTTAAGCCTCTATAAGAGACACACCTTTCCTCCTCCTGAATATTTAGAATTTTCTATTACCCCAGCACATTTTAGAATGCATTCCCTAATCCCCATGTTGACTGACAACTTCTCTTAATGATTTTTATCTCTTGGGATTATTTACATGGTCAAACTCTGGCCTTCATAAAGTTTGTAAAGTGAGGAATGAACAATAAGGGGCGGGGAAGGATTCATTCAGCATCAGCCAGGCAGAACAATTCTGGTTCTTAGGGTTCAGCAAGTCTTGGAAATTACCTCAAAATGTCTTGTCATCATACCACAGATCACCTGCCAAACAGTAACAACAAAAAAAAAAAAGGAAAAAAGACAAAAAAAGACCATGAAAACCACTTTCAGTCCCAGCTGCCACCCTGAAATGCAAAGGAACAGGCAACACCACAGAGCAGATAGCCTCCACCCTTGCTACAGCACAGTCTGCCAACAAGGCATTTATCAAGGCTCCACAGCCACATGAACTGGAACATGCTCCCCTTCAGACTCTTGCCAGCTGTCTCAGGTTAACGCCAAACCTCCAGTTTGTTACAGACAACCTGTGACAAGCTTTGCCACACTTGGAATGGGACTGAAAAGGTGTCATTTGAACACCTTGCCAATACTTCTGTTAGGTCTAAAGCAGCAGGATATTACAAGTGCACTAATGGTCACTGGTTTCCTTGGCCTTTTAATAATTCTTCCATACAAGCATCTGTGATTTCTCCCTCACCATTTTCAAGCACAAGGATGCACAGTTGCCTCAGAGTTTTCTGGAGATGTCTGGAGGAGACAGAGATTAAGGACAACTTAAAAAAAAAATCCAAATAGTTCTCCCAACATGACACCAAGAACAGCCTAGTGTCAGTTAGTTTGTGCACTCTGCTGTTCTCCAGGCTGAGCTTTTCGCCACAGCACCTGGTCACACACTGAGCTGCACAAATACACACGGTAAAGGCAGTCCTCTCCCTGGGAGTGCCAAACACAACAAAACCTGCATCCATGGTGGGGGTCCCAGAGGTTGTTACCCCAACATACTAAAGCTTTCTCTTCTGCTTCGCATCTTAGAAGCATAGAGATGGTAAGCCTCAGGTGTTATAAAAAGAAGACGCTCCAATTAGCTTCATTCTTCTGTATTAAAGCTCTTAGGATGAATCATATTGCACAAGCACCTTTTTAACTGCTCTGATGAGGCCTCTCCAAGCAGTCCTCGCACGTGGACCTGCTCTGTTACATGCCTGTCGTGCTACAAGCCTTGAATTTCCTCTCTCCAGCGTTGATGTGTTACTAACCTTGACAGAACAGAACAAAACAAAAGGAGGTAAACAAGCAAGCCTTTCAAGTCTAATTTCTGAAGCCATTTAGACACTGAAAACAAAACTGTTTGATCAGCATACAGAAACGAGCAGACAGGAATGGCTGGGTCCTGAGAAGATTCTGAAGGGAGAAGGAAAACACTCACAGCACGAAGATTTGTTTCACTACTGCTGCCTCAAGGACCTAAAGATCACTAGCACATGCATATGCCTCGATTTGTGGTACCCTTACATGCCCCTTTGAACAAGTTTTGACCCAGAAAAAAAAAATAGCCTAAAGGGACAGGGGAGAAACTGCATGAATATTTATGCTCTTTAAGAACAATAATCATCACATTGAAATATGTTAAGTGTAAACAGTCTACTAAGGGTCAGATTTTAAGTATTCCATCATTCAGCCAAAATTTCTTGTTTATAAATTATTACATGAATCACAATCTTAAATCTGTCAGCCTCCTGCTGAAAATAAGCAAAATATTAGTCCTTGAAATCTCACACAAGCAGTATTTTTAGACCAAAGGATACTAACTGAAGGTTATGAGAGCAATGCCATTTGCAAATAAGCTCTTTGGAGCAGGAAACATCTGAATTTAGGTCTGTTGCTGTTCAAAACAAGTTAGCTGGCATTTCTAACCAAAGGTGTATTTTATACACATGAAAGTGCTGGTTTCTAGAAAAACACATCTACCACTTTTGAGCACCAGTGACAGTCACTGAGCCTCCAGAATACAAAGAAAATGATAGAAGACAGGCCGTCCCCCTACCCAGTTTGAAATTCACCACAATTTGGGTACTTTAAAAAGGGCAGGAGGAATCAAATGGTTACACTGGACATAGTTACTCCTATTCCCTCCAACAAGTGACCAGTGCCCTGCATCCCACCAAGGACAGCAGAAGTCAGGGGCAGTATCTCAAATTCTCAGCTCCAGACGTGTAATTCAACAGATGAGACTCAGATGTAAGGACAATGACAAGCCCTGTTGCATTACGGACAAGTTGAGACTCAAGGAGCAACCATGGCTGTCTCCCAGCTTCCAACTGGAATTTCAGCAGAAGAAGAAAAAAGAAAAAAAAGAGACTGGCCTGCACAGTCTGCATTTTCATGCCAGCAAGGAAGGACAGGTTAGTACAAGAGCCTCATGAAAATATCCTGTCAAAAACTTCCCTGTGCAGGTCCTGTTTCTGGGCTTGTTCTCTGCTCCCTGATAAAAGTTATTCCACATTTTCACTTCATTGAAATATCTGTTGTGGGGTGATGGGAAGCTATGAATATCAGAAGTACCTTTTATGGGTAGGTGAATTTTTTCCCCCACATAGGCTTACTTTACAGGTTATGAAGCACATAAGCCTTTGGGCACTTCATATTCAAAAAGCAGTTGTTTGTTTATGGTTCCATTATTTTTTATTATTGCATTGTTCCCTGTCCTTATGCTGACTACTTAAGAGGGATGAATACCAAACACAGCAGCATTTCCAAGACTTGCCAGGTAAGAGTTCTTCATACTTTAGCATACACTATGTCCCTCACATAAACTTTTATGCAAATTAAGACCAACTGCATACTATTTAACTATTATTAAGAAATGAACATAACATTTGATGGTGTGCCTTGAGAAAGGTGTAACACTTGCAAGCAGTTTGCAGCCATTCGAGACGAATCTATACCTCTTTCAGCACGGGATTTGATTCAGTCAAGTCTAGCCCTCAGGCAGAATATATCTGATATATTACTAGCACAGAATTAAACCTAGTCACCATGAAACTACCAAAGGGAGGAACTAAGCTGAAAGACAACAGCTCCCCTTTCAGAAGCAGCTTAAGACATTTCCCATCAGTCAGGAGTACTTACATTTAAGGCTTGGTATTTTCTCCAGTACAGTATCTGCACAGCAGCAGGGCTGTTCTAGACAAACTAGATCAGAGTTGGAACCAAACTTTAGTCTTACATACACTCTAAAACAACCTAAAGACTGACTGATTGAAGCTTGTTTCTCTCCATTCTAGAACAGCCTGAAAACATGACTGCAGAAAACCACTCTGAACCATCTTGGAAGTTTGAAAGTTAACATACTTAGCTAGACAGTATTTGCATTTTTTTTATCAACTTCTTCAACAGGAGAGTTGACATCTCTTACAAACTTTCGTAGCACCGGTGGCTACCAAGCTCTTCAAGACGGAAAGAGCACTGAAAATTCAGAGTAAAACAGTAAGAAAAATGCATTATTCCATTTCCTGGTTTAACCTGTTTAAAAAGGTGATGTTTTCACACACAAATTGAGGTCAAGATAAAAAAAACAAACCCTACACCACCACAAAAATATCAACCACCAAAGCCTCCATCCCCCACACTAACACATTAAATATCTCTCCCTTAACATTCAGCTGTGGGAACCGTGCATTATTTTTATTTACTTTTATCTAAGTCAAGGATCAGAACAAGAACTTTGCTTGACTAATGACATTAAATGCCAAAGGTACACCTCCCAAAAAATAGACAGGAAAAAAGTTAGATCTACATCCACTCCCTAGGTCAATCTCAGCCCAACTCCAACTGGGAAGCAAAAAAACCAAAAAAGTCAGGATCAGCAAGGCCTACTCAAGACCTTCTAGAAGATGAGATCTGCTGGTGTGCACCTACTGTCTGCCTAGCTTATCTCTGGTGATGCTATAAAGAAGTGTCTTTGGATAGCACAGCTACCTCTGCCAGCTCTTCATGAACCAATGCAACTCCGAGGCACTCCTCTCAATCGGGAAGCACCACAAGCACTTCAAAACCACTCAGTGAATAACCTGCAAATGTGTTGCCCTCCCTCATGATAATCACACTGTGCCCTGAACCTAAGAGTCCTCATAGCAGTGTTCCTGAACCTGGAAGGAAGGCTCTACAGTAAGTACTAAATACAGTCATGTATATTTAGTCTTTAGGTGCTTTCAGGAGGCGACTTCCCATGCTAAAGTGGTAGAAGTAACATTGATAACACCTTATAAAAAGGATGAAGCCAACTTAAGAGATCAAGTGAAAGGGTGTAAAATAGTATAGTCTTTTCCACATTTCCACCTGCTTTGGAACAAGGGAAGATGGGGAAGGAAACAACTCGGACTCTTCTTGTACTTAAGCACAAAAGTCATGAAAGATAGTCTCCCTTCAGGGCCACAAACCAACTAATTGCAATTTTTAAAGAAGCATTTGCTAAAGGTTCAAGCTGAAGTTGCCTTGGCAATGAGTAGGTAAGTTATTTGCAAACTTGCTTTGTTAACGTATTGAGTCGCTTGGGTAGCTTGATATCAGAAGCTTAAAGAATTAGCCACTAGCAGGCCACTTCCAATGGGAGACTTCAACTTCCATCCCATAAACCTCCATCAGTATTTTTGCATAACTGTAGATTACCAGGCTCTTCTTACATAAAAAAATACTTTAAGAACCAATGTCTTTGCTATGCATCTGCTAAATCTACTTGCAAAATCTTATGGACAGAGACCAACCTCAGCGAGAGCCATCTCTAGGTTTACTGTGCAAGTGACCAGAATTCAAGCATTCATCTCAGAGTAAAATGAAAAACTCTTCAGTTTGTTGTCCTAACTCTTGCCCAAGCAGAACTGTCCTTCAAAAACGAATTTCACTGTAGTCATCTGTGTCTACCTCACATCATCTTTACTTTTAAGAGCTGACAAATTATTCCATCTAACAGAGAGGCTTAAAAAATATTTTTTTAAATTAATTTATAAAAAAAGTATTTAATTTCACACAAAACTGTAAGTGATGGTTGCTGAAACAAAACAAATTCTAAGCCTCTGATCTGAGATAGGATATAATATTAAGATTCAGATGGGAACTGCTAGCACCAGGGCTGGAAAAATTAAGGGAGAATAAACATCAGCACAGACTATGGGAGGTAGGACTCCTAAGAGCAAGAGCTTAAAGCTCTCTCTCCAGTCAACCTGAGTCATGGTTTAGCCCCAGCTGGCAGCTGAGCACCACATGGCTGCTTAATCACCTCCCACCCCCAGCTGGATGGGGAGGAGAATGAAGAGACAAAGGCAAACCTCGAAGGTTGGGAGACAGACAGGTTACTGGGACAGCAAGGAAGAGGGAAAGAACAACAGGACTTGGAACAGAATATACAAAACTGGTGATAATACAGGTTCTAACTGAACTGCACAACTCAGACTGTACAGCTCAGACCTGTCATGAAGCCAGACTGCCCCCAAGCTGCACTGCCCCTCCCTGACTAGCCCCCTAATATACTCAGCATGACATATGGAATACCCCCTTTGGCTAGTTTGGGTTACCTGCTCTGCTTGTGTCCCTTCCCAGCTTCTGGTGAAAATTAACTATACCCTAGCTGAACACAGGCTATTTTCCAACCCTTATTCTACACCACCTACATCATGCCCAGATGCAACAACTCCCTCAATCACCACCATTTTCCCATCTTTGAGATATATATATATATATATATATATGCACACAAACAGACAGATATCATTCCCTTAGTATATAGGCCATCCTTCTGGAGTGTTTGTTAGAGCTCATTTAGCCCATGACTTTGGGCTTCATCTGCCGTAACAGTCTCCCAGGGCAGGAGCAATGATGTGCCTCTGGAGCTCACACCTGGTGTATCTGGGTTGGTCTGTGCTCACGGTCTGCAGGTTGGTAATGTGGATTTTAAGCAAGTTGCTAAGTGCCAGCTACTGAGACCAGCTCTAGTTCCATCCTTCATTTATTCGGGTGATTCTCTCTGTAATACCACTGATACAAAACACAGCTATTGCAGCAATAATGTACAATGGCAGGATTATTTAGCAATTAACAAAATACAATTTAATCTATTGGTTATTCTCACCCAAAATCAGATCCCACTTGATGTACACACCAGACTTCCCCATCCTTCCACATCACCCACCAAATCCAACCAAGTCCTTGAGCAAAAACAATCTCATGGATGGGTTTGCTTTTGCCTGAAGTAGGGCTATCCCAGACTGTCTTCCCCAACATATTCTTCCATATGCATTACTTCATCCCTTTCTGCAGCACATGGAAGTTTTGATTGGGCAGGGCCAGCTCAAGTGGTAGACCCAGTGTTAACTAGCCACGTGGCCTTTCCTAAATGTGTATTCCAACACCCATTACTCTCAGTGTAGTCTTTAGCAGTCCATTGTGTCATTCAATCTTCCTGTAGGCTGGTACATGACAGGGAATGCAGTACAGTACACCCCCTCCGATGCTCTTTGGCCCAGGTGTCTATGATGGTGTTTTGGAAATGAGTCTCATTGTCTGACTCAATTCTTTCCAGGGTGACAGGTCACCATAGGACTTGCTTTTCAAGGCCCAGGATAGTGTTCTAGGTGATATGGGACATGGAATGTGTTGTAAGCCATCCAGTGGTTGCTTCCACACTTGTAAAAATACAGTGCTTGCCTAGGTGGGTTTGTGGGAGTGCGATATAAGCAATCTGCCAGGCCTCCCATACAGATATTTCAGCCATCATCCTCCATACCAGAGAGGCTTTAACCACTTTGCTTGCTTGACCTTAGTGCATGTCTCACATTCACAGGTCCCATCCATGGAAAAGCCCACCCCTTGATCACAAGCCCACCTATACAGTGCATATTTTCCTTGATGGCCTGAGGTGTCATGGGCCCATCAAGCTATAAATGGCTCACTCTTACACTGCCAGTCCAAATCCATCTGAGTCACTTCACCTTTAAAAGCCTGATCTACCCGCTGAGTGTTCTGATGTTCTTCCAAGGCCTGACTCTTGGGTATGTGATCATCTACATGACATACTTTACAATCAGCTTCTCTAGCTGGGCAGCAACATCTTGCCAGATGGGTTTGCCTCTGTGCTGCCTGTTGCTCTGCTTCCATTGCTGTAACCACCTCCCAGGCCGCACTGGCCTCCATCCAGGAGTCAGTACAGAGGTAGAGCACTGGCCACTTTTCTCTTGGCCATGCCTGGAGCTGGCTGCATGGCTTGCATGTCCACAGACTGGCTCGACTCGCCTCCTCCTTCAGCAGCATTTGTGACTCGTCGTGTAGGACTCCACAGAGCAGCCTTCTAGCTCCAAGGTTTTCCCACAACACAACAGGACCCATCGGTGATCAGGGCACGTGACTTATCATCTGGTACTTTATTATACAGTGTGTGTTTATTCTTCAGCATGTGTCACCTCATTCTCTGGTGACGTTCCAAAATCTTTGCCTTCTGGCCAGTCCATGATCACCTCCAGGATTCCTGGGAGACTGGAGTCTGCTGTGTGACCAGTGCCACCCACTTACTCAATGCAGCATTAGTGGCATGATGTATAGAGGGGACCATGCCTTTGAACATCCAGCCCAGCACTGGCTGGGCTTTAGTACCACCACCCCAGAAGCAGCTTGAACCCCTTCATATGCTGCCAGTATCTCTCTTTCAGCTTCAGATCCAACTCCAAAACCTTGAGTCTCCCCTGGTGCTTTCTGCCAGAGACTCCAGGTAGGGCCATTCTCCCCAGCTGTGGTGCAGAGCACATTTTTAACATCTGGTCCAGCCCAGACTGGCCCAAGGGCTACTGCATGGACCGTCTCCTGTCTGATCTGTTCAAAGGCTTGTTGCTGTTCAGGGCCCCACTGAAAATGGTTCTAGCGGGTGACCTGACAGAGAGGGCTTACAATCAGACTGTAATTTGGAATATGCATCCTCCAAAAACCCACAACACCTAAGAAGCCCTGGGTCTCCTTTTTACTAGTTGGTAGAGATATAACTGCCATTTTGTCACATACATTAAGATCTGATGATGCCTGTCTTGACATTTTGTTCCTAAAAAATTGATCTTCTGTGCAGGTACCTTGATCTTACTTCATTTTATAGCAAAACCAGCTTTCACAAGGATTTGGACTATGTTCTTCCCTTTCTCAGAAACTTCTCCTGCAGTGTTGCCCCATACAATGACACCATCAATACACTTCAAGTGGCCTGGGGCTTCACCCTGTTTTAAGGCAGTCTAGATCAGTCCTTGACAAATGATGGGGCTGTGCTTCCACCCCTGGGGCAGTTGAGTCCAGGTGTACTGGATGTCCCTCCCAGTGAAAGCAAACTGTGGCCTGTACTCTGCCACCAAAGGGATGGAGAAGAACACATTAGCATATCAGTTGTGGCCTACCACTTGGCTGCCTTTGAGTTGCAGCACGTCTGGCACGGCAGCACTCGTGGGCGGCATGACTTCACTCAGGCTATGATCATCCACCGCCAGCCTCCACTCTCGACTGGACTTCCGCGCTGGCCATATGGGACTGTTAGAGGGTGAGCAGGTTTACCGATCGCTCATGACTCACCAGCTGACAATCAGTTTATGGATGGGGATCAGGGAGTGTCACTTGCTGCACTATTTCTGCCAGTGCATGGTTGCAGTAGCAATTGGCACCTGTTGTTCTTTGACCCCACGCAAACCCACAAAAGAAGGGCTCTCCAAGAGACTTAGCAAAGTAGACAGCTGCTCGGTTTCTTCTGTCTCCAAGGCAGTTATGCCAAAAGCCCACTGGTAGCCTTTTGGGTCTTTGAAATACCCTCTCCTGAGGTAATCTGATGCACAGAGTCTTTGGGCCAGACACAGTGGGGTGCTTCTGCCACTCACTCCCAGCTAGACTCACTTTGGCCTCCAGTACAGTCAACTGTTGGGATCCTTCTGTCACTCCAGAAATGCAGATGAGTTCTGACCTTTTAGAACTCAACAGCATTGGAGTACCCTTTGCAGCAGTGTTTAATAGAGCCTTGTATTCTTCTGAGTCTGATGTGCCTGACCATCAGATCCACACAGTCCAATACACCCGGCTGTCCCTTTCCTCCACACCTGGCTGGAGGCAGGGCACCTCTAATCCTGCTCATCATATATGTTGCTCGCTTCTTGCAAAAAAAGCCCCACACTTAAGAGACCCCTTCAAGAGGATCATACGTATGAGTAGACCTTCCACTCTGTCTCAGGGACTGCCCACTCGAAACTGGAGCAGCTTTTTTCCTGCAAGAATCCCTTTTTGTGACTGTTTTACCTTGCAGCTCATGTACTCGTGCCTGTAAGGTTGAGGTAGGCTTTCCATCCCACTTCCTCATGTCCAATCCATGATCCCATAGGTAAACAGAGTGGTGCCTTGTGGTGTGTACCCTCTATATCCTCTCTCTGAAGCAGAGGAACACTAGCTGAAATACTAATCTGTACAGGGGGCAGTAGGACATGTCCTCTTTGAGTTGCCAGACGTCCTGAGACAGTTTCTCCACAGCTGAGACAAGGGAGGAAGAAAGCCTTTCTTCATATTGTCAGAGCTGGCCAGCCACCTCACCCACTGTCAGTGCCTCTTTGCTTTTCCAGTGCATTACTGCCAGCCAGTTGGCATACGAAAATGGTGTGCTACGTACAAACTTGCACTGCAATGGTCCGGTACACAGGACTTCATTTGGATCACTGGGTAACCACACCTTGTCTAGTTCATAATAAACTATCTCCCACACAGCTAATTCCTTCAGGAACTGGATTGTGGTTCTCTACCCTCACCAACACACATCATCTTCACTGAAGGGATACCTTTCCCTCACACCTGACAGAAGTCGCCTCCAGAGGCTAAGGGCTTGTGGCTTTTTTCCCCAATCACCTTGTCTATACACCCTTCCCTAGACAAGGATCCCAGCTGCTTGGCCTCCCTACCCTTCAGTTCCAGGATACCAGCAGCACTAACCCAGCACTGGAGCAGCCAGGTAGTGATGTGCTTTCCTGGAAGGCACCTGAAATCTTTTCACATCTCTCAGCTGCTCAGGGACAGGGTGATTAACTCTGGTTCTGCCTCTTCCTCCTGTTCTCCTGATAGTCCCAGTCCACCACCATGCCTCAATTAAGCAAACTGACTTCTTTGTGTATTTCTTTTCTGTATGGGGTGACAGATACCAGTATGATTTGCTTTTTTTGGCTCAGATGCACTGCCTATCACAGGGGTTGGATTAATCACAGTATCTGCTGGGGGGGCTGGGGTAGCCAAAGTGCAGAAAGCTGGAGGGACTGTTTACAAGGGCACGTAGAGATAGGTCAAGGGGTAGGATAGGTCAATCTACCCTCCTTAAGCTGAACAAATTCATCACTGCAAGGGTGGTGAGGCACTGGAACAGGCTTCCCAGAGGCAGTCTGGATGGTCCCTCCCTAGAAGTGTTCACGGACAGGTTTTGGGCAACCTGGAGGGTTGCCCTACCCATGGCAGGGGGTTGAGGGGGAAATCAGATGATCTTTAAGGTCCCTTCCAACCCAAACCATTCTGTGATTTGTTTTTTTCCACTGGGTATTATCAGTAATATATTTCACTAACAAAATGACTCCTAACAAAGCAGTGTGCCCCCACAGAGTGGCAGGGAACAAGAGTTACTGTTACAAGGTGGCAGGAAAACTAGTTTCCAATCTTCTGCAGACCTATTCAGCCTGCCATTAACGTGAAAGTTTGTCCTTAACAAGTTAGAGCAAGATATCCAAAGCATCGAGAAAAACAAGGCAAGAGCATACCTGTGTCAGACACCTGTTCTGCTATGACCTACAAAGTCTTAATGAATTTCTGGTTGATTGTATTATTGCATATATATAAAACAACTTTGACAGACCATCAAGCTGACCTAATGCAAGCCTTGTCCTAAATCAGTCCTGTTCTAAAGAAGGATATAAAAACACTCCAAAGACTAAGTATTCCTTTCAGGGCCCAATTTTTTTTTTTTCTAGAAATTGAGAACTTTCTCAAGTCAAAGTTAGACAGTAACTAATCTGTCCAGAATCTCAGATTTTCAAGGGTATGGTTGAACTTCTGAACTTCACTTCAAGCTTATTTACCAACATATTCCTCAAAAATTAATTAGTCATGAGGGGGAAAAAAAAGCTTTACCTATCAAATTACACTTATCACATCTGCACAGCTACTGAATAAAATGACAGATGGCTAATGCTATGACAGAAAGGTATCTTTAGTTTTAAACCTGATATGATGGTTTTGTAGTACTTATTCTAAAGTAGTCATAAGAATCAGTTTTTACTCAGTTTTTTCCCAAATGTACATCTCATTTTTAACTATTTGAGATAGGCATACAAAGCTAGTATTTTCAGAAGAGCCTAAAATATCTGTACGTATAAATCCTACCAAGACTCACCACAATGTCAATCCTGTTTTCTTTATGTTCTCTAGGAAGTCCTGCAAGAAGCATGCTTTGGCATGAAAAGGCAGCTGTTCCTGATGGGACTGCACCTAATTCTAGAAAGGCTACCTCAGAGACTGGGAGCATACCTAGGAGACCAGAACTTCACATCCTCACTATTTAGGATGACATCAATACACCTGATCTATGCAAGAATTGATTCCGCCCACACAACCACCCACATTTCTGGAAACCTCCTTCACAGTAAGAATAACAAAATCATAATGAAAGGACATTTGCCACAAATCCCAAATGATAAAACTGCCTCAGAGAAGTTTTCCCGTTCTGCATACTGCCCATCTGCCTCAGCCCACACCCTGAAGCTTCCTTTCTTTTTCCTACGGATGCCAGTCCAGAGCTAGTCACTAGGAGTATAAATTCCCTTCAAAAGTTAAATGGTGCCCTACTCAAAGGAAGAATACACATGCACAAACACGTTCTATGCACACAGAACTCTCTGCAGCCAGTCTGTAGCACTTCAACGCAGGGACACAAAGATACAGCTTTTCAAGAGCTCTATCAGTCCTGTGACAAAGTCCAGGGCAAGCTGACAGCAACCGCCGATAGAGCCAAACCCTCTCCTAAAAACATCGACTCTTTAGTTATCTTCCTCACACAGAGTGCTTTGCACTCTTCCAAACATGGAGCTTTCTTAACAGGAGAGGAAAAAGGCAAAGCAAGCAAGAGGCAAAGCAGCTGTTTTGGTTTACAGGCTGTGGCCCAGTAAAGCAGTGAGCCCTAGCACATGAAGGTAACACCGCCAACAATAAGAGCATTCCTTGCTAAGGGATGGGAGAAGGTTTGTTACTTGCACAGTCAGCAAGATGGTGCATTTCAACACCTCACTGTGAACAACAAAGAACAGTTGTACCCTTCTAATTTAGAGGGGGGTAGCTACAGAGAATTAGTCACAGAAAAGTTTTCTTTAGGATTCACTTATTCTGGCCCTGACACACTCAAATAAATGCTTTTAATGTATGATTGAGACTTATTTCTTTTGCTTTTATTAAGGCTTGCAAACAAGTTTTATTTAGACAAGATGTATATCACACATTACTGCCAAAAATAATACCTAAAATCAGTGGGTTTTAAAGAGGCTAGAATAGGGCACCTATGTTGGAGCCAGGCTAATTTCAACAGGTCTACCTTCAACCAAGGGGCACAATAACTGTACTGGTGCCTCTGCTTCTATTTCACAGGAGAACCAAACAGCACTGCAGTAACTGCAGATCTGTGAGATGAAGAGCTCTCCCCAGCTGTTAAGTCTGAATTTCATAAGCAGAAGAGAACATAATGTTTCTACCAACCAGACCGCAACAACAGCGTTGAAACAGCAGCTTCAGAGAAGCACTCAGAACATGCATGCCCTAATACCTATTAAATTTCCTCAAATCCACTGTGTTCTCGTGTTGTAGTAATGTTTATAAATGTCTTTTCAGCACAAGAAAAAAAGGGCTATGCAACAGAAAAGTTGAATATGACAGACTGTCAAGCTGACAAAACCAAACTGAAGTGTCACTTGCTGTGTTAGCACAGCATACACTTTAGTTGAAACCTATAAGCAGTAGAGCCTTTTCAAGGAGGCAAGTTATTTAAGATAAGTGCATTTCTTCAGCCTGCCAAAATGAATCTCCACTGCTTAATCATAACACAAGTAGCGAGCATAAGCCTGGAAAAGAGTAAAGCAATTAAAGTTCAAACTGTAACTGTTGCTGCACATGCACAAACACATGAAAAACAACTCAAAAGTCTTGTTAATGCAAACTGTAAGCACTGGACAGTGCTGCTCTAGACACTGCAACAATAGTAGGAAATGGAAGCATCTTTCTTTTTTCAGCCAAAGCATAAAGGAGATGAATGCACTACAAATGCTAAGCATCTTTTTAAGTAGCCTCTCTCTTCCACAGAAAGACAAAGGAAATTTTCAGCTGTGATGATAAAACCTCCTATGCCAAAGTTGTTTCACTAAGGAGTAAGTGCAGCCCTTTCACTGTCGAGGTCAGAACTTCTGCATCACCCATCACAGAACTGGCACTTACAGGAAAAACACAAAGTAAATAATTCCCTTTCTCTTTGATAACCATTCCACAGAAAGGAAGCTGTCTAGCACTTAAATTATTATGGTGGGGCTTTTCCTTCCCATTTACTAGCCTTAGGCATTCTCTCTGCATTTTCACGTTTGACACTTCACTGGGGTCAGCGCCTTGGGTTCATGACCACGCATCTTCTTTTTCTGTGGAACATACAGAATTCACAGGTCATTGTAGAGACCAGAAAGAAAGCACGAAGCAGATATGTGCCCAGCATCCCAGATGATCATCTTAATTCAGGTTTGTGAGGAAGGCTGCCTGGAAAGATACATCTACGTAGTATAATGAAACTGATCCTCAAGAGGAACCAGGAAGGTACTTTTTGTCCACAGACTCTGGTTGCAGCACTTCTTGGGTTTAGAGACTTCTGTAACACTCCTAAGTCAGAAAGCCCTAGGGACTGCAATAGCAGACGAACCAGTCCCCATCAAATAGGGAAAGAGATTATTGCTTCTACTACTACACACAAGAGAATCAGGAAAGATGCCTTTCATTTGTCCTTAAGCAGAGATCTGGAGTACATATGGAGGCTGAAGACACAGCTCAATCACAAGAACAAATTCCTTCTAGACCTCCCGTCAAGACAGTTCCAGCTGAGATTTGTGATCTCTCTTCTAACTGCCAAGAAAGGAGGGGATTTCTGCCTGCAAGGGAGAACTTCCAAAACCAACCCCAAAACACGCTTCCCCTCCCCTCCTCCCCCCAAAAAAAACCCCCATAAAAACCGAAAAACCACACACCACCCACAGTTTACAGCAGCCAGAACACACTGCTAAGGCTGGCTCTCAGGAATCCCAGACCCTGGAGGTAAGAGAGAAAATCTGGAGAAATTAAGGTTCTCCCTCAGGAAAGGCAATCATGCTAGAGATCATCTATGCAAACTCAACATCCACAAATCCATGGGCCCTGATGGGATGGACCTGAAAGTGCTCAGGGAGCTGGCAGATGTTATTGCTATGCCACTCTCCATCTGCAAAAGGTCACAGAGAACAGAAGAGGCGCCTGAGGACTAGAGGAAAGCCAATGTCACTCCAGTCTTCAAAACGGGGCAAGAAGGAGGACAAAGGAAATGAGAGGCCAGTCACTCTCGCCTCCAGCCCTGGAAGGGTGATGGAGCAGCTCTTTCTGGATATCATCTCTAATCATGTATATATATAAAGAAGGTCATCAGGAGTGGTCAACATGGATTCACAAAGAAGAAGTCACTCTTGACCAATCTGATCAGCCGTCTATGAGGGCATGACCGGCTAGGTAAATAAGAGGGAAGCAGTGGATGTTGTCTACCTAACCTTCAGCAAGGCTTCTGACACTGTCTCCCATAATCCTAAATAAGCTTAGGAAGTGTGGGTTAGATGAGTGGACATTGAGGTGGATTGAGAACTGTCCAAATGGCAGGTTTCAGATGGTTATGGTAGTCGGTGAAGAGTCTAGTCAGAGGCCTGGAGCTAGCAGTAGTCCCCAGGGTTCAGTACTGGGTCTGGTCTTGTTTAACATACTTGTCAGTGACCCAGATGAAGGGACAAAGAGTACCCTCTGCAAGTTTGCTGATGCCAGAAAACAGGGAAGAGTGGCCGATACAGCCAGGAGGCTGTGCTGCCATTCAGCGAAACCCGACAGACTAAAGGGCTGGATGGAGATGAACGTAATGGAGTTAAAAGGGATCCTGCACCTCAGGACAAGTAACCTCAGGGACCAACACAAGTTGGGGCTGACCTGCTGGGAAGTAGCTTTGCAGACCTGAGACTTCTGGTAGACAAGTTACCCATGAGCCAGCAACGTGCCCTTGTGGGCCAAGGCAGACAGTTTTAACTTGGGGTCCTTTAAGAAAAGCACAGCCAGCTAGTCAAAGGAGATTATCATCCCTCTTCACTCTGCCCTGGCAAGGCCACATATGGAACACTGTGTCCAGTTCTGGGCTCCCCAGTTCAAGACAGGGAACTGCTGGAGAGAGCCCAGCAGAGGACTGCAAGGGTGCTTAGAGGACCGAAGCATCTCTCATGAGAAAAGGCTGAGACAGCTGGGTCTGTTTATCCTGGAGAAGATAAGACAGAGGGGATCTCATCACCACCTATAAATACCTAAGGGCTGATGTCAAAAGGATGGGGCCAATCTCTCTTCAGTGGTGTCCAGCAACAGGACAAGGGGCAACAGGTACAAACTGGCACACACAAGTTCCAGCTGAATATGAATCATAGAATATTCTAAGCTGGAAGGGATCCATAAAGATTGAGTCCAACTCCTGGCTCCACACAGGAACAACCAAGTCAGAGCATGAAAAACTTCTCACTCTAAGGGTGACTGAGAACAGGAACAGGCTGCCCAGAGAGGTTGTGGAGTCTCCTTTTCTGAAGACATTCAAAACCCACCTGGATGTGACTCTGTGCAACCTGCTGTAGGTGATCCTGCTTTAGCAAGGAAGCTGGACTAGACATCCAGAGACGTCATCCAGCCCCTGCCATTCTGTGAGTCTTTGATCCAGCAAGTGAGCCATTCAAAAAGCCCTACTCAGAATCTGTTTACCGCTCAGATGGGACTGTGAAAGAACTGGACAGATCAGGTAAAGGAACAAGTCATTTGCTCATCTAAGTGTTTTTAGAAGTCAGAGCTGAACCAAAAAAGCCACCATACACATTTCCTTCAGCTGGCAAACTGCGTATTTTCATATTTATCCCTTATGCTCCTACATAAAACAAGAAAACACAGTGATTAGTCTACAGGTTGTCTCAAATTTTTATGCTTCATCACCAATACTGGAATAATTCACTGATTACCCTTCTATAAAACCAGAAGTGAGTGCTTCTACATATATAGAAATTACCCCTCTCAACTGTAAACAGTAAAAATAGTCATAAAAAATCTGGAGTCTCTCAAAAGTACCATAAAAACACAAGTTGGGTTTACTGAAGTGAATAAGCTGGCTTTAGAAGACAGAAGCTACATAAAGCTGTTCTGACTATTTTATCTTCTGAAGACGGGAGTACAAAGTACTTTTTGGTGTTGCTGTTCCTCTCATGTTTCACCCCTATTAACATACCAAGCAGGAAGAATTCTGAAAATTTCCTTACGTTAGCCCTGGCAAACTGAGCTCCCTCTTTTCTACCTGTTAACTTGCAGCGCACAGAGAAAGGTCTCTGAGATGCTACCTAACAACTTACAGAAGCACTTTCCATAAATTAATTTGCAAGCAAATAACTCAGCATGACCAGGAAAAAAAGGAAGGCACACAGGAACAAACAGGAAAGAAAGCATCTGCGGTCATACCGGGCGATATTAAAAGAGTATACCCAAGGGCACAGTGATTTCAAGGGAGGAAATCCACCCACTGGGAAAAATAACTAGATGGAGCACACACTGTCTCATGCCAGAAGCAGAATGCTACATAATGCAATATGAAGGGCGGGATCACTCACTGCCTTGCAAAAAGGCTAAGTATGTGCACACTGATCCTCAAATATCAACTCCAATTCAGTTAAAGTCTGAAATTGCCATTCTTGGACTGCCTATTAATTGACTAACTTCCACTGTATGAAACCATTCAAGCATTGATCTTCCCTGCTTACAACAGATGAAAAAAAAAAAAAAAATGGAATAAGACACCTTAAGAAATCAGCAGGCATGACTGCTGACAGAACTAGTACTGCACCAAAAACTGCTCTACTGCCTATTTCAACTGAGAAGACCAGCAAATTTATATGGAGTTCGGGCACTGACTATGCATACAGCTAACAACTTTAAAAAAGAAAAAACAAACAACAAAAACACCAACAAAAAACAATGGGTGGGACATTTACAGGGAAGAATCCAAATATAGTCCACATTCAAGATGTGTGTGCCTTAATGTTGACAAAGTCATTAAACAAAGCCTCAAAGCTGGCCTGAGGAACAGAAGGGTTTCAAGTCAAAGTTAGAAATATAACCTTTCAGACTAATATTATAGAATATTTAGAAAAAAACACGTGTGACTGTTTAAAAGCAAAATAGGCTGCCTGCCCTAAGTCCTCTGAAAATGCCAAACACCTTTTAAAAACAAAACTACCAACACAGAGACAATAAGAGAGCAGAACACTGTATTCCTGATTCTCAAATTATGAAGACTCCACAGTAAAATCATAGAATTTAGCTGTGTTCCCTCCTGTGAATTGTCAGTCTGTCAACATTTGTATCAGAATGTCAGTTGCACCAACAGAGTTATTTCAGAATCAAATACTGAGGCTCTTATTACATCATTGTGCTAAAGGAACAGAAGTGGTTCATGGAGACCATCAGGTATGACAGAAATTTCTGAAACAGTACAGGTATCAAGGAAGGGCTTCAATACCCCTGTAGGTAGGCAAATAAAGCACACCATTAATTTTGTAAGCACTCTCGTAACTAAACCTCAACTTTTAGCAGATCAGATTTTGTAATGTAGGTATGAATTGCCAATCTCTTAAAGAAAAGCAAGCACAGGGGAAGGAGCACCTTTGGCACAGAACAGACTCCACGTATATCCTTAGAAATAGCTCCCAACATGCAGCCCAATGACACTGCCAACTTCACCACCAGCCACCCAAATTCTAAGTTGCAGAGTATATTAAAAAAGGTTTTCAGGTTCACTCTAACACCCTTCACATACAGCATTACTAGGCTTGCCTACCTGAGGATGTAAAGTGTCACACAGTAGCGGTTCTCATTCAGAAAGTCAAAGATAGGAAGTAGGAGGATTTTATTAAGATCTTCAGCAAGTGACAGTTATGCTTTAAAAAATCCAGTAACCCTGGGGTTCATGACTTTTGGGAAGGGAAGAGACAAGAAAGTAAAACTTTTACTTTTGCTTTTTAATACTGTTCTGCAAGCTTGCATTTGTACACATGATACGTGCCAAGTGGCCCAGTTACAAGCTATCATTTTTCCAGGCCTGCACCTATTCACACCCACTCTGGTATCTTCCAAATCCATACCCAGATATATATGTAAAAACAGATGCTGGGCTTCATTACTATAGTCATAAATATTCATTAGTTGCTATTCATGCCCACAGACCCGTATATCACATCTGCAAGACAGTGAATAGCTCCTGCTTAATGTACTGATCCCAGGGACAGGAAGATACCTAGATTCTTATCCCAGCTGCATACAAGCTTACAAAGGTCAATGATAATATGGTAACACTGCATTTCATTTATCTTCCTTCAAAAACCAAAGGCATACAAACTTTTATCCTTCTTACAAAATGTCTGAACAGCTAGAGATGAAAGAACTTCAATGTAATCAATAGTATTTTCACCAGTTTAAAAGGCAACACTACTTCCCTAGATAAGAAGACAGAAATCCTGCAATGCTGCAAATGCCTATCTAAACCAGAGTGCAAAGTACAGGAGAAGGTCAGAAAAGCAGCTATCAATATCATTTTCCTGCATACTCCGCCCCAGTTCATATGCAAATTCTGTGAAACAGGAAAGACATCTGAGTCCTTCCTTTCCAGTTTTACTTCAATTTCTTTTTTAGGCTTTTTATAGCTGAGTAAACATTCAGATCTATCAGGGTTAGGACCTCTGATTTTTCAATAGCATTTACTTTGAAGACTACACCTTGTTTACACTCCTTCACAGAGCAGGCAGGGCAACTGCAGTGGTAAGAAACTCCACCTCTAAAAGTGGCTGTTCATCTTTAAAGGTGAAAAAATCACCTCCTTTCATTCTCCAAGTACAGTGAGGGTTTAAGTCAATTCCACTCAACCTCTTCACAAAACAAGCCCTGATATGCAGTCCACCCCTAACTATTTTTATATGAAAGCACCATCCTTGCAGTCACACTACAGCCCTTTTGAATCAGTGAGAAGCCTTCCGAAAGCTACATGGCTAGAAATACCTCAGTGCAACACAGATGGGTACCTGGAAAATCAAGCTGAAAATTAGCTTTAAAAATACCCACACAAACAAAAAGTCACAACATAGTTTTTTAGTGTTCCAACTATTTTACCAAGCTGCCCCTAAACACCAATTAACAAGAAAGGGCAGTCATTTCTTTAATTATTAGAAGCTTTGACTTTTTTTCACATATTCAGTAGTAATTAGGAACAAGCCACTAGCATATGCTCTACCAGTACAAATGAGGTCATATACAGAAAGAGGTATTTTTTCTTTATAAAAACAGCTGATAAATGCAGAAGTGTCCACGTTCACCAGTGCACAAGCAAACCTGAAGAAGTCAGTTGACTGAGCTAATAGGGAAAGCAAGCAGACAGAAGCTGACCAACCAACCACATTCTCTCAGAAGTACTGCCCCATCCCTCTCTCAGGGCCTGAGAGGCACAGAACATGGTCAAAACACAAGACTAGGTACCAAAACCCTACACCAGAAAAATAACAGTTCCACAGAAATAATGATTTTTGGCACTTCCTCTAACCGCTAGCTGTGTTTTCTCTCATTTATTAACTTGCCTATGTTGCCTCTTTCTTTCACAGAAACTATAACCTCTTGAAAATGTTTCTCCCTTTTCTCCACGAGCATCAAGTATGTCCTCCCAAACACAAGAGCATCAAGCAACAACTGTTGTCATTCACTGCACCACCCCTCACACCCCCCAAGAGGCACCAACAGTAACCCCATCTTCACTTTACCACCAAATCATCCTCACCTGACAGTACTGCCATTACAACAGCTATGGGACTCCACTGAAAACCTGAGCAGGTTCACCATCTATGGCACTTTTTAAACTCAGATCAGTTTTCTGATCAGACTCTTAATGCATCCCCAGACAGCTGGGTGACAAGAGGAGAGGAGGACATAGCACCCTAGGATTAAAAAAAAAAAAAAAAAAGAAATCGAGGTAGGGGCATTGCTCAAGACACTCCTAAAAATCCCCTCTTGGTAACTGTTTTCCTCTTGTACTTAGCTTTATTGATTGCCTCTATTGTTTCAGATCCGAAGAACCTGAAGGCCTTAAAGCCTGTCTATTTACTGAAAAGGAATGCACTTCACTGAACAATGTAGCTGTAGGAAAGCTGTATCTGAAGCCTGTTTAGAGAACAATGAACAGTTGTCTTGATTTAGAATCTTCTGATCCCTAACTTCACTACTATCATTATTTAAACCAAAGGGAAAAAACACAACTCTCACAGCAAGCACTATATTCACTTTACCCTCTTGGCTCTGCAGTAACCCAGCTTCGCTGAGAGAAGCTCTGGCTTTAATAATGCTGCGCTACCAGGGAAAGGAACAACATTTTTATAAGGGAAAAGCACAACTCAGGCAAGACAGGAATTTTGTTTGTTTGTTTCTAGAGTTTTTATTTAAGAAAACACAATGGAAAGCATAAAAATCTCAGAAGAATGAGGCACACAACAGTGCCCTAAGGGAAGGGGAAGGAACACAGAGGACTCCACTCCAGCAGCAGACAAGAATTATTGGACTGTAGATCATTAAGTGGTGCAGAACCAAAGCACCCCCTAATCCAAAAGTATGTATTTACGATTACACACGGGCTGTCTTCTCAGTAGTTGCCATGCTGCAGAACACCTGCTAAGCACCTATATCATCCTGTCTGTGAGGCTTTTAAAGTCTTAAAGTCCATTTAATACCCACAAAGAGATTCGGCACGTATTTCAGGAGCCTGGGGACAGCAGCATTTACAAGATCACATACAAAGGCGACCAGTAGCAGCTACCACACATTCACTGAAAAATCAAAATGGATCTCCGAACAGATGCAGGACATTTCCACACCCCCCCCCTAACAAAAGGGCCTCCCAGAAAATATTTTCTTAAATACCAGTCACACATTGAGATTGCTTCTCTGGAACAGACATTCAAGGTCACTCCATCCTAAAATGCCACGTTTTTTCTCTAGCTGGTTTCTGTGGATCCTAAGATACAGGACCCTTAAAGCTTCTTCTCTTTTCATGGCATCATATCCAAGCACAAGCATCAAAGCCTGCTACGTTTTGCCGAGTCTAGCATCAACCAATGCTTCTCCCTACAGTTACCCAAATTCTCACCAACAGGACAGCTATTTAATGGATTTCCCCACCAATCTTGGAACGATGCACACCACATACCAGATGTTTACTCACCCAGGAGCCCACAGTCTGCTTGCCAAGGGAGAAAAAAGATGGGCAACAGCTCTTAATTCTTCTGTGTATAGCTGAACAGCATTCTCCCTCCTGCGTGCTGCATTCTGTGTAGCCACTGCAGTGCTCAGAGCAAGCAGACTCGCAGCAGCAGCTGGAAAACAGCCTCGCATCTTCTAAGCTGAACATAGGTGTCCATCTCCGAGCGAGGGTGGTTCTTTCACAGCAAACCTATCACTTACAGCTCCCTTCGCCAGAGGGTGGGTCACAGTGACAAGTGGCCACTGGAAGGTGGTAACTAGGGCAAGAGAATAATGAAGCCAGAAAAAATTGCCCCCGCATGAGAGTGTAGGAAGGGAAAAGAATAAGTGGAGCAAATAATGAGTGAAAGAATGGAATCAGTATACAAAGAAAATTATTTACTGAACAGACAATTTGTGCTGCTGACCTCAGTTCATTCCTCTCCAAGTTTTAACTCTTTACAGTCAGGGCTTTCACAGTTCGTTTCCACCACTAGCCTCTCATATCCATTTTAAGATACAACTAGATGCTGCAGGTGAGGGCACAATCCAGCAGTGGGTGGCTCCTCAGTTTCAATGCTCTAGTAAGATGTCACATACTAAGCACATGTACAGCTAAAGTCTGGTCAGCCCATCATATTTTCCCCCCTCCACCTCTAAAGAAAAGCCCCTTTGAACCCAGAGTTGAAGGGGGTGTCTAGGGTACTTATCTCCATTCTCCATCATTAAGACTTTCACAGAAAGGAGAATTTTTCTGCAGTACCTGAATATTATCAGGTTATAAAAACTTCAAGCCTGACAGACATTCCACAGCAAGGGCCGCTGCACGCAAGTTAATCTTACACCTATGACCTTGTTCTTTCCACCTAGAGGTTTCACTGTCATAACTGATACTCCATAGACACTGCATGCATTTCTTGTGCCCATCAGTGGCATAAGCTAGTATTTCACAGCCACTTGTATTTCGCACATCAAGAGATCAAGAGCTATCCCATCAAATGGGAACACCAATATCTTTTGCATTTCTACTTGGGGAAATAGGAGAATATAGGGTTTTTTTATAACTGAAAAAGCATAATACCCATTTTAAGTCATTACTGCATTTGACAACAGAATCACAAAATCTACTTGCTCTCAGATTTCCTGATACTTAAAGATATTGTGTCCATATTGGAGCCTACACGATGAAGCAAGCAACAAACCCCAGTCAAATTGGGCAATATGCAGTGTAACTTAACACTAAGCATCATGATAGTGTTATACAGCCTGGCATTTAATTTACAGCACCAAAAAAATCTTCTAACCCATACCACCATAAAGAAACCTCTCTACAGACAAGCCAAAGCGTCTGATTTTATAGACAGGCTGAAGGCTGCTCCCATTCTTCTGTTAAGTGTCAGAGGACTCCATTCAGTCAAGGCAGCGGAATTAGAACTTGAGCATTTGCAATTGCCACTGTAGCAAATGAAGCATAATTCTAGTAAATAAGTCAACCTAGCTTAAGCTAAGACAGCTGTTAGAAGGACTATAAACTCAGCTACCCACTCTTGTGAATCATTTCCTGAATTGCTGTAATTAGCACGGCATTAAGGCAATTCAGGCTCAAATCCAACAGAAGAAATTAACACTCATTTTAATTTACTGTGTTAATCTCACAGCACTTTATTCCCAGTTCATTTCAGAGTCTTCCCTTCAAGATCCACCTCATTTGTGACACCAACAGGAAAAGGAAACGCTGAAACCAGCTATCATGCAGGAGGCACTGGCCTGCTGTGTCAAGTCTCACCTACACATCTTGAACCTACTCAGCCAAATTGCCCTTTCCTCTCTTTTCACTACCCTCTCTTTCAGCTTTGTTGTACACCATTACTCTGAAATTCCTTGCTTTCTTAAAGGTCTAGAAGCAAAGTACTACACCCAATAGCTGAATCCACCAGCAGCACTGACTGTGAGAAAGCATCGTGCTTTTAAGTTACAATCACAATTTACACAAGTGTGTAATAAGGAATTCCCCCACCAGTGGATTCTACCATCAAGAAAAGCCTTCGTTGCCTGGGATGTTTTCCACTATGTTGGTTGATTCCCTATAGCTTTATGAAACCTGTTAGCTTCTCGCACCTTTGGAGATCCACTTTTGATATTATAAACCTTGAGCTCATTGAGAGTTTGATGAAGCATAAAATAAGCATAGTTTAACAGTCAAATGAACAACAAAGGGTCTTTTGTGATAGCTGAAGAGTGCACGAATCACACAACAAAGGAATGGCTTGGAAAGACAGCCCCTTATACTTGGAGGTGACATTCTGCAACATTTGATTCATCTTCTATCAGTGACATGGTATGATTTCCAATGAATACAGTAACTTTAAGTGTAATTGTTGCACTGACACAGCTTATTTGCAGACTTCAGATTAAGAAAGAAAATGTTAAAAAGTACTGCTACAATGCTGCAGGAGTCCAACGCGATAAGGAAATCTGACCTCTTGAAAACATTTTGTTTGAAATTTTTTGGCAGAGGGTAAACACTCAAGTCCCTAGGTTTCTGGCACAAAGAGTGAAGACTTAGAAAATGTTTCTCCTCAAAAAAAGTAAAGCTACTTTGCTTGTGTAATAGCACCTTATCGCTCTAGGGGAGCTACAGTTCCAAGGTGACCATCTCAAGATGCAGCCCCCCTGAAGATGGAAGAATTCAAAGGTGAAAATAAGTTGCCTTTTTGCAGCAGAGAAAGAAGGCTAGTGCACAGCAGTTCCTGAAATCCAGCCGTTGGTTTCTGACAATATTTCATTTTGGGAATGTCCCCATTTTAAACTAGAGGAGTTCTGAGGAAGAAAATTACGAAGGAAACAAATTGTCTTCCAGAGCACAGTTTCACCAACACTTTCAGCTAGGCTTAGAGAAGATATAAATGTATTTTTTAAATCTACCCTTTTAAAGGATAACTAAAAATTTTAGCTCTTCTTATCCTAACACTGCAGCATTTTAGAAGTCTTGGTTCAGTATCTATTAAAAAGTAAACTCTCCAGAGAGCACACAGCACTAAAAAACAAACCTCTCCAGACTGATGAGCCATCTAGACAATTGTCCACAAAAGGGCACGCTAGCAGAATTCTCCTACAGAGGAAGCAAACATCTCAAGTGACACTCTCCAAGCAATTTAGCTGTTTTAGATCACAGCTGAGACTATACCATTTCTAAATTAACATTTACTCATTCTCCTCCAAGGACATAAAAGAGCAAGCTACACAGCTATTCCAGCCCACAAGACATACCCTGGATGTATCTATGTTCCTACTGGGTCCCCCATTAAGAACAGGATTATGGCTATTGCTAGCAAAATTCAGTAGTTCTTCCTCCATACACCAAAAAAGGGTAGAGCAGCAAACAGCTGTGGGATGGGGGGGTGGGAAGAGAGAGAGTGCCAGTGGAGAACATGATACAGAAAAAAAAAAGGCAGTGGATTACAGGAAGAAAAACATGTAGGAGGAAGGAACATTGAATAACAAACCTGAACAGCACACACTGCTCTGACAGCATACAGAAAGCCAGTTTTCCAGTGGCACTATGCCCTGCGATGCAAGGATAAGGTACCACAAACACAGACCACTGTTGCTGGGATGCCAGACTCCCTTTGCAGTGATACTGAAGTTCAGCCTGATCATGGCTAGAAGGTTCTGCATGTCTTGGGGAAACACTAGGTAGGAAAGGTACAAAAAGAGAAGGGAGACCTGGAGGAGATGAAAGGAGGACTACATGTTGCATGCACAGCACACTCATCAATGATGATGTCCCTCCTGTCCCAGAGGGAACATAGTTCAGGAGACTCCTCCCTTCCCTCACAAACCACACTGTGAATACACTTATGGCCACAACTGTATGAAGGATTGTATCAGCACACTGTGGAACTGGCTCAGCATATAGGCAGGCCACTTGCAACACCTCATCCATCGTCTGAGTTTAGCAAGTCACATCACTTACTGCCCGGGTAGGATATGATACTGGGGAAATGGAAACAAGTGTGTTGTGAGTGCAGAGAGGTGTCCAAGGCAGAGTTCAGCATCTAAGTCTGCTCAATGCCATGAAGCCTGACCACACTGAGTGGAGACAGAGATGAGGGAGGATGTGCCAGGGACACGTGCTCTCAATGCAAAATGGTTATGCAAAAACAAAGGATCCCAGGTAACACAAATATATACCTATCACAGATAAGACACCCCATAAGCACACAAAGTTTGTATTTTGCAGTTTTAGAAGTGTCCTACTGAATTATCTGAATCTTGGTTCATATCCTGAAGTAAATCCACTGTCAAATAATATTCTATTCAATATGTTGAACTCAAAACTTCCCAGGGCTTGCTATTCTAAATGTCAACAGAAAAATCATATCTGCTTTCTTCCACTCTCACCTGCTTTACTTAAGGAAAATAAAAATTATGTTAGAACAGGGTCTTTCCTGGAATTTAAAATAATATTTGGCACACCAGAGTCCTGGGTGGGTCTCTCCAGGCATGTGGAATACAACAGACATTATACACAATGCAGAAGCAGTAAGAAAAGTACAGTGTACAACGGTAAGCTCAGCAGAAGTCCATCTGTCTTTTGTCTCTGAGGGAACACAGAATACCATCACTGGAGAATTATTAGTGAAGACCTGCTACTGATGCTGTCACCTTCTGGATAACTCATCCATTTTCACATTTACAAACTCCCTTCTTCCTGAAGCACTGGAAGCAGACCAGGTATCACCGACACCCAGCCTTTTCCTCTACTTCCTGCATGTGTAAGCAGTTCTGCTCTCCCTGGAAAGTCCACGGTATGTTTAGATTCTGTTTATAAGTAGCAAGACAAGTGGCACTTAGGAGCTGTAGAAGAAACTTGACCAGGTATGAAGCACTGGGCTTCCCAGGCTCACCAAGGAAACTATACACAAAGGCAAGCTCCAAACTAGTCTTTCTTTACAATCAGTGCAGAGAAGAGGCACAGCTCCAGAGAACTCTGAATGGGCACCTCACTCAATTAGTGATTTAGCGTGGCTAAGAGAATCATCAAAAGCCAGCCACGCTCCCCAAAACTGTTTACCCTTCCTGACACACTCAAATATGGCTTTTCTTTCTCAAACTGAGCAGAACTGTTTATAGCAGATGGAGTACCATACACAATATACACAGACTGTTGTTTTAAAAAAGAAATAACTTTCTCCCATTAAAAAAATTAGTAAAACATTTTTGAATTTGACTGTTTAAAGCCAAACTTCTAGGCAAAAAACAGCCTCCATCTCCCATTTCTGTGCAAATCACCACACAACAGAGGAGGTGACACAGTCCTCCCCTTCCTTTCTTCAGATAACCATGATGCTGCAAGTATTGGAGGACACTTCTCAACATGACATCCAGAGTAGTCTATATATGGGTGACAATGGATGGATATCAACTGGGTTTGAGCCAAATTTGGTTTCTTGTTCCCTTGAGATACATCTCTTAAGTGAACCCTGGAAAAAAATGTAAGCACGTGTCAAATGGTGCAAAACTACAAGTTGCACTCTCTCACAAAAGCAGAGCAGAGTTTATACTGTCCTTTTCATGTCACCCAACAAGAGAAGCCCTTTTTTTTTTTTTTTAAACAGTTGTGTAAGTATAAATAACATATTTAGAAAGACTTAAGGGAAAGAAGGGCCTCCCAACCATCCTGTTAAATCAAGGCAGTTCCACAGAGGCCATGGAGAGATAGAAATGTTTGATAGGACTCACATGGCCACAAGCACTTTTACTTGCATGGTGGAGATAAGATATGATCCCACAAAAACAATGCTGTTCTGCCTACATTTTAACTCCTAGTAAGAAGTCTCCCCACAGCCTCAGGGTAAAGAGATATTAATAATTTGAAGTTATGCTATCCATTAAGTCACTTCAGTTCATAAGTCACTTAAAAGAGTAGAAGATTATACCCCAAGACTTCTCAGATGCACCATCCAAAGTTCATTCCAGAGGATCTCACAGCCATTACAATAAAGGATATAACTAAGTAAAGCTTGAAAGGAAGAGATTTATTAAGTCTTCAGTGCACTGAAATGTCCTCTTCCCTCAACCACATCAGCTCCCAGCAAGCCTTGCCTCACTTCAAAGCACTGCAGATTCAGAGCAATTATTTTCAAACAGCAGGGCAGAAAGCCGTAAACCTGAACAATTTTCCTGCTGGCCAAAGAGGAAGTTGATGCAAGAAGTGGGTTATTTTCCAGAATTTAATTAGGCTGTACAACTGGAATCCTAATGTAGGCAAATGCAGCAAAACAGCCATGCCAGAAGACAAGTATTCCTGATGTTGGAAACTGCCAGCACAGAAAACGACAAGATTTTACCTTTGTTTTGTATCCTACAGTAACATCTGAGATCACCAGTCCAACACAGCATGCTACATAGGAGCAGAACATGAAAACACACCTCTTGCACACAGAGACTCCAACTCAAGGCATAATAATTGCTGGACAACCAAGGAAGTACAGCAAAGACAAAAATCTCTCAAAGATAGCAGTGGCCTACTCAGTCCACTGCCAGGCTGTTGTGCTTCAGTCAGCTCGTGGTAGGGGAGGGCATCAAGAACCTCTCTGAGTTCTGAAGGCAGAAGATGAGGTAGCTCTGGAGGTGTATACAGGACTTCTCTTCATGATGGGTGAAAAGCATCCATCTGCCACTCCTCTGCCAGGATGAACAAGATAAAGACAGACCTCCAACAAGGCTTTAGCGAATGCCTTGTTAGCAGCATTACCAGGTGGGGGCTACAGGTCAAGTTTTCCACTGTATGCCACTCTAGATGACAGTCAAATAGGACCAAGAAAAAAAATTAGCTTATGTCAGTAGTCGTAAGACCTCCCCATAGGAATGATTTGCTGTCAGACACAGACACACACACACAAAAATCCCACTTTCAGTAAAATTAGTCATTGTTTTGAACAGTTGAGCGTCAAAAAGAAATCCAGACACAAATTGAGGGCAGCCTAGACTAGATTTAACCATGTGGCTAGACACCAAAGATCATATCTCAAAGATGCTGTAGAGAAAGAATGAAAAAGGTTAACGTATAACCCAGGCAAAGATCTGGGGAGAAGGCAGAGATGACAGTCTGAGAGAGACAGGAATGTAGAAAAAAGGTTTTCCTCACAAATCAAAAATTAAATGCAGTTTCTCACATTGTCTATTGCAAAAACAACAGTTGCAGAAGAGTTGATGTCTACCACAGCAACCAGATTTCTGTCTTCAGCAAGACGCTATGCTGCTATTGCACAACCTCAGCGGAATAGTTACCAGCTCTCCTTAGGAAGCGTGGGATGAAAAAGGTTCCTCTCTCCTGAGAAAGAATTCTATTGTTAGTTTACTGCTGTCTATGAAGAGCAAGAACTTGCATTTCCTTTCCTAGTCTCATTGAATACTTTTGATTTGAGTTCGTTTCAATACCACAGAAAAGAAAGAAAAACATCCTTCAGTTTCCTCTTGCTACCAAGCCAAATAATTGCTGCTTCATTAAACTTTAAAAGAAAAAGGGGGGAGGAGGTGTAAGAAGAGAGGCTGCTCACACAGGTGAGCAACCCTTCTTTCCCTAAATTGTTTCCCATATCTGGGCACTGAATTTCTATCCCAAGGCACTCCATACATAACAGCCTCCTCAAATCAAGATACAATGCAGGCAAGAGAATAGGAAGAGCTATGATTCATGTCAGTTTACTGTTTACACAAAGAAACCAAATGCTGTTCAAACCCTACCAACTACCTGTTCCAACTACCTCAAAATTAGGAGGCTGCAGAAACAGACAACAAAGAATTATGTGAGTGTGTGCCCCGCTCAGCTGGAATCTAAATGTTTTCATACTGTGCACAAACACCATCAAGATGCAGATTTCACTCCTCAGAGTGTAATTCTTGGGTTCTCCCAGACACACTTTTCCCTTTCTCCCTTGTGCAATTACAACATAAGATGTCACTCATCTGGCAGAGGGAGGGAGAAAGGAAAGGGTGGTGATTCGATGTGCCTATACAAGCTCACTTCTTGCTCATCTCCACTGTTTTGGGCTCCCCTCCTAGTAAACAGTGACTGCCTCTGCTGCTTTTATCACATCTTTTCCAAGGAGCAGCATGAACCCCAGACGCTATCACTGCTGTTTTATTGCCATCTATCAAATTATGAACAGCACGTCTGTATCTGACATCTCACTACACTTTGCCAGCTTGTAAGGCTTACAAGTAGGGTCACTTCTAGGCTCGGGAGCTGCCAGGAGACCTAAGAACACGCAAGCAAGGCTCACCGGGCTGAGCTCATGTAAAAAGCCACTTCCTGGATTTACCAGTGGGAACTTCCCCTCCTCCCCCTTTGTAAGTGAAAGGCATGATTATCCTTGTGATCTGTTACAGTAAAAACACTCACCCAGGAAAACTCTCCTGGATCAAATCCACACCAGGAGTATCTCAGCTGCATGAGGAGAGCTGTACAGTGCATCAGCAAAGCTGCATTTCACACCCATACAGTAACAACAGACCAGTGTAACACCCTGAGAGTGCACACGGGCCTCACTTGTATAACTGAATCTGTGCAAGGACACTGCATACAACAGATCACTCCCCTGATGGACAGCTGCACTGACAGAAGGTTTTAGTTTCGCCCCAGCCTCAGCCATAAGTGAAAGGGTTTTTCCACCTCAGGATATTAAGATGTAGATCAACTGGCGGAGAGCAGATTCCTAAAACATCAGGGCTGGGAAGCTGCCTGGCAGAAACAAGTTTTGACCAACCTGTTACCACAGCTGCCCTAAGCCTTCTCCACAGTAATACCACAAAAGCCATACCACTGAATAAAGTCCACAAACAGGCTCTGCTGTTGCTCTCACAGGCAATTTCCTGTGACACGGTCAAGGGAGAGTTGGAAGCTTTCTGCCTCTACCAAAGACAGACAGCAGCAGCACAAACAGCTCTCCCTTTACCTAGGACTACCCTGAACACTACTCTAAGATTACATTGGCAGCACAGCCTTTGTGTTTGCAAAAGAAGGGGGAAAATACCAAACCAAACAACCTAATCCATTCATGGATTACTTAAGCAACTGAAAAGTCATTTTGAAATCCTGCAAGATGAGAGGAGTGCATCCAACTGAGGACCTCAGCTTTCTTGAAAAGCAACATGTCATCAGCTCTGCATTACCATGTGCTCAACAATAATTCAATAATTCTCTGATGGAAAAGTAACAGTGCTGTAGTCTTTATCAAAGGAGACCTGCACCTGCAAAATAACTAAGAGTTCTCATGTGAGGCACATTTGCAGGACATTTGAAACCCAGAGAGGCAAGAAGCCTTAGAATACAATGTCATCCTGACCTCAAACAGCTGTGTTTAGGTTTAGATCAGGAATATCAGGTCACACACTACTTACAGATCTTTCCTTAACAGGCAGAATTAGCCAGGAACAAGATTTGTATACAAATTTATTGAAAATCAGACACACATAACTCATAATCTGCATAACTATTAGTTATTTTTCTGCACAAATACTTAAGAATAACTGTTAAAGTTCTTTATGGTTGTCCTTTAACATGTAAAGGGAGTTCTGCTGTCCATTAGTTTAAGAATTAAAAAGTTTCCAACTTCACCAACTAGCTTTAAGGTGAACCTCCCAGCTGCAATTTAAGTTATAAATGAATACAAGCCTAGTATATCTGTTTACACCCACCTGTGTTCTTGGGCACAAGGACTTTAACGATCTGCAAGCTAACGTGTTTTTTCTTAACTGCTGTTTTGACTTTTTCATTGTCAGCTGCAGATGAATGGGTACTGGATTTTGGGCTGGTTTAAAGAGACGCTGCCAACTTCAACCTAACTCTAAACCTAGTTTTGTGCAAACAACCTTTCAGAGAATCTTAAACCAGTAGAAATACTCCCATGATTAAATAATTCCTATGCAGAAAGTTAATTTTACCAGACACATCCCTGCAGTACAACCAATCCAAACACAAGTGCTGAAAATGTGACAGTGAAAAATAAGTTGAATAAGTGCATTCCCTAAAAGAAATGCGGGAAGAGGTATTAACATAGCTATTGGGAAAAGATGTCTATTTCAAGTAAGTTCTTAGTTATACACAGAAAGTCTTGTTTTCTGGCATTTTTTTAAGCTGGGTTTAACTTGTAGCTTTCCAAGTTTGTACCTAAAATGGACCCTAATGGATAGTCAGGTTCCATATAGCCAGACTGTCCATTCACTTGCCCCTCCCTGGCCCCCAGCCAGTTACCAACCCACTACATATAAAGTGCTGACTAAGAACCCAAATTGGAAGCCTCAAGCCTAACACAGAGATTCTTCTACAGATGGTTCAGTTTGTTAATCTCTCAAGGCAGTACAACGCAATCAAGAAAGGAAGTAGCAAATTTTGCAGTGCCAGACTCGAAAAGTGTTCCTTAAGCTCGACTAGTTATTGTCAATGTCTCCACAGCACCAACCTTAAACGGGTAACTGGCACAAGGGAAGAGCTGACTCCTTCAGAATATGCAATGAAGCTGTAACAGCGAACGCATAAGCAGGGTTTTATTACAGTAAGAGAAGAACCCTTAGGTTAAGGAGCAGAGATTAAGTCCGTATCGCATCCGAAAGAGGCAAATCGGAGACAAAATCAGTAGAAAGCTGGACGTTGTTTGTACTGAGCGCACCTAGAATAACGATGAAGAGGCTAAAGGCTTCGGTCTGCGAGACAAGCAGAAGGCCGATAGATGCAGCTTCTCCCGCGAGGGTGTCACAGCCTACCTGACGACGGAAAACACTGGCACTTTATGACACCGTAGTAATCAATGCCGCAAAGTTTACCCGCGGCGCAGCGCAACCCGCCCAGCGGCTATCAGCGAGAAAGCCGGCCAGGAGGGGAGAAGCACGCCATCGAGGCGGCCCGACGTGACCAAGCCGGCTGCCCTGAGCGCTGCCGCCCGCCCCCCCGGCGGGACGGGGCGCGGGCAGGCACCGCACCGCGGCGCGGGGCGCCCCCCCCGCCCTCCCGCATCCCGCACGGCCGCCGCAGCCTCCCCGCGCTCTTCCTCCTTACGGGCGGAGGCGCCCCGACACCTCTCGCTACGCCACCACCGCCTTCCGACGAGGGTGGGCTCGGGGATCGCCGGGGCGGACGCCCGACCTCCACCGCCTCGTTCCTCCCCGGCGCTGAGCCGTGTAATCGGGTCAGGGAGCCGGCAAGCACCAGCCACCCAGCTGCGGGCCGCCCCGGGGATCGGGTTTCCCCGCTGCGCCCCGCCGCCCAGTGCCAGCCCCGAGCGCCGCCGCTCCCTCGGGGCCCCACACGGCCCCCGCCTCGGCGCCACGCAGAGACCCCCCGGGCCGCTCCCAGCGCGCGGAGCGCCGCTCCAGGCCGCTCCCTGGGCGATGCCAGAAGATGAAGCGGATCCTCCGCCGCCTCCACAGGGGACGCCTCCCTCCCTCCCTCCCGCCCGCGCGGCGGCGGCAGCGGCGGCCACCCCACCTGCCGCGGCGAAGCCCGCGCGCGCGCCCTCCCTCCCGGTGGGCGCCGGCGAAGGGACCCCTCCGCCGCACTTGCCTTCGCCTCATGGTGCCGCGGGGGCGGCGGTCGCAGGGCCGGCACGGCCCGAGATGCCTCCGGCGCGGGGAGCGGCGCACTCCGCCCGTCAGGCTGCCGGCGCGGAGCGGAGCGGCCCGACCCTGACGCCGCGGGAAGGAGGGGGCGGGTGAGGCGGCGGCGCGCGCACACCTTGGCAGATACCGCTGCTCCGGCCCCGCCCCGCGCGCGCGGAACGGCCGGTGGGGCAGGAGGAGGAGCGCGTGCAGGCAGACCCACACGCCCCCTTCCCGCCTTCACGCTCCCTTAAAGCGATGCGCGAGGCCAAGGGGGAGACGGCGCGAAGCGGCGGCTCCAGCCGCCAGACCCACCGTACTCTGAAAGGGAGGATGAGAAGGGAGAAGAGAAACGACAAGGAGGACGCGGCAGACGCGCCGGCGGACAAAAAAGGGACGCGGTTCCCGCCTGCAGCCCCTTCAAGCTCTTACGGTTCCCCCGCTGCCTAGCAGTGGTACCTTCCCAAGCCTTGAATTGCACAGGCCGGTCGGGGATTGGCCACCCCTGTGGAGGCGGAGCCAGGGCGCGCGCCAAAGGCGACTGGCGGAGCAGAGAGCAAAAAAGGGGCGGGGCGAAGCGGCAACGGTTTAAAGCGCCCCGGGGCGGGGGTTGGCGCTCCCGGGCGGGCGCGGCGCGCGCCGGCTGTTCGGGGGCGCGCGCTCTATGTGACCCGCGCGTGCCTTCGCCTGCCGCGGTCAGGCCGTCCCGTCCCCTCCCGGTGCCTGCGCCTGTCGCACCTACCCGTGCGAACACTGCCCCGCCGTTACGCGCTCCCTCGAGGAGGCGGCGGCTATTTCCCGCCGGGAACAAGCCTCCTGCTGCCCCTGGCGCGCAGGGGCCGCAGCCCGCCCAGGTGAGGCAGGTAGGCGGAGGCGCCCCCTCGCAGGCGGGGCGGCTGAAGGGAGCGGTGCGCGCCGGGGGGGTCTGCGCGCAGGCTTTGCTCGCGAACGCGAGAGGCAGCGGGCGCCGAGCGCGGCAGGGATGGCGCCTGAGGAGCCGGCAGGAGAGGGGTGGCACACCGGAGGGACCTACAGATGGCCAGAGACGCGTATAGGAACCATCGTGAGGCAGGGCTGAACGCGCTTTTGGTGCTGGGCCGGCTGAGGAAAGCTTGTAGCTGCGGCATAGCTACTCCTGTCCGGCTCCTGCTGCGCTGGCGGCCGCTCGCCCCTGTGCGCTGCGAGGCGAGCGGAGGGAGGCGCGTCCGATGGACGCGGGCTCCCCTTATCCTCGTCCCCTGCTGAGCGAATCGACTCGGGAGGCCCAGGCACCGATTAATCCATCGGGTTATGCTGATGGGACAGGCACGGGATGGGCAGGGAAGTGGCAAACCCCTGTTCTCCGAGGAAGTACTGAAACGCCTGGCCTGTGTGTGTGCACAGCTGTTTCGTCTTATAAACGCTCTCAGAAGCTGCTGTTCGCTGGCTGAATGCTCTGCACGTGAGCTCTTGGCTCAGTGTATATATGCACTCACATGTCCGTATGCATACCTATATATGTGTTTGTATATCCTCTGTGTATAAATGATTCATTTGCACCCGTACACTCCGGTGTGTACACACACACGCTGTCTTTGCCACGCTCTGCTGAGCGTGCCCTTGAATTCTGAAGCCAAGGGAGTCAGCTCATTAATAGAGCAGGAGTGCAAACCAATATAGAGGTACAGTGAACGACATAGAGGTTAGGAACCAAGTAAAACCTGGGATGAATAACAATAGCAATGGCATTACAAAAGTACACCAGCTTGCCTTTCCAGCAGAGCTAATGCTAACACCTTTCACATCCAAAGCCACATATCCAATCCCAACATCCTACCAAAGCCAGAGTCTTCCAACCCTACCTTAAGAGAAGTTCTGATCTCTGTAGTCTATTAGGGGTTTTGGGATGAAAAGCAGTCAGGTACTGCAATAACATACGTGATGAAAGCCAAAACAGATACCATTCATGAGAGATGCATACAATGAGCTCATTACACAGCCAAAGAAATTCTTACTACAGTGTGCTATGACAAATATCAGCCAGAAGTGCACAATTCCCAAATCACTATCTATATCCTTGTCTGAGAACAGATGGAGGAAAGCCTTTAGCTGATGTAAACTTGGCTCAACCCACCCTGTTTGCTGATGGGAGTTTCCATGAGCAGAGACATTAGAGGTACTGGTTGCAATCGCTTGAGAGTCACAGCCTGCTGATTCAGCTTACATGTGTGAAAATCTGGCAGAGGCTTGTCCTTACCTGAGCAGATGCACGCTGTCATGCACATACAGGCACCAAAGGATGGTAAGAGCTCCAGTCAATGGGTATTTCCATGTCTGAAGCCAATCAAAGTCACACAGTGGCTCTTTGTAGGAGAGGCAGCAGCCTGTGATACCTGCTGATAGCCAAAATAATCGTGTCCTCCGCTACAGAGATGCAGGTTGAGGATGCCTTAGATTACTGAAAAATGAAAGCAGATGGAGGAGAGGAGGTACATACAGCTATAGGGGAGGCATTTTTAAATGCTTTCAAAGGGTCTGATGCGTACAGTACGTCCCCTGATTACTGGTTGAGCACTCTCTCTCTGAACAGTCAGGAGGAGGGCTGTCAGTTTAACAGTAATCTTTGTGAAATGCTAATAAGGGCCCTGAACAATTCCCATTAGGGAATTGAAGAGCCATCTGCATTCTAGCATGAAGCTGCCTATGGCATCCACAGCGAGACTTGTACGTCTTGGCTTGGTATTCTGGAATCCAGCACCAGAGCGCTCAGTCATATGACAAGGTTATTTGCATCATTATGCCGTTAGGCTCCCAGAGAAGTTTCCACAATGCACTGTAAGAGGAAGGGTTTGAACAAGTAGAGCTAAAGCAAAAACAAAGCACTGTACTTCCTTTGCATGTCTCTTTTCACTGGGCGCACGTGGTGGTCAGAGTGGGAGGAGGGTGGAAGGCAGTACTGTACAGAACTTTAGGCTAATAAAGCTCCCACACAAAAACAAAGGGCTGTGACACGAGTACGAAATGGGCTGCTTTGTAAAAGCAAGCTAAGGCAGCTGAAATCCTGCATCGCAGCCTAGTAGGAGACTGAATTTCCAGGCTGTTGATGTGCAAGGTAAGCCCATCACTGTATCTTCCCTGAAGACTTTACAGAACTGCTGGTTTGCACTTGGCCAGATAGCAGTCACCTCGCCCCAGGGAAGCCGTGATTCCCTGTGCATGGGGGCTTGCAAGCACTGTACAGCTGGGTGTCTGGCACTCCAGAAGCAACGGCTAGTCAGCAGAGCGGCTGTGGAGGCACAACTCCAGGAAACATACTGTGTTTTATGATTTAGCTGGTACAAGGAGCTAAATCATGGTGAGCTGCTGCTGCCCAAAATAAGGTCAGAGCATGATGCCGTGTCTCATTTTGAAAAGTCTGTATACAAAAATATGGCCTGACTTTTTTATATATTCTAAGATAATTTATTGAAGGGGCATAAGGGCCAGGTGCTGCTCTCAGACAAGGAGTATAGCAAGGAAGGCAAGTTACAGAATAAAATCCAAGAAAGTTTTTTGTATCTCCATGATATCAAAGCTATTTTCACAGTAGAAATGGCCAAGGAATCTTGAATTCTCTTCTGACGACTTTCCAAGGCTCAGAACTTGCCAGGTGCATGACTGCCCCTATGGGATTTTGTAATCTCTTTAAAGCCCAAGAACAGCAAATTCCACTGGAAGCGTACGGTCCCAGAGCAGAGTCCCCACATCTGGAATTAGCAAGTAAAAACACAGCAAGAGGATTTTCAAACAAGGAGGTGATCACGGAATTACAGGGCTGGAGGTGGTTTTGAGAGGTCATCTAACTCCAAACCCCTGAATGCACTTCTGTCCCATCTGTTCTACCTCTTAAAGACCTCCCCAGTGCTGCAGACACCACAGTCTACCCAGGAAAGGTGTTCCTTTCCCATGATTCACTCTTTTTGCCTTTAGAAAGTTTTCCCTAATGATTAACCCAATCCCCCTTACCATAATTTACATTTGGTTCTCATCCTACCCATCACAGAGGAATTATTTGTCTTCTCACCCCTGCAACTGAAGATTTATCATGTCACTTATTACATTCCCCAGGCCTAAAACTTTCTTCTTGTCTGTCCTCCCAGGTGATGTTGTGAGACCTCTGGTGATGCCTGATGCTCACCTTTGGCAGAGCTCACTTCAGTCCCTCTTTCCTGAACCTCCCTCTGCAGGAAGAGCACCCAGCATGCTCCTAGTTGAGGCCTTACCAGTATGATGTAGAACGGGAGAAACACTTGGTGCATTCTGTAAACATCCCTCCTGTTTATAGGTCTTAGTGTGATGTTTAACAGTGCCAGAGGATTTCTGCTGCTTTCCACATACGTGGCAGCGTTTGTAAAAGTCAAGGCCACAATGTGAAGCCAAAGTGCCCCTGAAGCACCTGAGATGCTCTCCATCAACCACAACTCTTATCTCCTGCGTGCAAGTGTTTCTGCTAGAAGTCACTGCATTTAAATTGCTACCTGCTGAATTGGGGATTTCCTTTATGAGTTATAGTCTTGTTTTCTGATGCTCACGTCTACTTGGATAGCTAGAGCAAATTTTAATTTATTTTTTTTAGTGCAAAAGTAATCTGTGTAGAAATCAGCAGGCGATGCTGATTTGTTTCTGGAAGAAACTGAGGGACAGCAGAGAAAGTCTAGTCTACAGAAGTTCAAAGGTTTGCTGTCTTCTGCATCAGCTGCGACTGTCAGTGGAAAGAATTGTCCTGTTTTGGGTAAAAGATGAAGAGCTGTCTCCCTAAGCAATAACATGGGTGTTCAGCTTGGGTTTGAAATTCAAGGCAGAAGGCATCAGCTACCCAGCATTTGTCTGATGCAAGTGGTTATTCACTGCGTAAGCATTCCAGTAACTGTAATGTTTATGAAATGACACTATTTTAACCCCCTTCTGCCACCTCTGGAGGCACACGCTGATCTGGAGTGCTGTTGCTTGCAGAGGTAGGAGCTTAGCCCCAAATCAATTGCTGGCAGTGTTTTGTTACAAGAAAACAAATACGAGAACTAATTCACTTGAGGAAGCTACCTATTGGCTCGCTGAGAAAAAGCAGAAAATTCTCTAGGTAAAAACTTCTCCAGTTCAACAGGGAAATAACAAACTGGCCCATCAGATCCAGCAAACTTTGATCGTGTAGAAAGATGTTTCTAACCCTTCAGGCTAAGAAAATAAGCTTTCAGATAGGAACTAATAAAGAAAATTTCTCTGGGGCTACATGCAGGCCTGCTGAGTATTCACTATAGACTAAGCATTTGGGAGCGTTTTAGGAATAAGAGACTTCCAGGTCTCTGCTTACACCCTATAGATAATTTCACTGCTCACACATTTTCCAAGCAGTAAAATATAAAATTGTGGCTGGGTTTGCTGCTATGACTCAGGACCGTGGGCATGTAGGAAGCTAATTAGACCTTCACACAGCTTTCACTTCATTACACTGCATGTTTTGAAGTAGAAGTAACCCAAAACAAAGGCAGAAAGGTCCCTCCCAAAACTATACAGTATGCAAAGGGCTGGGAAGAGTGGGGAAGAGTAGCCCAGCTGAGTTTTACTTCATGCTTACTTTAGGAAGATCAACAGCTCGGGTCTGTAAAGAAGTGCAAGATGATCTATAGCAGTAAAACGGGTGCTCTTCAATGAGCAAAACATAGATGTGCAAGAAGATGACCATACCCAGAGGAAGTACTACTAGACTGTTGCCATACTATGCAATTGAGATATTAAACAAAAGATCAGAAGCAAAGCCTTTCCTTGTACTCAGCCAGTCCCCAAGAAGGGCTAAAGGAACAGATTTAAAGATACCTTGGTGAAATGCAACAGAGAGGAACTCCTGCAAGGTCATCACTGATACATGTCATTGGGCCTTCACCTAATTTGAACTATACAAATTCCACACAAGAGCTGCCTCTGCAGGACTTCCCCTGTGGGACTGGTTTACTCCACACAGCATGCATTAAGGTCTAAAAGGCATGTTTACTATTTGGAGTTTGAATTAGGAGAGAGCCTGAGCTGCATTTTGTACACTTGTTTTTAAAGCAACAGCTTTTTACTCCTTTCACCAAGTGTATACAGCAGCTCCCTTGAGGTGGTGTCTAGAAATAACCAACAACCCCAAATCCCCAACAGGTCTGAGAATATTTTTCAGACTCTTGGCTTACTCATGGTCAGGCTCTCTTCAGCAAAAGGTAGCCCTGGTTGAGAACCTCATTGCTTTACTAGTACTATTGGATTTGTCCTGTGACAGGCTATAAAAAAAAGCACTCTACCTGTGCTCCATCCAAATTCATCACTGTTGATAGAAGTATTAATAAAAAGGGGAGAGGAAATCAATGAAGTCACTTTATTGATCCTGAGAACGTGGAGCTACTATTAATAAAACATGTTGATGTTGTTTTATGGGTAGGTCAAAGTCCTGGTAAGGGTGCGTTTGTCATTCTAATTTATGTGCAGTTTCATCAACAGAGTATTTGTTATTGCAGTATTGTATTTATTCATCTCCTGTTTTCCTCCCCCACAGCCAGAACATCTGCAAAACGTTTCTGAATCTAAGCTTGTTGGGATAGGGCCCATTACTTTTACATATTTATGAACTGTGTGGTACACTGGCATACATTCAGCAGGACTGCTTCCCGAGACTCATGCGTGAATGACAAACCGGTATGGGTTTATGTGCAAGAGGTTCACATGTGCAGAGGTCACAGAGGGGGGCTGGAAATCCATTTACATCCAGAAGTACTTAAACTCCACTGCCAAAGAGGAACAGAGCTATCTGTTAATATCTGAGTGATGGCAGGAACACAGAAAAAGAACAGCAGGTACTTGTGGTGTCCTAAGGAATTGTAATGGGATAAAACTGAATGAAAGGAAGTTGCATCTGACTCCAGAAACACCCTGTATATCAAAATATTTTCAACTCGGTCAAACAGTCCAAAAAAGCAAAAGCTACTATGCCTGTGTTAGTTATGACAGTGGACAAAGCAGAACACAGGGCTGGTTCTGGGGGTGGAAAAATGAACAAATAATTCATTTCTGATTGCTGTTTCTCTTCTGTCGTAGCCCAGCCTCTCATGCCAGCGCTCACACAGGCAGAGCTTTATTCTGTGCACACACTGAAGGGAGTGTATTCTGCCATTGCTGTGCAGGGAACTGACACATGTGACCGCCGTTACCGCCAACAGAAGCGACGGTCACAAATTGCCCTTGTGTGCCTGCGCCGAGCGGGCCCGGCCCTCTTTGCCTTTCTGGCTGGGGCGCAAACTGTGCCTTTCCCAAGTCGAGGCTGTAAGGTCTCCAAACCGTGTGAGAAAGAACACAGCCCGACTCCTCTCAGCTGTGAGAGCCATCCATGCTTCGAGGATCATTTCTCTGCCTAAATCCCTACCAGTGACGGGGCAGAAGCACAATCTCAGCCTAATAGTCTTAATGAGATTACAGCTAGAGATGCCCCAGTGCTGCTGTCTGGCCAAGCAACAGAACAAACACCAAATTCATCTGGAGAAAAAAACCCCAAACATCTCCTTGGCTTTCACGTGAGCAGGCTGCAGGTTGATCAAGATTTCACATCTATGGTGTACAAGATCTCTTTTATTTCTTTTTCCTTATAAGTTTTTTGTAACACTTTTTTTTTTTTTTTTTTTTACCAAGCAGCATAGCCTTCTCATGGATCTTTAGATCCAAGTAATATTTTTCAGGTGAGATTTAAAACCAATTATCATACTGCAGTGTAGCACAATTACATTTATTGATGCCTACCTATTATTAGCCATGCTAGATTGATCTCACCCGTAGCTTTTATATGACTACTCTCTGTATGTTGCCTGTGATATCCGTGTGCTATGGTGGATCTTTGCCAGTATAATCATTCTTTTTATCAGTAGTTTATCTGATGCATCTGTTTGGCTCAGTGGAATGAAATTGCTTGTAACTCTATCCCACAAAGGGCAAATACCCTTTCTGCACCTGTTCCCAGCAGCATTTGATTTACTTACTGCTTAAATTCTTAATCTCAACAAAACCAAGTAAGTTAACATGGATAACAAAGGCTGGAATCCTGAATTAAATGAAAAAGCTGATCTTTAGATAGTACTTTATCAGCTGGCGAGAGCACAACACCTGCTATCAGTGCAGTAAGGTAGGGATTGTGCAGCAGTCACTGCAAACTGCGGCTACTGCCCGGCAGATTTCACCAAGCTCGCTGCGAGAATGCCCACAGCTCCTGCAGGACCTCATGCCTAGGAAATAGATACCCAGAAGTGGTGCATTCATGGCTCTTGCGTGAAGCCTACTGAGGAGAGCTAGCACAAAGGAAAATTCCCCCCCCTTAGAAACAAGGAAAGACAGAATTTTACAGCCAGTAACAAACAATAAATAGCATTTTCAGCAGAAGGCATGAGAGGCCGGCTGGGCCAGTACTCACAGAGCAAGGCTGCACAAATGACCTTCTTCTCACACATGTCAGCTCCTCCCCGGCAGGTGCCTGGCATGGTTCGCCCACCTCTGCCAGGGCAGGCGTCTAAATTAGAGCCTCCTCGCGACTCATCGCGCCCGGCCTCCGCACAGGTTTCTCTTTGGAGACCTCACACCAAACAATTTTCTCCTTCTCTAGGCTGGCAAGGTAAAGCCAAAGTAAAAAGGAAACGGGACCTGGGATGCAAATCTCCTTCTGCGCCTCTTTCCCAGAGCATCTTGCAGGGGCTCAGGGAGGCTGTGAGATGATGGGTCTGGCTGCCAATTCGTCACTGTTGCCATGGTAACAGAGCAGTGGTCCCCTGTGGCTTGGTAAGGGAGTGGCAATGGGAGCACCAAAAGTAGGCATTGCCTCCTCCTTTGAGGATTCTTCTGACCTGGGTAATCCACCCATTTCTTTTAAAAAGGCTGTTTTATACAGGAGGTATTGCCCTCGCACCGCCACACCCCCACCACCACCTCCTGCTTTTCTTACTCCACTCCCAGAGCTCTACAAGCATCTGTTTGTGTGGTATATAGGAAAGCTGGCATAACCCTGAGAGAGCCACACACTTCCTCTGGGAAATACCATGTCATGTGAAAACGGGAAAAAAAGCCCCAACAACCTATTGTGGTGAACACCTGAACACCAGCACACACTCACCAGTGTTGGAAGAAGTGCTAGGACAGAGTGGTATAATTTTGTCTCTCCGAGCAGGTGAATGAGCAGCTGGGACAGCAATAGGGTGTTTTTCTGCCAAGTGTTTCTCTGCCAACGCGACAGAGCACAAGTGTGTCTGTGGGGCCCTGTTACAGCTACAGGGAAGCTCAGGGCCGGCAGAGTTCCTTTGTTCCTGTCCCCTCAACTGAAAAGTCCTGGCGTTATCCTTTCTGAGTCTTAATATGGCTGGTTTCTACCTGTTCAAGATACTTTTATTATAACATTAACATAAATATTATTAGTAATGTTAGGCAGGAGAGTCCTTAACAGCAGAGACCTAGAGACTGGGCTGTAGTTACAGAAGCAGCCAGGACTGCAGAAACAGGGGTTATTTTGCTGGACAAGGAACGATTCAGGCTTGTTTTGGAAAGCAGATCCTTGGGTAGTTAAATGATACCACTTGTTTACGAAACAGACTCTTTATCTCATCTTCTTAATAAAACGTTGCTAATCGTTCTTTGTTGCTTGCTTTATTATTCTCTCCTGATGCCAAGTGCTTCTTTTAAGGTAATGGATTTCCTCTCTGAGGACGCCAGTAACAAGCACAGCTCCATGTGCACGTAGGTGGTACGGAGAAAAACAAACACACATAAGTAAAACCCACACGTTTGCCTTCTTAACTAATTTTCCTATCCTCACTTTTAACTCCAGTTGTTTGAGCTTTCTCTGATAGTTGCTCATTACAGCTTGCCAGGTAGGGACAGGCTGCCAGATGTCCAAATCCAAATATTAAGGATCCCGTCATGACAAGGGGTTAAGTATCCTTTTGCCTCCCTGTAATCCAAAACAGCAGAGATGGGACTAGCTCAGAACAGCACATATCAGCCAAGAGGGTTAAGAAGACTTGAAGATGATTCAAAAAAATTGTGAGTGGGCTAAAATAAAAATAAATCTCAGACGTTAAAACCAATTCAAGTATTTTTACTCTTCTTTGCCTCTGCCTTCACATTGAGTTTTCCAGCTTTTCTCTGACACACTACAAGGATTATAATTTAATTTGATTTAGTAAAAGCCTTCAATTTCTTTTATGTGATTCTAAAACATGGGACCTAGTGAACATCACCAGGCGCAGTGATGGCCAACAATGTCAACACTGATGGCAGCACAGAAGTATCTCTGCAAAGTATGTAAGCCCACGTAGGTCCAGTCACGGGGAGTCTGGAGCCTTCACATTAAAATTGCTGGAATTAAACAGCATCTCTCCCCACACCTCATTGCATGGCAACAAAATTAGTTATGGGTACACCCAGACTTAGAAGCATCTGGTTCTGGACAGGTACCAGGTTACTAGAAGTATGAAGGGATGTTATAAAAATCCATGTTATCATGGGCATTTTATTGCTGCTTCTTCGGTGATCTTAAATGAGAATGCAGTAAGATCAGAAGCAGAACTACACAGTTAATCTTACATAGGGAACATGTGGATTGGTACGTGTGAGTGAATATACCTGTCTTGCTGACACCCCCTGCTCCCACCAGACTTTTTTACGCTTGGCTTAGAAGAAGAGATTTGGTGCTTCTTGGGTGTGAGAGCCTGAAGGTATTCAAAAGGCAGCTGTCCCTTGAGAAGACACTCATGGGAAAGGAATGACATTGGGCTAGCAAGGGGTATGAAAGCAACAGAGGAGCAAAGGGGAAAGGAGGTAGCTGGGCTTGGCCTGCAGCGCGAGAGGCCTTTTCCATTTACAGCTTCATCTTCCCCCAGTCAGAGCACCAGCTAGAGCCTTTAATGGGATCACGAGGGCTGCTGTACCATTACTTACGGAAGAGGGTATAAAAATGACAGCAGTTAATGAGCACCAATTTCTCATCAGTCGTCTCATCAGGCTAATTTCACAAACAGAGGGTTTCAAAGGCTGAAGGGCTGGAAACGACATTCCGGCTGCTGGATCCAGGCCAGTACAGAGAGAGCACATCCCTGCGCCTGCACACTTCAGTCTCAGCCACAATCAAAGGAGACCTACCCTAAATGTAAGTCCACAGGAGGACATAGATTTCATAAACTGAGCTGGAAGGCTAAAGCCACAGCACATTCATTCTTCCTAGCAATTACAAGGCAACAGGAGCAGGAACATGAATGTTCCTTTGTCCACAGATATCCAGACCACATTCCTGGTTGTGAAGTTCTCTCACAGAAAAGAAGGCTTTGTCTGGAGCTCATGACCAAGGACAGCAAGAAAGCCTTAAAAAAACCCAAAACACACCCCCAAATTTGGTGGACCAGGATGGAAACACATCTTTAATTGAGGAGTTAGTTCAGAGGAGGCATTCATGCACCCGAGGGAGGAGGCTGGCCGGTGCGAAGGGCAGAGAGTGGACAGAGATGCGTGTGTGGTCTGAAAGCAGGATAAAGGCAGGGAGTGTGTGTTTATTCATGCAGGAAGGGAGCGGGCTGTTTGTAGTGGGAGTGCAGTCCGTGCAAGCGAATTATCGATGTCAAAGCTGAAAAGAGCTTGTTGGCCTTTTCACTTTTCCTTCTTTTAGCCACTGAAGATTTGAAAAGTTGAATCTTCCACTCATTGCACCAAAGGATCTAATGCCATCTATCTGCTCTGGTACCATCGGTCACTAGTTGGGTAAATCTGACCAAATAAAACCACATTACAAGATTGGTTCTTGCAAACACCGAGGTTCCTTTCTGCACTTAGTATCACTATCCAGTTGTTTTAAACATGCATGTAATTTTTTTCACTCTGGTCTATAGTTAGCCTTGTTAGGAAGTGTCTCTGCTGGTTTTCTGTTTTTGAAAGATGGGCCCATGTTTGCTCAGGTTTTGCTTGAGATTTCCTGGTGCACTGCTGGTAAAATTAACTCACAACCAGATTTCAAGGCTATTAGAAAGTTATCACCATGCTAAATATGCTCTGTTCTAAATGATATGGACATGCTAGGCTTTTTTTCATAATATTTCCACACCCAATTTTCATGGAGGCCTTTGCTCCTCCTTGTCTATACCCCTATTAACCGTTGCTACAGTCATGCCTGTTATTGATGGGTTTCTGGAAAGCTCAGCAACTCAGCAATTTCATAACTGCCATTATAAACAATTCAATCAACTCTTCTTCCCCACGTCTACTTCTCATTTATTAATGGGCTTTCTTTCTAGGTGGTATTTTCTCATCTCTCATCACCATCCAATATATATAGTTGGGGGAGGAATGTAATTAGTTTTGTGGTCCTTCTGCCAAAACTTCACTGACTTGAGAGATCTGCCTGAAGAACGGTGGATTACAGCCTGTGGGAGTTGGTCCTATTTCTGTACACCAGGAATAGGCTGAGGGAGTGCTCATGGGTGGGCAATGGAGTCCCACAGGTGTTTTCACCCACGGGTGTTTTAAGAGAAGCGTGAAAACGTGGGTCTCTATGTACAAGAAGGGGAAGGTGAAGGACACAGGGTAAACCAGGCAAGGTGAAAGAGGATTCTGTTACACAACCACGGAGTAAATCTGAAGATTTTATATGGTTAACTCATGTTAAACTCTGTTTGATTGGTTTGGGGGCTGTTTGTTTGTTTTAAACTTTACAAATTACAGGAGAGTGGATTTTCTCTTTTCCCCCTTTTCTGTCATCAGACAGCTGTGCAAATATTTTAGCATGTGATTGTGGAAGAACACCACTGAAAACCTCTGAATTATGCCAAGAGAAAAGTACAGGAAAACAAAAGGCGAAAGCCTGGGGTAGATCCAGCTGCCAGAATCTTCTGTCCCCAGGGGAACTAGGCAGAGGAAAAGGGAGAGAATAAAGAAGTCCCGATAGCTTTTGTTGCTTACACTGACGGTATCCCGGGTCAGAAGGAAACACAGAGTTTTGTACTCTTTTTGAAAGAGGGGAGCAAAGGTATCAGAGCAATTAGCAGTCTATTAAATCAGGTCTTTCTGGAAGGTTGCCGGCTTTATCTGCAGCACCAACCGCTTGTATTGTACCTGTGTAAGATACCGAGTTCTCAGGTTGCCGGTAAATTGAAAACCCGACTTTCAGTGCGGTAAATCAGTCTTTGAATTTAGGAAATCAGAGCTACCTGCTGCTCTGAAGTTATACTGGCCTGGCATGATAAAGGGCTTCTTCCAGCAGCTTAGGGGGTTCAGCAAAGCAGTGATTCAGGCCAGCTGACTAAAAATGCATCTCTTCACAGGTTCTCTCCGGAGTTTACACTGCCTAAGTGTGGGCAGCAGGTGATAACACAAACTTAAATATGCCACAGCCAGGAATCAAGTTGCACGGGGATTCTCTGCCAAAGACTCCTGTCTCCTTATTGCAAGGGAATTAACCCATAAAAAATCAGCTCTCACAGCATTCTCAGTGTTTTTTGCCAGCCACACTCATTCAGCAATTCCTTTACATCGACTGGTGGAACCGTTTTGTCTTTCCCTCGTGCCTAAGGTAAAGCAGCAGGTCGTGCTGTAGCCATGCCCACCTCCTAGCAATGGCAAATGTTAAATTTTGGAAAGGAACGGGTACAAATCCATCCTGCTGGTGAGTGAGAAGTCAAAGGAAGGAGATCTCTTCCTGAAGTTGGTCATCACTCTGTGTCCTGAAAGACAGAGCTGGTGATACTGCTCGTGTTTGTTAGGCTCACATATAACTGCTGAACTGAAACAAGAAACTTCTGGCTGCGCTGCGTGTAATCTCCCATCCCAGGGAATTAAGCAGGTGAAAACTGCAGTAACACTCACACTGTGAGCATGCTGGAACCACCAACTTGCGGAAGAATTTTTACACAGTGAAGGTGACAGAGCCCTGGGACAGGCTGCCCAGGGGGGTGTGGAGACTCCATCTCTGAAGATACTCAAGATCCATCTGGACACCTATCTGTGTAATATGAGCTAGGGAGCCTTCTTTGGCAGGGGGTTGGACCTGATGATCTCTTGAGGTCCCTTCCAACCCCTATGATTCTATGATTCTATGATAAAGGAAGAAATCGTTCCTTCTATCCAAGACAGCAAAATCATTTCATGATTTCAGGAAGCCTTCATACTCCAAACTTCCTCTACCCATTTTCATTCCACTTCCATTTAACTACCTGAATGATTAATTAATGTTAATCAGCTAATGTTTTGCACAGTGCTTTAAATAAGTAAAGCACTGCATAAATCTTTGGCATGAATGTTTTATTAGGCTGTCATTCCTCTCTGAGCTGTCCTACTCCTTTTCATATTCCCCTTCACAGGCAGCAGCTAGGGTGAAGCCAGTGCCACCATGCCTATTGTTTCTAGCCCAAGCTGTGCAGCCAGCAACGCCATCCTACCATGGTGGTTTCGAGATTAGTTTTTCTGACATTGTCACATGTTCTTTTATTGGACCTGAGTCCCCAGTGAAGACCTTGCAGCCTGTTATCCACTTAATGGTATCTTCACTCAGCATTGGTGAGGCCGTACTTCGAATACTGTGTCCAGTTCCGGGCCCCTCACCATAAGAAGGACATTGAGGTCCTCAGGAGTCCAGAGAAGGGCAACCAGGCTGGGGAAGGGGATGGAGGGCAAATCCTATGAGGAGCAGCTGAGGGAGCTGGGGAGGTTTAGTCTGGAGAAGAGAAGGCTGAGGGGAGACCTTATCACCGCCTACAACTACCTGACAGGACATTGTAGAGTGGTGGGTGATGGATGGTCTCTTCAGCCATGTGACAGGAGATAGGACAAGGGGAAGTGGCACAAAGCTGCCCCAGGGCAGGGTCAGATTAGATGTTAGGAAAAAATCTTTCACTGAAAGAGTTGTCAGGGCCTGGAACAGGCTGCCCAGGAAGGGGTTGAGTCACCTTCCCTGGATGTGTTTAAAAAAAGGGTAGATGAGGTACTTAGGGATATGGTTTAGCATAAGATGGGAATGGTTGGACTTGATAATCTTAAAGGTCTTTTCCAACCTTGTGATTCTGTGATTCACCTATCCACCTCGATTCCAGCCTCGCTGCACCTAACCCCCACCTGCCTCTGCACAGCAGTGAGAACAGACAGAGGCTCCCTTTGCTCAGCAGGAACCAAGGGTGGTTGCAGCCCCTCCCAAAAGGAGACCAGTTTCCCAACTGAGTCCTGGAAATATCTGCAATTCTGTCCTTCCTTTAGGAAGTCTAACCAGGGCTCTCTTGCTGCCACAGGGCTTGAGCCCAGACCACAGCAGTTATGGTTAATGCAGCCTCCAAGGACAAAGAGAAGGCTTGTCTGCAACAGAAATCTTACCATCCTAAAAAGGCTTGAGGGCACCTCCCAGTTTCTCCAGTCTTGTATGTCTCCAAGCAGGCCATTTACAAATAGATGCACAAGCACTGATTTTGGGTGTCTCAAGTCATGGTTGTTTTGAGAGACCAGAGACATGACTTTAAAAACCAGGACGTATCCCTCCAACTGAAATCAGTGGGCTCCTGACCCATTGTCTCTCCAGTTCCCATGAGGTAAAGGTACAAAATACTGGGTTTGTTTTGTTTTCCTTTAACTGTCAGCCATACAAATTCTGCTTTGTAATTGAGAGTCAAGTTCTTTCCTCCTTACTCATAAGTAACATTCAACAGGCCAAAACAGGCCACAGGGATGCCAAAAATATAACTCTTTGGAACTTGGTAAACAGTTTTGTTGGTACTGCTGAAAACAGAGCAGAATCATTTTCTCTTAGTGCGTTGGCTCTTCAGAGGTAATGACAGCTCATTTCTTTGAGTCACTGAACTCAGCAGACTCAACTATGAGCACAACTGGAGCGGGATGAGCTGGTGAATCTCATGATCTTTCTCTTATGCTCCAGTTTACTTTAACTCCTTCTAGGGTCTCCAAAGCAAAAGACCATCTCATGCTAAACGACACCAAAGCGGCAAAGGACAAGTCCAGAAATTAAGTTCCTGTTGCCTTCCTTCCTTTCCTTCCTTTCCTCCCCTTCCCTTCCTTCCTCCCCTTCCCTTCCTTTCCTTCCTCCCTCCCTTCCTTTTTCTTTCTCACCTAGGTCATTAGGACTACTTCAAAGCAGAAATGTCCATGCAGAGAAGGAAAAAGAAAGGAAAGCATGATAGTCATTCTGCCCCCCTGACTTCTGTATCCTCACATTGAAGGAGCTACAGGCATGGTTTGCAGGGGCTCTGAAGCCCTTTTTTCTTTTAATCCTCCTTGTGTTGGGTCTTACTAATTCTGGAAGAAGACTGCAAACAGCACTGGTTGCCAGCCAGGGTGACCATGCAAAGTGTCCATTTCAAGTTCTCCCCTAAGTCCCACAGTGATGCCCCTGGGTTGGCCCAGCATAACTGCCAGTCACAGTCCCCAGCTCTGAGAAGCGATGGGATCTGCGACCAGCCAGCAACCGAGGAGCAAGGAGCCAGAGAACAAAACCCAGGAAGAAAAGCTAAGGGAAACAAATTGACAGCACGGGCAGGAAACAGAGAGAAATCAGTGCACCTCAATGTGGTTTAACTCATTTGTGGCCAGCATCTCTAAACACCAGGAGGGCTAGCTAAAGGACCAGAAAGGTGGCACGCTGGTCCTGAGATCTGTATGCACACAAAGACATGGAGACATCATACAAATACATTCTAATAAGCCTATGTGCTACTATGTGTATGTGCATGTTACATACATGCAGTAGCAACAGCTCTGGGAGCAGGGAATCGAGCTGGGCCTCACATTACAACACAAAACCTTAAAAAATTACATTTAAGGCTTAGAAGCTGTAAGAATTTGAGCTGAAACACACACACATACACACCCAACCCAAGCAACAGGTCTGTGAGCACCTTTTTGCTAAAAATTACCAAAGTGACAGAAAAAGGTGAGGGTGAACACAAGTGGTTGCTGAAGTCTTGTCTGTCTGCCACTCATTAGTACCTGTGCTGGAGAAGGTACACAAACCTGCCAGCATGTTCCCCATCGCTGCAGAGGGTACTACTTTACCCCAAGAAAACTGCAAAGGCAGATTTGTCCTTCCTGCCCTGACTGACAGCTTTACCTGGTGGATATAACTAGCAAGTGACAAGTTTGGAACAAATGGCAGCAAAAGGCTGATGAGCCGCTGCCCCAGCGCTACATACAGAATGTAAAGAGCAGCCTCGAGGGCAACGCTGGGCAGAAGGGAGAAACAATATACATTCATTTTGGCTTTTTTCACTGAATCACGAAGTAAATGATACCCAGGTCTTCCTTCTCTTCAGCTACAGTGGTTCAGAGAGAGAAGGGGGATTGGTTTCTGTGGCCCATTAACCCAGGCTACTGCTGTTTCTTGGAGATCAATGTATCATTTAATAGGGAGAGGCTTTTCAGCTCTGCGAGACTGTATCTGCTGATGGCTACCATGATATTTATAGACATATCCATCAGGGTAACAGCAGGAAGCAATTCTCTAGGGGTCGAATTGGGTGGATTCCTCCCATTTAAACTCCATTATGGATGCAGCTTTCTGTATAGGATTAACCACTTAACTCACTGAATCCTGAATATCATCAGCTATTGTTCAGGAGAACTGATGATCTCCACGGCTTATCCGTGGGATGGTTGACTTGTTTTCAGCCTCAATTATCTTTCCAAAGAATAAGGTCCTTTGTTAACCTCTGACTTGCTGAGCAATGTGTAGGCAGCCTGTTAAGTACTTCACAGCCCTCTTTTAACCCTATGATGCGGGCAGCTCTGGAGATTTAGTCTCATCATTGTCCTATTTCTGACCAGTCTGAGTCTTTAACTGTCACAGGAACAGCAAGACCAGAGGGCCAGCTTTGATCACAGCAGGCTTAGGAAAATAAACAACAGCAGCTCTGAAGATCAAGGCAGAAACTAGGTGCGTATTATGCAAAGTGTTTTAATGCTTGCAGCCTAACTTTTACAGGGCATGCTTCCCGGCTAAGGCTCTTCTGAGAGTCAGCTCCTTCGGGGATTTGGCATGCACTGATTCTATCTCCTAAACTTATCCGAGTATCTTTCTTGTATTGAATTGCTTCTGGTGGACACACCTTTTGGCATGAGGGGGGCTCAGAACAGACCTGTTGGGGAGGGCGGGGGGAGGCGAGGAGCAGCTCACAGCCCAGTGACAACATTGGCTGCTGCTTGGTTTGACACAGAAAGACCTACGTGGAGTCCTGGCGTGGACAAACCCTCTCGAACACAAACAACAAATCTGAGCTATTTAAAGTTTTGTTTCCAATTGCCAGGGCTATCATGTGAGCCCATCCACCCTCCCTTTCAAACTTACTGCGACCTCTGCATCCCCTCCCTTCTCTTAACCTTGCCCCCTGTTTACAGTGACCTTGTGAATCGGTTGTATTCCTGGTGCCAGCCTGACACAGCACGCAGCTCATCTTCCTCTGTCTGCTACCCTTCTAAGTGCTTCCTCACAACGACACTTAATGAGAACCACGAGGACTGATGTGACCTATCCCCAAGTACAAAAATCCAGTTCCTAGTCTCTGGCAGCACTCACCTCATTTTCCATCCTTGAAGGTCTGGGCAAAGTTTATACATAAATGTCATTCCCACCATTTTGCTCTTGAGTAATTTTACTTTGCTAGTTTACAGAGCCACGGTGCACTCTCGCTCCATTTCTTTCCATCCACCTATCTCAGAACACTCCATAAATACAACTTAAACTGCAAAACTAATAAGCCTCCTGCCAGATAGGAAAGACAATGATATTATGATCTCTGCTTTATGAGAAGAAAAGTTGAAGTTCAGAGAGAGAAAAATATTATAGGCAGAAATCTCTAGTCAAACTCTACATCCAAGGCAGCTTGAAATGTACTCATCCAGGGCGTTTTTAATTCTTAGCTACACGAAGACACTGACGCAAGTCTATTAATTAGTAGAGTTGGTTTTGAAAAAATACTACATTACATAGTTCTTCCATAATTTTAGCAACAGCTGGAGCAGGGTAAGAAGTCATCATCAGGTCACCCTCCAACTGGCAGTAATCAACCTTAAATGCCCTGAACAGTCTCAATGGAGGCTCTCCCACTGCACCTCCTGCCCAGCAGTCCTGGGGGGTTAGGAAGTGGGATGTTGGGCTGTTTCCATTTAAGCCCAATCCTGGGCACTCAGGCCTGCCCTGAGCTACACTTTAGCTATGCAAGTTTGCAACTCTCTCTTCATCTCCTGGGTGGATCTTCAACCTATGTTGTCATCCTGCCCACTGCTGCTTCTCAGTGGGCACCCAAGATGGACTCTGCACCTAATTCATCACCGTGCCTTGTTTGGCGCGGTTGATGTAACCTGCCAGCAGCACCCAGCACTGCCCACCCTGCTCCAGTCCTCTCCTGATCCAGATGGGTACATCCCTTCTACCCTGGGCTCACCCCTGGTCCACAGCTCGTCCCCAGCTCTTTCTGCTCCCTGACACCCTTGTCCCCACAGGTCATTCTCCTACAGGCAATGCAGGAAAAGATCTTGGCTCAGTGCCAAGCCAGCGAGCTACCCTTCTCCAAACCCTTCTCAGGGGTGGCTTATAAGCAGCCACCGACCTTGCAGCACAGTGACTGCCAGGTGCTAGCACCGGCCACTGCGTTACCCAGAGAAGCCAGTGTTGATCTGGGTGTGAGTAAGTTCCTGTGGGATGCCATGCTGAATTCCCTCACGTACACCTGCTAAGGGGTGACTATAGTGGGAGACAGGAGCGTGACAGCCTCGAGTTCTCTTTAATAAACCAAAAAATATTTAAAACACAACTTGCCTGATCTAAGGCAGAGTTCCAAAAGATATTAATTACAGTTTATTAGCTTTCCCGTAATGTTTCAAGCAAGCTCTTCTAGGCTGTCTACACTGAGTCACTTTTTTGGGAAATAAACAATTTGGATTAAACTCTAAATGAGAAACTATTTCAGATCTGGTCATACAGACCAGGTTTTCAAATTCATCTGTGTACAGGCAATCTGGAATGAAAATGTGCCTAGAAAATTTTGGCCAGCCTGTGTAGCCTTGCCCGGGCTCAGCCTGCTCCCAAAGCTGAAAACCTCTCCGAGAGACAAGGGCTGGATTCCTCACCAGCTGCCCTTCCCCCCCGCGCCAAGAAGTAAACACGTATGTCTAAGGCTACATAAACTAATTAGACACCTAATCCTACCTTTGTCTGCATCTGGTATTGCCTCGAAAGACAAGGAGCAGCAAGTAAGGGAGGAACGGAGGGAAAGAGAACAACGTCAGAGAAACGGGGGCAAATACATTGCTCAAGACATTAATTTTACACAGGCTGTAAGCATACACGTCAAACCATTAAGACCCTAAAATAGCACCTCAGGTCTTCAACAGGAGAGAAACCCTCCCCTAAAGAGAAATGCTGCACTTTCATTGACTACATAATAAAAGCTCAGAGGCAAATCAATAATAATAAAAAACCCCAATAGCTTCTTAATTACAGTATCAGGCTTACAAGCAAAACAATAAGCAAGTGAGTGCTGCCTGCCATGGTGCACCTTCCAGAGGGGCACATGGGGCTCACTGAAACACAAGACACAAGGGTTACATCAGCAAAGAATCCCTTTCCAGCAGGTCATCTCCTCAGCTGCAGGCACCGCTACCCCTCTGCAGCACCACTGACTTTCCTGAAACAATCGCTCATCATGACTTTTGTGACCATCCCCAGACCTGGCCAGGTAAGAGCCAGGACCAGAAGCCTGAGACACAAAAGAGTTTAACTTCTGTAACATTTTCTGCAGTTTCCAATTCAAGCCGTAGAACACACATCTCCTCCTTTCAATTAACAGGGGATCGCACTCAGAATGAGGGAGAGCTGTCTGACCAACACTGAAATCAGAAGCACTGAGAAGTTAGGATGCTGAGTTGAAAATGAAAGGAAACATATTTTCTCAAATCACCTCACTTGCCTTATGGCACAAACACTTTCAAGATTCACCCTGCCTCCCACTTCTCCCAACCCTGAGAACACGAGGTTTGCTTTTCAAAGAAGAGGAAAGGTGGTTATTAATGGATGACAACTGATTTCAGCAGGTGGGGCTCTGAGAAGAGGTATTAACTATTAGAAGGCCTTGTGACTCTAAATCAATGAGCAAAGAGATGCTGTGCTAGGCAAACAGGATTTAATTTACCTACAGTGATGACAGATGTTAGTATTTTCTCACAGTTAATAACTGGTTGCAGTAAAGGTTGGGGTGTAAAGGATGCCTTAGGCCTTAAACTAAATTGGTCACCTTAAAGCTATGACATGCCCCACCCAGCACTAATCATTGCTATTATAACAGTAACAATGAAATCAAAAGTAATCGCTGTTATTCTTTGACTGCTGCCTTGCCAAGGCCAGTATTTTGCTTGATAGGACGATGCAAAGAAAGAGGCTTAATCAACGTAAAATCGCCTTTTGTTTCAGAAAACTTTTGACATTATCCTAGTAAAGCTCAAGTTCTGACAAGTTGTGAAAACAGTTCTGTTCCCAATTTCCCAGTTACCGGTGTCTGCGCCTCACACAGAGTTCTGTGCATCCATGACAAAGGTCAGACCAGGGGTTTGCTCACACCCTTATGTGAGGCGACACCCTCCAGTTGGGCAGTGGCCATGACTGCTTGCCCTGGTAGTCACCTTTTCAGCCTCTTACTGTCCTTGCCCGTTGTTTACACAGGTTTTCATGTGGCCAGAATAAGAGGCGCCCGCTTTTAAATAGCGTTAACTAGGGACATCAGCAGGCAGTCTCAAAATCAGGTGAATCACCTCTTACTACTTCTATTTTTGAAGCAACGAAATAGGTTTGATTCTGTGCCACCAGGCTCTGCGAGATAAGAGAGCGGAGCATCGCCATCAGCCATCTGTTCCGTGCACAGGCGGAAAGCGCTCACCTTCACCCAGCCCCGGGCTCTGGTGACCGACTGACTGACTGCTGGGAGCTAGGGCAGCCCTCAATCTCGGCTAGTCGAAGGGATTTGCAGCCAGCTATCTTCATATCTAATAGGGGGTGCACTGCTGATGGAAATTCCTGGCAAATGACAGGTTCTGGCATGTCATGGCCTGGGCAGACCCAAACAAAAGCACGTGGTGGTAAGGGTGGAGAGCTGCACACTGGGACCTGTGGTCTCTGTGGACCTCCTTGCTTTATCAGACTTGCTGATAAACCACAGTGTACTACAGAACTCCATAGCTTTCCTGGAGATTATCCCTGCCTCAGTTGTGTTCATAACGCCCTTTATAATTTCCAGCTCTTCTGTTTGTTTTTATATGTGTATAAGAGGGTTTCTTTCTCTGCAAATCAAATCATAGGGCCCCACTGTTTCTAGCTCAAAGTCTCCCTAATGCTGCTAATCTCATATTAGCAGCCTACTGACACAGAAGAGACCACAGAAAAGACTGATTGCCAGCTCTCTGGCCCTGTGACCGTGTTCTGGTCAGATCTGGATTAATACTTGAGGCGATTTACCTCAGGGGGCCTTGTTACAGGTGCCTGTAACTCTAAACTCTCCTTGAACTGCCTGGCAGCAGAGGGAGGAGGGTAACCTGTGAATCCACAGCTGATGCAGACACAAACAAGGCTGCTCTGAAACTCACTTTTCCTGTAGAAAATCAGGATGACAGCAGCAAAAATATTCTTCGACTTCCAGTAAAAGGTGAGGAGCCAGGCATCAGCATCCTAGCCAGGCCACAAAATACACTGTGCTCTTCCTACCTGTCACTGACACCAAGTTTGCTCAACTTCAGCCTTTTCTGATTACTAGAAACTTTTAAGCAAGAGCAGAAACAAACACACTGGTTTCCTCCGGTGTTTGTGTAGTGGTGTAGCCCTGCTGTGTCGGCTAATTCAGGTTTAAACACAGTTTAAGCTTCTCACATTTAAGGAAAGATGGAAAAACAGCATCATTCTTACTTGGCGATGAGTGTCCCTGTGACGATTTGGTTCACCAACCCAAATGCCCTCAGGCTTCTCTCCAGGACTGGGCTGCACCTCCTACATTCGCAGCATTGTGCAGTGCGGACTCTGCTGCTCCATGACCCTACATAGTAGGAGGAGGGTGCTGGGATGACTGATCAGGCTGACCAGCTGCACTTGACGTCACCCAGCAGCAGAAGAGCGTCCACACACACTGCATCTGGGCAGCACAAGGAATATGCCCAACTGCTGGAGAGAGAAGCGTAGGCAGGAGCCGATGCTGCCCACTATCAGGTCAACCTACAAAGCTTCATATGTGCCTGAGTCTGGAGCTAGAGCATCTCTCCTTTCTGCCAGGATGATTCTATTCTGGAATTATTTAATTTTGCTTGTTAACAAATTGGCAATAAAGTAGATAATTGTTCCTGGCCTGAAGTTAAACAATCATGTTACCGAGTTACTATTATTTACAGGTCAGAGAGCTGCAAGAGGTTTGGCCTTCGAGGTACCACACTGTCCCCTCTAGGAAGAGGGGTGAAGTACAAAAACATTCTACCATGCCTTAGGGAGGAATTAATTTTACCTATAATTATTGTTATTAGAAGGCTGCTTGCTCCACCTTGGCTTCTTGGACAACCACGCTGCAACTCATGCCTCTCCCTGCCTCTTCCCTGCCTCTAACAAAACTGTAGGAGTTCTACAGCTCGCATGTCTTTCATAGGTCTCTATTAACAAGGGCCATCTGCAGGGAAACAGGATCTGACTCACTGTACAGCAGCTGCTCCTGCTGCTCACTTCCCCACCTGAAACAAGAGTCCCCTGTTTCACAAGTTGCCTGCATCACCGCAGCAGCCGACTCAAACATCCCCAGCGCAATGCTGCGCTGCCCTTCTAAGGGACAGGGTATTCCTGGCTGCTCCCCCCAAAACCAGTTTTTGGAGGCTGCCCTTGCGGATCGCAAACTTACCTTGTTTTCATGCCGTCTTGTTCCTTTTCTGAGTCTTAGTGGGGAGTATCCAGGCTGCGTGAGTCTTTTTAAAAATTGATTCCTTATCCATATTTGGGAATTTGTGCTGGGCACTAGCTGGTAAGAGGCATGTTCTTCCCACAGTGCACTTTGGGACTTGTAGTTCCCAAAAAGGAATGTTGTTTTCCAAATGGCAAGCGCCAAGCAACAGAATTAGAAGCCTGAACCGCCTTTACCTCCCCTCTTGCTTAGCTGCTGGGCCTTTCCTTTCACAATGTGAAAGGCGCAGTGTTTCGCGTGTCTGTTTTTGTGGTGGGGTGTTTTTTCGCCTTAGCCAGCCTGAATCCTCCTGAAACTTCTTCCACAGTTACTGGCGCAGCATAGAAACACTGTGGGTGCCTCTGCAGACTGCTCCTGCTGCTACCCCCAGGGGCAGGTGCATAGCCCTGCCTCCTGGAAACGGCTTCTTCCAAGAAAAGAGAGTCGCAATCAAGTTTTTAATCATACTCTCCACGCGTTCTCTTCCCTGCTTCCAACACTGAAATGGCACAGAGAAGCCCCTTTTCGAGGGCGGGTTTCCCCTTTCAACCCGTCTCGGGCTGGGGTGTTTGGGGTTGGGTTTGTTGTCGCTGGGTTGGGATTTTCGTAAAATTAAATAATCACAGCAGGGGGTCAGCGTTACCACATAAGCCGGTCCCGCCTCTCCCGCAGAAATCTGTTTTTGGGGCGAGTTTGCGCTGCCTGCTGTAATTACCTTGTAACCAAGGCGCCCTGCTGTTTTTAAACAACAACCGAAGGACAAGGGCGAGTCGCTGCCCGCGGGGGTACCGACGGAGACGCTGTTTCCATGCCCAAACTCCAGCTCCTTTAACGCCAGCCGCCAGCCCAGGGCACGGGGCGACCCGGAGAAAGAAGCAGGCCGGGAGAGAAGCACACCCGTCTTCCCGCCCAGGGGCCTGCTGGGCCGGCGGGGGACCGCTCTGCTGCCGCTGCCCGCCCCAAGCGCCGTCCCCTGCCGCCAGGCTACGGCGGGGAAAGCCGCGGGACCGCGGCCGTGCCTTCCCGTCCCGTTCCGAAGCGGGCTGCGTCGCTCGGCAGGGACACGCTTGGGGCTGGGCTGACGCCCGGCGGCCGCGGAGGGAACGGCAGGCTCTGACCCGCCTGCTAAGGCGGGCAGCCGAGGCGGGGAGCGTTGCCCCCGACGTCACCCCGCTGCCGCCCAACGAGTGGAAAACGGAAGGGTTTTCTTGGATTTGGTTGCTTTTCTTGGCACGGACCGGCGGCGGGCGGGACGCCGAGCCCCAGCCCAGCCCGGCACTGCTGGAAGCGTGGCGACCCCTCGGCCTTGCGGCCTCGTCTTCCCCGAGGGATCCCCGAAACCCCGCTCGTAACCGCCGCTCCTCGCGGAGTCACAGCTCTGCCGCCGCCCTGACTGCGGGCGGGGCGGCCGGCCGGAACGCCAGCGCTCCGAGACGCCGCCGCTGCGGCAGCCGTCGATCCCCGCTCCCTCGTGCCACCTCTAGACTACATGTCCCGCCGGCCCCCGGGGCCGGGAGAAGATGTCCGCCGGGGCAGTTCTTCCGCTGCCGGGAGGCGGAGGCATTGGGTTTCCTCACGGCTTTCCGGGACTGGGGGAGGCCGCGCTGTTGCCGCTGCTTGCTCGAGCGGAGCTGAGCCCCGTGGGGGGCGGTGGCGACGCTGGAGCCGGAGCCGGGCGGGCGGCGGCCAGCGGGGCGCGGGGAGGGCTGCAGCCCTCCCGCCAGCCCTCCCGCCGCTGCCGCCATGAGGAGCGAGCCTCAGGCCTGGCCCCCGGTGTCGGCCCAGGCGGCTTCGCTGCTGGAGGAAGCGGCGGACCTGCTAGTGCTGCATCGGGACTTCGCCGCCGCCGTGGAGAGGTGTGAGGCGGGCTGCGACAGCCTGGGCCCCGGCACCGGGACCGGCCCGGAGAGGTGCGAGCGGGGACGGGGCGGCGCTGGGAAGCGGCTCGGTATCGCACCAGCGTCAGACCGGCTTCTAACTGCAGGCCGGCTGTGGCTTCGTCTGTGTAACAGTGGGCTTTTGGGGTTCAATAAACTGGTCTGTGGCTGGAATGTTTGCTTTTGTTTTGTGGGTTTGGGTTTTTTGGCGGGGCGTGAAGAACCTCTTCGTTTTGAATAGAAATGTCCCTGTGAACGGCAGTAGCACCGATGGACCTTGCAGTGGCTTTTTGTAGCTGTTCCTTAATTAAATCAGCGGACGGTGGCACTTGTTGCAATAAAAAAAAGCACGTTAGCATTCGTTTAAGCCCCAGCTTGGCTTTGGCTGGTGTTTGATGACAACCTGTCTGTGCTTCTGTGCTTCCTGTGAAGGGATGGGTGCGTGTCTGAGGGAAGGGAGGTGTGTCCGGGAGCCTTCCGTGCACCCTCACAGGGATACAGACACCTTGGGGGCATCTTCTCGGGAGGGAGGAGGAGGATGAACTGCCCTTATTATTGGGGGTGAGGGGTAGGAGGGGAGAGAAAGAGGGGAAGCAGCTGTTGAGGAACATTAGAGAATCTAGGCTAGGTTGTAGCTCATCAGAAGGAATGCGAGGGGAAGCGTGATTATGAAGACTGGTTATTTAGGTGTCTCTTTGTCACCAGTTCTGCAGAAGTGAAATGCTCCCTCTGTGTGGTGGGGATTCAGGCGCTGGCTGAGATGAACCGGTGGAGAGAAGTTCTGTCTTGGGTCCTACAGTACTACCATGTGCCTGAACGTCTGCCTCCAAAAGTTTTGGAGCTGTGGTGAGTTTCTCTTGGACACACAGAGCTTGTGTTAGGTTTAGTACCAGGCCAGACTTGGATACTGTGTGATATTTTCACTTTGTGTGATGTAAGTGTGGGTGAAGGCGTAACCTGGGACAGGCCTGTTCTTGATCTGTGTGCTGGAACGTGCTGGAACGTGCCTGCAGGCCTGCCGTTTGCTCTAGAGCGGTAAGGTACAAGGAGGGTGATGCCAAGAAAGTAACATTGATGGCTGCACCTCTTGTCTGCCTTAGAAACCTCACTGTGGATCAAGTGTAGGCCTTGCTGATGCCTTCATGATAGCTTCTCATGGGTAGTAACTGCCGGGCATCTCAACTTACACAAAGATTTAGTGTTTTCTAATATTTCTTCTGTTTCAGTATCCTGTTATACAGCAAGGTGAGAGAGCCCCAGGTGATGCTGGAAGTTGGCAGTAGCTGGCTGAGAGACCAAGCCAATAAGAGCCTCCCTGAGTACAGTTCATTGCTGGAGCTCTATCTGTTGCATGTGTTGCTTCCACTTGGCCGGTTTGAGGGGGCAGAAGAGCTTGTACGTGGCTGTGACGTTTTTGACAGCGAGCAGCAGCTGGCATTTCTTGGGACCATTTGTGAAAGCCGATGTCAGTGGGCTCAGCAGGAAGAGATGCACTTGGCTGCTGAAGAGCAGCAAGATGCAGCAACGGAAACCGTTTTGGGTAGGTTTTCCCTCTGTGCTCCTCCTCTTTTATAGTTTTATTTCAAGTTAGTTAGTCCCTTACTTAAAAAGGATTGCAAGTATTGTGTATTAACAGTACTGTCATGACAAACCAGCTGCAGGGACGTCCTGTTGTGTATCCTAGCAGGAAATGGAAGACTTTGAGAGCCATTACAAGGCATGTTTACTCTTTACCAATGTCAAGAGATGAGAATTACTTTTCAGGTTCAAAAGCACTTCAGAATAAACATGTTGGGGTTTTTCTTTGCTTTGTTTTTGAAGGTACAAAAAGGAAATCAAAACTACCTAGCAGTCCTTTAAGGATATGTTTTGTTGGCTGAGTACTCTCTGCTTCATCTCCATTTACAGTCGAGCCCATGAAGAACAATGCATATCTGACATTTAAAGTACTGCTTCTCCTCCAGAACTGTAAATCATTTCACATTATCTCCCAGGAGAGAAGCTGGCACTACTGTAATATGAGATCATACTATACTAGAGACCTAAAAAAAGCAGCATAATGACTTCTGTTACAAAATTGTACTGTTTCCATACATCCTGTTATAAAAAAATCCCACAAAACCCAAACAAACCACTCCAACTCTCATGCAGTCAAAATAAGAAGAGTCTTACTTTAATATCTTAGTTTATTATCTGTATCTATGTGATTCCCTCTTTTTAATCTCCTTTACCCTGACAACATTTCTGGTTTTGTATTCTAGGTGCTGTGTCCCAAAAGCTCTTGACCATGTTGACGTTGTTACGTAGGGCACTGAGGTCCATGTCAAGCCACTTCTGTTTACTTCCTTACAAAAAGATGCTCTTGGCTGTTTTTCTGCTGTACCTGGTGGTGGTGAGATTAGACCCAGGTACAGTAGTAAGATTTTTAAAGTTTTAAAATTCTATTACGGTTACAGAGAGCGAAATTGTTGCTTTTAATAGATCTGGTCTTGTCTTTGGGAGACACAAAACCAGGATGAATAGGAACTTAGACTGGTTTCTAATGTTTGTAGTTGCAATCCATGTAGAAAGACGTTGCTCTGCAAAAGGTATTTTTCTGAGAACAGTTATTCCATCCTCAGCTCTTTCCAACAGACAAAGAGCAGAGTGAGAGAGGGAGACCATGCTGTCCCAGACTCAGTCTCTGCCTCAGTCAACCTGAGGTGCCCCAAGGTGAATGTCTCCTGGAAGAACGATTGCCTGACCAGCTGTCCTACCGGGAAAGCAGGGAGTTGCCCAGGGTACCAATGTAGTCATGAATCTGATCTGCTCATGCTGGAGTTCCATCAGTGATGGGCTGGTCCCGTGACGTAGATGCTGAGGCGTGGAGGGGGATGTGTGCTTCCCCTACAGCTGGGTGACAGGTGCTCCACCACCATGCTGCAAATAGTCCATCCTGCAAGTGGCTTGGTCAGGATGGGAGCAGCGCCCTGAGTGAAGGCAGAAGTACTGAACTGGGCAGTAATCAAAACTAGGTTTTGATTCATTCTAGCTGGGATTGGTTCTTTGTTAATATATTTAGTGTGTCTTAGTTTTACCTTTTGTAATGAAAGGCTCTTTTTGTTTTCTCCTGCAGCTTCTCCCACATCACTGCCATTCATTTACAAACTGGTCCAGCTCTTCCGACAGGCTTGGGCAGCTGTATTTTCTCCCATCCACAGGCCTCCAATTCAAGACTAAGTGTCTTCCATCACAGAATGCATTTTTCTCTGCTGCTGTAAAAGTGTCAGCTTGCCTGGAGGCTGCTACCAGGTTCTTCAAGTCCCCTCACTGAGATGACCTGCATGTCTTCAGACAGGGAATGGTGGTGTATGGATTTTGACACCATGCCAAGTATTCCTGGCATCATGCTTGGCTCTACAGCACCGTTCTGTCCAACACCAGGGTAAAGCCACTCCTGTAACCTGCAGCTGAATAAGAATCCTCCTTTTCAAACACTTTGCTTTGGATGTAGCACTTGGGTGAGGGTTGTGTCCCCAGTTCTGTACTATGGAAGAATGTTTCATCCTTGAAAATGCTGAGCAGTTCTGTAAACAAATGCAGTGGTGTTCCTGGAGGTGTGACTTACTGTAAAAGGCAACGGAGTATCAGTAGTTAGGGGAGTATTCCATTTTGCCTGAAAATACCTGAAAAGTCCAGTTCTTGCAGCACAGGATTTAGGAAGAAAAGCACTGGAGAAAGTGAAGCCTGTTGCATTTTGAAGGCCATGTTTCCTCTTGCAATTGATGCCTCCTTACACAGGCAGTCTTGATTTTAGCCAGATTTAATCCCGAAAGCCAAGACAGTAGGCCACAAAGACTATTATGCTGCATCTACTCTTCTTAAATGCAAATTGCAACACTTGCCTGATGCATAGTAATTCTTAGGAGCATGTGGTGGTGGTAAGGAAATAGATTTATTTTTTTAAACTCTGTATTATTGTCTAGTTGAACAACTGAAGTTGTACGGTTTTACTCTTTCCCTTCTTCTTGCTTTGTTTCTGTAGATGTCAACGTGTCTCTGTATGTCTAGAATGGCCATGTCAACCCCCCAATATCTAAAAGGTCCTGGGTTACGTGAGAACCATTTAGCAATGCACTATCATTCAGAATAAAAGTTTATTAATAAGTAGAAGGAGACACTTTTCTGAGATCCCAAAACCTTCCTCAGATCTGTGGCAAGAAAATTTTAATCTTTGCAGATCTGTCACCAGGGTGCTCCCATTTCCAACCACTTGGGGCAGAAAATGGAGATAAGGGGTATAACATTAGTTTCTCCACCCACCTCTCCTCAGCTGACGAAGGGTAAATTCCAAAGGAGAGAGCACTGACCTTCTCTAAATACTACTTTCACTGGAGCGATCTGTTATGTGCTGAAAGAGGACGAGTTAAAGGCAAGGAGCCTTTGTAGCAAACAAGTAGCCTGACATCAGCCCAAACTACCAAATGTGGCACTGAGCAGCTGTTCTGGTGGGCAAATCCTACCCAAGCCTGTGAAATGCAGCCACTGTAGGTCCCAGCGTGGTATATTACAATAGCTGTCCCCTTCAGGGTGTTCCTTTGTCTCCCACAGTGGCCACACACTGGGGTGGTGGCTGTTTGTTTTCTTCACATTGTTAGCAACTTGTGTGTGCCTTCAGACTGTGTGTGATTTGTTTTGTTTTCTGTTGGAATACCTTGAAAACAGTCTGCACCTTCACTGGTAAAAATACCTCCATGCCCATTTCTTCTTGAATTATCCCAATAAATAAACACCCCAGCATTAGTGTCAGACAAACTGGGGCAGTTTATTCAAGAATGCAGTGATGACCATGCCTAGTTGTTTCAAGAATAAAACCCAAACCGATCCCATATCTATCCCCAAGGGTTTTGTCTCTACTAGGACTTTACAACAGGATGAGTAGCACGTAATGCTTCCCCACAGGACAAAAGCTACTTGTATACTCTGCGCACAAAGGGAAGAGCTGCTGTTAGATGGCTCTTGTAATCCAGCTGTACGTGTAGTTACAACTCTGCAACCAACAGCTGATGGGGAAACAGGGAGAATAAACCCCAGAACTCTGTGTGGAGTTGAGCTCTCTCAAGAAATGGCTAGGTTGTGTCTGTTGGGTCCCTACTTTGCAAGGCCTCACTTTAAGTCCTTTGGCAGCCAGTTAATGAAACAGTAAATTTCACTCTGAAGTCAGGCCAAATTCTCACCAAATGGACTGTTTAGGTAGCAAGTTGGGTTGTTTTGGTGTTTTTTACTCTGGTTTTATATTAACATCTTTAGTTAGATGTCAGAAATGCAGTTCTGGATGTTGGGACCGCTGGTCTGAGCAGACCATACATTATATTTGGAATGCTGTTAAATGTTATAGCCACTTGTCTGCCAGGACTTTAACATTCAACTTGATTTTAAGTGTAGGTTGGTAGCCTTCACTTTTTTAGATTACCACTGATTTTGTATTTGCATTGTATGTAATTCATGAGCGGGCAAAAAGGCAGAAATAAGCAATCAAGGTTCTTGGTGTTTTGCAATTAATACTAAACCTGCAATATTTAATTTCACAATAAAGTGACTACTGATTTACCTCTTTGTAGAGTTGCTTATTTGTGTTGTGATTAAGCATATGGAAACTTTTGTGTTTAATGTATGGATTCTCCTCATTTTGCAAATAATTTCCAGAAATGTTTCACTGCATGCCCTCGTTGTACAGGTGTATTTGAATTAAGTACAGGACTTGTTCAGCATGAATCTGATGAGATCTAATCAACTGATGATGTCAGAGTCTAAGTCTGCATTTTCATAGGAGTTCAGAGAGCTGTCATTACTATCTGTTGAAAGATCCAGCTCTTTTAAAATTTATTTATTTATTTTAATGCATCTCTGTGGGTGCATGGGGATGGCCAAGACCAGTCCTGCCAAGAGTAAAGCACCTGGTGCTTATCTTTAGCTGTGTGTCTCTGCACTCTCATTATCTCACAGGAAGACACAGCCATGGGGATCCTACTGTTCAAGCCTTGTCAGAGAATGTGTGTGTGTGCCCTGCGTATGTGGACCTTCTGCTGGTAACGCCAGGTACAAGAACAAATGAACAGTTCTGCTTTTTTGCTTTGCCATCTTCTTGCTAAGGGCAACCAAACTGTGTCCACCTGCATTGTAGGCAGTTGGAAGGCTGAGGAACAGTTGTCTATAATGAGATGAGCAGAGGTCACAAAGATAAGGACTGGCTGGCAGAAAGATGAGGTTTGGTGCCTTAGCATGAGAAGGCAAGACAGAAATCCCATGTACCTTGTCCACAGATGATCAATAGTCAAGTGGAATTCCTTGCACTTCAACCTGCTCCCCAGCTCCTTTCAATCAGTGGAACTTCGGCAAGTTAACTCGGTGTCCACCATTCATCTAGAGCTGCCTTTGTCAGAAAGCCACCATTTAAAAATGATGCCACTTTTTGAGAGTGTAAATGAAGACTTCTGAAATGGCTAATCATCTCCTAAATGAGCTAGCAGCAACATAGTTACCAGTTGTTACAGGTTTAAGGAAGGAAACCAGTTCCTTGTGAAGACCCTCTGTGTTGGAAGGTTTAGCTTTGAGAATTAACCGGGAAGACTTGCTTCAGAAGGGATTTTAGTGCTGGTTTCAGTACATGGGTGAAAGCAGGCTGCTGGTGTAACAGGTGAGTGGGTGGAGCAGGGTGGTTGCCTGGGAGAGATTATGACCTCTCCTGCCTACACTGTGATGCTGCAGGGCCCCTGCCAGTGAGAAGTGGGTGCCCTGCCACCTCACACCAGGCTGCTTATCCAACAGCAGAAACATCAGTCACCAAAGCAGCTCCTACCCATCCAGAAAGGAAGCACCCAGGAGAAACCATGGTGAGAAAAGAACAATTTTTTAAAGGAGATAATGAGCGATGAGTTTGCCCTTCTCTTTTCCCCTACTCTGGTCAAGGCCTGAGTGAAGGTGGGAAAGTTGAAGTGACTTTTTTGCTTTGTTTTGGGGACAACAAATGTTGCTCACAGTGCACAAACAAATGATTATCTTAGCTTCTTGGAAAATAGAGTCCAGTACGTGCAGCTAGAGTCGTGGTAATTTTTTTTTTAAGGGAGTCATATGTCAGAAAAAGGATGGGGCTGGAACTTTTTTCCTTTTTGGGTTGAAGCTACTCTGGATGTACTTTGAATACAGTATGTTTAACCCTGTATTCATGGCCTTTTCCTGCTAGCTTGTGATTAGTAAGAGCAAAGATGTGGAGACTTCCCTAGCTAGTCTGTAAGACTGGATGTGCAAAAGATTCATGTTCAAAGATGCTGTGTCTAATGAGAGTGGTTTTGAGGGTACCCTCTAAATTCACCATACTGAATACATCAGACCACGTAGCAATCTACAGAAGACATTCTTCTTTTTTCTATATTTTTGAATATCCTATTTTGTGTTTCAGATCTCTGTTGTAAAATGCTGTCCATGACACTAATAAACACTTAGTAAACTGGTTATCAACTGAACAGCTATGGTTACAGACATGTATGTTTGTGAGAGATTTCTCAGGAGATTAATGTAGCCTAACATGTAAAGGATACTGAGTCCTACTGAGTATCAATTTAACTCTTCACGTGTTAAATTGAATTAAAAGTACACAGAGAATGGGCTGAAACTATCAGTGGTTGAAATTAAGTTGCTAAAGGCACTATTCTAGTTCCTTTAATTCCTACAAACCTGTTTTCCACCTGTCCAACACAGAGGTTCAAAAGGAGGTTGAGAGATGAGAAGATCCCTCATTCCCTTTGCTCTGTCTCATCAGTAGGACAGCATAGCTGTGTCTTGTCCTGGATGATTGGACCTGACTCATATTCCCTACCTGGGACCTACTATTGTTTAGTTTGTGTGCCTATACACAGGTTTTCTATCTGTATGGGCTTGTGTGCACTTAGACATAGATCCTGTGTACTGCCCAGCACCACGTGTAGGCACGGTGGCTGATCTCTAGCTGTGGTCATTACTGTTTGTCTCTATGCACAGCATTTTTCTTCTTATCTGTAAGCAGGTGTCAGAACACTTTTCATTCATTCCAGCCTTGTGGAAAATGTTGTAATCACTGATTGACCTGGGGGTTTCAGGTAAGATCAGCCTGTGTTCTCTTAGTGTTTCCACTGGTTCTTCCTAACTCTTTCCTTTGTCATTCCTGTTTCCAGCGTGAGTGCATCTCTGTCCACATTGGCCAAGCGGGAGTCCAGATCGGCAATGCGTGCTGGGAGCTCTTCTGCCTGGAGCACGGCATCCTGCCGAACGGCACCTTCGCCAACCAGCCCAGCGACGGTACCTCTGCCCAACAGCCCTGCAACAACAACGAGGACTCTTTTGACACCTTCTTCAGAGAGACAAGTTCTAGGAAATACGTGCCCCGGGCTATTATGGTAGACTTGGAGTCAACTGTAATAGGTCAGTATAGAACCCATCTTAGGAAGGAGAAATTAACTAACTCCTCTGGTGGTAATTTTGGGGTCACCGAAGAGCAGGACAATGCCCTGACCATTAGGAAAGATCCCAACAGACAGGAAAATAGTATAGATTGTAAGTTTTTAATACCAGGGATTGCTAAAAGCTCACTTATTCTCAAGGAGAAGATGAAAACTGGACTGTGCTATAATCATCATCATCATCATCATCATCATCATCATCATCATAACAAAGGGTTTACTGTTGCTTAAACCTCCATTGGTAAAGAGGACAATATTGATTTCTTACAGATTCCTTCCCTGTCTTTTTTCTGTGGTGGAATTTTTTCTTTGCTTTCTTCATATTCAGGTGTAAGAGAGGAGCATGAAGAATCACATAACCTAAGTTTCCTGACAGTTTGGTTTGGTTTTTTTTTTAACTTTTGCAAGTCTTCTCTTTTCTCAGTCATTCCCCTGAAGGTTCTGATGGATCTTCACCTGATCAGTAGATAGACATGACATTTCCCCAGAGCATGTCACAGCCCTCTTTTGATAAATGAAGTAATTTCTGTTACACAGCAACTTACACTTGGAGCAGAGTCCACTTCTTGTTTTTTCAAAACTCCTGAGAAAATCTCAGATGATAATCCTCACCTCTGGACTTTATTTTTCAACATACAGATCTTCCATACTATTTTCTGCCAAAATAGAATGCTCTGTCTGTTCTACATCCATGATCAGCCTTGGTGAATTCTCTCTGCCAAGCTTAACGCTTGTTCTCTCTTGTTCAGATGAAGTGCGGACGGGCCCCTACCAGCAGCTTTTCCATCCAGAACAGCTGATCACTGGAAAGGAAGATGCAGCAAATAACTATGCCCGTGGCCACTACACCATTGGCAGAGACAAGACTGACATAGCATTAGATGGTATCCGCAAGCTGGTATGTAATAATACCTTGGGAGCAAGACCTTAAGAGGGGAGGAGAATAAATAAAACCTGCATACATTTCTTTGGGGCAGGGAGTGGTGGTGGGGGTGTTGTTTTGTTTTAAATCCTGGCTTTTGTTTTCTTCTTACCGTTGTCATCAGCTCAGAACGGAGGAACGCAGGCCCCTGATGTCCCATGTTAGTTTTCATGAGTGGAAGACTTAAAGGGAAACTCTCAAATATTGCAAAAGCATTGTTATTGGAAAGAGAAGAAGGGTCAAAATCACTCTGTTGATACTCTAGCCTGAGATCTACTGGGAGAAATAGGCAATGGGAATTTCCTGGGAAAACTACTGGCTTTTGTCCTCTACAGTGGGTGTAGGTGTTGCTGCCTCTACGTAAGGGTGTAATTGAAAGATGTTCACTTACTCTTTCACTTTTCCTGTTGGTTTTCAGGCTGATGCCTGTTCTGGGCTGCAAGGATTCCTGATCTTCCACAGCTTCGGTGGGGGTACCGGCTCCGGCTTTACCTCCTTGCTGATGGAACGCCTCTCTGTGGACTATGGAAAGAAGTCCAAACTGGAGTTCGCCATCTACCCAGCCCCTCAGGTCTCCACGGCTGTGGTGGAGCCCTACAATTCCATCCTGACCACACACACCACCCTGGAGCACTCAGACTGCGCCTTCATGGTGGATAACGAGGCCATCTACGACATCTGCCGCCGCAACCTGGACATCGAGCGCCCCACTTACACTAACCTCAACCGCCTCATCAGCCAGATCGTCTCCTCCATCACCGCCTCGCTGCGCTTCCACGGTGCCCTCAACGTGGACCTGACCGAGTTCCAGACCAACCTGGTGCCCTACCCACGCATCCACTTCCCCTTAGTCACCTACGCCCCCATCATCTCCTCCAACAGAGCGTATCACGAGCAGCTCTCGGTGGCCGAAATCACCAGCTCCTGCTTTGAGCCCAGCAACCAGATGGTGAAGTGTGACCCCAGGCACGGCAAGTACATGGCCTGCTGCATGCTCTACCGCGGGGACGTGGTCCCCAAAGATGTCAACGTGGCGATTGCCTCCGTCAAGACCAATAGAACCGTCCAGTTTGTCGACTGGTGCCCAACAGGCTTCAAGGTGAGTAGGGCTGCATAGAACTCTGGTCTAGTGGAAAACTTGTGTTTAAAAATGTTAGATCTTGGATGTTTTCCATTTGTGAGAAGAAGAAACATGAGAAAGATGCATTGGTGTATGAAATGTGCCCTTTCTCCTTGGGACAACCCATTGACATAGGCTCTGAAATATGTAAATAAATGGAAGCATATGCAGTATTTCTGTATTCAGTAAACAGGTGACTGTTAACCCTTTGAGACTTTAAACTTAAACAAATTGCATTTTAGAAGAAAGATCAAGGTAAGGCTTGATCTTTTAAGTGAAGAGATTTTTAAATAAGTGTCCCTCCCCAAAGTTTTCGAAGTTATCAATAATATTGATAATAAATAATATATTGTTGGAAAGTGAAACATTTATACAACATCTCTGCAAAGGGATTTTTTTCTTTGTCCCAACTTCTTCCACACATACTGACTCATTTTTTAATTTGTTCTACAGTTTGATTCCAGTTCTAGTAGGTCTCTTTTTAAAAAATTTTTCCTTGAGTGAGGGTAAAGAATTGACCTGTGCACAAAAAGTAGCTTGAATGACTTTAGACTTAACACTAATGGGATATGGGATTTTCCCTACCTCTTTGCCTCACTCCACTAATGGTTTTACCATTTTCTAACCCTGTCTATTATTAGATTTTGTCCCTTTTTTCTCATCAGCCTCTTGATTCCTCCATCTTTTCTGTTGTTATTTGCAGGTTGGGATCAACCCTCAGCCTCCTATGGCTATAGAGGGAGGAGACCTAGCCCAAGTTCAGCGAGCAGTCTGCATGCTGAGCAACACCACGGCCATTGCAGAGGCCTGGGCAAGGCTCAACCACAAGTTTGATCTGATGTTCACTAAGAAAGCTTTCGTGCACTGGTATGTGGGTGAGGGCATGGAGGAAGGAGAATTCTCAGAGGCCCGAGAAGACTTGGCTGCCCTGGAGAAGGACTATGAAGAAGTGGGAACTGACTCATTTGAGGAAGAATATGATGGAGAGGAATCTTAAAATTCACTCTGCCCCTTTCCGTGCATAAGATTGTCTCACTGTCTCTTTTTTCTTCACGCGGTCGTATTTGTGCTTGTCTCACACCAAGTCTATTGCCATCTTAGTAGCTGATGGACAGGATGAGTTCTCTACTTTGAGATGACAGTAAATGCAGGATAAAAAGGGTTCTGGGAGGTTCCAGAGGACCCTGGGAACTACCAACTTGTCAGACTCACCTATGTGCCAGGGAAGATCACGGAACAGATCCTTCTAGAAGCTACGCTGAGGCACATGGGAGATAGGAAAGCGATTCGAGACATCAGCAGGGCTTTACTAGGTGCAGGTCCTGCCTGACTAATCTAGTGGCTCTTTACAATGGAGTAACTGCATCAATGGACAAGGGAAGAGCTGCAGATGTCACCTGTCTGGATTTCTGCAAGGCTTTTGACACAGTCCCCCACAAGTCTCCTCTAAGTTGGAGAGATATGGATTTGATGGGTGGACTTTTCAGTGGATAAGGAATTGGCTGAATGACCCTATCCAGAGGGTGGTGGTCAATGGCTCTAAGTCCAGATGGAAGATGGTAACAAGTGGTGTTCCTCAAGGGTCCGTACTGGGACCAGAGCTGTTTAATATCTTTATCAATGATATTGACAATGGGGTTGAGTGCATCCTCAGCAAGTATGCAGGTGACACCGAGCTGGGTGGTGAGGTTAATGTGCCAGAGGGATGGGATGCCATCCAGAGGAACCTGGTCAGGCTGGAGAAGTGGGCCCAGGTGAACCTCATGAGGTTCAACAAAGCCAAGTGCAGGGTTCTGCGCCTGGGTCAGGACAACCCCTGTTATCCATACAGGTTAGGAGATGATGTGCTTGAAAGCAGCCCTGAGGAAAAGGACTTGGGGTACTTGTGGATGAGAAGCTGGACATGAGCCACCACTGTGCATCTGCATCCCAGAAGGCCAACCACATCCTGGGCTGCATCAAAAGAAATGTGGCCAGCAGGTCAAGAGAGGTGATTCTGCCCCTCTGCTCTGCTCTGGTGAGACCTCACCTGGAATACTGTGCCCAGCTTTGGATCCCTCAACACAAGAAGGTCACGTTGGAGCACATCCAGAGGACAGCCACAAAAATGATCAAAGGGCTGGAGCCCCTCTCCTATGAAGACAGGCTGAGAGAGTTGGGCTTGTTCAGCTTGAGAAGAGAAGGCTCCAGGCTGACCTTGTAGCTGCCTTCCAGTACATGAAAGGTGCCTACAAGAAAGCTGGGGAGGAACTGCTCACGAGGGCATGAGGCAATAGGACGAGGGGTAATGGTTTTAAACCTGAAAAGCTGAGACTTAGGTTGGATGTTAGGGAAAAAACTATTCATTATGAGGGTGATGGATCACTGGCACAGGTTGCCCAGAGATGTAGTGGAGGCCCCATCCCTGGAGATATTCAAGGTCAGGCTTGACAGGGCTCTGAGTGACCTGATCTAGTTAAAGATGTCCCTGCTCACTGCAGGGAGGGATGGGCTAGACAGCCTTTAAAGGTCCCTTCCAACCTAACACATTCTGTGATTCTATACGCCTCGGAGGGGGACAGGCTTTTTTGCTTTTTTTTTTTTTTCACTACTACAACCTGAAAGGATCTCTGTCCTTTATTCAACACAAAGATACAAACAAACATGTACTTGTAATATTATTTGAGGAACTCATGCTTCAAAATGTGCTACACAAGAAGTTACCTACAGTCCTCAGTCTATTTCATATTAATTCAAAACACAGTGCTTTTAAAGCTGTAAGATACAGTGAGAATTCTGTTGGTGTCAAGAGCAAACAGCTTGTCCTAGTGCTCTTGCTTCTACAGAATCCACAGCATGGGGTGCCATGCACAGGGGCACAATTCAGGTACTCTTAGTTTTAACAGGAGTTCAGAGCACGCTGTGTGCAGTGGCTGTGCATCATAACTAGATTGGTCTGGAGGCATGAGTACACTGACAGCTCAGCATCAGTTAAGTGCCTGAAAATGACCAGCTTGTTGCAGGGCAGAAGCATTCCCAGCTTCACCACACTTACTGAGATCACGGTAAATCAGAACCATGACAAGATGTGTGTATAGGTATAGGTGGGATCTCTAAGAACACTAGCATGACTTCAGAGCTTAAGCCTTCATAAATGTGGTGGTTTGACCTTGTCTGGAGGCCAGATGCCCACCAAAGCTGCTTGATAACTCCCCTTTTCAGCTACACAGGGGAGAAAATAGATATTGAGAGGCTCAGGAATTGAGATAAGGACAGGGAGAGATCATTCCACAATCAGTGTCACAGGCAAAACAGACTCAGCACAGAATAAAGAACAGAAACTCTCTACTTGATTACACTGCATTGCACACCCAGTGACACCAGAGTTGGGTTATGAGAAGTGCAACCAGATCTTAAAGCACCTCCCCTCATCCCTCCCTTCTTATCAGACTTCACTTTAGTCATGATTTCTCTCCCTTCTTCCCCCTGCCCTCCCTGCCCTGTGGCACAGGGAGGGGCAGGGAATGGGGGAATGGGGGTTTAGGCTTATGTCTGAAGTAATGAGGTAATGGCAGGAGAAGCTACTGGGTATTACATAGGGTGGCAGGGGAGTTTTAGGGACCCCTGCCTTGTGTGGAAGTCATCAACAGAAAGTGAAGGGGACATTGGCTTACTGGAAATACGAACTAAAGCTAAAATTGCCAAAGAAAGAAAGGTGTGATGTGTGTTTAGGAGGGAGAGGAGGCAGAAGGTAAAAAAAAAGTTGTCCAATTGGGGGTACCTGTTGAGCAGCCCTGTGCTTGAACGATGGACTCAGAAAAACAATAAGCCTGTGGCTCTGACCTTGCCCTGTGCCGCTGACTTCGTTAGGAGCTCATGGTTATCAGTAAGGTTTCTCTTAACACTGATGTAGGGGACACAACCTGGAGATCAAATGCACACCACTGTAATTTTAATGCTGGATTTACTCTCAATATTTCATACATTTCTTTTTAATGCCCCCCCCTCCCCAACATGTTTTCATGGAAATAGACACTCATGGAAAGAGACAGCTCCAGCTCCAGAAATACATCATCCTTTGCCCAAACCGTTGAGGAGTGTTGTTCCCTTTGTGGTAAAGCTGTTTGTGTTAGGTTTGCTAAAAGGTCGTTACTTTAAAATCATTTAAAAATACGTAGGACAGCTCTCTGTTTCAGGGATAATGCCTGAAAGCCAGTGTTTTATCAGTATAAGCAGTTGGCTGGCCTTGGAGATTCAAGTACCTGAAAGGAGATGCTGTCGCTTCTCCCGGTAGGTGGCAATGGAAGGACAGAATGGAGCTCTGCCGGGGACACGGGGAAGCGTTTCTGTCTTCACGCACACAGCACAAGGAAGCGTTACGATGGGTGGGAAATGCGAAGACTTTCACATGCTAAATTACAAGCGAAAGAGGTTTTTGAGCAATCACTTCTTAGGAATGCACTGTTTTGTAAGGTGGCACATCATAATCCCCGATTCTGCCAGAGCTGGTTGGTTAGTCACTCCGGTGACAGTTCTGTAGGGAGTGACACATACATCTAGTAGAGGAGATAAAGAAACTATCTGTCCTCCATTTTTTCTCTTGACCTATTTCTAGTCAGAACAGAACTGGTAGCTCACAGAACTTCGTTGTTCTCTTGGCCTGAGATCTGGTACACAGTACTTCTAAGATCTCTATCATTCAAAAACTGTTATTTTCAGAGATGTGTCTATTTTTACATAGAGAAGAAGAGGGTTAGGCTTAGTATGGCCATATTAAAGGTTTTTTTTAAAAAAAAACACCCTCTAACAGGCCGTCTTTGATAGTATCATGAAAAATGGGAGATATTAACTCACAGCTCCTCTGCTCGGTTGCATTGCTCTGGAGGATACCTGCTGTACAGCACCCAGTCCATGCGCACAGGAGATGCCCTCTGAGAACATCCATGCCATCCCAGTTGCATGCAGGCTGCACACCAGCCTGATGACCATGCGCTCTTCACAAGCCTTCTGGCAGCACCAGGAAAGCCACTCTAGCACTCATGCCACTTATTTGCACACCTCAGGACTCTATGCCAGAGCTTCTTATAATCAGCCCTACTTATCTCTTGCCCTCATCTACCAGTGTCACAAGGTAAAGCCTGAAGTGGGCAGGCCTCAATCAGGCTTCTGGGCTATCAACCTTCCCCATGTAGGGCACGTCTCAAGCCTGTTCTTTGGAGGACAGAGAGGTTGAGTGACTGCTCCTACAAGCTCACCCTCTGTCCACACAGGTTGGATGCCAGCATTGAGTAAGTTGGTTTTCTTTGCAGGAATCCCAGCCCAGGCTGTACCTGCCTCATGGTACAGAGCAGTGGCGAGAGGCCAACTCCAGGACCAACAGAACTCCCCAGTACCTGGGAGTGTAGTCCCGCCCCGTGCTTTCAGGTTACCCTCTAAATCTGGGCTGAGGGGTTTCTGCTTGAGCACTCTGCACCCAGGTGGGCAAAGCAAATAAGGAAACCTCATGAAAAACACTATGCCCAAGTTTTCCTCAGGGCTCTTATGTCCATGTCTGGCCACCACCCTGCACCAGCAGATAATTCCAGTCCTTGAGTTCATGGGCTGTCTCAAGGCTGAGCAGGTCAAGGACTGTCTTTGGTGTAATTCAAGTCATCAAACGCCTTTTTCTTGGCTGTGTGTCTGTGGGAAAGGTATAAACAGTAACTCACGTCATCCCTAGGCTCTTCAATTAATTCTAAAGAGAGAAGACAAAACCACTGGACTTCCAGGGACACCGCTCAAGACTCCTTTCAATTCCTGCTCCTTGAAGTTTTTGACTGGTGTGGCGTAACCCAGACTCTGTACAGTGTGACAACCCAACACCGGTGAGTCTGTGGGTCCTGGGCCAGCTGAGTTTGAGTGGGCTGGAGGGAGGAATGATTAACACTAACTCCCAGAGGTGCCCTTTTCCAGAAGAGAGGAGGAAGGCAAGGGAAGAGCTGAGAAAGTGCAGCAATGGAGTAAGTAATTCACAGAGGTCTTTCGAGTTTTGGAGCTGCTAGAGCTGACGTGTTGACCCAAAGATTGCCTAAGAGAATCTGAGTAGTTCAAAGTACGTGCTGTGAGACTTCTTCCTGCAGTGATTCCCTGCACAGAGCTCCACATCTGGTGGTGCCGTGAGCGTGAACATTTTAGATTGTCTGTAACACTGGAGCTTGGCTGGAATGTTACCACTGGAAGATGAACACTACAACAACCTATTCCTCAGCCTTGAAGTGATGATGTCATAGTTTTCTGGAAAAGGGTGGGACTCAGAGAGCTTAAACAAAGCAGCAGACAGAAATTATCATGAGTATTCTTCCTTTGTAAAAATATTTGTAAACAAAATAGTAGTGCTTTGTAGGTTCATGTAAAATTTGGCAAAAATGAAGACTATGCCAAAGTAAACGTGAGTTTATAAAACATGGTACAAGAATCTTTCACACTTAAAATGTAGGTGTTATTTGAAGGACAAGATCCTTAGATACTAGCTGTCAAGAGTGGCAGAAAAATCTGGATCAAAGTAGACTAACCAAAAATTTAGGAATTGTGTATTTAAATTTCCACTGATTAAGCATCACAAAAAAAGCAGTACGTTTCTCAAGTCTGGGGATACATAGTACTCAGATTCAAGCAATTAAATGTGCCTTCCTCTTTGTCACCTAGGACTTGCAAACATGAGGATTTCTCCACTGAGAGGAGCTGCTGCTTTCCACTGCTGAGCTAGTACAGAAGGACCAAACAATAGAAGGCATCTGCCCAAATCTGGTGTGGGAACATGTGTGTGATGCCTCCAGCAGTTTCTTGCAATAAGCACTGCAATAAGAACCAAATTTCTTTCTGTGTTTGGACAGGCGAGTTAGACTCTGTACTGAATGCTGCCCCATACTCCCCACATTAATAGGGAGGCAGCTGGAGTGTGGAGAAAAAGAAGTCAGGCCAGCTTTTAAACCAGCCTTCTGAGCATGCTTCAGAATGGTAATTATATTTACTTTCCAGTTCTCTATTTCTGTTTTTCTTTCTATTTTTCACTCATTTGCTTTCTTACCAGAATTTTTGTCTACATGTGTATGTGGTGGCAGAACAGGGAGTCGGGATGGTGTGTGCCTTGTAGGGGATATATATGGATAATACTCTGGTGTTAGGAAGTGTGGTGTTTGGTGTGTTGCATGGTCACACTCAGACTTAATAAGCACGTCAGGCCAGGCGGGACTAAATTTGTAATCTGGGGTATATCTGAGCCCTGCCTCTCTGGATGCATTTGCATACTGGGGGTGGTGAGGAGGGCAGGAGGTAGCAATACAGTGGGCAGAACTGCCGAGTCTGTGACATATTCCCCAGGGCACAGGGTGACAGTGAAGTGCAGCAGCAGGTGCCGGGTGCTGGGCCCAGGCTGTCGCCCAGAGACAGGCTCCCGCAGAGACCTGCCACCACGGATCCGAAAGGGAAGGGAACACCACAGGAGACACCATGGTAAGGGGCGATGTGGGAGCACCAGTCACAGGGGGACCAGGAGGATTGCTGGTGAGCGAAGGCAGGGCGATCTGTGGTTGTTATCAGTGGGTTCTGCCACAAAACCTGGATCTCACAGCGACTGCCACCTAAGAGGATGGGAAAGGACAGACAGAAATTTTCACTGGAGCTGTAAGGCATGGTGAACCAAAGTGTTTTTCAAAGGGTCTCTAATTAGTGGAATCATAAGATAAATTAGGTCAGGAGCCTTAGCTTTTTAGTACTCTGTTGTGACTATCTTCTCAACACAGATTCATTTTCATATGAGAGAGTTCTTTTTTTTAGAAATAAACCAAAAAAGTTACTTACCTTTGTGTCTGTTTTAAATTAATTTAGCCCCAATGTCTGTATTCATTATAGCTATGCAGTGTATACATGTGTGTTTCTGGAGTGCAATAATGTTTTTATATGTATATGCATTTAAGTAAGTAAAGAACAGCCTTCATTCTTAAGATATGGGGGTGGGGGTGGTGGTTTGTGTGTTACTATAAATTTATAGAAAACTCTCAAACCCTCTTCGAATGTGAAAAATCTATTTCACCTTGTTCCCCAATTTATATCTAGCACCGAGGCTTATTTTGGTGTGGAGAACGATGTTATTTTCTGCCTGTACAGCTGCAGGTTCAAAATGAGAGCTCTCATTCCACAGGCAAGATACACAGGCTCCCCATGCCATACTCAGACCTAGGATAGTGAGTATGTTTTGGGAATAGCTGGGAATAACTGGAAGACTAAAGCCTGCCTTTGTACAGTAAGTACGTAAGCCAGGTAGTATTCTGGGATTTTTTAATAGAATAAAGCCTGTCCCAGATTTATTTCATAAAGGACCTGGCCCTTTCTACTGTCTCTTGGCAAAGAAAAGGTCAAGTTTACAGTTTGGAAGACAGGTACATAAATGATGGGACATGAAACGTGATTTTGGAGTAAACTCCAAATTTAAATACCATATAGACATCAGTTTACTCTGCCTGTGACTCTAAAGAAGGCCCACTCTCTTCCCTATTAAAAGTCTGATATCTATTTTAAAGCATTTAACATGCAAACTGCAAGTTTCTTTTTTAGTGCCTTCTCTCCTTGTCAGAATATTTCCAAATAACTGCTGGGGTAGAAGAAGATGGCAGTCAAAGTCTGGAGTTGCAGCAAGAGGCCCGGCTCAAAAGGCAGGGTTGAGGTACTGTGTCAAACCACCAGTGCAGCTGAAAGATCAGTCTAAACAGAAAGGCACCAGTTCTGCTGTCGCCAGCTACAGCCCTATACTCAGTGTTACAATATTAACTCTCTAAGGCAACATCCACCTGTTCCACCCCTGATAAAACAGAGCAATTTCTCCACTGATCTGAGGAGCAGAGCCAAGCAGCTCTTTAGGTTCCGAGTATTGCTTGACTTGTAATTTGCTCTAAAAGATACTCTTTTAAAAAGTTACCTGTCCTCACTGCTGTCCTTAAAAGGAAAAAGCATGGGTTGGTTTTTTCCCTTGCTGCCAGGCTTACAGATTTACACCGGGATTTAAAGAAAAGCAGGAGCCTGTCCTATGCAAAATCAGTATTAATTGAATTCTCTAAGCACAAAAATGCCTTCAGCCCTTCGGTGTCTCCTGAGTAATCCTCCAGACTGCAACGCCACTGCACCACGCCATCACTCAAATAACTCAGATACTTTTGCACAACTCAATTAGGAAAAACAGGGTTGTGCAAATACACTTCAGAGTATGCAATAGAGACTGCTGCATACCTATTTGCAGAGTCAGCAACTTCTAAATGAGAACTGAATAAAAATAATATATGTAATTGAACTAAATAGGTAAATTGGCTTTCCATATTCATTTGAACTTCTGAGGATGAGTAACTGGGGCAGTGTTGACTTCTAAAATTCCCCTTGCTTCTGAAAATATATCTTTAGTTGTGTTTCTAAAATATAAATGTATGTCAATTGTGAAGAAAACGCTGCTCCAGAATGGCTGGTCACACATTCTGCCCAAGGATTTAGTTCTGGGGGGAGATGCATCTGACTTGCAGGTCACAGGATGTTTTTGCAGGGTAAGCAATTACAGAATTAAAAAAAAAAGGAAAACAAAAAGTTAACTGGCCAAATCTGATATTAAGTCATTGTATCTCTCCAAGTGAGATAAGACAAAGTAAAAATGGGTGAGGACCACTCTCTGGCCTTGAAACCAGGAAGCATGGCCTGCTTTGTACTTAGGTGTATTTAGACATCTGAATTCTCTTTCCTTCTCCAAAGCTAAGCAGTGGTCAGTGAGCTGCTCACTAGAAACCATTCTTGACAATGAGCTGTCTTCTGGATGGTGCCCCAGCATTGTCTGGAAAAGTATGAACTGGCACAGACCAAAACTGCCAGAGAGTGTGCTAATTATCAGTCAGCACAGGGAATCACAAGGCAGTGTTTGGTACTATGACTCTTTCATACAGGGCCACTGAGATCACAAAGATGGAGACTGCAATTACAATTGCTCCAAAGCAGAAACTGAAGCTGAAAAGCTCCACGTGTCTGAAACTGCTCTCTCCTTTCAAACTGTTTTTCACTACACCCCGTGTCGTAATCATCTGAACTAAGAAATATCTGCTTTGTAATTCTATTTCTGAACTTATGAAATCCAGCGCCAGGTGCTTCCTACTCCTGTATTCCAAGTGTAAATGATTTTGGAGCAATTGGCCGCTCCCTATTTTAGCCTGGTGTTACATATGTTGTTTTCTTTCCACTGAAGTCCCTGGCTACCACAGGAACTATGCTCCAAATTACGCAAATAAACAGGCTCTATTGCAATGACACTGAGCACGCAGTGGACCTGCGATGTGAAATTCATCGTCACTCGGGAGCTTGAAGGAACATTTGGTCCTTCAACTGACAGAATCTGAGATAATTTCCTGAGGTGAATATTGCTTAAAGCAGTTCTTCCAAGTTTCCACTCCCGCCTGGCGTGGGTATCAGAGGGTAAAAGGATCAGACGACATCACCTGTCTTGGGTTACATAAGGTTGAAGGACACCACATGGCTGTGTCAGGTTCCAGCTAGGTTTATTTTTATAAACCAAACCGGGATGTGCTTCTCAGCAGAGCCAATCCGTTGGAGGAAAGGTAACTGAAATTATTTTGCTTCCTGCCTGTCTTCGTGTACCCATGTGTTACAGCACAGAGACCTCAAGTTTTTAAAAAACTGTCTCAGTATCTGGTGTGCGTATGTACGGTCTCATTGTGATCATGGAGCAGAACCACCAAACAAAATGCTGACTGCAGCAATTCACCATCTTTTGGATCACCAATACACTGGGAGAAAGTAACCATTAGGCATCATGAGGACAAATGGAAAGTGTTTTTCCTGACCCTGTCTGTGTTCTCTCTCCTTAGCGTGAGTGCATCTCTATTCATGTTGGCCAGGCTGGCGTTCAGATAGGAAATGCCTGCTGGGAGCTCTTCTGCCTGGAGCACGGCATTCAGCCAGATGGCACCTTCAAGGATGTGCCTGACAAACTCAACCCTGATGACTCTTTTACCACATTTTTCAATGAAACCGCCACTGGGAAGCATGTGCCACGGGCTGTAATGGTGGACTTGGAACCAACAGTAGTAGGTCAGTATAGAAATAAAACTGGGAAATGGAGAAGAGCTTACTTCTCCTAATATCAGCATGGTGTGCAACCAGCCCCCACTGGCACAAAGCAGCACACCCTTTGTATCTTGGTCTACCACTGGGTAGCATGAAATTAATTTTCTTGTGACACAGAATGCCAGATGCTGTCATGACTCAGTTATCTCCACAGGTGCTATACACCTAAACATCACAGGATGCCCATCAGCTTGATAGCTTGTACACAAGGTTTGTATGATTTCTCTTTGCAAAAAGAGTTAATGTTTAGTGGTGTTTACCGTGCCATTTCTGCCATTGCAACTCTTCCTTTTTCCAATTCAGAAAGGGGGAGCCTGACAGTTTTCCTCCAGGAATAGAATGATTTCTAAATTCCCCAGGGCACTTGAGGGAACCTGATTTTCTTCACACTTTTTTTGGGTGACTTGCCCTCTTGTTGATACAGGCTGTACAACTGACAAGTTCCTGACCCTGTAGCTTCTGTGGACGAATAGAAATCACACCATAAATAACAGAATACGACCATTTAAAAATGCTTAGGAAACAGCACTCCCCTCTCCATCAGCATCTCTTTTTTGCAGTCATGGCCTTCAGTGACTGAAAGCTTGCATCAATGCCGACAGCAACCAGAAGCTGTTGGCACAGGAGCACTGTCACACAGCTCCTTACAATTTCTCTTACAGACGAAGTGCGGGCTGGCACCTTCCGGGAACTTTTTCACCCAGAACAGCTGATCACTGGAAAGGAAGATGCAGCAAATAACTATGCCCGTGGCCACTACACCATTGGCAAAGAAAGCATTGATACGGTGCTTGATCGTGTCCGTAGGCTGGTAAGTCCCAGTAGTTTTGAAACAACAGTTTGGATTCTGCAGCAGAAGCGCAGTACAGGTAGCTTGTTAACTATGAACGATACCAATGGTTCAGAAAAGGGACTGAGAGACATATGGAGGCATCATGCTACTCCAAGAGAGAGAACCCTACAAGTTCACATCACAGCTGTATGCCTTGAGATAGTGTTAAAGAGTGGTTCTGAATATGTAATTCTTCATTATCAGCACAGTGCTGGAGCGTCAAATACTGATATAGAAGGGTGGATTATACAGTTCTGTATTGCTGGTGTCAGCTAGACTAACTAAAAGAAGTGTGAAATTCAGACAGAGATCCACAGGTAAGAGTCCACTTGTTATGTCACAAGTTGAGCCATGAGAGAAGCAAAGATGATTGTCACCAGCCCTTTCTCCAGAAAACCTGACACACAAGCTATGCTGTATATTGCTGATGACTGCTCTCTCCTTCAGATCAGAATAAATTCACGAAGGAGATGAAGTCTTTTCTTTCCTCTTCAGCCCCTATTCCTTCACTTGCTCTTTTCCTTTCTAGACTGATGCCTGTTCTGGGCTGCAAGGATTCCTGATCTTCCACAGCTTCGGTGGGGGTACCGGCTCCGGCTTTACCTCCTTGCTGATGGAACGCCTCTCTGTGGACTATGGAAAGAAGTCCAAACTGGAGTTCGCCATCTACCCAGCCCCTCAGGTCTCCACGGCTGTGGTGGAGCCCTACAATTCCATCCTGACCACACACACCACCCTGGAGCACTCAGACTGCGCCTTCATGGTGGATAACGAGGCCATCTACGACATCTGCCGCCGCAACCTGGACATCGAGCGCCCCACTTACACTAACCTCAACCGCCTCATCAGCCAGATCGTCTCCTCCATCACCGCCTCGCTGCGCTTCCACGGTGCCCTCAACGTGGACCTGACCGAGTTCCAGACCAACCTGGTGCCCTACCCACGCATCCACTTCCCCTTAGTCACCTACGCCCCCATCATCTCCTCTGACAGAGCGTATCACGAGCAGCTCTCGGTGGCCGAAATCACCAGCTCCTGCTTTGAGCCCAGCAACCAGATGGTGAAGTGTGACCCCAGGCATGGCAAGTACATGGCCTGCTGCATGCTCTACCGCGGGGACGTGGTCCCCAAAGATGTCAACGTGGCAATTGCTGCCATCAAGACCAAAAGAACTATCCAGTTTGTTGACTGGTGCCCAACAGGCTTCAAGGTGAGTAGGACTGCATAGAACTTCCCTCTAATGTTTAAAGGGCAAGTTTATTCTAGTGGAAAATTTATGTTTAAAAATGTTAGATCTCGGATGTTTACCACTTGTGAGAAGAAACATGAGAAAGATGCATTTGTGTATGAAATGTGCCCTTTCTCCTTGGGACAACCCATTGACATAGGCTCTTACAGAATTATAATCTAAAGAAGTGTTCATTTCAGACCTGATTTTTTAAAAAATAAACAGTGACCCAGTGAGTGATCTCTCTGAAGTGTCATCAAAGATAAGGAAATATCAAACCCTATACAATTAATAAAAGAAATGCTGATAATAGGCAATCTGTCAGCTAACACCCTCATCTAGAAATATTATACAGCCTCTCTTCACTGGCTACCTAGCAGTGTTGGTGTGGTGGCTTGACCCTGGCTGGAGGCCAGATGCCCACCAAAGCCACTCTATTGCTCCCCTTTTCAGAAGAAAATAGATATAGAGAGGCTTAGGAGTTGAGATAAGGACAGGGAGAGATCATTCTGTAATTAGTGTCATGGGCAAAATAGACTCAACACAGAATAAAACCTCTCATCTAATTCATTACACTGCACACCCAGTGACACTGGAATCAGATAATGAGAAGTGCGACCAGATCTTAAAACACCTCCCTCCACTCCTCCCTTCTTTGCGGTCTTACCTTTATTCATTACTTCTCTCCCATTTCCCCCCCAGGTGTCACAGGGGGATATGGGCAATGGGGGTTTCAGTCAGTTCCTCACAAATTGCTTGACTTCTTAGCCAGGGTGTGTGTGTGTGTGTGTGTGTGTAGCATTCCTCACACCCTTCCCCTGCTGCACTGCGGGCTCTCACCCACCGGAGTCAGTCCTCCACAAACTTATCCAACATGAGCCCTGGCCCACTGGGCTTCAGCTCTTCACCAGCTGCCCTAGTATTTATGGTGTGCAGTCTCTCAGGCCCAGGGTGCTCCAGCCTGGTTCCCCACAGTCACAAGACCCCCAGAAAAAACCTGCTCCAGTGTAGGCCTCTCTCTCCAGGGGCTGCAGGTCCTGCCAGGAGCTTGCTCCAACGTGGGTCACAGTGTCTTCCCTATGTTCCCACCTGCTCCAGCATGGGGCCTCTCCACAGGCTACAGGTGGGATCTCTGCTCCCCATCATTTTCCATGGGCTGCAGGGGGGACACCCGCTCCACAACAGGTTTCTCCACGGGCTACAGGGGAATCTCTCTCTCCAGCACCTGCAGCACCTCCTCCCCTTCTTCTTCCCTGACCTTGGTGACTGCAGAGTTTTGTACATCTTCTCATTCCCTTCTCTGGTGGTGAAAAGCATCCACTTGCATTTTTTTCCCCCTCACAAGTCTGATTTCCAGAGGTGCTGTGACCGTCGCTGATGGGCTTAGCCTTGGCCATTGGCGACTCCAGCCTTGAGACAGATGGTGTTTGCTCTCTGGGGCCTGCAGAGAGCTTCTGGCTGCTTCTTGCAGAAGCCACCCCTGCAGCCTCCTCCTCCACCAGAACCCTGCCATGCAAAAGCACAGCAGTTGGGAAACATAATTTCAATAATAATAATACTGACATTAGCAGTGGAAAAGTGTATGTCACACAAGTAGCTAGCTTAAGAAGGAAAACTTTTACCTGGAAATAAACTTTCTATATTAGTTTCTCCAGAGTATCTGTGTGAAACTGTGTGCTTAGTGTTGAGTAGCTGTTACGAAAGCTACAAACTTGCCACTGCACATTAAACAGAAGAAGAATGCAGTTATTAAAATGAACATGTATCATACTGCTTGTGACATTATTTTTATGGCATTTGCCCCCTGGTAGTTTTGATAGAGGTACCACTCTACCCCAGCATCTAAAACTTCACTTTTTTTCATCTCTGTGACTGATTTCTGCTCTTGCCTTTTTACCTCCTCACGTATTTCCTCTTTACAGGTTGGGATCAACTATCAGCCTCCCACAGTAGTTCCTGGCGGAGACCTAGCCCAAGTTCAGCGAGCAGTCTGCATGCTGAGCAACACCACGGCCATTGCAGAGGCCTGGGCAAGGCTTGACCACAAGTTTGACCTGATGTACGCCAAGAGAGCTTTCGTGCACTGGTATGTGGGTGAGGGCATGGAGGAAGGAGAATTCTCAGAGGCCCGAGAAGACTTGGCTGCCCTGGAGAAGGACTATGAAGAAGTGGGAACTGACTCATTTGAGGAAGAAAATGATGGAGAGTAACTTTAAAATACACTTTGTTCCTAGTGAGCACAGAATTGTCTCTATGACTGTATTGCACGCGTCTACCAATAGGTCACCTTTTTGTATGTAACATACAAAGATTTAGGAGAGGTCAGATAGAGTCATCTTCTCTTCCATATATCACTGGTAAATGTCCTGTCAGATGTGATCAGCTGTAGTAATCCCCCACCACTCCCAGCAATGCAAAAAGACTTGCACTTCACTGCACATTTAATGTAAGCCTCTTCAAGATCTCGTACACATACCCACTACAATTCAATACATGCAAGCTTATAATGGAGCACAGTGAATCAACTGGGTTTTCAACATTCTAATTTGACATACCATCACCTTTGGCTTGTTGGCGTGTCAAAAAATAATGACCATGGAAAAACAGGTCCTCTGCTCTGTGCTTTACTATCCTCTCATTGACCTAAAAGGGACATATCACTCTTCTCTAAAACATCACTTCTGAGAAAATACTTTTTTCAGAAATATTAAAACAGTGCAGTTTTTCAACATATGGGGGATAAACATCTGTGTTGTGAAAACAAATAGACTTTTTGGTCAGGTACAGCTGTAGCAGGGTTAAGATTTTTTTTTCTTTGTCTCTGTGAAGCTGTTTAAATGAGAAAATTAAAAAAAAAAAACCCCAAAAACCAAAAACCCAAAACAACACCTCATTTTGCATCCTCACTGTTGAAGACGTTTCACTATTCCAGGTTCTACCTGAATGGTTTTTCCTCTGCAATAAGAAACCTCTGCTTCATCCAGGAGACCCACTGTGGCATCTATGGCAATCTTTATTTAGTGCACCGTGTGCAAGTGAGGCCGCAATACAGGCGTTTGAACGGTCACCCAAAGATAATTCAAAATAGTCATCCAAGATCTGATTTACAGGATTCACATCTTGGTAGGCAATGACATTTTTTTTTGACTAGGAAACCCCTCAGACACTTTTTATCTAGTTCCAGGTCACTGATGGGATGCACCCATGAGTGCTGACACAACTGATGGGTGTCGTTGCAAGGCCACTCTTGATAGTCTCTGATATATCATGGTGATTGGGAGAAGTGACCAAAGACTAAAGGAAAGTAAATGTCAGTCCTATCCTCAAAAAGGGCAAGAAGGAGGACCCAGGGAACTACAGGCTGGACAGACTCACCTCAGTGCCTGGAAAGGTGATGGAGGAGCTAATCTGGGAAACCATTTCTAGGAACACGAACAAGAAGAAAATGGATTCACCAATGGGAACTCATGCTTGACCAACTTGATAACCTATAAAGAAACAACTGGCCTGGTAGACAAGGGGACAGCAGTGAATATTGTCTACCTGGGTTTGAATAAGGCTTTCAACACTGTTTCCTACAAGATCCTCCTAGAGAAGCTGTTGAAGTATAGGCTGATGAGCAGACAGTGAGGCAGACTGAAAACTGACTGAATGGCAGGGCCCAGAGGGTGGTGATCACAAAGTCTAGTTGGAGACCACTAATTAGCAGTGTACCCCATTGTCAATACTGGAACCTGTCCTGTAATGATCTGGGTGATGAGGCAGAGTGTATCCTCAGCAAGTCTGCAGATGGCACAAAACTGGGAGGAGTGGCTGATACACCAGACAGCTGTGCTGCCGTCCAGAGGAACCTCAACAGCCTGGAGAAGTGGGCTGACAGGACCCTCATTAAATTTAACAAGGGGAAGTGCAAATTCCTGCAGCCAGGGAGAAACAAGCCCATACACCAATATATCCTGGGGGCCACCCAGCTGGAAAGCAGCTTTGCAAAAAAGGACCTAGGACTCCTGTTGAACACCAAGTTGACCATGAGCCAGCAATGTACCCTTGCTGCAAAGACAACAAATGGTATCCTGGGCTGCATTAGGCAACGTAGACCACAGATTCATCTCAAGTTGGACGGGTGCCTTAAGCATCATCAACTCCAACTTGCAGACTACTACCTAAAACTAAACCATAAGAGCATCAGTGTTCTCAGTGAAGAACCTTTTCCTGATGTTCAACCTGAACTTTCTCTGATGCAGCTTCATTCCATTTCCTGTATTGAGGCATCCAACATTGCAGACAGTATTCAAGGTGGGGACGCACCAGTGCAGGATAGAGTGGAACAGTCTTCTCCCTCGATTGGATAGCTATACTGTGCTTAAGGAGGTCAAAAGAGGTGATCCTTCTACTCCACTCAGCACTGGTGAAGCCACACCTGGAGTACTATGTCCAGTTCTGGACTCCTCAGTACAAGAAAGCCATGGACGTACTGGATAGAGTCCAAAAAAGGACTACAAATATGATTAAGGAACTGAAGGATCTCTTCCTGGGGAAAGGCTGAGAGAGCTGGGACTGTTCAGCCTGGAGAAGAGAAGGTTCTTATCAATATCAGTATCAATACCTGAAGTGAGGGTGTAAAGAAGATGGGAGTCAGGCTCTTTCCAGTGGTGCCCAGTGACAGAAGAGGCAATGGACACAAAATGAAGTGGAGGAGGGTCCATCTGACCATCAGGAACCACTTTTCTACTGTGATGGTGACAGAGCACTGGAACAAGTTGCTCAGGGAGGTTGTGGAGTCTTCCTCCTTGGAGATATTCAAAAGCCATCAGAACGTGGTCCTAGGCAACTGGTTCTAGGTGGCCCTGCTTGAATAGAAAGGTCGGACCAAACAACCTCCAGAGATCACTTCCATCCTCAACCCTTCTGTGATTCTGTGATCTTCTCCACATAGAGATTTCTATTTCAGTTGGCAGTTACATTTCACAGTACAACATCACTTCAAACTCACATACTCTGTATGCGTTAGATGCATTTAATTAACCAGATCAGTAGATTACTAAACTGCAAATTATGAAGTACCAGAAATAATTGTCTTTAGGAAAACATCCTATTCAGGATATACTTGACTATGTACCTAAATTGAAGCAACATGAGTAAGTACTACCCAGCCTAGTGGGATTTAGACTCTTTCCTGACCTCCCTCACAGTTCTGTCCTGAATTGAAACCAAAAACTAAACTAGGAAATTTCATACATGAAACACATGTACACGTTCAGACCGAGAAGTGACCCTGCTCTTCTAGTGATAGAGCAAAATAGGGGGCAAGTTAAAAACTAAAAAATGTGATAAAATATGGCAGATTAATTGCTTGCTCTGATCTTTAAAAAACTGCTGAAAGTGATGCAATGGAGAAGTGGAAGTTACTGATCCAAAGAGGAGTAGTTTATGCATTCTAAAACACTGGGTGTGGAGTTCCTAACTTCCCGAAAGCTGCTTAAATCTCATCCCAATCATCAGTGTTACAGTTTATTTGCAAGGACACTGAGGAATTGGGATCCCTGTTCTTGCAGTAATCAACACACTTTGGAATGGTCTGGAGATTGCTTTAGAAACACTGTGGCAATTATCAGGAGCTAGCAGCTTCTGTCAAAGTGACACTACACCATGACACTAGGCAGGCAGGGTGTATTTGGAGACCTGAACACTGAATTTTTCAGCTTTAGCCATCCCTTCATCTGACCACACTCTCTGGGCTCAGACTTCTTCCTGTTACCCATTTTGGAAGTGGGGTGTCACAACAGACTTCCAAAAGTAAAGCTTAAAACATTCTTTAAAAAGACATATTCCTCTCTTACTTGATCATCGAGGCGCTTGCAAGGGTCATGACCAAAAGCCACTTCAGCTACGCACTACTTCACTGGCTTCCGGTCAGACCTAGTTCCTGTTTAATCTCCAGGGTTGGTTGCACTTTGCTCAGGTGGTTTAACTGTCTCTACACAGCCTAGCAGTTCTTATCCCTCTCTTCCTCCCTTCCAGCAGGCAGATGCCACACAAGCCTGCAACAGAAAGGGAGTATCACTAAACCTCAGCCGCTGCTGAAAGGCTCTGCCAAAGTCACAGCAAAGATGCTGAGTCATTCGTACCCTTCCGCTCACAAGCCCCTACAGACAGATATCCATTCCCATCCACATGACAACTCAGGAAGCTTTTCACTGCCACTGCTTCCTTGGCTCAAGAGCTCTGACTGCCAGGCAACTGTGCTGCCTCCAACACAGCAAGGTCCTACAAGCAGATTCTCCATAACCTGCCAAGCAGGCAACCAGGACCTCTTCTGTGGGGTCTGCAACAATGACAGCTCCAATGGGCTCCAGACAACCCTCCGAAGCCCCCTATGCACTGTCTCCTTCCCATCATTCAGTGAATCAGGGTGGGGGGCTGCACAGGGGTACCTGACACAGGGCATTCTGTCCTCACCTGTGCTGACAGAAGAACTAAGGACCGCTTAGCCTCTCTCCCCAGTAAACCCATGTTAGCATAACCCTTCCCCGAGAAGGCACACCCAAAGTGATCTGTGTTACTTAACAAGGGAGGCAGTGGATCTCATCAAGGTTGCATTCATGATCCTCCTCCTCCTCATCAGACATGTCTTCTAGCCACTCCCTCAAAGGGCTGGCTCTTTAGTTCAAGGTGTAACAGGAACAAACAGTATGTTAATAACAAGAACACTTACGTCACTTAATGCCTTGCAAGGCATCTTTGCCACAGAAATATCGTTAGAAAGGATTTCCATATTCAACTCCTAAATCTCCTCTATAACTGCTAAATGTCTGTGTGATACAGGAAGGAGCCTGCCAATCAGGGCAATGTTCAGCCATGGTTTTCCACCCCACACCTGTTTTTTCTGTAACATTCCTTAATTTAATACATTAAGTGAGACAACAGCTGAAGGCCTCTGCGTAACACATGTGAATTTGGTTTGTTAGCAGCTCACAGAAGAAGCTTTTCTGAGGGGGAAACAGTTGTCCCAGAGACACCAGTGAGCTTCTGGAGACCAAAGAAAGGGTGACAGACAGAAGCCATCAGGAGCTCTGTACGACCTATGGAAGGGGGCAACACCTTTCCTCTCACTAACCTCTCATGTCCTGCCAAACCAATCTTATAGGCAGAGAGTGGGGAAGTGTTAAGGGTTTAAATCTGTCCTTGGGGATCATCTGGTAGCAGCTGCAAGGGAAGAACATGGTGTCTGTGATCCAGCTGGAGTTCCTCCATAAAGAGTGGGCAGGAGTGCCCTGACAAATCACACAGGTAGCCTTCCTTCTGAAGTCCCAGAGACTTACTCTATTTCATACACAAAGCAGGACTGCCTATGTCACCTCCACCGTTTCCCCATCAGCAGAGCTTTGTGTGGCATCATCACTCACCTCTAAACTCTGGCCAGCAGGTCCAGGGAAGTGATTGTGCCCTTGTACTCGGCATTGATGAGACTTCACCTTGAATTCGGTTTTGGGCCCCTCACTACAAGAAAGACATCGAGGTCCTGGAGCATGTCCAGAGAAGGGCAACCAAGCTGGTGAAGGAGCTGGAGAGCAAATCTTACTGAGGGAACTGGGGTTGTTTAGCCTGGAGAAGAGGAGGCTAAACAGGCAGGATCTTATCACTGCCTACAATTACCTGAAAGGAGGTTGTAGAGAGGTGGGTGTTGGTCTCTTTGCCCCAGTGACAAGTGATAGGATGAGGGGGTATGGCCTCAAACTGTGCCAGGGCAGGTTCAGATTAGAGATTAGAAGAAAGCTCTTCACCAAAAAGGTTATCAGGCGCTGGACCAGGCTGCCTCGGGAGGTGGTTGAGTCACCATCCCTGGACGTATTTAAAAGACAACTGCATGAAGTGCTTAGGGATATGGTTTAGTAGACAACAGGTATGGCTGTACTCAATGATCTCAAAGGTCTTTTCCAACCCAGTGATTCTGTGATCTCCTCTGGTGGAGCAAAGCTGGGCTGGTGGCTAGACTCCGACAAGCAGAGCTCCCTTATGGGGTGCTGCTCTCCTTTGTTCAGACACCCTGGAAAAAGATAAATGGGAGAGCCTGGAAGCCCAGCATGTATACAATAGGTACCAGAGAAGAGGTCATCCAAGCACTTCTACTTGTCCAACATAGATGGCTCATTGAGGCCTGAAATCTCACACATCAGGTTGGTGCTGGAGTATTTGTTTACTGTTGTGCTGCCCTTGTTATATCCTGCTGGGCTCCATGGCCCACCATCAGGTGGGAAACTCCCAAGCATTTCAGTTTGCTGAGCGTGTTAAACTTCTAAGCGAGTTACTTATTTGGGGTTATCAAACAAGCTATTTCAAGTGAGCTGTCTCTTGCTTCTGGGCAGGCTACTGCAGGCCTTGACAAAAGCTCGGCTTTTCTGTTGCTTTTGTGGCTACACCCAGCGAAGTACAGGCTGAAGACAGGTCTGCTTTAGAGACATAACAAGCAACCACACCAAGTCCTGGCAAAACAAAGCCCTTGAAGTACAGCCTCCACTGAAGAAGAGTGGGGTTTTTTTTCCTGTGGAGTTCCATTCCTTACCCCTCTCTTTTAAGGCTCACTCCTGCCTTTGGCCAGGAGAAAGCAGACCAAACCAGGCTGCTGAAGTGGTGCAGGGAGGCGGGGAAGGGGGGGCGGGTGTCGGGGGTCGCTGTGCCGGCACACTTTCCCTCAGGGCCTGTGGCCCCGCAGGCGAGACGGCAGCCCCTGGGCAAAAGGCGACTGTAGCACCCGACCGCCATTCTCCCACCCCCTCCCCGCCGGGCCGCGCTGAGCTGGCACGAGAAGGCGCCATCTTGCCGGGGCGACACCGCCCCTTTCGGCAGCTGAGCAGAGTTTCACTTTCTGTCCCTGCGCTCTGCGGGACGGGAAATGAAAACTAAGCGGCGCAGTGGGCGCTGCTGCCCTCTGACGCGGCCGGCGAGAGAAACGGCGAGGCGGCTCCACTCCGCCCGCTTGCACAGCCGTGGCAGCCGCTTCCCGGCAGCCCTCCCGGATCGCAGCGGCTGGGCTCGCCCGCCGGCCTGAGGCGGGCTCCTCCGCGCCGAGGGTCAGTGGGGGCGGTGTGGACGTGAGTGAACCTGCCGAGGTTCGAAGCGTTCCTGGTCTCGGGAATTGGTAAGAGAATTGGTACTATGGCTCCTGGTCCCGGGAATTGGTACTGTGGCTCTGGCGAAGAACAATCGTACACCAGGAGAAAATGGGAGGGGGGGAAGGGAGCTGAACAAACGCGTAGTTTGACAGCGGTGTGGGAAATCTCTTTTCAGTTGTGTCCAGGAGGTGCTGGACGGTTGTGCAGTTTGGCAGCAAAGTGGGAAGTCTTGTTTTGGTTGTGTCTGAGAGGTGTAGACGTGCAGGTCTTGAGCCCCTTCAGCAGCCCTTTGAGGAGAACATCAGGGATGCCATCTCTTCTTCCCCCCTCAAGTCGCTGCTTTGCAGCGCACCTCCTGCCCCAGTGCCACCTCTCTGCTCCCCATGCCTGCTCCCCAGGATAGCTGTGAGGGGAGAGGAGTGATGATGGTGGGGAAGAGGCTTCAAGGCAACAGAGACAGTGGTGGTCCCCCTCAGTTGGAGGCATCTTTGGGAGCTGAGGGATGGGGATGAGAAGGGACCATTGGGGGTTTGGTATGAGAGGCTGGTGTCTTGGGAGGCTAGACTGTGAAGCACACTAGGGTGAAGGGGACACTGGGCTGGCTGAGGGAGGGCAAGCAAGAGGATTAGCGATGGGGTGGAGGTTAGGAGGTTGTTTCTGCCGCTACCTTTACTCTTTGTAGCGCTAGCATGGTTGCTGGGCTCAGCCAAGCCATGTGCGTTGGGGGAGTGGAACTGAGTCCTACCCAAAGAAAACTGAGAAGTGAACCTGTCTTTCCGGTGGGAGAGGAGAAATTGGGCACGGGGGGAGCCAGCTCCTCAGTTGCTGTGCTCACTCACCAGGTTATTTTCATATGCTTGTACAGGGAAAGGAAGGTCAAATGCACATCTTAGGAATTCTGTATTTCTTGTAGCCAAAACGAGGTGGTTCTGTGCAAGGGATAGGAAGTCATGTTTGTGTCTGTGTCCCTGCTCCCGCACCAGGGTTCCTGATAGTAGTGTCTGGTGGGGAGTTTCATCGAACCAGAGATCCGCATCCTCCCACCTCTGTATCCTCCTGCACCTTCCTGCCCTAATATCTTTCTACCTATTTCCCAAGTCACCCAAAGCCTTTTAGCCCTGAGCTTGCTCTTTTGTCCCATCTTTAACCCTCCTCTGCCTTGCCTGTCCCCTCCTTTCTGATTCCTTAATCATCTCCACTGGCTGTGAGCATTACCTTCTGGCTGATGGCACACCAACTAAACCCACTGTTGCTGTACCCTCGTTCCTGCTGGGGTTTCAGAAACCCAAACAGCTCGTTATATCATTTCCCGGGGAAGAGGCCGTCTGAGTTCACACTCTGTTTAGCCAAAGAAGAAATCAAATCAAATTTCTGTTTTCCTGCATAGCAGTTCTGATCTCAGGGTTTGGATATAAAAAGCAATATTTTTGAATCTACCTTTGAATGTCTTGAGTTTATTTTTTTTTCCCCCAAATAAAAGTCTTCAGCAAATCCTGCAACATTTAGGGAAGCCGATTGGATGACACTTTGGAGTTCAAAGGTAACCTTAAAAAGTGAAGAATCAAAAGTACAGTTGGGAAAAAGTGTACTTAAGCTTAAAGGTAAAAAACTGGGAAGAAAAAAAATCCATTTCTAGTTTCCCTGCCGAGTAGATTCCTCAGAAACTCTGATATGTAATATTATTAGGAACAGTTAACCTGAAAAATAACGTGCTTTTAAAGCAAAGATTTTATTTTTGTGGAAGACAGAACCAGAATTTTTTGCTGATTTCCCTTTCTTGGTAGCTTTTCTTCACCCTTTCCGCACCTAGTCTCAGGTTCCTTTTAAATGCTGTTTAATATTTGTAACAGACTAACTTCTGAGAGTTTGGTTTGTGTTCCCTGCCTCCTCCCCCTTCCCCATGAATGCTTCATTAAGTGTATTTTTTTTTCTGATTCTGCATCCCTGTTGGACGTGGCATTTATTTTTGTGTAATTGCACTCAAACATTTGTCATGTTGTTTTGCTTGTGTATTTTTACTTTGCTTTAATTAGGTAATTTTAAAAAAAATAAACCTTTCATTTGAAAGGGCCAGTAGCTGGGTCAAAAAGCCTGTTAAAGTAATGGTCTGTACAATACTCCCTTGAAAATCAGACGTTATTATGGTTCTCTTGCTTAAAGAGTTACTTTACCTGTGATCACTTGAAGGAGCATAAAAAGAAACTGATTATGTAGGTGCTTAAATACTTTTAAAAATTACAGTCCAAAGTGCCACAGCAACAGAGCTGTGACTAGGACGCTTAAATCTAATGCAGGCAGCCCAGTAATAAACAAATGCTTCTCAGCTCCAAAGACTAGATATAGAGAGGGTGAAATTTACCCTTTTGAGTACTTGGGATGCTTTGGGTGATAAAACATTACTTCTGCTAAACAGAGGAGTTTTGCAACATCTGCTACTTGGGACAATTTTAATAATATTATTTGCCAAATCTTCTTGAACAGGTATATCTGGAGTTCCCTGGTTAGGTGGAGCTGTTTCTGTGGAACTGAAGATTCATTTGTTTATTTAGCCACAAAAGGAAAACAGTATGTGTAATTGCCATCAAGTTCCACATCTGTTACCTCACCAATGGCTGGCACCTACAATACCCCAGTTAATTCAAATATACCAAACGCTGTCGCAGTAATCTTACTAATTCTATTGATGTCCCAACTGTTTCATAATGAAAGTACCAAATGCAAAGGCAAGTCCAGTACTTCTGGGTGCTCTCCTGCTTTCTGATCTTTCTGTGTCTTCCTGCAGTCCTCCTGTCTTTGTACAACATTGTTGATGGGACAAAGCAGCGGACGTCCAGAAAGAAGCAAGAATTTGGAGCTGACGCTAAGCGAGACCATAATGGCAGAAGCAAATCAACGCAGTATTAAAGAGGACGCCAAGGAACCGAAGGCCAAAGACCTGAGGCTACTGTCAGTCTTTGGTGTGGCAGACTTAAAAAATAGTAATAATATTTTGTCTACTCTTCACTTTTGTATTTTCTGTTGTTGCTGTTGCCTGCTGCTCCATTGTCTGTCCTTAGGCTTCATTTTCTCCTATTCTTTAGCTTTTTGCTAAGGAATATGCAGACAATTCTCATTTTGCCCTGCCAAGGCAAGTGAGCCATTTTGGTGTTTTAGGGAAGGGAATACATTAGAATCTTTTTCCCCTTTTAAGTCCTCACATTGGCCATTGTAACTGAAAAGGTCCAATGCCATAACTGAAAAGGTCCAATGCCAGCCCTTTCTCTTTACAAACACTGCCAGCATTGCTTCTGGATTTCCTAAACCATGGACTAGGCCCTAGTTACTCTGCCACATCACTCGATTGTCCGCTCAAAAGCTGTCATCAGCATTTCAAGTGTACACATGGTTCTGTCCCAGCTGTAGCCCACCCTTGCCTTGTGCATTTCAGAGTTGTTATGAGTTTCCCTTCCATGTCATCTCTCCCTTTGGTGTTGACTTCAGAAAAAAGACTTGCAACTGGCTGCAATTACTTATACTCCTTTGGGCTACAGAATATGCTGACTTTTTACATGCAGAGTGAACAGCTACGACTTGCTTTCTTTTTGCACTTCTTGCAGGCTGGTTCCTATCATTGAAACTGAAACAAGAATACCAGACATAGGCTGAAGGAGAGACCTGAAGCATGGTAGCTAGCTAGCATGTGGTCTCGTATGTAGCTGTTCATTTTGTTATTAAACCTGGATGTGCAAAAGGCTGAATAAAAAAATCTTCATGGATGCAGCCTTTGTCTTCTTGGGGGTTTTAAATTTTATTTTACGTTTAGATGTGTGTTGAGAGGATTGAAAGTAAAAGAGCTGGCAGGCACCTGAGTATCATAATCCAGGCTTACTTGGATTTTTCCTGTCAGTTGCCAAACAAAAATAAACGTTATTTGCTTGAGGAAAATAAGAATAAATTGAACACTTTCTCAGATCTCACCAAGAGGCTGGGCCTCTGCACTGAACAGATAAATATGTGCAAGAGGAGTTTGCTGCTTCCAAATACTTTTCACTTTCTTTTCTTGTACCTATCTCCAGGCCTTACTACTTCCTTTTCTGTGCCAACAGGAGCTGTTGGACTGTACAATGTTGGACAGACCTGCTGCCTGAACTCTTTGCTCCAAGTGTTCCTCATGAATATACACTTCACTCGGATACTTCGAAGGTACCCCTGGTTTGAAATATGTGAGATGTTTCCATTGTTGTTTCGCTGTCTCCACTTCTTTTTTTTTTTGTATGGAAGTACATTTGAAGGCTTGGGTCATTAAGGTGCTGGCAAGGGCCTGCAAAGGTTTTTAGTCATCTCTGACTCATGTGTTGGTTGCACACCAGTAAGCTGCAGTTCTGGACACTGAGTCTTTATATGTTTCTCTTCTCTATAACAGGATATGATTTTTATTCCAGGTATGCTCATAGCCTGTTGTAACTAAAGGATATGTGATGTGCAAAAGTATCCACTTTTAAAAAATTTTTAACCATGTAAACATAAACACGTTGGTGATCCATAGTCTCTGGCCCCCAGTTGTCCTGGATAACACCTGATAGAGAAAAGTAAGCATTGTTGCAGATAGCAGATATGTGGTGTAATTTTGTTTTGCACGTCTGTGCCATCTGCTTGTTTGTGAGAAGGATTTGGGCTTCTGCCTCTCTACCAAACACATTAATAACTAGTTTTGATTTGTTTTCAGTTTGATCAATTTACTGGAGCTTTAAGTGAATCATTCCTTTTCGGTCCTTCTTCAGTTTTCTTACATGCTACACCAGTGTGCAGAGGAGGAAGAAGACAAGTTACAGGCATGCAGAGATGAGAAGTGTTGTAAATGGGCAAAGCTAAATAATGCTGACAGTACGTTACTGTTGTTATTTGAAGAAAGACTTAGAAAAGCCTGTGGACTGCAATAAATTCAGAGAGGATAAAAAGCTTTCCAGTAGGCATTTAGTTGAAATACAAGTGTTATGATCTATAAAGTTTTGAAGGTATGTTGAGAATGAAGGTGTGAACAGGTGGGAGGCAAGAACAGCTCTGAAACTGGCTCTATAAAGCACTTCAGGTCCTGCTTCATTTGCCTCTTAAAATTGTGGCCTTTTACATTAGAACTGCCAGCCTGCACTGTAGGATGAGCCAGTGCAGGTGTCTGCTTCTCCTTTTTCTTTCTTTTGCTAAAAACATGCCTGTTCTTCTTCCTGAGTTGCTATCTGAGCTGCCCACCTCTGCTCCTCCTGTTGCCGTGTCTAATGTTTCTCCACTGTCCCATTTGATTAACGTTCCTGTTGCTGTTTCTCTTTATAGGATGGTAGTGCCATGGCAAAATGAGCAGAAGGAGAGGAATGTCCCATACCAAATGCTCCTGCTGTTGGAGGAGATGCAGTGTGGCAAGGAGAAAGCTGTTTCTCCCATAGACCTTGCTTACTGTCTTTCAGCATACAGAGTGGAATGTAAGTAGCTCCGCCTCATGCCCACCTCTGCCTGCAGACCAGGGATGCTAATTATCAGGCACTAACAAGCGGTGCAGGATCCCACATCTCATTCAGAGATTCAGAAATGTGAGGAGTTAGGTACACGATGACGTAGTGCTCTTTATAGCTGCCTTCCAGTTTTGAGTCAGATGCTTGTGAAGGGGGAACATCCTTGCTGATACCCAAAGAGTGGGAAACCTGTCAGATGACCCAGCTACTGGCCAGAGGGAAGGGGCTGTGCAGAGCAGGCAGAGGGCAGCCCTATAGCCTGTTTTGTGTTGCTGCAGTGGCATGGTCATAGTGAAACAGCTGTCATTTTGTGTTGGAAGGAAGGGGTCATGTGGAAAAGGTACTGAGTTAACCTAGATCCCTGAGGACTGAAACTGTATCATTCTTGCTCCTTGTTATGAGGGCAGAGAAGAATTTTCTGGTTTAACCTTCCACCTGGGCAGGGTCCTAAAGAAGACAGATTGTGAAATGCATGGGTGGCTGGTGACAGTGGGATGCTGAGGGTCTACTTATGCACATATCCTGATCTTTATTGTGTAAAAGGACTGAAAAATATGTGACAGCACTGAAAAACATGGTAGCCAACCCAGACCTCTGTAAGGAGGAACACAAGATAATGTGAATATTTTTGTTTGCAGAATGAGACTTAATGGCTCTTTATTTCTACCTTCTCTCTTCCAATTAAAGAGAGATGCCCAAAGAGGACATCACTTTGTAAAGCTCTGTAAAGCTTGACAGTTTCCCACCTTGTCCCTCTGCTTTAAAATTCAGAGGTGGTTCATAGTCCTACATCACATAGTCCTACTTCACAGCAAGTGATGCTTTTCCTGGATTGTAGATGTGGTATTAGGCACAAGGAAAGGTGTATTTTATGGGCTTTGTTTAGTCAGGGGCATCTCTAGTCTTACTATAATGCAGCTGAAGTCAGTACCTGTGGACTTGCTGGGAAGTTGAAAGCACCTAACCATTCTGTGATTCTATGATTATTCCACAAAATTTGTTTCACCTATGATCAAGTGTAGAGGTAGTCCAGAAATATCAAGGTTGTGTTAAACTATGTGTAGCTTTTGCCCAGTTCCTAAATCTTGAGTTTATCATGGGCTGAGAACATCAGTTCTTTGCCTACAAGGATGTGGATTTCCCCCTTCAGAGTTCAATCTTGAAGCAGTTCTCTGCTGAGCCATTTTAAGGAAGCAGGGTGTTGAGCCGTACCCCACCACCTTAGGTTTCTTAATGTGGCAGTTTAGCAAGAGTGGAAAGCCAAAGCATTATATCACTACATCATCCTTGGCTTCCTGTGCAGAAACAGTGTGTTTTTTCCCTGGGAGACAAATGGATAGGCCTCTCTATCCTTTTTCTCTCAGCACTCAGGAGTGTTACAGCCTTAGCAAGAGGATGAGGGAGACGAGTCTGCGGAGTAACAAAGATGAAAAAGAGAACAGAATCTTCCCTGTGTTGTTTCTAAGATGGAATCAGATAAATGCAATCCTCAACTCAGACATCTGAGCCCTACGCTTCTGGAGGCATTAGGTGTGCTCTTGGCCCTGCATCTGGTAACAAGGACATGACTTTTGCACTGGGTTGTACAGTGGGGACTCAGGCCCTCACATCTTTTCTTACTGCATGCTCAGGTCACACAAGCTGTCGCACGTTGTCTGCAGTCTAAACTCAAGGGAAAAGAGTCTGGATTGAATGGGGGACAGTAAATCTTCCTTTGCCATCTGTGGGAAGTCTGTGTTTGGTGTTGTTCTTAATACTGACTGAGTACTTTTCTGTTTGTCAGTGTTCGTGCAGCATGATGCTGTCCAGCTCTTTCTGACTCTGTGGAACTTGATAAAGATGCAGATGAAAAAGCCAGAGCTGGTAAGGGTGGTCACTGAAATGAACACCAGGTCCTTTGGCCCTTGGCATGTGTGGTTTGCTCTGCTTCTTGAGGAAAACTCCCATTCTCTGATAATTATCCTAAATGTAATTCTTAAAATTATCCCCTGTTTGGATTTTTCCTTGCATCTTTCAAATGGGAGAGGGAATCTTGATTTCATGGGCTTCAACATTTTGAATCAGTTAATTTTTGTTCATCCTGCTTTTAGGGCATGCCAGGGTCTCTGTTCTAATGGGAGAGTTGTTTAACAACAAAAAGATTGATATTTTTGCAACACTGAATTTAGTCACCTTGCTTCCCCCCTCACCCCACCCCCCCCAAATCTCCCTCAGCATTTATTGGCATGTCTTGACACAGCCTCTCTGTTCTTTGTCTCACACAGAAGACAGGCTCCTGTTGAAGTTCCAAACAAGACAGTAACATTCTGCATCAAAGCAGACTCCTAACTGTCTGGTCTTGTTATAGACTGTGTCTATTCTCTGCTAGGGGATGAGGGGAAAGAGTTGTTCTTTAAATGGTGGGAAGCACCCTGTCTACATTAAGCCAAAGCCAAATTGGGGTACAACCCTTAAAGTAACAGCTGAAGTAACATGTTAAGGTGGGATTTCTCACCTGCAGAGAGAACCAATGTCTGCTGTGTTGTTCATAAACCATGGTTTGGCCTTTTTTTACCCCTCCAGGTTGAAGAGCTGAATGATCTGTACACTATTTGTGTACAGGAGCACTTGGCCTGTCAGGAATGCTTTGCTGAAACCAAGAGGAACAGCAGCATGTTAACCCTTCCACTCCCAGTGTTGGATACCAATTCTCACGTGCTGAAGACTCTGGTAAGTCCAGTGGCAGCACTGTTTCCTTACAAAGAAGGGTGTCTTTGCAGGATGTCTGGGGCTTTGTGGTGATCTTTTCTCATTCAAATTTCTTCTTTGCTTTGAGGAGGGGTTCTGGAATGCTTAGAAATTTTGCTTGGTTTGGGGGGTGGAAAGTCCTTGAGTCACCTCTCCAAAAAGGGTGTTGACTAAATACTCTGTAAAACTCTTTAAGACTCGTGCTAAGCAATGGTATGTACCTGTGAGACCTTAGGCACCACAGTGATGTGTCCTAGATAACCTGTAATCCCAGGCCAGACACACTACATTTGACCAACACAACATTTGGCTGTTAAATTGGCACTGCTCTTTGATATCCAGACACAGCAGTGACAGTGTCTATATGGGTGCTGTCACACATAGGCAGCGGATTTTTCAGGTCACACTGGACCATTAGACCTTGCTTCTCTGACCACTTTATACTGTTTCAGCCTAAGGGAACCTCTTTCAAAACCTCTAAGGCTTTGAAGTAGGTATAAAAGTTGCTTATGCATCAACTTTTTTTTTGGTGGGAAATGTGGTACTCTGCAGTAATCACAGCAGCAGCTAGGAATATATGGGGCACCTTCTTTTAGGCTGCTAGATAATCTTTTGTCCTTGTACTAGAATATCCCTTCTGTAGCTTTGCTGTTTGCTTGTACCTCATGAAACGAAGTAGAAATAGGAATCCAGCTTGAAGGAATTCAGCTGAAAGAAATCCCCTCTGTCTTCTTAGGAGGACTGTCTGCGGTGCTTTTTCCGCCCAGAGGAGCTGACTGATCACAACATGTGTTTCTGTGACCAGTGTGGAAAGAGAACACCTTTTCTGCAGGTAATCCGAATTATTTCCTCCTGTGTCTCTTATTCCCAGAACTCCCTTTAGGACTGGGGAAGGTGGGGAAAGGACTCAACCGTATCATTTTGAGAGGAGATCAACAACTCAAAGATGTGTCAACGTGGCAGTATAAGCTAGGTATAAACCACATGCATCTTTCTGTTAGGAAGTTCCTTAGATGTAGCTCTAGCAAGAAAAGAATGCTTTCATGGATTTCAAAGTAAGTCACCAAGGGATCTAGCATTTCTGTACCAGCAGAAAAGCCTCTGTTGAGTGATGTGTTTCCACTGTGGGGCTTCAGGCTGCTGCACAGGGGTTGGCAGGAATATGTTACTGGAGCTGTGCACACACGTAAAAGTAGGATATTGGAGGGTGATTTCCTTTCTTCCCTGCTCTGGGCTCCCCATTTGTTTACAGTATCGGTCTTTGCCAGCCAATGATTTAGCTGTTTTCTGAAGAGGCAAGTGAAATGGAGGGAGGTGTGTGAAGGAGACTGCCTCAGCTCAAGGCTTGGAGGGGGATCCCACAACATTTTGTCAGTGGGACATCTCTGAGGCCTCAGTGCATCCATATGTCTTGGTGGCAGCCGTGGCACCAGCAGTAATACCAACAAAGCGCTGGAAAGAGTGAGCTGTCGGCTTGGTGTTCTCCACAGAGCTTCAGTGGCCACAGACATAAGGAAGTTGGCTTTCCTCTCCTCACCACCCTAGTGCTACCAACCTAGGGTTGAGAAAGCAGATGAGAAATGAAGCAGCCCATGAAACGCCCAAAGCTGGGTGCTGGTTGTACCAAAGTTGGTTATTGCAGCTTTGTTACGTGTATGTGTCTTATGTGAGCTACAGAAGTCTGGCATCTGCTGCCCGGTGGAATTGTCAGTCATCCACTGTAGCACTGACTGCTCTCCCTGCTACATTTGCTGGGTGGCAGTGGCTCTTTCCACCCCACCTTCCCAGGGTTTGTTCCTTAGTTTTCAATTGCATTATTTATTGCTTTGCAGAGCATGAAGCTAGTCCATCTGCCGCAGGTTCTGACCATACACCTAAAGCGCTTCTGCTTCAGACGTTCAACCTACATTCACAAGCTTAGTCACTATCTGCCATTCCCACAAAACCTTGATCTCAGTGCAGTCTTGACAGAAAATCAGTGCCAAGCAGATGACAATGAAAAGGTGAGAAACTCCTATGTCTTCTTTAAAAAGGGCAGATTTTCTTCTCCCCTCTGCTTAAGTCTCATAAAAACTTAAGAGATCACACCAGTACTGGCCTCAGTTCAGAGCAACTGTCTTAAAAATGTATGTCTCAGGCTTTACCTGTGCCTGGTGGTGTCGCAAATCCCATGGCCATAACTTGTTAAGGCATTAACCAACATTCTGTGCTCAGATTTCAACCAAAGGCACCGTAACCAGAGCTTAACTCCTGGTTGCTGCTTCTCTTCAGCCAGCAAGGAACGAGAATTGCTGCGCTGAGTGTTACTTTTTGTGGTTCTTCACAGGCTGCCTGGCAGTATGAGCTTTTTGCCGTTGTTGCTCATTCAGGATCAGCTAATTGGGGACACTACTGTGCCTACATTCGAAGCCTGACAGAATGTAAATGGTATTGCTTCAACGATTCCGAGGTTTGCCAGGTGAGGAGACTAATCCACTTCTCTGTTGTAGCTTCCAGAACACTCCTTGGGCCCTCATTCAGCCTGACTCGCTGCTGATTAAAGAGAAGTAGGAAGGAAAAGTGAAGCTGCAGAGCTTTGTGCACCTCATCCCTCTGCTGCAACTTTGCTGAGCTGAGGGCAAAACGGCTCCAGCTCCTGTACCAAAGGCGGCCTTGGGTTCTGGTTTGCAATTCGCAGAAGCAGCCATTCGCCGTGTACCCTACTTCTATGTACTCTAGAACTGTTTAATGTGTGTGTTCAGAAGAGGCAGAGGAACTGTTTTTCCTTGAAGGGATAAACCTCGAAGCAATAAATCAATTTATTAAGAGGTGTTTAGCTTCTGGAAGTAGCACTTGTACCACTTGTCTCTCTCAGGAGAATTGCTGTGCTGGCATCACAATGTGCTCTCCTATGAGTTTTACCAGTCCCCCCTTGTGTGTTTTTCTTCTCTAGGTATCGTGGGATGATGTTAAATGCACCTATGGACACTACAAGCTCCACTGGTAAGCAAACACATCTCTGTTTTTACCTAATGCTGCTCTGGGATTTGGAATGAGGGTAGCAAAAAGAGGGAAGAAAAATTATTTGAGCTGTGTATCATATCACCTGGGATGTACTGGGGATGCAGAAGAGTAGAAAAGGCATCTGTGTATTCTGGTTACTCTCAATGTACTCTCTGGTAACTACTCTCATGTACTTCCTGGTAACTCTCTGGTTACTTCACATGACTATACCATGAGCCTGCAGGGTTACCGAGTAGTCACAGGTGGGGCTGCAGGAGTAGCCTTGTTACTTAGGATTGCCACTTGGACCCTGTATCTTGACTAAATTAGGTATGTCGGTCAGGATTCCCCATGGTTTCTGTTTTGATGCATTGTAAGAAAATGAGCCATGAAGAGACATAATCCCCCCTTATAAGCTATATCAGTGCCAGGGGTCAGCTTTATATGCTGCTTCAGGAATGCTGGAGAGGGACCATTCAGTTGACCTAAGCCTCAGAAAGCTGAGCAGGAGGTTACTTGCAACCTCAGTGTTCAAACATACATCTTGTTTTGCTTTTTCTTTGCTTCCACAGGGGACAAACGGCCTATCTCTTGATTTACATGAAAAAACATCCTTGATAGCCTTATCCAGGAGTATCAGAATGTCTGAAAAAGCTGTGTGTTGTCTGTGGAGCTCAGCACCTTTGTGCCAGTGAGGTTGTGTACAAGTTTTCCACAAGAAAGGCATTTCACACTCAGTCAGCGACCTCTGCCTTCACATTTATGAACAGAAGTACAGGAGAGACTCTGCTAGAGAAAGGATCTAAGAACTGTTGCACCTGGAAACTCTTTTGTATATATTTTTGATATTTATGTGATTCTATATATTATTTTCCTCTTAAAAGAGGAAAGTTAGTCCTTGTCTCTGATGAATTGCTGGTTTCTTTAATGCTGATGCCTAGATTCCAGTATGGGGGAAGCATTTGGCCTGAAATCCTGCATGATGTTCCAGGGAGACACGTGGTATGGCTAGAGAGCTGTGGTTGCCTTATCTAGCCAGTGAGAACCTAAGAGCTTGAGACTAACTTTGCCCTTTTAGCACCATGTTAGATGATGGAGAGCTGGGCAGGGGACCCCAAAAGTCTTGAGAAACAGCTGGAACAAGGACCAGACCCCTTAGGACACATGCACCAGTGACGTTTGCTCCTTAGAAGCTTCCTGAAAACGAATCACCACAGGGACTGAGATGTGTTTGAAAGTTGATGTCGACATAAGGAAGTGGGTTTTAATCAGCAGCTGTCATAGTAGTTCTGATTTACAAGATGAGTTTGTATATGATGTCACACAGATGAGCATTGGTTTAGCCTGCCTGTCAGGCACACGTGTGCATTTTCTTTCCTGTATAGAGGAAACTATTCAGAGCAACAGAGGTTCGGACGTGAGCTAGTGATTTTGCACAATACAGTTCATAAACTCTGGTAAGTTCATCACTCTGCTGTTGGTTCAGCCTGTGATCCCATGGCAAGGCCACACAACTGGAGGGCAAAGAGAGCTAGAGAGAAAGGGTGGTAACGTGACAATCGGAAGAGGAGTGTTCTGAAAGCTCGTCACAAGACTCATCTTGTGAGGAAAGTTAAAAACTTTGGTTGTGATGCTTTTAAAGCACTCGCTGGGGTAAGTCTTGACACACTATAGGCTGTGAAAGGACTGCAGTAGCTTGAAATCTCAAAGTACCTTCTTGCCTTGGATGCTTTTTGACTGTATCTTTACAAGGGTGCTTTCTGGAGTACTGTGCACGTTTTCAAATTGCTAATTTTAAAGGCCTAACCCCAGCCAGTAACAGCACCACGCAGTTTCTCATGCCTGTCCTGCAAGGGGATGGGGGGAGAATGGGAAAAAAACCCTTGGGGGTTGAGATAGACAGTTTAAAAGGATTACAAATGAGGAGAATAATAATAGTGCTAATAGTGATAACAGTAATACATGTGATGCATGAATACAATTGCTCACCACATGCAGGAAAAAAACCCCAAAACCAGATACCCAGTCTCTTTCCAGGCAGTGATCCTGGCTCACTTCCCCAGTTACATGCAGTGCATGACATCATATGGTAGGGACTCTCCCTTTGGCCAGTCTGGCCAGCTGTCCCAGCTGTGCTCTCCCAGCTCCTTGTGCACCTGCTGGGGCCTGGGAAGCTGGAAAGTTCTTGAAACTTCTTAGTGTAGACACAACCACCTCCTAAGAAGTAAAAACATTGATGTGTTATCAACATTATCCTCATCTTAAATCCAAACCACGGCACTATCCCAGCTGCTAGAAAGACAATTCACTCTATCTCAGCTGAAATCAGGCTGCTAATTTAGTGATAGCAGCTACAGGTGACCTAGTTTCATTTTGGTAATGATGATGGAGTTCCCAAATCACATCCTTTTCTGTTGTCAGTGGAAGACGAATTGTGAGAGCTTGAAGCACTGCTGTGAAATGATGTTTCTATGAACTAGCAGGTATTTATTTCCCTGTACTAACAAGGTCCATTATGTTGTTCAACCCTCTTGTATTTGTGTTGTTTGTTCTGTGTTTAAACAAAAATAAAAATCCTGCTGTATTGCTTGAGGGGTTTTCAGCCTGATTGCCATGGGGAATGTCTTACACTGGCTCTAAAGCAACTGGTGAGTAAGGAAACCAAGTTTCTGTGTGCTTTATCCAGCATGTTGCATATGTGGATGAACGATGGTTCATTTCCAGAAGCAGGAAAGTTCATGGGTTAAGAGACTGACACAACATTCCTGATTTGATACAACCTGAATTTTAAAAACAAGCTGTGGTTATAAAAAATGCTTCAAGTGTGTCATAACCTTCTGGGTATATCACCCAGCGAGGAAGCAATTGCTGAAATACATGAAGAATGTTTTCAATCAGTATCTTAATAAAAAATAGTCAAGTTGTTTTGGGGTTGTTTTTTTTGTTCTTTGAAGAAAACTGTATGGGATAAATTCCCCAGAAAAAAAAACCTTCTGTGTTGTTCTCAGTCAGTTTTTTCTGAATGCTGTAAATTGTCCAGCCACTTAGTTCCTGGTGGTGGTGATGAGCTTGCCTGACCTCTGTCCATAGCACAAATCGAGTGTTTCTGTGAGCGTGGTGTCTTGTGTGCTACAAGTCGGGAGCGGTCGGTGCCCAAAGCTGAAGTAGCTGGAAGTGTGCGCAGACCTGATGCCTTTCGTAGTGGGAGCCCCACTGAGGTTATTTCTAACAATTAGGGCTCCTTGGCACCCTTTTCAGTATTACCTGCTGGAACTGCCTCAGCAGCTGGAATAGGCTGCCCAGGAAATATTCTCTGGAGATATTCAAGCCCTGTCTGGACGCCTACCTGTGCGATTGTCCTAGGGAGCCTGCTTTTGGCAGGGGGGTTAGACCCAATGATCTCTGGAGGTCCCTTCCAACCCCTACAATTCTGTGTATCTGTCATCTGCTTTTTAAGAGGAACAAGGGTTGTACTGTATAAAAAGACACCCCATCTTTTCCACCTTTCACAGCAGGGAGTGCGGGTGGGAGGCTCCTGGCCACATGCACAGAAGTTGTACCCTCAGAAATACTGTTCCAGCTGGAGATGATGCCAGTGGTTATCTCTAACAGCCAAGGAAACGAGGCAAAACCTGCCCAGGGCGCTTTGCCCTGCACTGGAGGCACAGAGGATTTATTGTCAGCTTTGCTGTCAAGTGAAAGCTTCTACCGCTTCCCGGTCCAGGTGGGTGGTGGGAGGAGCAGGAGAGTGCAACCTGCACGGTGTACAGGCAACCTGCACGGTGTACAGACAACCTGCACGGTGTACAGGCTTAAAACCTCTCCTTTTGAAAAAAGCCACCTCGGCTGGCTCCGTGCCCGCTGCAAAGTTGGGGCCTACGCTGGGTAAGTGCCCAAGGATGGCTTTCAGCAAAGTGCATGGGATTTGGTGCTAATGTTCTGATATTCTCTACCCTGCAGTGATAACGTGGAGTCTGCTTGGCCTCGGAGCTGGCTACAGGAAAACATCACCAGGGTCTGTGCCTGAAGTCACACCGCGCTGTAAAGCCACCACAAAGACATCGAGATGATTCACCCTGTGCTCGAGCCAATATTCAAATGAAGTCTAGCACAGGTAGCAAGGACTTTGAAAAAGCAGATGAAGCCAAGAGTACAAATTAGGTGAGGCTACTGCAGGTCCTGGTAACTCTTCCTTTCCTTTTTTTAGTTGTTTTGGGATTACCATGTTTTAAGGGAAGGAGTCTGTGAGGTAGGAATAGAGCAGTAGCAAAACACATGGTGTCTCTGCTTCATCTGTGTCAGACTCATCCTCAGGTTCAGATACTCCCTGGCTTCAAGAAACACATAAAAAAAGGTAAATATATATATATTTATAACATACAACCTCTAAAATTTCAGGATGTTGTAACTCCCCAAATTATACAGGAAAGTAAAAGAGAAACAATTCTTTTATCCTTCCAGTATTGTTTTAATTTACAAGGATCACTTATCAACTATTTACACAAAAATACTACATGGAAGTACTATGCCTCAAAAAAGATCTTAAAAGAAAAAGGGACCCATCCAAATATAGATTAAAACCCCATGGGTTGGTAAGACAGGTGCTACTCTACAGTACAGTGAAACATGTAAATCACATTAGGGCTTAGCATTACTAGTAATTTTAATAATGGCTTTATTGATCATTTTCTGGGTGACAATAATCTGTTGTGTCTGATAGGCTCCAATAATGAATCCTGTGATAATATTCCTGCAGGGAAACTCTGGTAGTTTTAAGCTGTCAAAGGCATCTTCTTCCAACAGGTTTAACCAGCTCCAAGCAGATTGTCTCACGGACAGTCGCTGCCTTTTGTGCCCCCTGGGGACAACTTCAATTTTTGCCCTTCTGGAAGCCAGCACTGGCCCTTCACTGGTCCCCAGAGTGTCCTACAGTGCTGCCTTTCAGGCAGCTTTGTCCTTAAAGCCAAGTTTCTGGTCCTGCCCTGTCTGAGACCATTCTTCTCCCAGGGAAATTCTGATGATGTCAAGTTGTGGCCAGCTTTGCCAGTAACATCTCTGTTGGTATTTCTTCTGCTAACACAGTTTGGGCTTGAAGCTGTGAGCAGAGGGCAGCACTTCCCTAACAAAGTGCAGAGAGAAACCTCAAAACCTTTCAGAGGTGTTTTATGAAGCAGTTAGTATTTAGGAGAGAGCTATTTAGCTCTGACTCCGTGCAGCTTCCCATGTGGCTGGCTTATGTTTTACCAGCTTCAAGTTGGCAGGCTCAGCACTATTTGCACCTGCCTGTGGAAACGTGCCTGGGAGTCACTGACAGTTCAGAGCTTCACACATAAGAAAAAATTCTGACATATGTGAATTAAAAAAGCTCAAAGTGCAATGCTTCTCAGTTCAAACTACTTGATTGTTGTTTTTTTTTTTAAATCCTAACTGCTGTGAAAAACTGAACAAGGACTGAAAGGCAAAGAGAACCAAGTCCTTCATGGGTTTAAGAAAGGGTGCTCTGAGGTAATGACTGTTTTACCAAAACAGACTAATGACTGGGCTTGTTCAGCCTGGAGAAGAGAAGGCTGTGGGGGGACCTCATTGCAGCCTTCTAGTACCTGAAGGGAGCATACAAACAGGAGGGGAATCAACTATTTTAAAGGGTAGACAGTGGCAGGACAAGGGGGAATGGATTGGAGCTAAAGGAGGGAAGGTTTAGATTGGATATTAGGGGGGAGTTTTCTGCAGAGAGAATGGTGAGGTGCTGGAACAGGCTGCCCAGAGAGGTGGCAGATGCCCCGTCCCTGGAAGTGTTCAAGGCCAGGTTGGATGGGGCCCTGGGCAACCTTGTGTAGATCCAGGCCTGAGGTTGGTGGCCCTGCCTGTGGCAGGGGGGTTGGAGCTCTATGATCCTTGGGGTCCCTTCCAACCCAGCCCATTCTATGATTCTATGACTGATATTTCAGCAGCCGGTGGGATGCAGTTTGATTCAGTATGAAAATGTGCTTTGTTCTGTGAGAGATGGCCAGAGCAGCAACTGGGATAACCCTCTCCATGTCTGCCTTTGTGATGGACAAGGCAGAGGTCAAGGAACCAGGAGAGCCCCTGTCATTATGGAGGTGACCTCACGTCACTGAGGGACAGGGAAGCCATCCTGTTGTTCAGCTGCATTGGTTTCTGCAATGAGCTGAAGTTAATTTCTTCCTGTCCTTGGGTGCAAACCAGCTGTACAGGTACCTTGGCAGTCACTGTGAGTGATGCAGCACCAGGTGGATGATGGAGAGCGCTGTAGTTATCGTGTATCTTCCTGCTGTGGCATTCATTTTTCTCACAGATGAGGAGTACAAGTGCTGGTTAAACCCTGCTTTCATGGCAGGATTTTGGGCAGAGCAGGACCCATGTTCTCCTTTGGATTGTCCCAAAGCTGCAGTGATCTGCACACCTCAGTTAAAATCCCTGGACGTGGGGCTGAGGTACCCGTGGTCAAAGCCAGCTCTGGCTCCAGCTGCCTGGAAAAAAGCCAGGCTGTAGGACAGAGCTTGCCTGAAGAAGATCTGCATTGCAGAGCCCTGTGGGAAAGGTGAGGCTGCAGGCAGAGGTGGCTGCTGCTGGTTGAGGTGGGCAATGACTTGAGGAAACAAGAGGAGAAACTATCCGACATGAAAACGTACAGAATCCTAAAGGAAATCTGATGCTGTGGGACAGGAGTTTGGTCCCACTGGAGACCTGCTGTAGGGAACCATCAGGATGGATTGACACCTGCTGCCCTACAGGGGCTCTTGGGGTGCCTGCCCTGGGAGTGCTGAGCACGCCCGTGCTTTGATGGCTTTTATCTGTGTTAACTCCAAACCAACAGATTCACACTTTCGGGTTGAGCGAACGCTGCGCCCAGGGTCCACACGCGGTAAAACACCTCCTGAACAGAGCCATCTGCTGGGGTCACTGGGCACCTGAGGCTGCCTCCTGGAACGTGGTGTTGCCTCGGGGCTGGTTTTGTCTCTAACAAACAGGCGAAGAAATGGCATTGAAGGAGAAGTTCCTTCATGGCTGGATTAACACCACTTACCACTCATAGCTTTAAAAATGAGCTCTTGCCAAATTTTGGGCAGGGCTCTGAAACCAGGTAGTGCCAGCTCCTTCTGGCAGGACACAGGAGCCTCTTGGCTGGGGTCAAACCTTCTCTGCACCAAAATGAGGGGGGTTGGATTTTCCAGGGTAAGCTGCTGTTCCTACTGAGCCTTGTAAATTTATCATTTTATGCAGAAGAAAGTTTTCCAGCTGTGAGCAGCAAACCAGAATTTTGCATAGGACAGCATGCAGGCAGTGAGGGCCCTAACACAGAGGTAACACGGCCTCAAGGAACGTGATGCCTGAAGCTGTTAGGCTTCTCAAAGAGTGGGTAAGTACAGGAAACAACACAGGGGCTGCTCCAGGGAACACAAGTGTGCCACAGTGTTCTGCTGGTGATCGTCAGGCTGGCCGATAAAGCAGGTGTGACTTTGAAGAGTCAGGCCAGGGTAAATGTGATGACTCTTGAAAAGACAAAGCTTTATTTCTTAGTTCCTCTCCCAAGTTGGGGGGGTACCCTTCGTTTCAAAGGACAGTGCTGTCCCTGTGTCCTGCAGCTCGTGAGCACAAGCCTTTGGCTGCAGCGGGGGGATGTATATCGTGTGGGTGCCCAGTGCCGAGGGGATGGAGCTCTGTTGGGAATTACTTTAACAGCGACACATCTGAGCTTCCTCCTGGGACAAACAGCTTTGTGGTGATGTGTTCAGGCACAGGCAAGGTGAGACCAGAAATGGTTCTTGGTGTGTGCACAAATCCTTAAGTAGCACCTTTCCTGCAGAAAAGCAGAGGCTGTGAATTACACAAAAAGCGGCAACCTCCGTCAAGGCAGTATGTGAAACTGGCACGATGGGCTCACTCAACAAAATTTGAAGATTCCTGCTTATGTTAGTTGATATAGGGGCCTATAGGAAAGCTGCAGAAGGACTGTTTATCAGGGGTGTAGTGATAGTGCAAGGGCTAATGGGTTTAAACTAAAAAAGGGTAGATTTAGATTAGATAAGGAGGAAATTCTTCACTGTAGGGGTGGTGATGCTCTGGCACAGGTTGCCCATGGAAGTGGTGGCTGCCCCCTCCATGGCAGTGTTCAAGGCCAGGTCGGATGGGACTTTGGGCACCTGGTCTAGTGGAGGGTGTCCCTGTCCGTGGGAGAAGGGGGTTGGATCTAGATGAGCGTTGAGGTCCCTTCCAACCCAAACACTGTATGAGCCTATGAACAAATTCATGTGAGGAGCCCACAGTCAGTATTGAAATACTACAGAGGGTGAGATAAAGGCAAAATCCTTGCCTTACTATGGCACTTCTGCCCATATTTTCCTTGTCCACAGCCAGCCAGCAGGCAGGAGGGAGGGGCAAAGCCTGTTTAAGAAGTCTTGCCAGGGACTGCAGCCTCTCCTTGCCTGCGGTGGCTGGGAAGGGACTACGCATGGCCACCTACCTGGAGCTGCCCACCCGTGCGAGAATGCCCATCCTGGGACTGGGGACCTGGCAGGTACATTCTGGAGCTCGGGACCTCTCCTTGCCTCTAGTCACACAGGTGACACCAGGAAATTGCTGAGACTCATGGTGGACTTTTAGAGAAATCTCCTCTTCAGGTCAGGAAAATGCAGGAAACCCTCTGGGCAGCATTTCTTGCCTTCTGCAGCAGTTCATGTCTTGCAGGAATTCGTACCTGTCCTTCAGGGTGGTTTTTAAGAGTGCAGGTAGTGCTCATTTGGAGTGGGTAGGAGGAGATTTTTCTTAACTGTAGAAAAAATATTACACCCTACACAAGTAAAAACTTCTGCCTAGCTTGGGGTTTTACTTTTCCCTGTTCTTTTGTAGCACCTGGGTGTTAATAACTCATTAATGCCTTTGGTAAGTGCATGTAGATTTAGGAACTTCAGTGGCAACGAGTGGATTTGGAAATGGGAATTTACATTCACCCCTTAGAAGCTGAGGATAACTTACTAGTATGGCAGCAGATGAGGAGGCAGTGCTTTGCAGGAGAAGGCTTTGGGTAGTTCTTTACCTGCCACTGTTATCTAATGGAATTCTGTGAAGAGACAAGTCATAGGGATATACTGAATGATAAATGTAGAAATAGTCTGGAACTGAGCTGAAAATGTTAAGCAAGCTTCTTGAAAAAGAATGAAAAAAGATGGATTGTCCCCTGGATTTGAGACTGGGAACTCGTTATGTTGAATTGCAACCTGCCAACTCTAGGAAACGCTGTCCAGTCAGCATCAAAGTATCTTAAATTATTCTTGTTATATTTTTGGATCAGCAGCTGCTAATCATTACATAAATTATGCACAAATGAGGCTGTTCAGCCCTTTCAGTCTTGATTGTTTGGATGACAAAAGGCTGAAGTAGGCTTAAAAAAAGCAGAGTGTGCCTTGTGTGGGGTCTCTAAGGGTGCTGAGGCTGTGAGGGACGAGCTCTCTGAAGGAACTTGTTGAGATGCTGATGGGAGCTGGTTAGGACTAAACAGAAGGAAAATTTTGGACACATGATCCCTGCCACCACAAAAATCTCTGGCATTAATGTGATGAAAACACAACCCAAACCTGCTGTGGTTAATCAAAGCTATTCGATTTCAAGGTTCCCACAGGAACTTCAGCCATGGGGCCTCTCTTAAAGTCCTGATCAGCAAGCACCGTGTAAAACAAAACAAAGGATTATTTCTTTCTGCAAAGCATCTCACGTTACAGTTTTGTGGAGTCACAGGGCATATTGGCACCTTTGCTCTTCACCAGCTCCTCCTCCACTCTCAAGCGATGCCGATCGCTCCTGCACAGCACCTTTTCCACGCTGCAGCAGCACCCAGAGAGAAGCTCCACTGTAATGCCCTGTGCGTGGCTGGTGTTGCCAACTACCCCACTTTCCCATTCTGCCCCAGGAGCTGCAGCATCCCCATGTAGGAAGGGGAAAGGGGCTGTGGAAAGGAGAATCTGAACATCTTTAAACTGGCTGTTTGGTTGTCTATAGACGAGTGGGAAAAAAATGCTGCAGTTTCAATGTTGCTTGGTGGTTTTTTTTTACATTTAGGTGAACCAACCAAGCACCCTTGATTGGAAATAGAGAAGTGAGAGAATTTAAAAAAAAAAAAAGAAAAAAAGATGATGTGTGGGGATGCAAGGATGCAGTGAATTTATATGTAGTGGCGGTTGTGGTTTTGAATCATGTTTCTGTTTGTAGCACCATTCTCCAGCATCAGTAGCCAGTGATCAAACAACTCTTCAGTGTGTCCAAGCCAAGAATCTGAAGTGCCTGACTTTGCCATTAAATGCCAGGCTGTGTATTTTACCCAGGAGGTGGCACTGTCTGTAGTGTTTTGGCATCCTCTCACCTCCCTTGCCCTAAGTGTCAACAAGAGCCAGCTTGTTTGCACACGAGGCCAGCAAGCTTTCCAGAGGTGATTAATTTCCTCGTGTCACCAATATCTCACACTAACGCTGCTTTTAATTTCTGGGCAAATTAGAACTTACTTAACCATTGCCTGGTGTCTGAATGCAAGTGTTGAATCCTTAGAAAAGGGCAGATCAGCTCCTGCACCTCATCAGTGACTCCCCTGGCCATTTTATTCCAGAAAACTAATGAAAGCTTAAGCTGGAAAACCTCATTCTTTGAGGGCTTAAAGTCTCCAGATTTGGAGAACAGCAAACTTCTTCTTCTGCCCTTTACCAAGTTCCTGACTTTTCTTCCTGGCCCAGTCTCTCCGAGGAGCTGTAAGAGATGCCGTGAGGTTTGCTGTCGATGTTGGGTACCGCCACTTTGACTGTGCCTACGTGTACCAGAACGAGCGCGAGATCGGGGATGCGCTACGAGAAAAAACTGAGGAGGGGGTGGTGAGGCGAGAGGACCTCTTCGTTGTCAGTAAGGTAGGTCGTTGGGTAGCTCATCTCACAGCAGGTCAGCTCTCAGGAGGAGTGACAAGGTCCTAACCCTCCAAGTGCCAGAGGATGAGGCCTGTCCAGGAATGAACTCCTCTGTCAGGGCAAAGCGGTTTGTGGATGGAGGGAAAGAAAAGGTCAGTTCTTGGGGGGAGAGGGAAGGGGGGGGAGAGGGAAGGGGGGGGAAAGGTCTTCATTTGAGAGGGATTTTTTTTTTTTTAGTCCATATCCATTGTCAGCAACGGAGACAGGAACTGAGGCCGTGCTCTCAGTTGCCTCTGAGATAGGAAGCAGGGCTATTGTATTCGTGGTCAGTCCCGCTGCGCTGCCGGCTTCAGCCTGATAACTCCTGTATGTTATGTTTTGTTTTGTTTTTTCCCCCCAACAACAATAGTAGGAAAAATAAAGTAACTTCTATCTGCTGGAAGCTGGTGGGTTGATTTTCACCAGTTTTGCTTCTCCCCCCACCCTGCCTCCACTCCTTCATTTAATTTAATTGTTGTGTGACTCCTTGGATCTTTAGTGTACCTCAGTATCTCATTCTCATTGTACTGAACTGCCAGTGCCACAAATACAATAAAGCATGCAAAAGTGGTGCTTCCTCAGGACAGGCAGGTGTGCCCTGTACCCTGTCAGGAGCTGCCTCTGTGTCTGTGCTGTGGGTTTCCCTGCTGGGGATGCAGCCAGGAGGGCAGCTCCCTGGCTTTGTGTTACCCCTGCAGCTCTGGTCCACCTTCCACGAGAGACCCCTGGTGAAGGAGGCATGCTGGAAAACACTTGCTGCCCTCCAGCTGGATTATTTGGATCTCTACCTGATGCACTGGCCCATGGGATTCAAGGTATTGAGAGTTTAATCAGACATCAGTTTAATCAGACATCAGTTTAATCAGACATCAGTTGGAGCTCTGCCACATTTTCCTTCGAGACCAGACATGCCTCTAAGTCCTCTCTAATGAGAAACGTTGTTAAACCTAATTAGGACATAATGACAAACCTCCACACCCAGTGTGGAGTGCCCAGGAGGTCATGGCTGCTTAAGGTACATCTTGCAGTACAAAAATTCACCTTATTTTACCCTGCACAGCATTTCTGTGCCATGGATCAAATTACACATTCCACTTGAAGCCCGGGATTTGGCTGTGTTTGCTTGGCTGGGATCAAACGGTTGTGAATTACTTAGTGGCTATTTTTCTCTTCTCCCTCTACCCCCAGGTTAAATAAATCCCTGTTTCCCCATTGTGTCACATCCCTGGCCTTCCCCCAGCCTGGCTGAGGCACACAGCAGTGCCTGCCCTTCCTCTGCCCGCAGCACAGGTTCTCACAGGGCAGATTTTCTTGAAGATGACTCTGTTCCTACCGAGTACTGGTTTTGGCCACTTCTCCCCCAGCACAAACATAAGCCAGGATATCCAGCCTGCCTCCAGCTCCACTCGCTTGTAGAATTCCTAAGTGATTCCTTTCACTGCATACAACTCAGCCTACCTTCAACTTGTTTTTCCTTTGGGATGACAGGCAGGTGAGGAGCTATTTCCTGCAGATGGAAATGGCATGATCATTCCCAGCAATACAGATTTTCTGGATACATGGGAGGTACGTTCATTGACCAGCCATGAAAGCCCTTGCTAGTTTGAAGTAACAGCCTGAAAGCTTTAAGGTTTCCACTTAGGGAACTGTGTGTGCGACACACAGAGACGTAAGCACATGGCACAGGCGTGGGAGACAAGGCTTGAGGGCAAGCCCAAATTCCTGCTTGGGTGATGGTGTGGTCTTTCTTTCCCTCTACCCCCACCATGTGCTGAGCAGGGGCAGGTCAAAAGAAGACACTCACCAGAGACAGACCATTTGGCTGATGGGGTTATTTTCTTCCATCAGATCATCTTTATTGCTCATTTGAAGGGAAAAAAGTGGGCATCTCAGGCTGCTGCTTGTTACAGCAACTTCAAATAGAAGGGTTTCTGCTTTGGAAGTGCTATATCTTCTGCTCTAAAGGCTGGTAGTAGATTATTTTCTCCTGGTTCTTTTCTGCTTGTGGTGCCAACCTAATCAGGGCTGACTAGTTGTTTTCTTGTTTGATAATGTGAAAGGATCAGTTGTTTGGTGATGATGGGCAAATGCTGTGCTGCTTCTACTACACTGCCACCACTAAATGGTACATCTCCCCTGGGAAATTAATCAGTGTTGGTGATCAGGGGTCCTGCTGTAGCTCTCCCAGAACAGCTCCTTGTTGAGCTGCTCTGTTGCTCATGACAAGCTTTTTATTCTGGGTAGTTGTTCGCTGAGGAATTACCCTAAAAAAATGGTTTTATTTAGCAGAAGCTCTACCTGGGGGTAATATTTCAAAATAATTGTATTCTACTGAAGTAATAATAGCATAGTAATTGTTACCCATGAATAATGCTGTTACTTATTTGTGTGGCGATACGTGACGTGAGAGCCTGAGCCTTTGACCAGGGTCCTACTGTTTGATCACAGAATCACTGAGTTGTAGGGGTTGGAAGGGACCTCCAGAGATCATAGAGTCCAACCCCCCCCGCCAAGGCAGCTCCCTAGCTCATACTGCACAGATAGGTGTCCAGATGGGTCTTGAATATCTCCAGAGAAGGAGACTCCACAACCCCCTGGGCAGCCTGTCCCAGGGCTCTGTCACCCTCACTGGGAAAAAGTTCCTCCGCATGTTGGTGCGGAACTTCCTGTGCTCCAGCTTACAGCCATTGCCCCTAGTCCTGTCCCCACAGACCACTGAAAAGGGGCTGGCCAATTCCCCCTGCACCCCATACTTAAGATATTTATAAACATTGATTAGGTCCCCCCTCAGTCTTCTTTTCTCCAGGCTGAACAGCCCCAGCTCTCTCAGCCTTTCCTCGTAGGACAGATGTTCTTAATCATCTTCGTACCCCTTCTCTGGACTCTCTCCAGGAGATCCCTGTCCTTTTTATACCAGGGAGCCCAGAACTCAACACAGTCTGATGCAGTGTAGTAAACGCCACATCAGAAGAGGAGCCCACCCATGACAATTTTGTCTGGAGGTCTCTGTGCAAGTGTTTATTCCATATATATATATGGAATATATATATATATATATATAAGATTTATATATATATATAAATCTTCATGCAATAGCTGATTCAAAGTCTGATTCTGTACTGCTTCTAGGCTATGGGAGAGCTGGTGGATGCAGGAAAGGTGAAGGCCATTGGTGTCTCCAACTTCAACCGCAAACAAATAGATCGGCTCCTGAGCAAAACAGGCTTAAGACACAAACCTGCAAATAATCAGGTAAATTTCTCTCAAACTCATCAGTACTGACATCACATCTCTGGGGTTTTGCATGTGAGGCTGCAGGAAGAGATAGGACTAGAGCCACACTATGCTGCTGGGGTGAATAGGTAGCACTGGGTGACGTCAGAGTTGGGGGCTTCAACTGGCTGTGCACAACTGGACTTTGTAGCCCATTGATTTGGGGACTCTGAGAGGTCATGAAAAATTAGGCAGGCAACTGGAAAGAGGAACTGATGTATGAAGATTGGGCCTTGTTGGAGACAGGGTTGGGAAGAAGGGGAAACAATCTGAAACACTGTCAGATTCTCTGAAAAGAAAACACAGCTGCAAAAAGAACCTTTTCAAAATAGACATGCTGCTTGGTAGGTCATCAGAGTGATGCTAAACCTTCAAGTATCTTCTGCTTCTAAAGAACTGTGGGTTTTTTTGTAGATTGAGAGCCACCCCTATCTTCCTCAGGAAGAGCTGATTAAGTTTTGCCAATCCAAAGGGATCTCTGTCACTGCGTACTGTCCCCTTGGGGCACCCAACTGGCCATGGTAAGAATGCTTGTTGGGCTTCTTTATTAGACACAGATTGGAGCTGATACAGTGAGCCTGTCTCAGGATGTGGATAAAACCTCAGAGTAAAACTGATGTAATTAGAAAAATATTTACTAAGCTGTTGAAAATGACATGCACAGATCAACCTTTCTCATGCTTATTGTGATACTCAGTCCGCTGATTCCTGTCTGTGCAGTTACTGGAGTTTCAGATTTAGGATGAAAATGATGAATTGGTTGGTGAAAGTAGGGAAGATTGAGCTTGAGTGAGCTTATTAAATGTGTAAGAGAACTTCTGAGCTAAAAAAATAAACAAAACCAAAGCTGCAAATAGGAAAGTAGCTGCTCTGCAGCCCTGCTGAGACAAATGGAGTAGGCTTTGAAATGGATGACTGGAAGCAAATCTGCTTTTACTCCAGTCTTCATGGCTCTCAGGTCGTTAGCAGAGCTGCTGTGCTTGTGAAGGACACGGCAGCTGCCCATTCTCAAGATGAAATTTTTGGGATCTGGACCAAAGAAATGCCCAGCCTGGCCCCTGGCTGGACTAGAATGTGTGACAGCAATCTGTTACACTGGAAACTACAGGCCTCCTCTTGCATGCCAATCCATGATAAAAGGCAACAGCCAGAGCAATGAGAAGATGGTGAATTACAGTGTGTAAAATTATGCTTTCTTATAATTTAAATAATATTCATAGACTTCAGAGCAGGGAGCAGACAGTGGGCCATTTAACTGCTGAAATCTGCTTTTTATTTTCACAGGTCCAAGCCTGAAGATATTTCCCTTTTTGATGACCCCCAAATTAAGGAAATTGCACTTAAGCACAACAAAACCCCAGCTCAGGTTAATACTGGTTGTGCGATTTGCCCTGGTGACATGTATTTTCCCTGCTTGGGGACACTGGAAAGCTGAGCTTCAACTGTGGTTCCTACATGCCATAATGCTTTAAAAAATACTCTCTAACACCAGTTTCAATATTAGACAGAAGCTCACTGATGGCTTTGGGTTTTAATGGGCACACTAGCCACTTCTTTGCACAGCATCCCTGCCAACCCTGAACTCTTGTTCAACATACTCTCACACCGTCATCTCAACTTCACAGTCAGATGATGATGAATGGAGCTCATGTAAAAATTAGGAAGGGTTTACTATAGTGCTTTTCCTATGTGAGCCATCCCTGGTCATGAGTAGAGCTGTCCCACGTAACCGTGTAGGCACGTAGGGTTCTCAGCTTTCAGAAGGCAGGCAGAACTTCACAGCTGTAATTCCCTCCCTGATCCTGCAGGTGCTTATCCGGCTCCAGATGCAAAGAAACGTGAGTGTAATTCCCAAATCAGTCACTCCGCAGCGTATCGAGGAAAATTTTAAGGTAAGAGGGTACCTTTGGAAACTAAGAATGGTGTTAAACTTTATTACTAATGGCGTTAAACTTTACAAAGAAAAATCCACTCTGCCATTGGAACAAAGCACCCCTTTCATACTTAGAACTGACAGAACCTTTAGGCTGTTAGATGCCATGTAGGTTATTTCTTTGTGAATGAAAAAAAGCTACTTTAGAAGTAAGGAGCTAAGGCTCTTAGCTCTTCTAATGAAGATCACATCAGTTCTTCCACCTTGTGATATAAATAGTGATGCAATTAGACCCCACCAGCGCGGCAACTTTATGACATTTATTCATTGCTCACCCCTAAGGTGCATCTCGTGCACCCTTTGTAGTGCTTCAGCAAATACAAGGCTCTTCTATGCCTGGTTTTGGTATTCTTTCTCCAAATGAACGTCCATTTGTCTTTCTGCAAACTGAAGTAACGTGGCTGTTTGGGATCTCTGTTCAGGTGTTTGACTTCGAACTGACAAAGGAGGAGATGGAAACCCTCCTCGCTTTCAAGAAGCGGTACCGCATCTGTGCGCTGAGGGAGTGAGTACCTCCCCCGCCTCCATCTCTTCACAGGATTGGATTATCGTTGGATATCCTCTTAACAGACAGCATTTGATAGCCCAGCTTAAAAATAATGAGAGAGGGAACCTTAGCCAGTACCTGGCCACATCCCTATCAGCTGGAATCCAGCAGTAGGGTTTATTACAGCGTTGGCCATCTGCTACAGGTTGGCGGCACTGGGACTTCTGCCGCTGCGGTGTGCGTGAAGGGACCTTGCAAGGGCTGCACACCAAACCCCTGTCTCCAAATCAGCACCAGCTGGAAACTCCAACATAAACAGGCAGCAAAATTAATTTGTTTCTTCTGTTTGCTTTGGCTCCTTTACAAAAGAGACAGGCAGGGTAAATAAGCTCCGTTTTAAGAATGAGAGTTGTGAGCTTTTTTGAAGTGAGAAGCTGTGCCTGTGTGCTTGTGCCAACGTTATTAAGGCAGAGGAGGGGTAGCAGAATAGTTAGACACAGACTGGCCCAGAGCTGCAGTTTATTCTGCTGTCCCAGGCTCCCCACACACCTAACAGCGTACTGCAGACCAGGGAGCTCACAAGAGAGCAGCTCCATACCACAGGGAAGTTTGGTGATTTCAGCTAGGCAAAAGACACATTCTCTTTTGAGAAGGTGGTTACTGGCGTAAGTGAAGGTTCCAGCACTGACTTTCACTGCCCTGTGCAAACTAAGCAGACTCAGGTTAATGATTTTCCTCTAGTTCATAGCTTTAGTTCTGCAGAGCTCTCCTAAGAGTGGAAAAAAGCTGCTGCTTCTTTGCCCTAGCGCTGTATCCTGAAGTGTTTCATCCTTACTTTCTTTTTGCAGATGCAAAAATCACAAGGATTACCCTTTTCTGGAAGGCTAACAAAGGCATCATCTTGAGATCTTCCAGGGATCAAAACAGTGTATCAAGAGTTTCAAGCAATTCATAATAATTCATGCCTATTAAATCTCAGTGTAAGTGGGATGTGTATTATAAGGTGGGAGAAGGCAGGTCACTGGCATTCTGTAGAGCAGTCTTTAAGTGTGTAAGCTGTCCCCTCACTACCAAACAGTTACAGCAGCCCTTTCCCTGTATCTTCGCTCTACTTTTGTAGCAAAACATATATTCTGTTATCATTTAGTAATGTTTAATAAACCTGAATGTTTGAGATTTGGGAAAAGCAGACTTAGTAAAAAATATAAGTCCTGAAAAATTTTAGAGGAATTTATATTCTCCTAGAAGCTGGACTTTTGGACTGAAAGTCAAAACATACACTGTCATGTAATTGCCAATATAGGACAATCAATTTAACTGCAGAAGATCAAGGAGAATCTCAAGCAGTGTATTAGTAACTTCAGCATAGCAGGCTTTAGAGGACACTGCTCAATTATACTTCAGGAACCATTTTCTTGATGAGGTTTCCTATTTATGAACTGCTAAAAACTAATAAACTGGTAGGAGATTTCTATGTTTGGTTTTTTATATCTCCAGGGGTACATAAATACTGCCTTTATCAGTAGAATGGCTGCAGTGGAGACTGTGAATCTCTCCCAGAAAATCCAAAGTTGGATAATGGAGACAGGGAGGAATTATTTTGTTTGGCATCTGCCTTATTTAGCAAGGAGAAAAGTTGGGCAGCTTCATAGGAACCAACAGTAGGTTTTCACTCTCCTGTACTGCTCCTTAGATACTGCCTGCTTGTGTTTGACTATCAGAACATCACTAGATGCTGTTTTCTCTGGGGAAAAAAAGTTGGTGCTACCACTGCCTGTGCATGTGCAGGAGTTCTAATAAGGCACCTGTTAATTAAGACTCACTCTTGAGCTCCACAACATGTGCAGAACTCCTGCAAGTGCTTCAGGCTCTTTCAACACCATAGAAGAACAATGTGGATCAGCACTGCCTGCAGAGAGGAAGGACGATTGTGTAATGAAGGTTCAGGGCTGGGATACACACTTCATGCATATCCTTTTCCAACTGATTTTCTTTGTAGTTGAGGTTTTTAAGTCCATAAAGGAAATGATGACGTATCTTTGAGCTGCTTTAGATTTTTTCCAAGATGTTTGAACAACAGGTGCCCTAGAAGGGGCAAAGCAGTTCCTTCAAACTGCATTTCCTCCAGCAGCTCTTCTAAAGAAAGAGTCAGCACCAGTCATAGTGCAGCAGTATCACAGCACCTGTAACAGGTACTCTCTTTTAGGTGCCTCTAACAGGTACCTTCTCCCTGAACATGCCAGAGTGAGAAGGCCAGTTACAGGGTATCACCACAGCTGCAGGTTAGAAAGCCACCTATGTGGAAGGCTGTGTGCTTCCAGGCAGGCTGGGGTCAGGCTGTCAGCCCACAGCCACAGAGGCAGTACCCACTGCAGGCTGTGGCATACAGCCTAGCTCAAAATATTCTCAACTTCACAGGACTCCATCAACATTCCCATTTAATCACAGCTATCAGGCTCAAAGTTATTTACAGGATGTTTATAGACTGCAGCAGGCAGGAAGTCACACTAGATGAGCACAGTAGCCATGTAATAGTAAAAAATTCAAAACAAGCTAGAAGCCAGAGATTGTGTGTTTGTTTCAGAGACAATAGATCTTTTTCAGCTACAGAGACTTTAGCAAAGGTAAAAGGAAAAAAATGTGGGTGATGTCAGTTACTGGGAAATGAAGGACCTTCCACTCTGCAGCAGAAGGGCAGCCATATGACTTGAAGACATATGTACAGTCTCTCACTGCTGTCTATGGCAGCTGCTGCTATAAGCTGCCCCAGAAGCACATTTCACACCTTCACCATCTTCAGGTTCACCTGAACCCTGTTTTAATGAGCCAGGGTATATTGGTGGCCACTTAATTCACTCCCTTTTTTGTGGCTGAACTAGCTCAACTGCATGCTGCTGCCCAGGTAGCCTGAAGGCAGATGCAGTGAGTCTGCCTCCACCTGCTTTTCAGTGACCCACAGAGCATTTGTTGGTTACTAATCCCCAGGCTGGATCAAAGCCTAACATGGGGGGAGTAGATGTGCAAGATGCCACAGAGGTCCAGCACTTCCAGACCTGGGACACTGCTTGAAGCCAGGAGACAACATGCCACACTACAAAGAGCTTCAGGAGAACACAAGCACACCCCCAGTGTCAGGCATATGATAAACAGGCTCAAGTCTCCATGAGCAGTTCAAGAGAACAAATTCCTTGAAGGATGAGCAGCTTCTGCTCCTGCATGCCTACTTCCTCAGCAGCATAGCCAGCAGGTCCCTGTTGAAGCTACAGCAAAAGGTTTCTCTGATCCCCAGATGGTTTTCCATTTCCATGAGTAAGGTAGCGGTGCTCTGACACCCAACCCAGCAGCACATCAGCCCACCAGCACAGATAACCTTGCTGCTAACTAGGAAAGAATGCAAACACCTTAGCTTAGCATTTTGCCTTTGTATCACTGCATGTTGTCCCATGCCTTGGGCTTTTGTGTGCAGCTCACCCATTCTGGCATAGTCAGGCCTTCATTAAAGGGGCTGGGTAAAACAATAAGGTGTTATGTCCATGTTTTAGAGGGAAAATAGGATGATGTAGTTAATGGACACTAAGGAACTTCAAAAACTCTTTGCTGTTTGTGTTTTCCTTCTAATTCTAAGCTCTCTCATACAGAGCTCAGTATAGCTCAAAAACAAACAGAATGAGAAAAAAAATAAACAGAAAGACCCATTCCATGAACTTTTTGCCTTCAAACTTGCACAGAGAGTTCTGGTCCTTGCCTTCCTCTACCTTCAGAAAGATTTATAGAAGACTCACTAGGATAAATCAATGACCTAGGAATGATTTCTACAGACAGCATTTAAGCAGGCTAAGTCTTGCCTTGACCTAACAAGAGTGCAGGGAGCTATGCCAGAAGTTTACCCAACATGGAGCAGCTAGGAAAACAAGCAACTGGTCTACTGCCAGTCTCCTCCACTGTAAAAGCCAGCTGCATCAAACGAATCCAGCCACAGCCAAGCCCAGAACGAGCTAAGTGGGTGTGAAAAACCATTCCCTTGGAATGTAATGGACTCACAAGGTAACTGAACAAGAAAGAGTTAAGGATGGCTGTTGAACATGGACATTGAGCATCTGCTCCCAGATATGTCAAGAACATGCCACTGCAATGCTCAGCTTGCTCATCTCCAACATCTTGTTCTGACCACAGCTGGAGAGAGGATGTTGCAGTAGGTAGATCCTTGGTCTGATTCAGTCCAGCTGTTCTTCCAAGCAGCTATCAGCTGGCTTGTAAACAGGCTTCTCAAAGCTCTGAAAAGCTGTATTTTTTTTTGCTTAAGAATAAAAAAAAGGGATGTAATTTCAGATGTTTGTGTTAGTGCTCCTGTACTTTATTAACATGCAGGAGTAACAGGGCCTATGAAAGAGCTGCTTCTCAGCTTAAATGAGCCAGGTCCTGCAAAATAAGGCAGGGTTCTATTTGCTATCCCTTCTGCTACCTTTTCCTTGCTCACTTAAGTACTGACAGAGTTTTCAGATTACAAATTTGGGGAGTATTAGGTGATTAAAGAGAGGAAGTAGTTTGTCCTGAGTCGATCGTTCTACATCCAAATTAAGCAAGAGACCCCAGATTTCTAGTCACATCTTCAACACAGTGATTACAGACTAGAAACCCAAAGACAGGATTTTCCCCTGTTCTGAATAAGTTTCCTGTGCCTCAGATTTCACAGCTCCACACAAATGTTACAGTATGCACTTGCATCAGTCTCTTGAGCTCAGCAAGAGAGATCCTGCCTCCCCCTCCCCAGAAGGAAGCAAAGACCAAGTTACAGAGCATCACACACAAAGTGATTCCAGCCAGGCCAGCTTCTGTACTTGTGTTCCAGTACCAGAAGTCGAGCCATTTTCCTCCCAAAGGGCCATCACCAGTAAGATGAAACATACTGTACTTGTAAGACTATTTGTTGTGTCCTACATCTAACCAGCAAGATGCCAATCCCAGCTGCTTCTTGTATTTTCCTCTGCTACACCCCAAAAAAGACATCTCAAGAAGGTCTCCTGCCTTCTTCAGTGTGATGACTGACAGTTCCCTCTACCTGTTTTCCCTGAGAATTTAGCTCACCATCCTTCTTTGCTACTCCAGAAACACATCTGTTCTGTCAGAGACATTTACTTGTCACAGGAGAAAGGCCTTAAAATGGCATCAGATTAGCAGCATCAAGCACAGCTGGAAGTGAAGCAAACTGAGTGCAAGTACCCATTCCACTGCTCCTGAGAACATGGTTTCTCTGTCTCCTGCTCCTAAGCTCTCCTGCAGACTGGACTGTTCTCCCAAGGGTGTGAGCTACAGTACCACACTAGCTTAACTGCTGCAGCAGAGTCCTGAGAAAGCCCAGTAAGAGAGGTCAGCAAGGTGGAGCTGAACTACAAATTCTTAAGTGAAAAACACAAGAGAAGAAAAACAACCACTTTTGATTGTAAGAGCTACAAGACTGTATTTGTCCTTAAAAATTTCTTTGATCAGAAACCCAGAGATTCATCAAATCACAATAGGAAAACAAATGCTGAGAACAGTTAGAGCAGGAAGAGCTCAGTTAACAGGAACGCTGGGCTCCGGATATCTCATCCTTTGATCTCTCCACTTTACCTTTTCAGAGATGAAAGGCAATCTCTGCCCCTGTAGGCAGAGCATGTGGCATGGCTGTGGGGGTAGAACTACTGATTTTGCTCTAACTATCTCCTGAACGACCTAGATGAACAGAGACCTCACTGCAGCCTAGAAGGCTGGCTCTACCTCTCTTTCAGCCTTATTTAACTGTATCTGGCTTTAAGAGAAGCAATCCAAAAATCACTGTGGGTGACAGGGGTTTTCCATCACTCCCTTCCCACTCCTCATGCTTTCCATTCAAGCTTATGCATCACTGCCCCTTTGCTCAGGTGCTTCCATTTCCCCTCTATCACCAAACACCCAAGCCCTGCCCCAGTGAAGTGCACCACTGTGTCCCAGAACAACCCTTTCCAAATTCTTTCCTGCCAAGTCATCCAGTGAAATACAGAGAGCGTCTGTTACAATAACCACTCCACCCCAAGCACTAGCTGCTCTTACTCCTGGGCTGCAGCAGTTTGTCCAAAAGTCTTCTCCAGTAAAATTCCTACTCTGGGAATGGAAAATTTCAGGCACAAACTTGCATAAAAGTTACAGTGAAATGAAAACAGAGGAAATGAACAGAACCTGATGGAACATTTTGGAAACCCAGACCATCAGTGCAGCTTCCTGCCAGAACACACTTGTCACAAAAAAAATATGTTATTTCCAAGCAAGTCAACACTGCCCCAAACAGTTTTCTGTCACAGCTCAGACTAATCTAAGAACACTAGCTGTTCTGCTTTTTTTAAGATGCCTTTGGGCTTTTTATTTATCACATTACAGACACAAAAAACCCCACTTGCAGAGCTGAAGCTTTTTGTGTTTGCTTTTAAGCCCAGAATTTAAAGTGATTATAATCAATTTATGTTAGAAAAAATCAGCATTAGAGGAGACTATTGCTTGGAGTCAGACATCATTTCTCTCCTCCTTTCTCCTCATGCTGCAAGTTAACTCAATCTTGACTGTTCAGCCTAGTGGAAATTATTCCCACCAAAAGCATGCTGCATGTGAAGCCTGGCCTCCTCAGTGACAGTAGAAAAGTTTAAAAGTAGTATTTGAAGGTAACAAAATCTGTTCTCTCAATGTAATTTTAAGTATCTAATCAGAAAGAAACATTGTAAGTTAGTGCCATTCCTTTGTACCTTTTCATTAGTATCAGCAAACAAACCACTTGCTCTCAAGCTACTTGCAAAGTAACTGCATCCATGGTTGTGTTTCAACCTGGCACAGCTCCCTTCTGGGAACACTACTGAAGCTAGGCAGTTAGAGAATGAGAATCCTACCTCACGCTTACTGTTTAAGGGTGGTTATGCATCATGAGTTTTGGGGGTCTCTCCCTCCTCTCCCCCATGCCTACACAACACAACCTCCTTCAGGGGACAGTTCACAATAGATCTACTTGGAATTTGGAAAAAAATTTACAGGAACAGGCAAGAAAAATCCCCCAAAACTAACCATCATTTTTACAAGTGTCAAAATTTTGTGACCAGTCTTCAGCAGCTCTCACATTGCAGCATCTTTAGAGTCATTACCTGTGAGTGTCATGAAAGCCATAAAAACCTCATGGGACAAAACACACCTCATGTCAAAATTTGGGAGGAAGCCTATTTTTCTGTCCTCCCAGAAAAAAATTGCAAGTTCCCAATCTGCTGTTTCCTGCTGCAGGATTTTCTTGGAACCCCATGGTTACTGTATTTGCAAATGCCAACTTGGACAAGCACAAAACTCCCTCCTGCAGCACATGCTGCCTGACAGGAAACAGCAAGTGTTTGACCGACTCAGTGGCCACAGGTTCATCGTGCTCTGGAGTCCCACATGGGCACTACTGAGAACAGCTGAGAGCTAGCAGGTCATACAGAAGTTACCATGAACAGCAGATGACTCCTTGGGGGAAGGGTAATTCTCCTTGGTTTTGTGTAGTCTCTAGAGACAGGTGATAGAGCTACCCCAGCATTGTTGCTCTTAGAGCACGACTGAAATAACCATCTCATTATGCACAGTAATTAAATCTGTATTTTATTATAAGCAAAACCAGCTTTTATATCACCAAGAAACCAGGGCCTATTTCAAAGAGCTACCCATGTAGAAACTGCTGTACTGTAACTGAAGTCCAACTGTACTTCCAGAGAAGAAAAAGCATGGAGTGTTACAAAAACAAACAAAACCAAAGTAAACCCAAAAGTAATTAGAAAAAAAGCAGACCTCATTAGTTATGTAAAATCTGCCAATATCCTGGTCCTTCCAGGCAACAACAGTCACTGCTCCAATTCACAATATCCCAAAATAAGTGACTACTTGTTCAAACTTTCTCCATGTTTTCTGCTTACCAATTCCAGACACTCGGTTTGGCACAGACAATCTACCAGTCCACACAGTGTGCTCTTCAGAACCCTTTTAGATTTCCTTCTTCCAACAAGAAAGGAAAGTCACTGAGTACATATACTGCATCTTTGTGGGGGAAAGAAGAAGGGGAGGGGGCAGTGTCTCCGACGCAGTGAGAAAGCTCTGTAGACAACTCATAGGCAACAGCAGAAGCTTATCTGAGAAGTATGGAGAAAGGCAGGAAACCATCTTCAGTACTCTGCATGGAAAGGGTAGTCCTTGTGAGTTTTGCACCTGAAGGAAACCAGAGAGGGAAGGTTACCCCATGTCCAGAAGGTTCTGTATGCAGCTGTAATCGCTGCAGAGAGCCACCAAGGAAGAAGCTCAACTGTGTAAGAGGCAGTTTAATTCTGTTTTCCCTGGGAATGTGTTGCATTTGTAAACTCTTAGGTGCCTTCTCTTGTTGGGGCTCTTGAGCACTTCAGGCAATGCAACCTAGATTCTTTGTACCCAATTAACTGAAGGCTTTGCAGTTTTCTGCCAGGAAGACCTTTTTTCGCAACCTTCCAAGAAAGATTTCACATCTGGCTTTAGGCTTCCAACTTTAAAATCCTTGTGTTACTTTTTGAAAGTTCACCCAGTTTCCCAACTGCTTCTGAAGAGCATACAGTGATTTTTTCTTTATTTTCTTTTTTTTAATATACTTAAGGGTCATGGGAGAAAGACAAAATACCACAAGCAAAGTTAATAAAGAACTTGAGCCTGTCATGCTCATTTCTCCCACATGAAGAATATAAAAGTTATGAATAAAAAGCATCCCGTTACAGCTTCAGCTGGAGAAAGTCTCTTGTAAGCTGAATGGACAATTACAAGAAGTTTGCTTTATGCTCATCACTATCTGTCTCACAACATAAATATTTAGCATCTTATTCTGAAAAGTTATTTGGAGGATGACTCCTTTGGAGACCAAGTCTGCGTATCCCAAAATTCAACCACAACCAGTATCTTTTAGTTTATATACTAAACCATGACATATGGATATCTTAACAGCTTCAAAGACAACACTGTCACTTACGTGCTCATTGCACAGGCTCTCCAGTTCCTATTAAAGCTGAGAATGGTTGCCATCTCCTCTTTAGTCAATTCAAAGTCAAACACCTGCCAAGAGACAGAGCTGGAAGTCACCTCTCCAAACAAATCAGAGATTGTAAGCAGAAGTCACAAACATAAAGAACAAGTTCACAGTGACGAGATGCTTGTTAAAAGAAACGACTGTTGCATGAAGGAGGGAAAGGAAAAAGCTGGCTTGCTGGATTTCCAAGATCCCACTAGCTGGAGCGTGGGAGGGAGGTGAAGAGTAACAGGGAGCAATTAAAAAGCCCTCAGGCTGCAGTTACACGCGCCAGTTTTTAGGAAGTCTGGAGAGCACTCAGTATTGCAGAACACAAATTCCATTTGGAAGAGACGCATCTTCCTGTCCTATTCCAAAGGAACATCCTATTCCGCCTAATGCAACCAAGTATCTTCCAAAAGCCTAAGGCTGGTTTCAGTCAAGGAACAGCAAATGAAGAGCAGCAGCATGATTTATGGACGCCAGGACTATTTTCTTCACAGTGCTTGCTCTATGTAAGCCTTTTGTGGTGTGCTGCTGCACTCAGCCCCAAGCAAGCACTGGCAAGTCACTCACTCTCATGACAGAACCAGAAGCGTCATGTAACGTGACCGCTGAGGTTATCAGCACAGTGCTTCCAAAAGCTTCATTCCCTTCAGCTCTCCAGCTGTAACCTCAAGCCTAGCCCTCAGTAGACCATAAGCAAATATACAGCGAGTAAACCCCAGTCCTGTTGCCTGAGGAGGAGCTGGGAAGGGTGAGACAGGATCGCTGCTTGCTGCACTAGGAGAAGCCATGCCATCCCTGAAGTGCAGCACCCAGGTCACTCACCTTGAAGTTCTCCACAATGCGCTGTGGTGTGACTGACTTGGGAATCACAATCACATTCCTCTGGATGTGGAAACGAATGAGAACCTGCAAGAGGCACATCACTGAGTCAGAAGACAGCTTTTGTTCTGTGGCAAGCAGAGCCAGCTCCAGAAGGTGTTTGCTGTAAACTATACAATTCAGCAGAGCTGCATTTCAAAGAGTAACCATGTCCTAAGCAGCGCTTTCTGAAGTGCAAATAGAGAAGCAGTGAAGCCCCACTCAGAAGGCCACGTTCTCGTTTGCTATCCACTTCAGCAATACTCAGTTCCTTTCCCTCCCACCTAGGCTTTTGGTTGGCTACACAAGGGTTCACTTCTCTGTAACAGGTCTCAAGATGGGAAGACTCAGACACGCCAGCATCTGAAGGCGGGTCAAGAAAACATTTCCTGCTGAGGTCAGAGCCCCCGCAAGCCGCATCGAAGGCCACACAGCAAACACCCCTGCATGTCTGCAGACAGCAAACAAACCTCTGTTGCTGTATAATGCCACAGAGGAGCACCATGGGTGGCAGGGAATGAAATGCCAGCCTGTCCTTCACATCACCATTAGCTGTCCTTCACGCTGTGCTACAGTAACAGGTACCGGCCCCCACCTACCTGTGCTGGGGTTTTGTTGTGCTTGGCTGCAATCTCTTTGATCTTGGGGTCATCCAGGAGGGAAGGATCCTCTGGCTTAGCCCTACACAGAGGGAAAAATGCATCAGAAATCTGTATTTAGAGGAATGATTAGCAACAGTGCACTTGCTGTCCCACTGCCTCGAGCACAACCCATGCCAGCTGACAAATTGCAAGGCAGCCTTACCATGGCCTGTCAGGAGAGCCAAGGGGGCTGTACGCCGTCACAGCGATCCCTTTGGACTGACAGTACTTGATCAACTTCTCCTGGGTAAGGTAGGGATGGCATTCAACCTGCCAACATAAGGGTACAGAGATTGACAGTGGTTTACCTGCTTTAACATGTTTCTGTGATGAGTTCTTTTTCAAATCAAAGGCTCACTTTTCTACCTTAGCCTCTACAACATTATGCAGCCTTTGTTTTGCTTATGCCCCACCCCCCTTCTACCATTTGTAGCAGTTCCTGTAGTAAGGGGCCCAAGGACTGTAACACCACTCCTTAAAACTTTGCTGATCCATATGATCTCCAACATATAGGATGATCAGCTACATAACTGCTTAAATGGGACAGATTAGTAAGACACTCACAGAAAAGGTCTACAGAATCATAACAGGATAGCAGTCTGGGAAGTACAAAGTTCTCTTTCCATCCCTAATTAAACATGCCATAATGTTTTTTGTGGGCACTTTTTTTACACAACTACCATATAAACTTCAATACCATTCTTATTTGCTCTGTGTCAATGTTCACACTGAATACCTCCAGTGTGCCAGCAGTGAGAATGGCTAACTGCTACACACTTCAGACCTTGAGCTTACCATCCTTGACACACTTTTATATAAAGCCAACTGTGATTACCATGAATACCATAATTATATATATAAAACAGCTTACAGCCTTCTTAACAGTGGATCTTTCTGTGCTCTGTATCCTGGCAAACCTATGCCCAGATAATGCAGCATGAAACAGGAAGAAACCACATGTCAGGAGGCAGTGAATAAACATATTTGATTCTCTGCACAGAGGGACTTGAGGATAGTTTCACACCAGGAAACACTTCTTTCAGCAGGTGTCCCAGGTTCAGCTAGGAAAGAGTAAATTTCCTTTCTAGGAGCTAGTGTAGTGCTGCATTTGGGATTTAGTGTATGTGCTGCCAAAGCAAGCACATCAAGAACCTTTTCAGCTACACTGCCATTTGAGCCTTTCACAGCCTGCAGCTGTGTTCTGAGGGACATCCCTGGAAACTTGTGCTGCTGGCAGGTGGGAGGAGTGTGCAAAATACAGTATCAGTTTACAGCCTTGAGTGCTTTATTTACAGTTCCAGCCACTTGCTGTTATCAGAAGGCTGCATGGCCATTTCCCTTCTGGAGCACGTTGAAACAGTAGACAACCAGACATGCAACTCAATTTTTTGGGACAGATTATACATATGTTGCTTCAGCAGCTCCAGAAACAGAACTACTCAAGAGGCACCAGTGTGTCTGATTATTTTCTGAGTTATACAAGCAAGAGACAAAGTCATCCTTACTTATCTGCTGGCACTCAATAAAAAAAACCCACAACTTACAAGCTACATAATCTACTCTCATGTCTGGACTAGGATGAAGAGCCTATGATGTACATTTAAATAGGCATCTGAAGTACCTGATCATTATCACACAGTGAGAGTTGCAGTAGTTTAAGAGACAGGTTTCCTTACTGCACTAAGTACTAGTATCATTGCAATGTAGCTACTACCTTACCTAATCAATTCCTCACCACAAATTAAACCAGCATGCATACTGACTGCATTCAATTTAAGAATGGGAATGACACCAAATCCAGGTGATAACCTGGATTACAAGTGAAAATCCACACAGAGAAAGTGTTTGCAGGAAACACTATCACTGTCAGGCCAACTGCTGTTACTAACAGATAAGCTTTCACACTTGCCAGCATTTCTTCAGAAGCAGAACCAGTACGTTTTGAAGGACAGGGACCAAAGACCCATTGCTCTGAGCTTAACTTGACTATAGTAATCAGAGAGCTGGAAAGCATTTGCAAGCAATATAGATATAAGGTCAGTGACCTCTATGCAAGAGGAACAGGTAATTATCAACTACAGTGATAGTGGCAGTGAGGTTTGGCAGATGATGGAAGATCATAGAATGGGCTGGGTTGGAAGGGACCCCAAGGATCATAGAACTCTAACCCCCCTGCCACAGGCAGGACCACCAACCTCAGGCCTGGATCTACACAAGGTTCCCCAGGGCCCCATCCAACCTGGCCTTGAACACCTCCAGGGATAAGGCATCCGCCACCTCTCTGGGCAGCCTGTTCCACCACTCTTTCTGTAAAAAACTTTCCCCCAATATCTAATCTAAACTGTCCTTCCTCTAGCTTTAACCCATTACCCCTTGTCCTGGCATTGTCTATCCTTTTAAAAAGTTGATTCCCCTCCTGTTTATAATCTCCCTTCAGGTACTGGAAAGCTACAATGAGGTCCCCCTGCAGCCTTCTCTTCTCCAGGCTGAACAAGCCCAGCTCCCTCAGCCTCTCTTTGTAGGGCAGGTGCTCCAGCCCTCTAAGCATCTTCGTGGCCTCCTCTGAACCCTCTCCAACAGTTCCACATCTTTCTTGTATTGGGGTCCCCAGATCTGGACACAGTACTCCAGGTGGGGCCTCATGAGGGCAGAGTAGAGAGGGACAATCCCCTCCCTGTCCCTGCTGGCCACCCCTCTTCTGATGGAGCCCAGGACACCATTGGCCTTGCGAGCTGCAAGAGCACATTGCTGGCTCATGTTAAGTTTCTCATCCACCAGAATCCCCAGGTCCTTCTCAGCAGGGCTACTCTCAAGAAGCTCTTCTCCCAGTCTGTATCTATGTCTGGGATCCTTCCAGCCCAAGATAACTTCTACTATGTATCCTAGAATCCAGTACATTGGGACTGATAATGAAAACACACAGCAGAGAATGATGAGGTTTGCATTTATCAGAAGGTTTCAGTTTTATGTCAAATCGACTTCCAGAGAAAAATGCTATTTGCTTTCTGTTAAAATCCCTTTTCAGTACATATTTTCAAGCAACCACAATAAATCGACTAGTCCTTGTAATCAGGTATCAATAACTGAAACAGCAGCCCTTCAAACACCATAGCAATCAGGGACAAGTCTAGAAAGACCACACAGAGGTTGATGCTTGGACTTGTCCTCTTCTACAAGATTATGACCTGGTGCAAAGTTAAGGTCTCAGGTCACAGCAAACCAGTGGGAGGAGTAGTCTATACACACAAGGGCAGTGACTTTGCAGCTTACCTGGTTATTTGCAGGCTTGTACTTCAGCCCTGGCTTGTTCAGGATTCTCTCAATCTGCTCATGGTTGAAGTTGGAGATACCAATGGCTTTTACCAGGCCAGCATCCACCAGCTCCTCCATGGCCTGTCACAAAGGAGAGCAAGATCAGCATCTAGTATACACAACAGAGCCTGAAGAACACATTCATCTTGATACAGCTTATTTCCTTCTTGAGAGCATAAGATTATCATTTAGATTTACAGAGTTCAAGACTGAGGGGGACACACATCCCCAAACCAGAACACTACTATACTTGTGCCACACCTCCTGTTTCAAGCTCAAAGACACATATTCTGAGACTGTGCAAATTCGTAGCAAGTCAGGAGTGGAAAATAGTGATATCCAACACCCTACAGTACCAGTGACTCCTCCCAAGTTGTTCTGCATGCATGAGAAGTTAAGACTGCTGACAGCAATGAAAACAGAAGAGACTGATGAAGGCAGGAGACATGGTTCTCCCCCAGTGACTGAACTTACCTCCCATGTATGCAGAATGTCTGTGTTGCTGGGTATCGACATGCCCTTGTCATCTGTGGGAAACAGCTCCTCTCCTGCCTGCCAGAGAGGAAGAAAATGCTTGAAATGCTCTTTGGTGGGAAGTTAGCTTAACACCAGTTGGAGACTGTGATACCAAACACTCCTACTGCAAGACATACTAACACTTATTACCTACATATGCATTAGATAATAATGCTAACGTATATTACCTATATACTTCAGGTTTTGCTCTTGCTTTCACATGGGACTACAGCATTTTTGCTAGCTGCTATCCCAATAAGGACAGGTATTTCTGCTACACACAACAATGTCCTCTGCCTCATCAAAATACATACAGGGAAACATAACTCCCCACTTGTCAGATTATAGCCAGTTCACAAGCTTACTTTCCATATTACAAAAAGCACACAGTTCTGATATGCTTTCTTAAAATGTGTAAGAAGGACCCACTTAGGACCTGGAACATGTTCAGTCTATGTTGGACAGGATCTGCTGACAGGTCCTTCACAAGGAAGCTCTTTAAATTGCTGGCACAGGGAATGTTAAAACAGCCTGTGTCCCAGTTAGGACTACATGCCAGGAATCAACTTAATTCAAAACCACTTGTTTTCTAGTGATACATTATTACACCACAATACACTTTCTCTTTGCTAGTCCTTTCCATATTAAGCTAATTTTAAAGATACAGGTGCTATGAAAAGGAATTTGAACTCTGAAGCTACAAGCAGAAAGAAGATTTTGATCAGCCTAACAGAAAGACTAAGCTTAGAAATAGTCAAACTGAGACATCAGTTCCTTTGCATGCAGTCAGTAAGAGTTAGGAACTAAAAAGTTTCACCTTTTGAAATCCAAGGTTTGTGGAACACTAAGGCTCCTACAGCAAAGGTCAGCTCAATCTGTACTGTATTAAGGACTCACTGATTAAAGACAGAAATGGAAGACAGAAATATTTTCTTGCTCTGTGATTCTGTAACATGCAGAGGAAAGAACAGCAAAGCACAGGCCTCCTTCACACAAAGAGGGAAACACATCATTGTCAGTTGAGCATACTTTGGATTTGTAGAAGACAACACATAGGCAATAATCAAAAGGAGAGCAGTATAACTCATGCTTGAAGCAGGGAAACCCACCCCTAGTTCGAGGTCTCTCTCTTCCATGATCAAAACAGCAGAGGATGCTGTCGAAGCAGGAACCTCAGAGTCAGCAATCAACAGCCTGGCTCAGACGGCCAGAGTAAAGCAGAGCACCAGAGCAATGCTGGTATGCAGCAGACACATGATCTGTGTCAGTTGGAGCAATTACTGGGCTGTAAAGTCATATAGCTCTTCAAAACTGCCAGTCACAACAGATAAAACCAAGGGCATTGCTGTTACTGTACCTTAAAACCAAGAGGCCAGTGGATGAGGTAGAGATCCAGGTAATCCAGTTTCAGGGCAGCAAGAGTCTTCTGGCAGGCTCCCTTCACCAAAGGCTTGTCATGAAACGTACACCACAGCTAGAGACAAAAAGCCAGACACACTGTGACCTCCTGGGTTAAAGCTCTTGGAACCTTTCTGTCCATTTCAGGAGAGTGCCTGTCTCCTTTCGAAGGTGATGTGGAAGTAGGTTGTGCTACTGATCTTCAAAGAGGGCTTGCTCTGTGCACAAGGCAGGCCCATGATACTGAGGGCAGTGCATGCAAGTGGCAGCACACAACTCTGATGGCAAGACAGCAGGCATAGTCTAGTTCCATTAGTTAAGGCTTTCTTTAAAAACACCTACCAGACAATCAGATGAAATGCCTGAAAAAGGACAGCATTGCTTCATGCCAGGAAGAGTTCAAAGCATCACTCATGTCAGCACTACATACCCTGCATAATTCTCGATACAGAATGAGGCTAAGTATGAACCTTGTCTCAGGAGTGGCCTAAGTCATATACTGAGTTGTCCCATACCACACCACAGCGTAGCAACGTAAAGAACCAGAGAGTTACTGTGAAGAAACAGGCATCTCTGAGATCCCACACCACCAGACCTATACCTTACTGACAATGAAGAGGTCCTCTCTTTTCACAACACCTTCCTTGATCTTCTGCTGGATCCCATCCCCAACTTCATTCTCATTCTGGTACACGTAGGCACAGTCCAAGTGTCGGTACCCAGCATCGATGGCAGCCATCACTGCAGCTGTTACCTGCCCTGGGGGGGACTGGGAAAAAAAACCCCTCCATTCAATATATATATCTCAAAGACCTTTTTCCCTACCAAGATAACATTAAGGAAGCCACCCTGCCCAAAGCAATCTCCCAATTAGAGAGGCAAAAAACCACTACCTGCAACAAGGAGACACCCCCCACACACACACACTTTCCCTGCAGCATTCTTAAGCCTGCAGACTTAAGAATACCGGCTCCCCAGGTTAAACCCAGCCGCTCCGGCCGCCCCACTCCCCGGCCGGGCTCCGGGGAGCCTCTGCAGAGCTGAGGCTCCAGCCCCAGGGCGGCTCTGCCGGGCCGAGGCCTGCGCGCTTCCCCGCACCACTCCGCGGAGGAGAAGCCCCCGGCAGCTGCCAGCCGAGGGGCCCAGCCCTCAGCACAGGCCTCGGCGGCCCGCGGCCCCGGGCAGGGCGCTGCGGCGGCGCAGGAGCTCGGGCTGCTCCGAGAGACCTTCCGCGCCAAAGGCGGCGGCGGCACCGCCGTAGCGAGACGAGAACCCCAACAGCGGCCCGGCCAGGATACCGGTGGCGCTGGCAGCGCTGTACCGGGATGGCTGCACGGACGGGCCCCAAGTCGGGACGGGTTCGATCCCGGGGGACCCGGCTGCGCCCGCACAGCCCGGGCCGCACTCCCTTCCCTCTGCAGCGCAGGGCCGGGGAAGGATGCCCGTCCCGCACGGGCGGTAACGGGCAGGGCCGGGGCCGGGCCCGGGCAAGGCACAAGCCCTCCGCAGCAATCCTCCCACCGCCAGCAAGAGAGGGGACCGCTGCCGGCCCCATTACCTTCCATGTGCCTAGTCCCAGGATAGGCATCTTGGCCCCGGTGTTCAGCTGCACGTAGGTCGCCATGGCCCCACACGCCACTCAGGAACACACCCGCGACAGCTGCCAGCCCAACGCCTTTAATAGCGGCCCGCCCCGCCCCAGCCCGCCCCGCTCCGGCGCGGCGCGGCGGACGGATGGCGGGGCGGTGCCGGCGCTGTACCCCGGAGCGCAGCTGACCGGCCAAGGCCTGGGCGCTGGGCAGCAGCCCGCGGTGGCGGCTGAAGGGGGCCGCGTCTGCGAGCCCCGGCGCCCGGGTGGGCCTCACGCAGAGGCCTGGGCTGTGTCCGGCGGCATTTAAACCGGGGCTGCGCTAACTGCAACGTGAGGGGAGTTCAGTGTGCGCTGCTCGGTCGTGCCTCCGCACCCAGCTGGTAGCACCTCCGTCCCTTGATGTGACATCTCAGCTGTCCCCCGGGTGGGGATGACAGAGGGGACACGGGACAGAGGTATCTCCCCGCACCCTATCTCCCCTTTTTGTGGGTTGTGCCAAAGGTTGGCCGAAGAAAGGCTGAGCCTTTCGGTTTGAGCAGCGAGTCCCCATGACAGGGATGGTGGTGGGGTTCCCCACTTTGGAACGTTGTGGTGCTGCACCCTGATAGAGTGAGATGGCCAGGAAAACCTTGGTGTGGCTGGCCAAGTATTAATGGTTTCATGACCCAAGTGAAAACACATCGTGTCCTGCCCAGGACGGCTGACAGTGCTGACACAGAACTGGGTCAGGCTGGGGAGAACTTCTTAGAACCTCCTCCTTGTTCCAGGTGGGACAAATGCAGCTTCCACTTTAAGGAAGAGTGAGCTGTGGCTTAGAGGTAATTTAGGATAAGGTGAATTTGAAAAGTAACTCTATTTTTAATGTTTTGGGAGATTTTTTTTTAAAGGGGTAGTGAATTTTTTAAAAGAATTTAGCAGAAGAGGAACAGTGACTTTTCAGTAAAGTGACATAATGATCAAATTGTCCCTCCACCTTTAGGGACGTGCTGAGGGCATTTCTGAATAAAATGCACAATTGTAATCCTACATGGTAGGTAGCCAGCAACTTCACATCAGAAACTGTGCTTGAAATATCTGCAGACAAACGCACGCTGTTCTGCTGAAGAGGTCGCAGCGCAGTGGAAAAAACCAGGCTTGCCCGGGAGGCCTTGCAGCTTACTTACACATGGCGAGTTTCTTCAGGTGCTGCGTTTACTCTGGGTGCCTCTCCCACGACAGAGGCCCCTGCTCTCTGCAGCTTTCTATTTTTTGCTCCATTTAACTAAGGGTGGGCAAGGTAATTGGTTTTCCTCTTTAATGTTCCTCCTGTTTTGTGTCAGCGCCATCAGCTGTCCCCAGCAGGATGCAATGTGTTTTCACTTGGGCCACAAAACTGTTACATAACTCTCTGCTTATCTCTTACCATTTGGGTTCAGTTTTCCCTGGCGGATTTTTGTCAAAGAGGTGTTTCTATCTCATCACAAGAGGTTCAGGCAGAAATTCTGGGGTGTTTTGGGTTTGGTTTGTTTGGGTTTCTTTGCTGTTGCCTCTCGTGAGTGGCTGACTTTCCCTGCAGAGCTGTGAGGCAAGTCGGCTTTCCCTTGTTTACCTCTCCTAAAGGCCCGGCAGCGGCTCTCACATGGTGGCTGGGCCTTGAGGGAAGAAGAAGTGTGCATGTGTCACCGCGTGACAATCAGCCCAGTAAATCTTGCACACTGTGTCCTTGATAATGACATGGCCAGCCATTTCTTTACAGTGAGCACTGGCAATGAGGAACTGCGAGGGGCATTATCTTTCCTTTTTTCTCTTTGGCCTGTGAGGGAGGTTTTTGCACTGACACAGGATACACAGTATCATGAGTTTTTCATTGTGCTGACCTTGCATTTAGTAACCACAAGTTACAGCTGCAAGTTGTGACTTCTGAGAGCAGCAATGTTTAGTATGTGAGAAAAGACCCAAAATAATGGAAGTGGGTATGTCCTTCTGGAGTCAGTCTTTACTGTCAGAGACCCTGTGTCCTGCTGAAAAAGCACAAAGGAAAAGCAAGGAGGTGACAGAGTCACAAGGTGAGATCATCTCAACTTGTAAGGGGGAGAGTGGCCTGGGTTTGCAGCTTTAGGGGCACTGATGGATACAGGCATAGCTCAAGCCAGTGTTTTCAGGTGAGAGCACTTTAGATTTCAAGCCTAAATCCCAGGGAATGGCAGCAGGAACTACTGCCTTGCTTTGGGACTTAAAAAAAGGCATGTTTATCTTGCTCAGTGGGGTGCTCCAGTTAAAATTCTGGGTGCAGGGAGGCAGATCTGAGTCTTGGCTGAGCCCCACTGTAGACCTTAGACTCTTTCTCTGAGTTCAGCTGAAGCAAGGAACATACCTTAATGAATCTCCAGTCTTCTCAGAGTTGATGAGGCTTTTTGTCTTCACACTGGTATTTGCCCATTAATTCCACCTGCTTAAAAATCATGCCCCAGGCACATCTGAGTGCTGAGGAAATATTTAGTTACTGTGTAGGGAGGGCAAGTTTAGCCTGGTAGGGGAGGTCTGGGCAGGAGGAAACCATCAGGTGACCTGGATCAGTCAGAACCAGTTCCAGCCAGCTCTGAAACTGGTGCTGCTTCCCCAGGGTGATGGAGCACCAGCAATGGGAAAAGCTTGTGTGGTTCCCATGATTTCCCTGTCATGGGGAAGGAGGGCAGTACCTCATCCTGAAGGGGCTAGCTGCTGAGGGGCCTGCTGTCTGGGCCGTTCTCACTAGGCAGTGGCAACCCTGGGGACAGGAGCACTAAGACACAGTAAGCAGTTTGAAGTGGTAGCAGGAAGTAGCAGCACCTAGCTCTATCCTCCAAGTGGCCTGTGCCTCAGAGGAGAGGCTGGGATGGACTGGGTGTAATCTGTGGTGAAAATGGACAGAGAGGGGATTAGTGTTTGGCTTACACAGAGGCTGAGGAAGGGGGAGAAAAGCATTTACTAAAGCTTGTTTTTCCATGTTCTTTTTCCCCCCTCTCAGTGAATTGGTGGAGTTTCTGTTAATAGACAATAAATCTGCTTGGATTGCCTTGAGATGAGGCTATTTGGCCTGGGATAGTAGCTGTTGGAGAATGTGTGGTCATGGTCCAGAAGTGGAACAATAGAATAATGAGAGTGACTCTGGAAGGAGCCATGATCCCGGTCCTGGGAATACGCAGTGGTGGTGGAAATGGTGCAGCCAGTGGATGTCCGGAGGTGAGTGTAGACATTGTGCAAACAACTGGAGAAAGGAGTGTCCTGGGTTTTAGAAAGGGCTGGAAAGTATATGTTAAGTTTGTTGTAGTGTTGATCCTGATAATTTTGTCTGCTGGGGAGGGGATGAGTCTCTGATGTGCAGTTTTAACTACACTAGTCTGGTTTGCAGGGACAAGGGATGGAGTTTAACATCATCACAATCTTTTAGTATTACTATAAAGAGTGAAACAATTACTATAAGGGTGAAACAATTCTTAATATCTTTCAGTGAGATGAAGGGTGGAATATAAAGAACATAAACTGCAGGTATTGGGGGAATAGGAATGGTGACTTGTGTGGAGACCATGAACTGCTCAGTGCCAGCCAGAACCAATTCCTGTTAGCTCCAAAACCAATGTAAGCAACCTATTTCATGCCAAACTTCAAGCTCACAGTTGTCTGGTTCAGAAACACTATTGAAAATAAAGGTGCATACTTTGAAGGGGAGGTCCATGCTGAAAGGACTTACTTGTGCAGCTGGTGTATGAGCCAGAGCTAGGAAACTCTTGAAGGCACTGCAGCCAGTGGGTGATGCATGCTAAACCTTTGGCTCTCCCTACACTATAGCAAATATTGTACCTTGATTGTCCAACAAAAACGTGTATTTAGTCTCAGCAGAACTGTTTCACTGCAACTTTGGGATTGCTGAGGGCTTTATGGTTTGCTTCCTTCAGGAAACTGCAAAACAAATGTTCTTGGATTACAAGTTCATGAATTGAGAGTGGAGATTTGAAAAAGAAGGTCCTCTGGTGCCTCTTTTCTTGAACAAAGGTTTTATTATTCTCCTATGAAACCCAGTGTGCCACTTTATGATTATGCATTTGGTCACCAGCCCAGCAGGAAGAAACAGAAAGGTGACACAGCCACAAAAGCAAATATCTCTGCGTCTTACCTGCTGTTGTTAAAGGAGCCTTGATTGTTTTGATGGCTTGAGTTTGAGCATCAGGTGAGAAGGATGTGTTTGGTGACTGATACCTTGAGACCCACCCTTGTGCATCTCCCACGTGCCAGGTATGCTTGAAGGGAGCTCAGGGGCCTGGCTCTGCCCTCACAGGGTTGCTGGGACTTGTGCCTGTGCGCTGTGCCTTCCAGGGCCAGGTGCTGCTGGAGGAGGAGAGGCCAAAGAAGTTGGCGAGCACAGGTTCTGCTGCTTCCCTGCAGAGGTAAGCGAGAACCCCCCACTGCTGCAGCGTTGGTGGTGTGGGAGTGTCGGGGCCGCAACTGCGGCCCTAGGGCTGTGGGCCAGGGCAGCGGTGGAGGGGTTGAAGGGTGCTGCCAGAGGTGATGGCTGGAGCAGGATGGGCTGTCACCCCATCCTGGGCTGGGTGCCCTGGGTTCAGAGCATTTGGTGCTGTGGAGGAGGTGGGGAAATCGGCCCCCAGTCTAGCAGAGCCGGCGATTTGGGCCCAGCCCCAGAGGGGCTGACTGACTCTCCCTTGAGTGGGTGACAGACCCCCGGGTTGCGCTGCCTCTGAAATGCCTCCCGGCACCGCGGGGGCTGCGGCCGGAGCTGGGGGGCTGGAGGCCGGCGTGTATGGGTAACCCCGAGGGCTGGCTGCCCTCTGGTGCCCGCAGGGGAGAGTGCCGGCCCCAGGGAGGGCCCGTGGCCCCAGGGCGCGGGCGACTGCAGCCGACCTGTGCGTACGTCGCCTTTGCTCACGGGAGGGACTGTGCCTGAGGTGTAGAGAGCCTATAGTAAGAGCGAGCTGAGTCTGAACCAAGGGCAGCTTCCGCTGTGGGAGCAATGGGTTGTGCTGAAGGCTGCTCTTGTTCAGCCCAAATCTCCCTTGGCTGTAAATGCAGCCTGGAAATTGGCCCTGAGATGGATACCTAAAATTAGATGATTCCCCAGCAGAGACATGTCAGCAGCTGCCTGTGACTTGGGAGCCAAGGACAGCTGTGCAGCGTGTCTGAAATACAAAGTGCATCTTAAAAATAGGTCAGCTAGTAAATTCCCATCCCTTTTGACCGCAGCAGGCTAACATCTGTTAGGTCTGTACTGAAGCACTAAAAATACTTGTACTGCACCCCTTGGTCCCATTTTGTTCCTGACCCAGGGGTTACCTAGTAACTTCTTGTGGAAATTTTAGTCTGAAAAAAACCCAACTGGTTGTATTTGCAACAAGCTGAATGCCTAACTCAAGGGAGCTAATAAAGAACAACTGGAACAGGTTGCCTAGAGGGGTGCTGGAAGCCCTATCCCTAGAGACGTTCAAGGTCAGGCTTGATGGGTCTCTGAGCGACCTGATCTAGTGAAGTTGTCTTTGCTCGCTGCAGGGGGCATGGACTAGAGGACCTTTAAAGGTCCCTTCCAACCTCACACATTCTATGATTGAGTTCCTAAAGTCAGTTGGTAGTGGGGGCCAGCAGACTGCCTGTCATCTTGTCATAGTTTTGCCCTAGCTGGAAGCTGAGCACCAGGCAGTTGCTGTCTCCTAGGAGAGTAGGGGGTGGGTGGGCGGGAGGGGAAGGGGAAAAAACCAAAAAAGCAAACCTCATGGGTTGGAATAAGGATAACTTACTGGGGCAGCAGAGAGATAGATATAATGATAACACGACTTACAGCAAAATATACAAAACTGGTGGTGCACAAATGCAGTTTCTCACCAAACCACGCAACTCGGACCACACAGCTCAGAGCCATTCTGAAGCTGGACCATCCCCAAACTGCACATCCTGCAGCCACGCACTCCTCTTCCACCAGCCCCCCCAACTTTATGCTGAGCATGACATAATTGGCATGCAATACCCTCTTTGGCCAGTTTAGGTCACCTGTCCCGGCTGTGTCCCCTTACAGCTTCCTAGGTGCCTGCCTGCTGCTCCTTATTATCAGGGCAATATGAACAACTGAAATGTCCTTGACTGCTTGGCAACAACTAGAAACATCAGTGTGTTTGTTATCAGCACTGCTCCCATCCTGACTCCCAAACACAGCACTACACCAGCTGCTAGAAAGAAAATTAACTCTATCCTAGATGAAACCGGGACACTTCTAAATACAAGGGTTAGCCAGGAATATAAACACTCACACCTTCAAAGTAAAAGTTTGGGTTTTTTACAAGACAGGAATCTATTTCATTGTTATATTTAAAAATTAGTTTGTCTCATATGTGGGCATTCAAATGAAATGGCATGTCCAAGGCCTGAGGGCTTTTTATGCTTGACAGTTTTTCAGTTAAGAATATAATTTCAGAAGTACTAACAATCTGAAGCACATGTTGAAGGTGTTAGTGTATCCAAAACCCACCATACTGTTCTATTCTGACACACAGGAGAAAGCCTCTGTAGAATAGCTGCTGAACATGTACCTGAATGTTTTCTACAGACAGTTCTGGGTTTGTTTTTTGGGGGTTTTGGTGAGGTTTTGTTTAGTTGGGGGTTTTTGGTTTGCTTTTTTTTTTTTTTAGAAAGGGATAAGTACTAAAAAAACCCCTGTCTCAGTTCTGGAGTGGAGAAACTTGTGGCTCTGTCAGCCTAAGGAACTTAGACTTCAGTGCTTACAACTGCTGAATAGCATCCTTCACCTGTTGTGTTGGTGTAAGATATATTATAAATGTGTGTAGTTAAAAATCTCTCCATGTTTCCTCCTGCATAATTAGCATAGCAGAGAATTATTACAGCCCACAGTTTTTATTCTTTAAAACAATTTTACTCTTTTTTTGAAAGAAAGATAGAAAGAACAGAAAGACTAAGCTAGTAAATCCATATGCTGTGACTTTGTCTGCAGGAGGAGAGATGCAATAAGAAAGCTAGATAAATTGATAAGAATAATATCAGGCTCGGCTCTGGAAGAGGGCAGGACATCACCACCTTCAGTATTCTGCATTGAAAGGGTACTCCTTGTGACCTTTGCACCTGAAGAAGACAGAAGGCAATTTCAGTCAGCATTCTTTGTTTTTTAAAAATTATATCATGTTCTAGTGGGTGCCACCATGGCAGGATCTGAATTATATAGCTGTAGAATGGATTTGTTCCATATTTGTTTTCCTGGATAGTGTGTGCTGTTTGTACACTGGGAAGAAAGTCACTTTCTATTCAGACTCTCAGCATTCTAGGCAATGATTTAAATGCAAAACTTCTATGTATATGGTATTCATAACTTCAGGGTTTTGAAAAAAACCAAATACTGAATACTTCCACTTACGTGCCCATTGTGTAGGCTCTCCAGTTTCTGTTGAAGCTGAAAATAGCTGCCATCTCCTCTTTAGTCAATTCAAAGTCAAACACCTAATAAGAGAAACAGCTGGAAATCACCTCCCTGAACAAATTAAAGACCAAGCAAAATCCACAAAGTTAAAGAAGAAGCCTACAGGAAAGGGAAGCTGATAAGAAGAAACAACGGCTTCAAAAAGGAGGGAAAGGCATCTCTCTATTTTCAGGAAATCCTTGGCCAAGGGAATAAAAAAGAGAACATCCAAAGCTGCAATTGCACACACCAGCTGTAGCCAAACACTGGACAAGCACTTAGTGTTCCATCTGCCACTTGTGAAGGATGCATCATTCTGTCCTATTCCAAAGGAACATCTAATTCCGTATTTTACTGAATCCAGCCAAGTGTTGAAATCCTGATGACCAGTTTCAGTCCAGGGCTACTGCATTAACAGAGTAACATGGCTTATGGACACCAGGTCACTCACCTTGAAGTTCTCCACGATGCGCTGTGGTGTGACAGATTTGGGAATCACAATCACATTCCTCTGGATCTGGAAGCGAAGGAGAACCTGTGGGAACAGACCACTGAGTCATTCCTTATGTTCTGGAGGAAGCAGAACCTGTTCCAAAAGCTGTTCTCCCCATGACAGTCAAGTCTTCTCATTCACACTTGGACTTCTATCGAGGTTTCTTTCTTTGCAGTGAGATGGGAAGACTCAGACACGCCAGCATCTGAAGGCGGGTCAAGAAAACATTTCCTGCTGAGGTCAGAGCCCCTGCAAGCCGCATGGAAGGCCACACAGCAAACACCCCTGCATGTCTGCAGACAGCAAACAAACCTCTGTTGCTGTTTAATGCCACAGAGGAGCACCATGGGTGGCAGGGAATGAAATGCCAGCCTGTCCTTCACATCACCATAAGCTGTCCTTCACGCTGTGCTACAGTAACAGGTACCAGCCCCCACCTACCTGTGCTGGGGTTTTGTTGTGCTTGGCCGCAATCTCTTTGATCTTGGGGTCATCCAGGAGGGAAGGATCCTCTGGCTTAGCCCTACACAGAGGGAAAAATGCATCAGAAATCTGTATTTAGAGGAATGATTGCTGTCCCACTGCCTCAAGCACAACCCATGCCAGCTGGCAAATTCCTTACCATGGCCTGTCAGGAGAGCCAAGGGGGCTGTACGCTGTCACAGCGATCCCTTTGGACTGACAGTACTTGATCAGCTTCTCCTGGGTAAGGTAGGGATTGCATTCAACCTGCCAACACAAGATTACAGAGACTGATAGCAATACACATGCTCTAACTTGCTCCAGGGACTACCTCCCAATGTACTTAGAGGTCAATTTTTGCACAGATTGACACATCAGGGCAAAGTTTTATGCAGTCCTAATTTTGTACAGCACTTTTAAGGCTTCTTGCATCTTTGCTCTGGGGAAAGTGCTTCATAATCCTCATTTCTGACATCCTCAGAAGGCATGTTCTGACATGCTTTCCTGAGATTTCTAAGCAGTAGTTTAGCAAAGATTGAAAACCCAGTTGCCTTGTATATTCCATAGTAATGCGGAATATGGTTAGAAAAATGAACCATAGAATGCATTAGGTTGAAAGGGACCTTTAAAGGTCATCTAGTCCAAACCCCCTGCAGTAAGCAAAGACATCTTTCTTCTCCCTTCTGTGTTCTGTCAGAAAAGCACCATTCTTGTCAGTTTGTGCAAGGGGTTCTATAGACAGCTGTGATTTTGGGGGTAGATGCATGTTTTCTTTTAGCCTGCTTTTTTTTTTTTTGGTAACTACATGGAGAAAAAGCCTTTAAGAATATCTGTAGGACTGAAACTCTGGAGACCTGGACTCTTAGTGAACCTGCAAGAATCACTGAACTCAGAACTGTAAGCAATGCCTGAATCTGTGCAAGGCAACTTGGAAAAACAGGAATCTACAGTAGGTTATGCAGCTGCTGCGTGCAAGAGGGGAGTGGCTGCTCTGTGCAGATAAAGCCTAGGTCAGTGTTTGAATGTATGTATGTAAAACAAAAATAACATCTAACAGTCTTCAGGGCAGAGACCAGCAAGCCACTGGTGTGTCAATACATGCTCTGCTTCTGCATACACAGCTAAGACTGACCTCCCATTTCCAGTGGGGTGACTGAGTTAATTGTACAAGCCTAAATATGCATGCATGAGAAGGAATCCACATGTCAGTGGATTAGTAGATGAACAGTTCACACAGGCTGATGCTTGTACTGGTAACAGAATGAGCAAGGTGTTTTGAGAAGTTACGGTTGTAACTTGTGCACCACAACTCTCATATCTTATCAGGGTATGGATGATCTACAGCATCCTCATGAGTACCTGGAAATAATCAGCATGTAAGCACCATATCATACCTACTTTGTTCCCCCTTTTCCTATTTACTCATTCAACTGGAATCACATCTTCATGGTCCCTGAAAAGGATTCACCTGCAGTCACATTGCAGCTTACCTGGTTATTTGCAGGCTTGTACTTCAGCCCTGGCTTGTTCAGGATTCTCTCAATCTGCTCATGGTTGAAGTTGGAGATACCAATGGCTTTTACCAGGCCAGCATCCACCAGCTCCTCCATGGCCTGTCACAAAAGGGAGCAAAATCAGCATCCAGCATACAAGACAGGGTCTGAAGAAGTTCTTTCCTCATATGGCTTTCATGGGAAGGGAAGGACAACTATTTAGAGTTTCAAAGTTGCTTTCTTGGAGAAAGTATGCACTGTAGTGCATGAAAAAAAGAGTATGTGTGCCATGTCTTCTATCTCTCCCAAGCCCAACTGCTCATTTATTGAGATGGTAGCAACACCAAGTTAATAACATGTGGAAAATAATGATAATCAATAACGGGCTATCTATCAAGCCAACACTGGAGCACTGTACCCCAGGCTGTAGGCAAGATCGCAACCTCAAATATCTTTATTCCTGCAAAGTGTGTTTGAGTAGTTTGAAGAACTGGGGTGAAGACAGTTCTGTGGTTATTACAGCCAAACAATCTGGTCTGCAGCGCTGAAGAATACCAGCATGAGTAGGCATCAGGTTTTGAAAAGCTATGTTGTACAACATAAGATAGATACAGAACTTTGTGACTGCAGGAGGCAATGAAAGCATGGAAAACACTGCCAAGAACACAGAAACAAGATTCCTCCCTGGTGACTGAACTTACCTCCCACGTATCTAGAATGTCTGTGTTGCTGGGTATCGACATGCCCTTGTCATCTGTGGGAAACAGCTCCTCTCCTGCCTGCCAGAGAGGAAGAAAGTGTGTAAAACACCCCTTGGTGGGAAGCAGATACTGAGACAAGTGAGGACCACGCTAGCTTTACCTGCTACTGCCTACCTCGGTTATGCCGGTTGATGGCAACAACCACTCCGAATAGGAGGGACAGGTGTATCTCCTGGACCCAAAGTGGTAACTCACCAAAACACATACAGATAAACATCAAACCACTTGCGGAACAAAGCAGAACAAACAAGCTTGCTGTACTCATCTGTCATGCCTATTATGGGAGAAAAGTACCTGCTTTCTGAAGATTATTGCTTTTTTGAAAACTAAAAGGACCTCTTTAGGTCCAAGGGACATTTAAGGTCTTGGGTGAACTAGATCTGCTGAATAAAGTGTTACGTACACACACAGGCCTTCTGTGAGGGGAATCCCCTTTAAGTTGGTGGCACAGAACAAGGCCATCACTTCTCCATATTGCTCTGCACTTACAATGTTGTGCAGATGTCAGAGTTATTGTGTTGATACACTTTTACTCAAGGGCTTTGTTCCCATAAAACAAACCATGACAGCTTTGAAAGTATGACAGACAGTTGATAAAGTCAGAAGTAAGAAATAGGGTGGAGGTCTTAGCCTGTCTGTAGAAGGAAGGGAAAGCTAGGACTAGAAATAGAGATCAGCTCCTTTGAAGTAGATGAAGAATGAAACTTGGATGTCAGAAAGTCTCACCTTTTGAAATCCAAGGTCTGTGGAAGAACACTAAGGCTCCTGCAGCAAAGGTCAGCTCAATCTGTACTGTATTAAGGACTCAGTGATTAAAGAGAGAAATAGAAAATAGACGCATTTTCTTTTGCTCTGTGATTCAGGAGCATGCAGAGGAAATAATGTCTGTCAGGCAGCAAAGCACAACCCTCCTTCCCATAGCAGAGGAGGCTAAGTCATTGGCAGTTGAGACACCTTTGGACTTGTAGAAGAAAATGCATAGCCCAAAGTGAGGCACCACAACTTACCACTTGCAGCTGGGACCTGGCCTGGCCTCAGTGCCAGGCTTCCCCTCCCACTCCCAGAAGGGCAGAGGACGTGGTGCAAGCAGCGCTCTCGGGGCAGAGAGCAAGAGCCTGGCTCACGTGGCCAGGGCGACACTGAGCGAGCAGCACAGGAGCAGAGCTGGTGCACACACCAGACCCACAGTGTTCCCAGACTGGCGCAGCAGTGCTGCTGCAAGTGTTACTGGTGGTTTCGAGGAGCTCTCCCAGGAGGGGAAGCCAAGGGCATTGCTGTTACTGTACCTTGAACCCAAGAGGCCAGTGCATGAGGTAGAGATCCAGGTAGTCCAGTTTCAGGTCAGCAAGGGTCTTCTGGCAGGCTCCCTTCACCAGGGGCTTGTCATGAAACGTGCACCACAGCTAGGGAAAAAAAGCCAAGACACACTGTGACCTCCTGGGTTAAGCTCTTGGAACCCTTCCCTCCTGTTTGGGAGACAGCCTCTCTTTGGGAGGTGATGCAGAACTAGGCCATCCCATTGCTCTTCAGATGGGACTTGCTCTGTGAGCAGGACTGGCCTGTGATACTGAGGGCAACATGAACCTGTTCTATATGAAGCAGGCCTCCCCCGAGATCCCACACTACCAGGTCCTTGCCTTACTGACAACGAAGAGGTCCTCTCTTTTCACAACACCTTCCTTGATCTTCTGCTGGATCCCATCCCCAACTTCATTTTCATTTTCATATACGTAGGCACAGTCCAAGTGTCGGTACCCAGCATCGATGGCAGCCATCACTGCAGCTGTTACCTTCCCTGGGGGGGACTGAAAAAAAAAAAAAGGTTAAGATTCCAAATCAGAGCCTGCTGGCCATTTCTTAGTGATCTAGAAACAAAAGAAACATACAAAAAGGCGCTTTAAGAAGAGTTCTTCCCTGCTGTGTTCTTAACGCCATATTCATCTCACAAATGCCAGCTGGGAAAAGTTTTAGTTTGCTGGAGAGGGCAGCGGTCTACACCTTAGTGATCCGCATCACCATGGAGTTCTGTACCATGCTGTAGCCCAGCTCCTTTAGATGATTAAAGGCCTGGAGCATCTCCCCTATGAGGAAAGGCTGAGAGAACTGGGGCTGTTCAGCCTGGAGAAAAGAAGACTGAGAGGGGAGCTGATTAATATTTATAAATATCTGAGGAGTGGGACACAGGGGGAAATAGCCAGCCTTTTTTCAGTGGTCTGTGGGGACAGGACAAGGGGCAATGGCCTCAAATTGGAGCACAGGACGTTCCGCACCAACATGCGGAGGAACTTTTTCACAGTGAGGGTGACAGAGCCCTGGGACAGGCTGCCCAGGGGGTTGTGGAGTCTCCTTCTCTGGAGACATTCAAGACCCATCTGGACATCTCTACCTGTGTGACCTGTCCTAGGGAGTCTGTTTCGTATGGGGGGTTGGACCCGATGATCTCTGGAGGTCCCTTCCAACCCCTACGATTCTGTGACTCTGTGATTCCTCTCCTGGCACATCCCACCTGTCTCCTGAAGTTTACATCACCAGCGCCCTTCGGAGATGGGAGGGATGTGCATCGCTGTGCGTTTCTCGGGCCTGAGGGCACACGGGAGCCGCGCACAAAGCAGCGTTACCATGTCTTGCCCGGGCAGGCCGGCGCTGTTTGCTCTCGGGCGCCGTGCGGATTACCGTTTGCTTTTGCCGCCACCCTAAGAGCGGTGCAAACCTTTGTCAGAACTTGCTTGAAACGCCTGGCTTGTCCTCTAAAGCTCGATCTCATTACTCGGTGATTCCGGGCCACCTCACCGAGGATTCCAAGTTACCGGGCACAAACGCAGCGGGCGAGGCGCCGCTGCGGGGCAGGACTGGGAGCGGCGGGGAGCCGGGCCGGGAGGTCGCTGCCGGGAGGGGATCCGCGCTCCGCTGAGGAAGGAGGGAGGGAGGGAGGAAAGGAGGCACGGCGAGGGGCGCCAAGAAGGACGGAGAGCACTCTGGGGGCAGCGGATGAGAAGTAGCGCGGGGCGCCGGCGTACCGAGAGGGCAGCCGGAACGTCGGACCCCGGCACCCAAAGGCGCCCCCAATCCCTCCCCACCGCGGCGCCCGTCGGCACGGCCCGGAGCGCTTTACACCCACCGCGGCCCGGGCGGGGCTGGGCCGAGAGGGAATCGAAACCGGGTGCGGCCCCAGCTCGCCACGGCCGTTCCCTCGGGGCAAAACGGGCCGCTGCCCGGCCGGGAGCGCCGCCGAGATCTCCGTTACCTTCCATGTGCCCAGCCCCAGGAGGGGCATCTTGGCTGCGGTGTTCAGCTCCACATAGGTCGCCATGGCCCCACACAGGAACACTGCCTGGCAGCGCGGCCAGACGAACCCTTTTAATAGCTGCGAGGCCCAGCCGGGCCCGCCCCGTCCCGGATCCCGCCCCGGGACCTGCCCCGGGTCAGTCCCCGGTCAGCCCCGCCGTACCGCAGCCGGCCCGGGTGACACTGAGCTAGGGTGGGTTTGTGCTAATCCCTTCACAGTTGTGGGTTGGGAACCGAGGGCCTCAGAAGGCCTCAGAGCCCTTCCGCTGGGAGCTGTGTTCCCCCCACCAAAGGGATGGTGGCCGGGCTCTTGCGATGCTCCCCTTGTGTGACTGGCGAGAGAGTTCAGAGGGTTCGGGCCTTCAGTTCCGCTCCGGAGGTGGGATGAATGTCGGCTGTGGAGGTGGGAATGTCCGCTCTGGAGGTGGGATGAATGTCGGCTGTGGAGGTGGGAATGTCCGCTCTGGAGGTGGGATGAATGCCGGCTGTGGAGGTGGGAATGTCCGCTCTGGAGGTGGGATGAATGTCGGCTGTGGAGGTGGGAATGTCCGCTCTGGAGGTGGGATGAATGTCGGCTGTGGAGGTGGGAATGTCCGCTCTGGAGGTGGGATGAATGTCGGCTGTGGAGGTGGGAATGTCCGCTCTGGAGGTGGGATGAATGTCGGCTGTGGAGGTGGGAATGTCCGCTCTGGAGGTGGGATGAATGCCGGCTGTGGAGGTGGGAATGTCCGCTCTGGAGGTGGGATGAATGTCGGCTGTGGAGGTGGGAATGTCCGCTCTGGAGGTGGGATGAATGTCGGCTGTGGAGGTGGGAATGTCCGCTCTGGAGGTGGGATGAATGCCGGCTGTGGAGGTGGGAATGTCCGCTCTGGAGGTGGGATGAATGTCGGCTGTGGAGGTGGGAATGTCCGCTCTGGAGGTGGGATGAATGCCGGCTGTGGAGGTGGGAATGTCCGCTCTGGAGGTGGGATGAATGTCGGCTGTGAAAATAGGGGAGGAAAAGGGAGCGGCTTTGTAGGAGTACTTTAGAAAGCACAGGTTTTCAAGAATGTTATTTTTAATGTTTCAAGGCTTTTTTTCTTTTCTTTTTTTCCCAAGTTGCAGAGGTGTAATGAGAGTTTAACGATCACGCTGCTGTTTTCAGGGCGGTAGGTGGTCTGTCTTTTCACGTTACAAAGTGGCTTTGAAAGCTGGGAAATGCCAGAGGTGCTGCGCTGTTGAAGAGGTCACGGCGTGGTGGGGTAAAAGAGGAGTACCCTGCAGGACCTGGTAGAAGACCCAGGTTGTGCTGTTAAGACCACCTGGGAAGCTGTACTGCTTGCTCACGTTTTAAGAATCCTTTCAGGTGCAAGCATTGTTTGGGGGTGTAACAGCGCGTTTTTCTCTGGGTGCCTTTCCCACACAAGTGCCTGGCTGCTTTGTGCTATCTGCTCTGCTTACCTGAGGGCAGACAAGGAAATTGGTTGTCTCTTTAATCTCTTTAGTGTCAGCATCGCCAGCCTCCTCAGCAGGATGTGAAGTTTCAGTTGCATCAGTTACAGACCACAGTGTTTGCCTTTTACCTTTCCCTGGATGCCTTCTCTGTAAATCTGCTCAGGGTATACCTGGTCCCTTGCGGGTTGGTCCAGGGGTCAGTGAAATCAAGGGAAAGATTGCCATTTACCTGAGCCTGTTCCTCTCTTCTGCCAAAAAGTCTGAAAAGCAAAACACCTGTGCCAGAGAACTCCTGCCATGACAGCCCAGGGGTTTTCATGCTTCCCAGTTTGAAACATTGGAATGATCACCCACACTGGCAGTAGGCTGTCCCCTTTTTGCTGATGACTGCTAAATTTCATGCAATATGCACCTCATATATTTTTTTAGCACAGTATCATGTTGAGCCATGCCTGTGACTAGCTTTCCAGGGCAGCCTGAAGACCAGCTAGAATACCAGTTTTCCTCTGCTCTCCTTTGTTTTCCCTGGATGCTCAAGCTAGTGGTATTGTGCTGAGTTTACGAATACCAGCAATGTCATGATTTGGCTCCAGATGGCGTAGGTCTTGGTGTAGGAACTGCCACAATCAGTCCAATTTTGTACTGCAGCAGTGACACTGTGAACTGGTCCTGTCAGAGAGTCCTGCCCCATTGCCTGTGGAAGCTGGCAAAGCCTGGCTCTTTAGCCAGTAACCCAGGATCTCTGTTAAGAAAGGGCAGAAGGCCTTGTAGTGCTTGTTCTAAATCTTCTGAGCATGTCTTTTTGGGGAGGTTTCAAAGCCTCCTTCCTGTTCCTGAGGCAAAGAGATGGGTAGAGCGTGTACTATGACATGAGGCTCGGTGGAGAGCAGAGCTGAGATGCAATCTGCCCTCCTCTCACTTTCTTCAGAGATTTTGTTTTGTTCAGAGGAACTGCAGCCTGTTCACATTCTCCTGTGCAGGGGGGTGCTTGGTTTTACTCAACAGTTTCTTGAACGTGAGATGTCTCAGTCTTTTAACAGAGGGTTTTGGGCAGGAAGCTTGCATTTTGCTTTGATGTTTCCACTAGTTGGCGTGAGACTGCCCAGATCATGCTAAGACATAGCTGTCAGTTGTTTCTCTATCCTAAAGGTGTGGCTGGGGTTGTCAGGTGACAGCAGGGCCTCTGGAAAGGAGGTGCCACATGCTAGCCAGCAAACTACATGCTTGGTAACACACCCAGTGGTTGCTTGCCCAGGATGAGGAACCATGTGTAAGGAAGGGTCTGATTTGCTGCACGTGCAGGGTCTTGCACTAAAGCACCTTTCAGGTTTGTTGTGCAGTAGTCAATGCCATGAAAAGCCAAATTCAAAACTCCATAGCCTTGGTGGCTGTTAGGCAAGTATTCTTTATTGCACTCCTCCTAATGTGGGCATGATGAAGGGTCAGTTACACATCTTTTATACAAGAGATATATGCATATTTGTGATATATGCATATTCATAGGGTTTCCAAGGAATAGTTAATTCCTTGAGAGCTCATTATCACCCCAATAATCTTTTGGTGGGCTTCAAAGACATGTGTTGGCTATTTACTTAGTTTACTCCCTTTCATTTCCTGGTTTTACATTTACTTTCATTTACTCCCCTTCGGGTGAGCTTTAGCTTTGACTTGCTAACAAAGCCACAGAGCTGGTGCTGCAGACTTGAGGCATGCTCCTGTTTTCTCCCTCTGAGAAGGGAGCGAGAAAGAAGGGGTTTCTCCTGAGCTATTACAATGCACACAGTGTGCTAATGTTGTAGACCTTTACACAGAACTCTGCACATCCTTTACATAGGTTGTTGCTGACCAACTAATATTTATCATCTTCCCTGCTTCATAATCTAATTCAGGAAAAATCATTACTCCAAGAGATGAGCAGTGTTTGGCAAATCAGAAGAATAGACACAAAATGGTAAGAGTGACTCCACTCTTGTCTCACCTCCACATCCATCATTCCTATGTATGAAGATTCCACACACAATTGTTTTCCCTAGCTAGTCAGCTGTTCTTCATTATATGCAGCTACTCTACTGCTGATCAAGGCAAGATCTTGATGCTTCTGTGATATTCCACCTCTCTGCCTTTCTGACACGTCAAGCATCTTCCATACATACACTCAATTACAAGCTAATGACATACAAGTACCTCAGGCTTGTAGCAGTGTATTCACTTGCTGAGCACTAACTCACAGCACAGGTTAGTGTGGCACAAGCAGTAAGTCAGCCAGCCTTGGGTTCTAGTACAACACACTTTTATAAATGCAGGTTTTCTGTTAAGCATCTTCTTGTCAAGGAAGGTTCCAGGCTACCCAGCTGCTCAAGGTGCAACTCAGACTTTTGTCAAACCCCATGGCTTGATCCACTGTGGCTGTTACAGAACAGAATGCAGTGGTGGTACTGCAGCTGCCCCCTGCCCACCAACCTGAGAAGCAACACACTTAAGGACCCTGAAGCACCACTGTCCTAACTACCCTGGCATTGCCCTGTAAGGCTCACCTGCATCCACCACCCCAGGGGATAGACTTTGGCAGAGGAAAGCTTTGCTCAGGGGTACAGTTAACAGAACTGTTCTGCTTACCATTACCAGCAAAATTAGTCCATGGTCCATACTAAGGCTTGTCATACTTGACTGTTCCTGTCAGCACTGCACAGCTCTGCCAAAGCCTAATGTACTAAGTTACTGAGTTCCTGATCAAAACAAGTCCTTGATGGTCCTGTGAGGTCATTTAAAATAAGACATGGATTATTGTTTCCAGTGATATTGAGGCAAGGGGCTTGGTTTGTCTTTTTTTCACATTACACTGGGACTTCCAAACCAGCAGTAATCTAAACCTTTTTTATTTTGGATAGGAATAAAGTTGCACACTGCTCTCCATCCAGTTTCAGCCTGTAAAAACATGTGACTGAAATAAGGCCTGTATGAGCTGGCACACATCTCCCTAGGACGGGATGATTCTCCCATTTACTTCTCTTTCCAAGACAGCTTTGGGCTGCACCCTAGAAGTGAAGGCAGTTGTTGTCTCTTATCTTCAGGCAGTGATTATGTAGTTCATTCTTTCAGGGTGGATCTTCCTTCTGTGCTCAAATATCCTTTCCCTGCAGCCTTAAGGGGTGTTGATGCAATACAGAAGATAAAATAGAAATCAGGTGCTAGTTCATTCTATGTGACTCCTGCTTTGCTATTTCAGCTGTGCACAGACACTCATCTAATGATTAGAGAATGATTATAGCCCATACTCTGTTCCTTAGAACAATGTTACTGTTTGCTTCACCAAAGAAGAAAAACCCAAAGTCACTGGAGACCTATACTGTGCCTTGCTGGCAGGAGAGGTGCAACATGCATGCTACATAGCTGACAACTCTAGGCAGTAGTAGCAGCTCATTGGCTGCCAGAGGCCTCCAGGAGGGCAAGATAAAACTATCTTCAGTATTCTGCATGGAAAGGGTACTCCTTGTGGTTCTTGCACCTGAAGGAAATCAAAGAGAAAAATATTATCCTCAAGGTTGAAATAAACACTATGTAGAACTACTCCAGCTGTAGAGAGGAGCCTTCAAGGGCAGCTCCAAATTGTGTAACTGCAGAGTTAATTTAAGAGACTTCTTTGTGTCTAAGTGGCACACATGACTAACAAGATCAAGTCTTTTCCTATTGTTCAGAAACTGGATAGTGGTGGGATCAAGTTCTGAAGAAAGAGGTGAAGTTCACATTGCTTGTGAAGAGAACAATGGTTTATGTGGCCTTTCAGCCAAGACTTCTTCTCTGACTATCGGTTTCCAAGGTGTGTCTCTGCAAGCAATTGTTCTTCACATGGTACTTCAGATAGTCACTCCCTCCCCCAACAGCCTACATAAAAGCTGGCAGGGGTTTATAGTGGTATTTGTTTTCTGTGAGTTTAAAAAGGCCCAATGCTCCTTTCTCCAACACAGAGTCACCAAGCAGAAGCTTCCTTTTGGAATTCCAGGTACAGAGAGATTCCTGGAGAGGATTCACAGCAAGTACCTAGAGTGACTTATACTCATCCTTTAGTCAGTTAAGTGACAAATATAACTCCAAGATGTTAAGTTACAGATGCACCATCCCTCAAATTTCAGATTTCCAAATATATCCAAACAGCTATACCATTACTGACAAGATTAAAGATTGTATACAAGAGTTGGAAGGCAACAAAAGCTGTCACTTACATGACCATTTCACAGATCCTCCAGTTTCTGTTTAAGCTGAGAATGGTTGCCATCTCCTCTTTAGTCAAGTCAAAGTCAAACACCTACCAAAAGAAACAGCTGGAAATCACCTCTTTGAAAAATCAAGTCAGATGCAGTTATTCCTCAAGAATAAGTTCACATCAGAAGAGGTCTTGAGACAGCAGAAGGGAACGGAAAAATTCTCTCTGGATTTTCAAGACTTTACTGGCAGAGGGGAACAAAATACCCCAAAAGAGATCACTGGATGCAGTTAGATGTGCTAGCTGCTCCAAGGTATTTGGTGAGCACTTAATGTTACTGAATGCATTTCCCAGTGGAAGATGCATTTCTCTCTGAAGAGAAGTCCAGGTGTTACTCCTGAAACCTTGATGTCCAGCATCAGGAAAAAACCTGACTCTATAGTGAGAGGAGCAATTTAATTTATTGACACTGGGAGTCTTCTTTGTCCTGCTTACTCCATGGTCTGAAGAATGTTACTGCACCAGAGCTCCAAGCAAACCCTGCCTACCACTTCATCCCCAAGTCACAGAACAGGAGATACCATGTGAGGTGACTGACAAGGTGAGCACCCCCTTTACAAGTTCTGCCTATGTCATTTCTCCAAACATAGTTTTCACTGTAGCCCTAGCTTCCAGACAGAGAAAAGCCCAGTCCTGTTGCCTGAGGAGGAGCTGGGAAGGGTGAGACAGGATCGCTGCTTGCTGCACTGGGAGAAGCCATGCCATCCCTGAAGCGCAGCACCCAGGTCACTCACCTTGAAGTTCTCCACAATGCGCTGTGGTGTGACTGACTTGGGAATCACAATCACATTCCTCTGGATCTGGAAGCGAAGGACAACCTGCAGGAACAGACCACTGAGTCACAGAATCACCAGGGTGGCAAAGACATTTGAGATCATTGAACCCAACTGGTGACTCAACCCCCTCCCTGGGCAGCCTGTTCCAATGCCCAATAACACTTTTGGTGAAGAACCTTTTCCTACTGTCTAACCTGAACCTGTCCTGCTGCAGCTTGAGGCCATTCCCTCTTATCACCCATCCCTTGGGGTCAGAGAGAGGGCAGCTCCAGCTCTGGAGGAAGCAGAGCCTGTTCCAACAGCTGTTTTCCCCAAGCTATACCTACTTCTCCAGAGCTGCATTTCAAATCATTCCCATGCCTGGGGCCTTGGTTAGGCTTCCTGGAGAGCCAAGAGGGAAGCAGCAAAGCATCAGATGGAATGCCTCCTTTTCCATCCAGTTCCTACTTGGACTTCCAGCAGTCTATGCAAGGCTTTCATTCTCTACAAGAGGACTTGAGAGAAGTGACATCTGAAGATGGGTCAGGAGTCCCGTTCTGGCTGAGGGCCACAGTATACATTGCCAGACACTTAGCAGACATCCTGCATTGCTAGCTAATACCACAGCTCACAGGGAATACACTGATAGAGGCTGGACTCCTTCAGGCCTGGCTTCCTTGATGCCTGTGCTACAGTAACAGGCACCCACTGTCCAGCACCCACGTACCTGTGCTGGGGTTTTGTTGTGCTTGGCCGCAATCTCTTTGATCTTGGGGTCATCCAGGAGGGTAGGCTCCTCTGGTTTAACCCTGTGCAGAGACAAGGAGGAAGAAAAGGCAAAGAACACCTGCTGAAAGCCTCTACCTAGTATGTTGTTGGGTTTTCCTTTAAATATCTTTCTAAGTGTGCACACACACCTGTGCCATTACTCACTTAGTCTGAGCACTTTAAACTTCAGCCCCACTACCCCACATGGAAGTTACCTGTCAGGGCGCCCAAGGGGACAGTATGCAGTCACAGTGATCCCTTTGGATTGGCAATAGTTGATTAGCTTTTCCTGGGAAAGGTATGGATGACACTCAATCTGCCAACACAGGAATAGACACTGTTTAGAACAAATGTAATATTCACATGTTCCAGAGATTTTCTTCTGAATCTTAGTTTAGTTACAGGCTGCCTTAATCCTGCCCTGTCTTGTATTGTCCCACAGACCACATGCAATTAATTCTACAGAGCATTGACTTTTCTATTGTTTCATTCTATGCCTTTGGACAGCATCTGAGCGGGTTCATTAAAGCTGGTGACCACTGCCAGAGGAACAGCTTGTGCCTGGATCCTTTATACCTCCAGAAGGAATGCTTCCTAGGGAATGCTCCAGAACATGTAAGCAGTGGTTCAGCAAGGTGAGACAGAAAGGAAATCCTCCTTTTTTGCACCAGGGAATTTCCACAGAGCAGGATGTTGAGTACACACTGTTGTCTACTTTGTTCTCCCTTTTTCCATCTCCTCATTCAACTGGAATCACATCTTCATGGTCCCTGAAAAGGATTCACCTGCAGTCACATTGCAGCTTACCTGGTTATTTGCAGGCTTGTGTTTCAGCCCTGGCTTGTTCAGGATTCTCTCAGTCTGCTCATGGTTGAAGTTGGAGATACCAATGGCTTTTACCAGGCCAGCATCCACCAGCTCCTCCATGGCCTGTCAAAGTGGAACAGATTCAACATGCAGTACAAGACATGACTTGAATACATTCATTCCTGATGTGCTTCACCTAAAGGAAACCAGCCACAAAAGAAGTATTTGGACTTGCCAGGTTTTTGAATCTCAATGGGAAAGCAGGGACTGGCAGTATCAGTGCCCTGTCTTGATCATAGCAAAGCCCCACATTATTGTGGAGACTGAAATGAGTTACACAAGGAAAAGAAGATACAAGTCACTGCTGCCTCAGCACAGGAGGGCTATGCCCTCAGAGGATAGCAGGATCACAGCCCACATAGGGTCTATTTCTGCAAAACCTGCTCAAGCAATTCAAGAACCACATGAGAACTGTGGTGAAGAAAAAAATAATCATACAGGCATGGTAAAGTAAATAACTTTCTAACCTCAGCCTGGTCTGCAGCTCCACCAAAAGTGACTGTGCAGCTCAGTGACCTGAGATGGAATAGCAGCTTGACTAAGCACACACCATTTGAACAAAAGCTGCATACTTTTGTGAGTTCCTTCCAATTAATCCTGTGTTCACACATGAGATGCTTGGTGACTGCTGAGGACAGAAGACACAGTCTCCCCCCATCCACCACCATGGCTCAACTTACCTCCCACGTATGCAGAATGTCTGTGTTGCTGGGTATTGACATGCCCTTGTCATCTGTGGGCAACAGCTCCTCTCCTGCCTGCCAGTGAGAACAAAACAAAGTGCTTGAAACTCTGCAAGAAGTTTTTGCTTAATACCATAAAGACCTCACAGCCATGAGAGGTTAGAGTTCTAGTGCCAGCAAGAACACTGGTTCTTGTTGACATTCAGTCATGCCTTCCTGAGGAGAGGAATGGGAGGAATTTAGGGCATTTCTGCCAGTGACCCTTTGCATACAGACAGGTTTTCCTGCTAGACCCCTCAGAGGGACTCACCCAAACACCAACAGGGAAGCACACCACTCAACTACAGCCTCCAGCCTCACTCATGTTCACTTCACCTCTTGTTCTTTGAGGACACACCTGGAATTTTGTGTCCAGCTCTGGGGCCCTCAGTTCAAGGACACCTTACTCTTTCAAACAGTCCAGCTCAGGACCACCAAGGTGGTTAAGGGAGTGCAACACCTTCCTTATAAGAGGCTAAGGGAGCTGGGCCTCTTTGGCTTGGAGGAGACTGAGGGGTGACCTCATCAATGTCTATAAATATCTAAAGGGTGAGAGTCAGGAGGATGGAGCCAGGCTCTTCTCAGTGATGGCCAGCGATAGAGCAAGGGGCAACAGGTACAAGCTGGAGCATGGGAAGTTCCATGTGAATATAAGGAGGAACTTTTTCACTGTGAGGGTGATGCAGCACTGGCACAGTCTGCCCAGAGAAGCTGTGGAGTCTCCTTTTCCGGGGACCTTAAAAACCTGCCTGGATGTGTTCCTGTGGGATTTAGTCTAGGTGATCCTGTTCTGGCAGGGGGGTTGGACTAGATGATCTTCCGAGGTCCCTTCCAGCTCCTAATGTTCTGGGATTCCATGGTTTTTTGCCCACTTAGGAAGAATTGTTTTGTTCTTTTTGCAGCAGGGCAGTGGGGACTGATGTAGTGGGAAGATATAACTTTAGTCACACTACCACATCTGCTGAAAAGATGTTATGCACAGTGGCAGGCCTTCTGTGACAAAACTTAGTGCAAAGCCACTAGTAGAAGGAAAATTGGAAGAGCCTTTGTGTACAAGAGGTAAGCAGATACCAAGACTGAACTCTGTTAAGCAGCTGTTTGTTACTGTCACTGAGACAGCTTCATTGCCACAGTCCTCTTAACTGAAGTTGAACTGGAGTATGAAATAAGGCGAGCATCTCAAAAGCAATGGGTAGGATGGAGACTGATCAGACTGTAGCAGAAGGAAAAGGCCAAGACTAGGAAGAGTCAAACTGTGACAGCAGCTCCTTCACTAACCAGTGAAAGAGTTTAGGCCCCTACAGAAGTTTCACATTTGGAAAGGCAGCAAAAAGCAGAGCCCTCCTTCCAGCAAGCACTATGCTTCAGGTGACAGTACACTGATTCAGAAGAAAAAAAAGCCTACCTTGTCTTACACTTCAGCTGAGACACCTGCTCCTAGTTTTCAGGCTATCACTCTCAGTATCAAAGGGTGATGTGAGCAGCAGTTCCAAAGGTAGGGGTCAACAGCCTGGCCCACATTGCCAGAGTAAAGCTGAGCACCAGAACAGTGCTGACACACACAAGAGACCAATTTTCTTCCTTAGCCAGAGCAGTGCAGTGGTTGGGCTAAAGCCACAGAACTCCCTCAAAGCAGAAGCCAAATGAAACAAAGCCAAGGGCATTGCTGTTACTGTACCTTTAAACCAAAAGGCCAGTGCATGAGGTAGAGATCCAGGTAATCCAGTTTCAGGTCAGCAAGTGTCTTCTGGCAGGCTCCCTTCACTAGAGGCTTGTCATAAAATGTGCACCACAGCTAGGGAGAAAAAGACAAGACATACCATGACCTCAGTAGATTTTGGAGGGGAGAAAAAATCGTCTTTACTCACTTCAGTGTCATAGAACTGACTGGGGAAGGAAGTGATCACCTGACAGCAAAGGGTGATTTTTAAGATAAGGCTGATTCTTCTCCCTGCTCAAGTAACTTACTCTTCTTATCCAACAGCTACATCAAAAATATTAGTATTAGTGGACAGGCAAGAGTCTGACTGCATCACTGTGCTGATGAAGTGAAACAAGAAGGTAGCACCAGGAGCATCATCATTTACAGCACAAGTTTCTTCAATGCCACAGCATAGAACTACTGCAGTTTCCTAGAGAAAAACCTCTCAGGTAACACTGATCTGCCTCTAACCCAAAAGCATCTCATCCTTACCTTACTGACAATGAAGAGGTCCTCTCGCTTCACAGCGCCTTCCTTGATCTTCTGCTGGATCCCATCCCCAATTTCCTTCTCATTCTGGTACACGTAGGCACAGTCAAAGTGTCGGTACCCAGCATCGATGGCAGCCATCACTGCAGCTTCCACCTTCCCTGGGGGGGACTGAAGGAAGGAGGATATAATGGGTCTCAGTTTTGGGATCACAGGATTGTAGGGGTTGGAAGGGACCTCAGGAGATCATGGGGTCCAACCCCCCTGCCAGAGCAGCTCCCCAGCTCATACTGCACAGACGGGTCTTGACTATCTCCAGGGAAGGAGACTCCACAGCCCCCGGCAGCCTGTCCCAGGGATTCTTACAAGCTGCTCCTTCGGCAGACAGACACCCAACGGGGCTTTTCCTGAGAGCTTTCTGAGCCCTGCAGACATCGTGAATACCGGCTCCCCAGGTTAAACCCAGCCGCTCCGGCCGCCCCACTCCCCGGCCGGGCTCCGGGGAGCCTCTGCAGAGCTGAGGCTCCAGCCCCAGGGCGGCTCTGCCGGGCCGAGGCCCGCGCGCTTCCCCGCACCACTCCGCGGAGGAGAAGCCCCCGGCAGCTGCCAGCCGAGGGGCCCAGCCCCCAGCCCAGGCTCTGGCGGCCCGCGGCCCCGGGCAGGGCGCTGCGGCGGCGCAGGAGCTCGGGCTGCTGCGAAGGGCAGCGGGCAGGGCGGGACCCTCGGTTACATGCGCGGCCGGGGCTTCCCCATGAGCACGGCCATGGCCGCTCCACACGGCGGCGGCCCCGGGCCGCGCTGCAGGGGAGCCCGCCGCGCTCACCTTCCACGTTCCGAGCCCCAGGAGGGGCACCTTAGCCGCCGCCCCCAGCCGCACACAAGCCGCCATAGCCCCGCTGAGGCAGACGCTGCCCGCCGAACGCTTTAAAGGCGGCCGGGCTCGCCGCGGGGCTGCCGGTACAGCCCTTCCCCGTGGGAGGTACCCCCGCCCGCCCCGCCGGTTGGTAGTGCGCGGTCTTCCCCACAGTAGCAACCAATCACCGCTCGAGCCCTGCTCCGACGGCAGCGCCGCCCAATCGGCAGCGTAGCGGGTCGGCCAATGGGAACCCGAGCTGGCTGCTATGGTACAGTATGGGGGGAACTACCTGGGTTTGCGGGGGCGGGGGGAAGAGTCCGGGGGATCCCTGCCGCGCCCCGCCCCGCCCTGCCCGCACCTCCCTCCCTCCCTGCCGGGGAGGCCGCTTTCAGGTTTCTCCGAGGGATGCGTTTCTCACTGGAGCCGACGGCCCAGTGATGCGGGGCCGGCTGCTGCGGCCCGACGCCGGGCGCGGAACGAGGAGCCAGCACCGCCCGGGGTCCCGCGGCAGAGCTGGGCCGTCACGGCCGTGCCGGGGCCCCGCGGGCCTCGCACGGAGCCCTGCAGGGCAGGTCAGCCCGGCTCGGGCGGGCCTTCCGCTGAGGTTCAGTGGGTGTGGGCTCAACTGAAGCCAGTGGGACATGGCGGAGGCGGCGGGTGCGCCGGGTGCAGGGCCCTGCGCGCCTCTCCTCCCGCTGGTGGCCCTTACCCAGGGCGAAGGGCCGAGGGCGGCAGCGTCCCGACCCGGCTGGGTTCCGCAGGGTTCAGCTCCTGCAGCGCCCAGTCCCAGCGCCACAGGGTGTTCGTGTGTGTCTGGCTTGTGACACGGGCTGGGGCACAGCGAGGCGCGGCCGCAGGTCACCCCACCAGTTACCCGATGGGGAGACCGTTTTGGTGGGTGATGCTTCAGCCCACGAGTGGTCAGCAGTAAAGCCGGGGTGGTGACCCAAAATGGGTCAATATACGGGAGCCCTCAGGTAGAGACACAGGCCTGTCACCCCAAGTGTGCAGACCTGCGCCCTCGCTGCTGGCTCTGTGACCGTGAGCGATGGGCCGAGGAAGGGCTGGGTGGTCCTGGCTGGAGCAGAGTTCCAGCTCAGCAGTGATGGGCCTGGGCCTGGGCCTGGGAGCCTCGTGACGCTGCGAGCTGGTGGAGTGAGCCGGCTAGAGGGAATCTCAGTGTGGCTGGCTTGTGAGAGGGGCGAGCTCCCAGCTCCCCTCTCCAGGTGGGACAAATGCAGCTTTCAATTTGGGGTATGTGAGCTTAGGAGTCATTTAATGTTTAATTGTAAACATTGGGGGAAAGTATTTTTTAGTATGTTTCAAAGCTGCGGGTGAGCATTGAGATTCCTATCACAGAATGTTAGGAGTTGGAAGGGACCTCGAAACATCATCTAGTCCAACCCCCCTGCCAGAGCAGGATCACCTAGACTAAATCCCACAGGAATGCATCCAGGTGGGGTTTGAATGTCTCCAGAGAAGGAGACTCCACAGCCTCTCTGGGCAGCCTGTGCCACTGCTCCGTCACCCTCACAGTGAAAAAGTTCCTCCTAATATTCACATGAAACTTCCTATGCTCCAGCTTGCACCCATTGCCCCTTGTCCTATCACTGGCCATCACTGAGAAGAGCCTGGCTCTGTCCTCCCGACTCTTGCCCTTTACATATTTATAAACATTAATAAGGTCACCCCTCAGTCTTCTCCAAGCTAGAGACCCAGCTCCCTCAGCCTGTTCTCATAAGGAAGGTGTTGCACTCCCTTAACCACCTTGGTGGCCCTATACTGTGTCCTTCTTGAACTAAGGGGCCCAGAACTGGACACAATATTCCAGGTGTGGTCTCACCAGGGCAGAGCAGAGGGAGAGAAGGACCTCTCTTGACCTACTAACCACACCCCTTCTAATACACCCCAGGATGCCATTGTCCTTCTTAGCCAGGAGGGGACACTGCTGTTCACCAGGACCCCCGAGTTCCTCTTAGCTACACTGTTCTCCAATAGGCCAGCCCCCAACCTGTACTGGTACCTGGGATGAACATCACAATGATTACATTGTCTCTCTGTCTTTAGGGAGGGGCAGATCATTATTTCAGAATAAAATATACAAGTGTAGAAATAAATAGTAGGTTGTCAGGGAAGACAGCAGGCCTGCCGGCGGCCTCCCAAGATTTAGGCCCTGACAATATTCTGTTCCCATGAGAAAGGAGAACTTACTCATGCTGAGAGGATCCTAATAATCACATTCTCAAAACACAGCAGCCTTGCTGATAGGGGTACAGGCCGCCCTAAATCAAGAAGCAGTTATGGGAAGGTATTTGGGAGTAGCAGAACATGTTAAGAACCAACCATATAATAAGATGGTCAAAACCAGCAGGTGTGCAGATACTTTTAGGCATTAAAGGTAAACTAAGGATGTTTAGCTAGAAGATAGGTTTATCAGAACTCATTATAATCACTAACCAATCAATATGGTGTGAACAGTGTGTGTAACCAATTAGCAGTTTTTTAGCTTCCCACATTTGCAGTAAGAAAGGTATACCTAATCAATGTTTATAAATATCTTAAGTATGGGGTGCAGGGGGAATTGGCCAGCCCCTTTTCAGTGTCTGTGGGGACAGGACAAGGGGCAATGGCTGCAAATTGGAGCACAGGAAGTTCCGCACCAACAGGTGGAGGAACTTTTTCCCAGTGAGGGTGACAGAGCCCTGGGACAGGCTGCCCAGGGAGGTGGTGGAGTCTCCTTCTCTGGAGATATTCAAGACCCATCTGGACGCCTATCTGTGCAGTATGAGCTAGGGAGCTGCTTTGGTAGGGGTGTTGGACTCTATGATCTCTGGAGGTCCCTTCCAACCCCTACGATTCTGTGATTCTGTGATAATCTGTGTGATTTCACCTAATGAATGGCTTCACCTAAAATTCATATTGAATTGCGTGTTTCTCTCTGCCGGGTGCCACAGTAGGTGACCTTTAATTTCACATGAGAAACAGGCTTTGAAGCTTTGGAGAGGCAAAATGTGCCGTACTGATGAGGTGGTCCTGGTACAGTGAACAAACCCAGATTTATCAGTGGGATCCATAACGGTACATTCGGGCTGCTCAGGAGGCTTTGCTCTTCTACTTGGAGGATTGATTCAGGTACAAGCCTAAGTCGGGAGTGTGTGTAATGGTGCATTTGTCTCTGGGTGCCTCTCCCACAGCTCATACCCAGAGACAAACACACCATTATATGTACTCCCAACTTACCTGGTGTCTTCCTAAGAGGTTTTTTTTTGAAGACTTTGGAAGCCTGTGCTAGTGCTGGCATTTGGCTGTTAATATGAGAAGCTGGCAAAGCCGTGTACTTTAACTCCAGAGATGCAGCCAGGAGCACGTGCCCTCGCTCTCTGTGGCACCTCCAGATTAGTTTGCCCCAAGCTGGCAGCTCCTGTTTGCGCGTCCCTGATGACTAGGCCTGATTGAGCACGTCCATGTGGCTAAACCCCTCTGATGTCTCCTTTCTTTCAGGAGGTGTCTGCGTGTGCCCTGGGATGAGAGGAGACCCTTCAGCCGAAGTGGGAAAGGGCAGTGAGTGCTGCCCTTGGCCAAGGAGCATCTGGATGAATTTGTGTGACTGCAGCTGCAGTGGTGGCTCTGCTGTGAGTTACAGATGTTTGAGCAGGAGCTTTCCAAGGGAAGGAGGGTGGCTATGAAGGATGGCGGAACTTTCCTATGTCTTTGGTTCCCACACCACACCAAATGTTGTACTGGGTTCAGTAGCAGTGTGTTTTTTTGTGGGATGGATGCCTTACCTCTGCCTGGAGATTGCTGATGGCGTTAAAGGCTGCTTACTTTGGGAAGCTGGGAAACACATTGTACTGGGTTGTATCTTTGTGAATCGAAAGTGGAAATTTTGGGGAAGAGATCCAGAGGAGACGAAGTTTTGGGTGCAGCCCAGAGGGGCTGACTGACTCTCCCCTGACAGGGTGACAGACCCCCGGGTTGTGTCGCGTCTAAAATGCCCCCTGGCACCGAGGGGGCTGCGGCTGGAGCTGGGGTGGGCTGGAGGCCGGCGCGGATGGGTAACGCAGGTCTCCCCCGAGGGCGGGCTGCCCTCTGGTGCCCGCAGGGGAGAGTGCCAGCCCCAGGGAGGGCCCGTGGCCCCAGAGCGCGGGTGACTGCTCTCTGGGTAGGAGGGTTTTGGCTTTTTCCTACTCAAGAAAGACTTTGAGGCAATCATGGGTTTGCATGTGCCAGTTAATTTTATTTAGAATAGGGGACGTGTCTGATGAAACTGTCGATGCGTGCTTTCTTCTTGTGGTTTGTCAAGATCTTGTTCCTTCTGATGCAAGACTGAAGGCAATCACTGAAGGGGGCGGTCAACGACCCCCATCCCCCCTCCCCCCCCCCCTTTTTCTACTTAGCACCTCTGCTTAGGCTCTTCAGTAGCAATCCTCTCTTCTAGTCAAAAAATAATTACATCCCACATTTTGATCCATAGAAAATACTTTTTTCTTCTTCCAAAAAAAGACCTCAAACAAATGTCATGGGATAAATGGGATAAGCATCCTGTGCCATCACTGGCAGGGCAGATGCAGTAAGAAAACAGATAACTAACTGCAAGTTAGAGCAGGGGCACATGAGACACTGGGGGGTCTCGTGAAGGCCAGTTACATGCATCATCAGTATTCTGCGTGGAAAGGGTAGTCCTTGTGAGTTTTGGATCTGAAAGAAATCAAGGAGGGAATGTTACTTTCATGGGTGACCTAAATGTTACACAGAGGTGCACTGGGTGCATGGAGGAGCCACCAAGGGAAGATCAGCATCATGGAATGATTACAGGAAGAATATGTGGAGATATGTGCCCTCGTCTTGTTTCTCTAATACAGACCAAGATGAAATGAACATCCAGGATCATTTTTTGGTAATTCAAGTTACAGAGAGTTTCCAGCAAACTGAATTAAAGTGAGAATGTTGTTTGTTTTCATTTCTTTTGTTTTTACAATGAGACTATTAAACTCTATCTTGAAAAAGTATTTTTGGGTCAAACCAGTTGGAATTTGAGTTGGCATGATTTTTAAACACACAGAATTTCGTGTTACCCAGTTGCTGTGACACAAAATTCCTTGCAAAGACTATAGAAAATTCAGGAGTCAGAAGGAAACAAGCAGCATCACTTACATGCTCATTGTACAGACTCTCCAGTTCCTATTAAAGCTGAGAATGGTTGCCATCTCCTCTTTAGTCAATTCAAAGTCAAACACCTGCCAAGAGACACAGCTAGAAGTCACCTCTTTGAAAACTCAAACAGTGTGGAGAAAGATGAGAGAGCAGCTCCACATTGGAGGATCCCTCAGATGGAGGAACAACTTGTTTTAGACACATGAAAACTCTTTTAAGAACATTGCTTATTCTTGGTAAGACTTGGGTGTCACATTATGGTGTGTGGGCTCCACGTAAGACCTGCTGAGCCACAGGATAGGAAAGAAGACCTGTTCATCTGTTCTCCCCAAAAGTAGCCCTGGCTTAACCCTTAGCAGAGTGTAGGTAGGCATAAAGGGAGAAAAACCCCAGTCCTGTTGCCTGAAGAGCTGGGAAGGGTGAGACAGGATCGCTGCTTGCTGCACCAGGAGAAGCCATGCCATCCCTGAAGCACAGCACCCAGGTCACTCACCTTGAAGTTCTCCACAATGCGCTGTGGTGTGACTGACTTGGGAATCACAATCACATTCCTCTGGATCTGGAAGCGAAGGACAACCTGCAGGAACAGAGCACTGAATCAGAGAGAGGATGGCTCCTGCTCAGGAGGAAGCACAGCTAGTTCCAACACCTTTGGGACAGTCATTTCCTTTTCTTCCCACCTGGACTTTGGGAAGTGACATCTGAATATTGGTCAAGAATCTGTTTGAGGGCCAAAGAGATAACAGTGTAATGTCTTGCACACCTTATAATAAATAATCTGAATTGTTAGGAATAAATCAGAGCAGTGCCACAATTTGTAGAGAATGGATGAACAATTTGTAGAGAATGGATGAACTATTTTCCTGATGGCTGTGTCAAGGGAATGAGTATCCATTGTCTAGCATCCACGTACCTGTGCTGGACTTTTGTTGTGCTTGGCTGCAATCTCTTTGATCTTGGGGTCATCCAGAAGGGAAGGATCCTCTGGCTTAGCCCTACACACAGAAGAGAAATGAGAAATCAGTGGCAAGAATCCTCCATAGAAAGATCCATCCTACAGCAATCTGTATCTCGATGAACAAGCATATCTACGTCAGCTGCCCTGCAAATTCCAATGTGACCTTACCATGGCCTGTCAGGAGAGCCAAGGGGACAGTACGCTGTCACAGCGATCCCTTTGGACTGACAGTACTTGATCAGCTTCTCCTGGGTGAGGTACGGATGGCACTCGATCTGCCAACACAAAGGCACAGAGGCTGTTGTAATATTGTTGTGCTCTGTGGATTGTCTCCTAATCCAATTAGCAGCTGCCTTTCCCCGTCATTTCCCAGTGGCCCGTGTGCATCCTTAGTACTGAAGACATCTGTTTTTATACAAAGTGCTAATGCAGTTTTTACTGGGGGGGGTTGACAGAGGTCATCTCTGGGGTCTGTATTCTTCCAGAAAGAATGTTTCTGGGAGAATCCTCCAACACTGGTAAACAGTTGTTCAGCAAGGTGAGGCAAAATAAGGAGCATCCAAGTGCCTTCTGTACTCAGAGATATCCACACAGTGAGATTTAGAGTATACACTGTTCTCTTCTTTGTTCTCCCTTTTCCTATCCACTCATTCAACTGGAATCACATCTTCATAGTCCCTGAAAATGATTCACCTGCAGTCATTTTGCAGCTTACCTGGTTATTTGCAGGCTTGTACTTCAGCCCTGGCTTGTTCAGGATTCTCTCAATCTGCTCATGGTTGAAGTTGGAGACACCAATGGCTTTTACCAGGCCAGCATCCACCAGCTCCTCCATAGCCTGTCACAAAAGGGAGCACAATCATCATTTAGTATAAAGAATTGGTTCTTCCTGACCTGGCTTGTTTCCTGTCACGAGCATCAGACAATAACTGTGTAGAGTTGCAAAGCTCTCTGAGGGAAAAGCAGGTACTGGTACAGCAGGGCTGTCTCACTGAATCCCAGATTCTCATTCCCTGAGTCTGTGGAAGTTCACGCCGAGTTACATGAGGAACAATGGCCCACATGTTGTGCAAACACTAGAGGGCTGGGACCCACGCTGTAGGCCAGATCTCAACCTAAAGGTATGTGTGTAAACTTTGAGCAATTGAGGATGGGCTCGAGGATGGTGATGATGAAAACTACTGTTCAGTTGTTATGGTCACACAACAAACTTTTCTTACCTCCCTGCGGTCTGCAGCTCCGCTGGAAGCGACTGCAGGGCTCACTGTGGGCCAGGCAGTCTGCCAAGGCGCTTGGTAACAGGGGTAACTTGGTAATGACTAAGCAGGTGCATTATGAGAAGCTACTTTGTACTGCCTTAAATTCTGTCCAACTAATCTTACATGCATGAGATGACAGTTCTGTGGCTGCTGAAGGTAATGAAAACACGGAGCGACTGATGAGGCTGGAGGGCATGTCACGGCTGCCATGGCTGAACTTACCTCCCATGTCTGCAGAATGTCTGTGTTGTTGGGTACAGCCATGCCTCTGTCATCTTTGGGAAACAGCTCCTCCCCTGCCTGCCAGGGAGAGAGAAAATGCCTGAAATATTCTCTTTTGGGATGCCAGCTATGCAAAAGCACCAAACAGGAATGTAAGGAGCTGAAGCTAATAATGTGTGAAAAGAATTCAGGTAACTCTCATGATAACTTAATGAATTGGTCATTTCTTATTCGTACTTGGTTCAGGCTTATGGCATTTTGCTGTCCCAATAAAGAGAGGTATTTCTGCTGGACCCATTGAAGGGGCGATCCACAAAATGCAAGCACGGAAGCAATGTACTTGTGGAACACTCTGCTGGAGTCTTACATGAGTTCACATTATATGCTGTTCTGCTATGCATGTGTAGGAATGCTAGCTTCTTTAGTTGCTCTTGAAAATAGCTGTGGAAGATTGACTTTGGTCCTGTGAATGTATACACTTGTACTGGAGTGCATCTGCAGAAGAAGGTACTGCTGACAGATTTCCTGTGGGGAGACTGACTGTTGTTGTATTAGGCTGTAACTAGACAGTGTGACCAAAGTGGTCTGAATGATTGGAATTGTCTAGATGTCACAATATTATGCAGTTTCACTTAACAGCTCATGTAAAGCAAAACAAAATGGGACAAAAGAATGACATGAAGTTGAGCTCCAAAGCATCAGGTGGAGATTTTGATCTGGATGTAGCAGAAAGGCAAGGCTAAGAGTATACGTGTATATATATATACATACAAACTGACATAAATCTTTTGAACTACAAATAATCTGTGAATGTTTGACACCAGGACCCTCATCTTTTGAAGTCCAGTGTCTGTGGAAGAACAGTAAGGCTCCAGCAGCTCAATCTTCACTGACTGGGTGCTTGGGGATGTAAGAGAGGAATGGGAAGCAGAAGTGTTTTCTTCCACTTTGCAACTCTGTGCCATGTAGAGGGAAACATTTCTGTCAGGCAGCAAAGTGCAGCCCTCCTTCTCAAAAAGGGTGCTTTTCTGATGAGTGTGCTTTGGATTTGTAAAAGAATGGGAAAGGGGCAGAACTCAGGCTTGCAGCTGGGACCTGGCCTGGCCTCAGTGCCAGGCTTCCCCTCCCACTCCCAGAAGGGCAGAGGACGTGGTGCAAGCAGCGCTCTCGGGGCAGAGAGCAAGAGCCTGGCTCACGTGGCCAGGGCGACGCTGAGCGAGCAGCACAGGAGCAGAGCTGGTGCACACACCAGACCTACAGTGTTCCCAGACTGGCACAGCAGTGCTGCTGCAAGTGTCACTGGTGGTTTTGAGGAGCTCTCCCAGGAGGGGAAGCCAAGGGCATTGCTGTTACTGTACCTTTAACCCAAGAGGCCAGTGCATGAGGTAGAGATCCAGGTAGTCCAGTTTCAGGTCAGCAAGGGTCTTCTGGCAGGCTCCCTTCACCAGGGGCTTGTCATAAAATGTGCACCACAGCTAGGGAAAAAAAGCCAAGACACACTGTGACCTCCTGGGTTAAGCTCTCAGGTGCTTCTGTCCTAGTGCTTTTCGGATGAGGCTTGCTCTGTGATGGGACTGGCTCATGACACTAGACGCACTGTGTGCAGTGGCAGTACACATAATCAGACAGCTCTGTGGTCAAAAGCCCTATGCAAATCTGACATTGCAATAGGAAAGGATGGCTCAGCTCAAGAACAGTGTGTGTCAGAGTTGACCACGTGTATATTTCCCATAAAAAGTTCAGCAGGCAAAGCCAGGAAACTAGGACAAACCACAAAGAAATGGTTGGCACCAGCCTTTGCTGAGGTGAGAAGCAGCTCAATATGCTCTTTTCCTTAGGAAGCAAGAGAAAGAGAAGCTACCAACCACAGCTTCTTTGGGACTGGTGCTGAACAGATTACAGTGTGCCAAGGTGCCCAGACCCTCATCTTCCTCACGCTGCAGAGATCCCCCCTTTGGCAGGGTTCTGAGCCTGGCTGTTGGAACAAGCACCAGCCGGTGCCAGGCTTAGTTCCTGTGCTGTGCTTCAGCAGTTAGTGAGGTGCCATTGCCAAGCTGGTACAGCCCATGACACCAAGTGATCTCAGACCTCTGCGTCACGGGTTTCTACCTTGCTTGGCACTACCTGGCCCTCTGCCTTTTTCTGCTTCCCTTCTTCTGCACCAGTTGGTCTGCAGGTATGAAATGTAGGGCTCAGTTCCTCCTCATTCAGCACTTCTAGGTCTGCTCAGCAGAGTGGTGGACCACAGCAAGGTGCAGACCCAGTATGCTGTTCCCAAGTTTCCATACAGAATGGGGTGAAGCAGCAAGCTTGCATCAGGAGTGACTTGAATGATGTTATGAATTGCTTTATCCTACAGCATAAAATTTGTCTCCTGTACTTAAGCTTCCCACTATGAAAATACAATAGTAAAAGCATTCCCCCACCCCTGCTCCAGGGTGAAAAATCGTCAGAACCTTACCTTACTGACAATGAAGAGGTCTTCTCGTTTCACAGCACCTTCCTTGATTTTCTGCTGGATCCCATCCCCAACTTCTGTCTCATTCTCATACACGTAGGCACAGTCCAAGTGTCGGTACCCAGCATCGATGGCAGCCATCACTGCAGCTGTTACTTGCCCAGCTGGGGACTAAAACAATGCACAAAATTTAAGAATCTCAAATCAGTGCATGTTAAATACCTGTATTCTTGCAAAATAGGAAAACAACCCCCCCTTGTCCAAGGTTGGTTTTTTTTTCTTTACAGGAACAGTAATTCTTGCAGTCACAAATATGGGCTCCAGGATTTACAGCCAGTCTCCTGCCATTTCTCTGTAGCCCTACTCCAACGCAGGCTCGGAACAACAGCCAGGCAGAGCAGAGCCCCAGCTACTAGGACACTTCTCCAGTAGTGAGCCAGAGGGAACCCAGTTTTGTGCCAGGGAGCTGTGCAGTACTGGTGTTTTTTCTCTGAAGCTGTTACCTTCCAGGTGCCCAGCCCCACGAGGGGCATCTTGTCTGTGGTGTTCAGCTGCACGAAGGTTGCCATGGCCCTGTACTCTGTCTGGACAGCCCCGCTGCAGCTGCCTCTTGCCTGGCTGGTTTAATAATGACTGATAGCTGGCCAGGGCAGGGGGAGATGGCAGAGCGGCGCCGGTGTTCTGGGACCTCCCATATCTGGCAAACAAGGCTGTGCCTTTTTCTCTGTGGACTCAACTTACACAGGTTAATGTGAAAGCTGAAATCAATTAAAAATTGTGGAGGTGATCACCCAACTGCGCTGTGCCCTGTGGACCTTTCCTCCAGGTGAAGTTCCTTATCAAAAGATAAGGGCTGAGGGCGGATGTGTCCCGATCTGGCTTGTGTTTGTGCACTGTTGAGCTCCTGCAGCGCCCTGTCCCTGTGTGCCACAGGTTGTTCATGCGTATCTCGCTTGTGATATGTGTTGGGGTGTTGCAACAGTTGCAGCAGTTCACCAGATGTAGAGCCCATTTCATTCAGTGACGCTTTGGCCCACGATTTGTCATCAGTAAAGCCAGGGGGGTGTCCCTCCGTGCTAGCTGTGTGTCTGTGTGCTTGTGGGCTGTAAGCCATGGGCTGAGGGAGTGCTGAACCTGTTTGGCTGGAGCAGCGTGTCACCATGACAGTGATGTTGGCCTGGGCTGGTCTCCTGTTGACAGGGCCTTGTGACGCTGTGTGCTGATGAAGTGAGATGGCTAGAGAAACCTCCGTGTGAACTTACAGAAGAAGTAGTTCCTTTTCACCCCCACACATGAAGGTGGTGGTATCAACAGTTCACAGCCTGGGTCGTGAGGCACAGGCGAGAACAGGGAAGTGCATGCAGCGTATGCGTGACAAAGGTGGAAAGTAAAATTGAGTCCCCCATTTTTTCCCTCATCTTAACAGGACCATCGCTCTGGTAAAATTCCAGAGTTGCCTGTTTCTGTGTTTCACTTCTTACATCAGTACAGGCAACAGCCACAGCTTGTGGCTACTTTTTAGTGGCCAATACATTCTTAAAGGAGAGTTTCATAGAGCAGAGAGAGAAATGTAAAAGAGAAAAGGTGTCCTGCAGCTACGTGGTCATTGTGGATGTCATATATAATTAGTGTCATAAACTAATACATCCAGTTGTACAAAAATAGAGCAGGATACAGGCAGTGATCGAGAGGCTGTATCTTAATGTTTGTACGCACGGGGGCAGAGTTAAACCGCTGGGTTTGGATTTCTGCAAGAATCTCTCAGCAGAGTGAATTGCATATTGCATTCCTCAGATTTTGTAATAATGAGAAGGTGGAAATCTCGCTTCCTCTAGCTCTTCTCCTAAAAAAAAAAAGGATATGAAGGAAAACAATGAAGGTGGCTTACATTTGCAATACGTAAGGAGGCACGGAAATTTTCTGATAGGCACTCAAAAGATACAGTCTGAGTTTTGAAGAGGAAATTGCCAACTATCACCAGTATACTGACTTTCTGAATTGTCTGATCCTTAAAGGCATAGAAAACAATTTCCTTTTCCCTGCTGTCTTTTGCACTGACAGGTGTGAGACTGCTTTTCCTGCCTCAACTCACCAATGTGTCTCTGAGATGTTACAAAACTTGCACTTTTAAGCAGTTATACATGGTGGGGGGATGGGGGGGAGGGGGGAGTGAGCAGGAATCTAGCCCATTTTTCCTTCCTCTCAACTGGGCACTTACTTACAACATGTTGTATATCCCAGGGGAAACAGAAAGACTGTCTAAAATATAGAATGGTTGGATTTACTATGACTGGCAGCAGTATAATGTGCTCACCTCCATCTTGTTTTCGACAGTAGCAGCCAGTGGGCCTTGTGGGCTGCCTACAGCTTGTAGGAAGCAGTATGTGCTGTCCAGAACTGGGTTGTCAAGTATACATTTGCAGCCGGATGCTGCTTCAGTTGGGAGATTTGCCATTCATTCAGCAGCATTGGAGCAAGCCTTTTGTTAAAATGTCTGCCAATGGTGTCAATTCTCTCTCTATTCAGCCAAACTCTTGTTGAACCTATTTTGTGTAATAGCCCTGAAGTCCTCAGAATGGCTGGATGTCACACTGTACATTTTCTATTGCTTCCTCACCAGAAGGACCTCTCTTTCCCCCACCCTGCAGCTCATAGTGCAGCCTTGGTGGTGGCTCAGGCAGCACAAGGGAGACAAAATTCCTCAGGAGCTGCATGCTGACTTTGGCCTGAGCACGGTGGCGTCTGGGGGAAGGAACCAAGAACAGCAAGAAGAGTGAGAACTGACATTTTCCCAAGCGCTTTCCCCACTCTGTAGTCTCAACTGGTAGGCTCAAGCTGATAGAACATGCGTTAGGATAAGAAGGCAGAGCTGCTAAAAAAGGTTTATGGTCTTCTTTAACTTAGCAGAGGTGCAGGGAAGCTACAGTTTGAGAGCTACATCAAAGGGGGTGGTTTGGTGATAAAGAAAAGTGTAAGTTGCCAGCAAGTGGGTACCTGAGGGTAAATTAGACAGGAAGAGATAGTTAATAAAACTGTCAGGCAGTGGGGAGCAGACCCCTGGAGGCAGCGGAGGAGGTGTTGACAGCAGACAAGGACAAAACAAGGCATGTTCTCAGTATTCCCAGAGTATAATATAGTTATATTTTCGTCTGAGGCTTGTCTACATGGCAATCTTGGGCTGTTTCATTATGTCGATGCAAATGCCTTTTTTGGACACGTATCAGTTGAAGTATGTTGTATATTGATTTAGCTTAAATCCATTCCTTACCACTTCAGTTAAAACAACTGAAAACACTCTTCAGCAAAATAACATCTATCCTCCCACAGACTTAGCATTAATTTAACACCATCAGTTTAATTAAACTGCAGCTTCCTTGCACAGGCCAGGACTGGTTGCTGCAGAAGAAGCAGCATGTCAGTGTCTTTTGTGTCTTTTCTAAAACTTCTAAAAGTAAGCCTCCTGATTATAGACTGGAGAGGTGAATTTCAGTTGCACTGTCAAATACTCTACTTGCCTTTCTCTAGATCAGGTCCTGTGAAAAGAGCAGGTACCAAAGCATCAGCGAAGACCATGCTGTCTCAGTTATTTCTGTGGAAGAATGGGCTTTGTAATGAGGGGATAAGCAACTGAAGTGAAATAGGAGGGGCACCATGGCCAGCCTCCAAATCCAACTCATCTACAGATGGAAAATGTGCCCATCCCAGACCTACATTCCTGTCCAGTTCTGTTTGTAGGCATGGTTATCACAGGAACAAGATTTTCCTCTCTCATATATGCAGACGGTAGGTTTTCCAAAGCTCGCCACATCTGAGAACAGTCTGCTATTTTTCTTGCCAAGTGGAGGCTCTTGTCCTCATGGAAAAATATTTTCATGCTCCATTTCAAGTTTCAGCAATCAGCTGTGCCTAGTTTTGACAAGAAAAGGGGCACTTCAGATGCCTTAGGAGTGGAGGAAGGGATACGTTTTCCATTTGTGAAACACTAAAGTGTTGAAAATATTTTCCTCATGTTTGAAAAAAGAAGTGAAGCACACAGTAAAACCAATAAGTTCATCTTGATTAGAAACAACATGAAAAATAGCACTGTGGAATCTGTGCAGTTAGAGCTGAATGGAGATTGCTTTATAACCTGAACTCGTACAGAACAGGGGAGATTGTTTTAGCTGACTGAGTTACTCAGGTTTTGTGAATATGAGAGCTCAACCTCATGTGGTCTTTCTTCTGTCACATGGCAGGATGTGTGGGTGATATGAACATGTAGGGTGGATGTAGAAGGTCCAGTGATTCCCACAAAAGTTTGGCTTTTTGTCCTTCACTAATGCATGGGTCTGCACAGGTTTGCTGTAGGGTTATCACAGAATCATAGAATCATTAAGGTTGGAAAAGACCTCCAAGGTCATCCAGTCCAACTGCCCCTTACCACCTATATTACTTACTAAACCATGTCCTCATGTACCTCATCCAACCTTTCCTTAAACACCCCAAGGGTTGATCAGATGGGTTCCTGTACTCTCAGCATCTGCCATTTCTGGAAGCAGTTCAGGACATGCAGGGAGGAGGCCATGAGCTGCAAATTGTCTTGTCAGGCTGCTTCCAGCTATTATCTTGTCTAGAGACTCTCACTTGCCCTGTAACCAGAGGATACCTGTAACCGGAGGAGCTGGGAGAAGATGGTGTCCATGTGTGGGCTGCTGCAGAAGCCAGGGGAATTAATTTGGCCTGTGCGTGCTCCTAGCTGCCCCTGTGAACTAGATGTAAGCCCAGATAAAGTGGCTTCTTCATAGCTGAAGTTTGTGAGAAACTATATCCTTAGAACAGCAAGAGATCTTGGTCAGATAGGGTAGGCCTCATTTTATGGTATCTTTCTAGAGGTATTACAGCACCACCCTGCCCTCCCCAAAAAACCCCCAAACCCAACATACTTTGTTACCAGATATGTGCTACTTCTGCAAATGCCTTCTGAAGAAGGGCAGGACCGTACTGCCCAGGTTTTGTGCTTGCAGATCCATTGAATTGATCTTGGCACTGTTACACTGCAGATGCAGACTTCCACAGGGAAGTGTAACTGCAGCAGCACTAGATGTTTAAACAAGTATCTGACCTACTCAAAATGCTAAATGTTGGATAGTGCCTTGTGTCTCTGGGAAGCAGAAAAGTGTCTTTTTTGTAATAGAAAAAGGAGATGCTGAATTGCAGGCAAAAGATTTGTTCCAGGCTGTTCTGTGGACAGATAGATCTGATGGCAATAGAGAAGGATAGACTAATTTTGAATCAAAAAGAGTAGAAATCAGGCATGAAATTATTTAAATGAATAGATTTCTGTGTCAGCAAAGCAGGTGTAAGATGAAAATTAGGCTTCAAAAGTTCTTGAAATGTGGATATTATGTCTCCGGATCCATGCATGAGTTATTACTTCTGGCTGCCTTTCCACACATGGTCCTTTTCTGTCAAAGAAGTGGGGGTGGGGGAAGCATGAATTCACTTCTGATACACGGCTATTTATTTAGCAACTTAACTTTTCATAGGGAAGAATCCTGTTAAAATAAAGGCCTAAATTTGTTGTTACTTGTTAAAGTCAGAAGCAACCTTGCTGAATTCTGAGAAATTACAATAAAGTAGAATGCTGTGACTCAGTCCTCCTCTTTGTATTGTCTAATCATGACATATAGTTCAGATGTTTTTATACAGGAAACTCACTTTTGTGTACCATTCAAAACCAAACTAAGCATCAGTCAGACTTGGTTTGTAAACTGGTATGCTGCAAGAGCGCCACGTAAAGAAATGACAGAAGGACAAGGCAAATCTTTGTGATTTGTAGAGTGTGAGAAAACAAACAAGATAAATGCAGAGACAGCTCTGCACACACACACATCACGTAAGTCTTTAGTTGCCACGTGGAAGTAAAAAACTTCAGAGCAGCTTTTTTCAGGTGAACATTAATTGTTTTGTAAATGATCCATTAATTTTTCATGGAAAGATGTTAGCACTATGTCTTGTGCCTGTTTGTTGTTCTCCCCATTCGCTGCAATGACATCGGAGCTCCCATTTTACCCTTTTGGTTATGTTTGCCCAGATTCTTACGTGCTGTTACCATGGTCTAGTATCAGCACTATCCAGTCTGTTTTCTAACTAAGTTATCATGCCTCGACTAGACACCACCCTGCTGCTTTCTTTTTTTTAGAGGCCCTTTTAAATTATCTCTTCCCAGACAGTTCCTTACTGACGTCTGATGTCTGCAGCACTTTGTTTATCACAGGGGGAAAAAAAGGCAGATTCATCACAGGATTTTCTTTGCTTTTGATACTGCTACAGTAAGTTAATTTTGTACAGTGTGATGCCCTGAACCAAACCCCTCAATGTAAACCACCTAAACCCACAAAATTTAAAAGTAAACCTTGTAGATCTTCCAATTGTGTTTCTTGCTCTCAAAATGGGGAAGCTTTTGATTGTGAGAAAGAATTTTGTTTTCCCAGCTGTTGGCACCCTATGCCACTTCTTTTAGATCTGTTCTGGGGGGGGGGCTAGAACTGTACCCATCAGAGCTCCTTCAGACCATTACATTCCACACACTTTCCCATAGTGTCTAGGCACCTGTTGTAAAGTGCTATTTGAAGATGCCCATTTTTGAGAGCATAGGGAATGTAAAGTTTTCCCCATATTTTCAGCTTGGGATATGCAGAAAGAATTTTATTTTTTTTAGTCAAGATTTCAGATGAACAGAGAAAAGCCACGTATTTTACTTCAAAATAACATTACCAGTACCTAGCCATAGGGATTACATAAGAAATTCAGGTCCCAATTCAGGTTTGGAATATGATGCCTCACATAGCAGCTCTGCTCTGTCTGTTTTGCATATAATGAAGGCTTTTATGTATTTTCTTCCTTGTTTCAGTAATTTATTTTGTACCAAATCATTCAGAAAAGCTTCTACATTTACTTAAAGACGAAAGGTAGGATTCTGGTGACAAATGCAGGGTTAGTTCAAGGGTTTACACACTCTTTTTGTTTTTTTAATAGATTTTCCTCCCAAGTAATGGAGTTAGAATAATAAAAAAAAAGAAAGTAGAATACTTTATTTGCCCTCCACATGGACTTATGGTTCTGGTTTTGACAAAGAGAATCCACTCCGATGGCTAAGTTATGTATTGCCTCCATACCCAACCGGTATGAAAGCCTCACTGTATTTACATATGAAAGCAGCATTGAATTAGGCACTAGTAAAACAAAAGGTAAAAAAGGTCCTTTGCTGAGGAGTTTAAACTGTAATTGAGTGTGCAAAGTACGCCTCACTGCTCTGTCAGATGCACCCCCAAGTTTTAGGTAATAATGGGCTTGGTTTAAGATGTGGTGGTGTGATGTATTGGCAAATAGGGGTAGGTGTGTGATGAAAAATTACCCACACATGGGTATGCTTGAGCCAAGAAAATGCTGAGAACCACTTGTCTGGTTAATGCAAGACACGGTGAGTTGCTCTGCCAAAAAGACAGAAGTAGAACTGTCGTGTCCTCGCCTGCTGTGTGCTCTCTGAGCTCGGATGGAGAAGGGTTTATTTTCCTTGTGTTATAGACCAAGGCCTGGTGTATAGAGAAGGGCTTCAGGCCAGCAGGACTGTACAACACTTCGTGCTCTGGTGTGGCCTCACCTTGAGCGCTGTGTGCAGTTTGGGTGCCACAGTACAAGAGGTACACAAAACTATAAGGGAGTGTCCAGAGGAGGGCAACAAGGTGGTGAGGGGTCTGGAGAGGAAGTCTTATGAGGAGAGGCTGAAGTCCCTCTTTATTTCAGCCTGGAGAAAAGGAAGCTGGGGGCAGACCTCATCGTGTTCTGTGGCTTCCTGATGAGAGGGAGCAAAGGGGCAGGCACAGATCTCTCTTTGGTGGCCAGTGGTAGAACCCGAGGGAACGGCATGAAGCTGCGACAGGGGAGGTTTTGGCTAGATATTAGGAAGAGGTTCTTCTCTGAGAGGATGGTCAGGTACTGGAATGGGCTCCCCTGGGAAGTGGTCACAGCACCGAGCTTGACTAAGTTAAAGAAACATCTGGACAATGCACTCACCTGCTCTGACTTGGCTGGCCCTGCGTGGAGCCAGGAGTTGGACTTGACAGTCTTTACAGGACCCTTCCAACTCAGGAGATTCTATGTGAGCTGTGACTGTGGTCTCAGGAACAAGTAAAACAGCTTCCAGTCTCAGGAACACACAGAAGTTTGCTTGGGATTCAGCTAAACTAGCAGATCTAGAGACTAGGCTTGGGTACAAATGTGATACTGTGTATTGTGTGGACTTACAGTCTTCCTGGGATGGAAAAAATGAAGCTGATTCAAAAAGCAGTGAACAAAGTGATCATTTAAACCAGAAAAAGAGAGCAAGCAGAGGTGTAAAAATGATAAGGAGACTGAAGGCATGGATAGGTAAGATGACTGTAGCTAGCCTTGTGACACTAGCAGGACAGGGTTAGCACTGTCCTGCTAACAGGAAAGTTAATACACAGTGTGTGCTTCCCATGGCCCTGTCCACCTTGAGGTTGATTCCTTGCAAGAAATAAACCTTGTGTTAAGTTTACAAGAAAAGCAATAACCAGTGTCTTGGGGGGGTGATGAGCAGGGAGATGGATGTAGCCAGATGTAACAGTTCTGAGCCCTGTGGGGAAATAAGGAGGTGTTTCTCTCTCTGCTTAGCACTTTCTACTCCCAGACCTTTCTCAGTATAAATTTGGCCTTGGGTGAAAGTGGATCATCAGAGAAGTTACAGAGGAATGTGAGACAACAATAGTATGGGTAGCAGAGAGAGAAAAGATAGGGTTTAGGACTTTTGTAGAGGAAAAACTGTCAGGTGTTGGAAAAGGCCTGAATGGGCCTGCATCCTGCACTCATCCTTGGGCACGCATCTGGGTGGCAGGGAGAATGGGCATGTGGCTGGCGGCAACCCAAGGTGGAAAGGAGTGGGGAGAATCTAGGAGGGAAGGCACCAATTCACACGGGTAGAAAAACACCCAGGAGGAAGTTTTAGAGAGAGATTTTGGACTTACTAAAGAGTGTGAGGATTTGATTACAGAAGTTTCTTTTGAAGTTTAAATTATTAATGAAGACAGATCAGATATCAAAGAGTTCTAAACAAAGAGCTTGGGGTCTTCTGGAAATTACACTGGGCATGATTGCAGTGCTCTTATGGTAAGCACTTGATTAGCTTTGAACAAAGTAATTTCTATGAAAAAGCACCAAGGGCATAATGAGTGGAGAAGGCTCCTGTTTGCTACAGTTTTCATCAATCATTAATCAGCCTTTCTTCTTTTCAGTTTTGTTTCCTTCTGTTTCTGCCTTGCTCAGCTCCAGGGTTTTCTCCAGTGCAGTCCAGTTGTGCCGGTGCCCCAGAGGAAGTTTATGTGATGAGGAAAGGAGTTTCCTGAGCTGCATCTGCCATAAACATTCCAGCTAAGCGCTGCAGCCTGGAAGGGCTCCAGAGCAGAGACCCTGAAAAACAGAGCCCAGCTGGTCTGAGAGATAATAGCTGCCAAATGAGTGTAGCTGTCTGCAAGAAGTCATGCAGGGGGATATGGCTTCGATTCTTCCCTCCTTGTGTAGTCTGAAATGTGAATCAAAGTCATTAGGCTGTTTTTGCCATGCTGATGAAATGGACTTGTTGAAAGATTTAGGGAGATAATGGCCATGTGTTTAATGGCCACGGAGATGCTGGCTTGTGACATGGGTTGCTGTCTACTGCTGCCTGAATATTGGCTTACAAAGCTTCTTTCTGTTAACTGTATACTTAATGACTGAAATACAGCCAATGCACAGTGCTGATACTCAACAATAGTTTTCTTTCTATCTCTCAGACCTTCAGCTCCTTTCCATGCCGTGTCAATCACCCAGTTTGCCTGTGATGCACCCGGATGCAGAGCTGTACCACTAGTACAGTTTGCACCACTTGTACCACTAGTTTGTACAAGAGGAAACAGGTTCTGTCTGACTGGAGGCAGCGTGATTGCAGGTGTGCCATCATGCAGTGTGTTGTGGGAGTGTTTCTTTCTACCAGTTCAAGCTGATGGGTGGTAAATCAAACTCTTCTGGTACAGTGAACTTAAGGTTACTACTTTGATTATATAGGCTGGACTGGCTTTATACTGTAGGTTCTGGCTTAGACAAAGCAGATAGAGATGAAAAGTAATTGTTAACAATAGTGGGCGAGATGAAAAGTATTATATGTGTAACTGTAAGTGCAGTTCACATCCAGTGGAAATACTTTGCAGAAGGAGCAGATTTTATTGTTGTTCTCTGCTGAAGTCAGGCAGGTCCTTCTATCAAGAAAAGCTCTGAAAAATGTGCTCCGTGGGATGCAAAGTGCTTTCCAGACCTTCCCAAATAAATGAAGAACAAAGTCAGCACAGTAACCACCAAAGAGATACACAATGATGCTCACTGGTGGCCTGGCCACTCTGACTACTCAGCAGCCTTAGTGCTGTGCCATGCACCCTAGTGAAGCAGTCTTTGGTCTGGCTGGTCCTTCTTTCCCACTGGAGGGCTAGGATCTAAACTCTGCAAGTGCAAAACAAAACACCCTTTATCCTCACAGCACTTTAGAGACATTATTTTAACACCTCTGCCTGAAATTTTCTTAAATTTCTTTGTGCTGCTTTTTCCTATCAGAATCCTAGACTCCCATCTTTCATTTTCTTGCATTATCATTTTAACTTGTTAAAAAGAGGGGATGTTATTAATGTTTATAAATATCTTAAGTATGGGATGCAGGGGGAATTGGCCTGCCCCTTTTCAGTGTCTGTGGGGACAGGACAAGAGGCAATGGCTGCAAATTGGAGCACAGGAAGTTCCACACCAACATGCGGAGGAACTTTTTCCCAGTGAGGGTGCCAGAGCCCTGGGACAGGCTGCCCAGGGAGGTGGTGGAGTCTCCTTCTCTGGAGATATTCAAGACCCATCTGGATGCCTATCTGTGCAGTATGAGCTGGGGAGCTGACTTGGCAGGGGGGTTGGACCCGATGATCTCTTGAGGTCCCTTCCAACCCCTACGATTCTATGATTCTATGAAATGGAAAGTCACACCTCTGCCTTGTTAGAAAGGGTGACAGGGCCCATTTGGTGTGCATACGTTTGCGGCCCTTTAAACTTTACATTGTGGCTGTACAAGGGATAAGCATGTAGAGAAGAAAAGGTGGATCTAATTGTCTATGAAATACATGCTCTGCTTCTTTTTAAAAATAAAAGCCGACCTGTGGGAACAGAAGCAGTAAAGGAGAGCACTTTCCCACACTGTTTCTTTGCTAGCCAGAGCTGTGCGGCCCACTTGGTTTTGACTACTTTGTGTGGGTGTGATGGTAGCTGGCACAGCCCTGAGGAGGGCTCAGGTCTATTTTTTCCTGCCGATTTGAGCATGGGTAACTTGATTTTGGACCCTTGCTGCTCACCAAAACCAAAAGGTTCTAAATCCAGAGGGGAAAGTGAGCCCTGCCTGGGAAAAGCCCCATCTGACTGACCCTGTGCCCCGTTTCGTCACGTTCTGGGAATGAGCGAGGGCTGCTGGATGGCAGCCCAGGGCATTGGTGCTGTGCTCCTTCCTTCGCACGGCGGAGGCTCTGGGCAGGGGAGCTGGAAGGATCCAGTGGCTGCGGCAGCCCGGCACCTTCCTTTGCCCCTTCCCTGACACGGCACATGGCTGAAGCCGGTGTGCCCCCATGGGACTGCTCTGGCAGTGCCCACCCTGGGCGGTGGGTGAGGAGGTGAAGCCATGCTGGGGTGGCTGTGGCTCTGGGGGGAGCACAGCCCATCTGCTACTGATGCAGTTTACTGGGCCGGGGGTGGATTTGCTAGAAGCTGGAGGCTTGGTTGCCTCCGGTCGAGTTCTGCACACGGCGGCGTGACCCCATTTCTCCCCGCCGGCGGTGCTGACGGCGCGGCAAGGCTCGCTCAGGCCAACGCCGCCGGCGCTCGTGTGCCCGGAGCCGAGGCGGGAGCCACGATCTCCGCTCTGAGCCCTGGCAGGAAAGCGTTGAGGACGGGATTTTCGCGGGGGAGTGTGTGTGTGTGTGTGTGGAGGACGCCGACACCAGCATCCCCGGCGGCTCCGCTGGGCACCGAGCCCCGCGCAGCGCGGCGGGCCGTGAGGGTTACGGGGGAGAGGCGGGGGGGCGGCTGGGCTCGGTCGGGTTCGGCTGGACTCGGCTGCGCTCGTTTCCTAGCGCGCCCGTAGGCACCACGCCGCTCTCCCGCGTCACCGCCCAAAGGCTCGGCCTCATTGGCGAGGAGCGCTGCTCATCCTCTGGGCCAGCCACTCAGGTTCCTCCGACTTCCCGGGCGCGGGGACGCCGGGGCCTCGTTAAGGCGCGGGGTCCACCTCCCTGCCGGCACGGCCGTGACGGGCGAAGGGCCGGCCGGCTGGCTGACTAGCGGGCGGTGTTTGTTCCGGCCTCGGGGGCCGGGCTGCCGAGCACGGCTGTAGCGTCCCGGGCGGCTCCGACCTGCCGCAGCGGTCCCTGTAAGGCAGCGCGGGCTTGGCTCTGCTAAGCCGAGGGGCGCGGGGTGGGGGCGGTTAACGGTCGGGGGAGGGGGGGGTGTCGGTGCAGGGGCCCGGGCTTGGCGTGGCTCCTGCGGGGGAGGAGGGCGTTGGAGCCCGGCACGGCTGGGGGCCTTCCCTTCCTCCCCCGGAGGGGTTGTCGGGGCCTGGGGGGACTTCCCTGGGTGTGTGTCGGAGGCGGTCGGGTGTGTGCGTCCCTTGAGGGAGAGGGCTGGCGGTGTCGGGCCCCCGAGCAGGTAGGGGCTTTCTGGGGGAGCAGCTGTGAGGCACCTCCCGCGTGTGTGTCTGTTGTTGGGCGCGGCGGGGGAGCTGCTGCCCCGCTCCCGAGCAGCCTCGTGTGTTTGTGTTTGTATGTATGGGAGTTGCTGCCCGATTCTGGGTGAGCCTCTGTGCTGAGGGAAGGCTGAGAGGCGTTAGGTGCGCTGCTTAGGGATGTTTTATGAGAGAGCTGTGCTTGCGAGGAAGCACGCTATGCAGGGAGTGATTACGGGGACCTCTCCTTTAAGGAAAGCTGGTAAGGTTCTATGTGTTGCCAGTTGCAATACCGTGGTCCTTCTCTCAAGGGCTGTGGCAGAGGATCACGGTTGCTCTCTGTGCCTGTGTTCACTCGGAGCCAGTGTGGGTCTGGGTATCTCTTAAAAGTTTGAGCTCTATGTTTTGCCTGCAAGCTCCTCAGCGAGACATACTCCCCTCTGGGAGTCTCTGATGTTGAGTGAGCTCTGCCTAAGGGAAAGCTGTAGGTAGGAACACCTCCTACAAATCTGTTACTAATCAATTGGTTAAGTGGGCTAGTTGCAACAAGCTGGGTGGAGGATGGTACCTTTCCTCCCACGTGAGGGTGGGAAGGAATTCAAAGCTGGGAGACCTCAAAGGTAAAAACACACTCAGCAGACACCTATTTCTTCAGTTGTTTTGGTTGAGTTCTGTACTCTTTGCTGCCATATGACTACTTAAAATGCGTTATCTGTGGGATGTTTGATTTATCTCTCTCATATCTCTGTCCAGATGCATTGTTATTAGATGCCAGACCAGTTGTCATCTGTGCAAAGCTGCAACCAAAATGGTGAAGTACAGGCTTGTTCTCTTGAGACATGGGGAAGGAGCTTGGAACAAGGAGAATCGCTTCTGCAGCTGGGTGGACCAGAAGCTGAGCAGTGATGGGATAAAGGAAGCTAAGAACTGTGGCAAGCACCTTAAAGCGCTGGGCTTTGAGTTTGACCTTGTCTTCACCTCTGTACTCAGCCGCTCCATCCAGACTGCGTGGCTTATCCTGGAAGAGATGGGTCAAGAGTGGGTGCCTGTTCAGAGTTCCTGGCGACTGAATGAACGTCACTATGGTGCACTGATTGGGCTCAACCGAGCAGAAATGGCTCTGAATCATGGGGAAGAGCAAGTGAAAATATGGAGAAGAAGCTATGATGTTACCCCACCTCCCATAAGTGAATCTCATCCTTACTATGAAGAGATATACAACGATCGCCGGTATAAATGCAGCGATGTGTCTCAGGATAACCTCCCAAAGGCTGAAAGTCTAAAAGATGTGCTTGATAGACTCCTGCCCTATTGGAATGAAAAGATTGTGCCAGAACTGAAAAGTGGCAAAATGATCCTTATATCTGCTCATGGTAACAGCAGTAGGGCTTTGCTGAAGCATGTGGAAGGTAAGCTGTTTAGCCTTCCCCTCTTCTCACTCAACTTTACATCTTGTTCTCTAGTGTGTATTAGTTACCTGGGCAATGTTAATGTTTAATGTCTGTGGTGTCCAAGGAGAAGGTAGGAAGCTGGCTTCTCAGAACTGGAGTCAAACGGGGAGATGTGGATGGATGAGATGAGAGATTTAGTTAAGTTAACGTAGTTAAGAGTGCCAGATGCCTTTCCCTTGTTTCTCACTGCTTGGTTTAAACTACTGTATTCAAGCTAGTTTTGTGGTTGGTCTAGACAGATAGAGCCTGAAGAATTTGTGTCTATTTTTTGTTTTATTCAGCTGCTTTTTCAGAAGTGTTTAATTCATCATCTGTCTATTAATCAAGCATTGCTGTGACACATCGGAAGATAGTGCTTGTTGTGGGCTGTGGAAGACATTCTTGACTTGTGGTGTGATGGGTCACTTCTGAAGCTTCATTCCTGTTAATTCTTTACTTAAAAGCTGCTGTCACAGGGAGTTCTGCACAATAGATACTTGCTAAAGCTTATGAAAATACTGTATGATTTCCAATATAGGAAACGCCTACCAGTAAGCAGCTAAGGTGGTAGCTTAGCATAAACTCTAGCCAACTAGAGCTACAAATACACACAGACTGGGTTGTGTCCGCTCCATTTTTTTAGTTATAAACCCCTCTGGTTTTATGCCTCTGTGGTTCTGACTCTGCTTAGCACTTGTGTTGAGGCATGCTGGAACACTCAGGACAGCTGATGCTTTAACAGGAGTCAGAAGCCCTGGGTATAAGCATGTAGCAGTGGCTTCTGGAGCTATTAAGGCTGTGAATTCTGTGGAACAGATCACTGCTTGGATGGAAGAGGAAGGCTGGTTTAGCCAGTTCCACCACTGTGGTCGGGGTGATTGTCTGCAAAATGTGAAGTGATAAAGAATTGATAAGGCAAAAGGGGTGGGGGGAATCTGCAAGCGTGATGGTATCTCCCCTGCATCCCCTCCAAGAGCTGAACCAGTTTTTGAAACCATGCTGGCCAAGCCCTTTGGGGGTGAAATGCTGTAAACTCACCACAGCCTCAGCAGAAACCTTGGGCTGCTGTCTGCGCAGACATGTGCCACAGCTGGAGCTGACAGCATCAGTGCTGTGCTGACATCAGAGAACAGCCTAAGTCAAAGCTGCTACAAAGATTTTCTTTGGGATAGTCTCTTACATAAAACTTTTCAAGGGCTAAGTACGCTCAACCTAAGTAGAACAGAACTCTCTTGTCTGTCCCACACTATACCTCATCCTTCTCAGGATGTGCCTGCATAAGGAAATGTCAGGAATCCTTGGCAGAGAATCTAGTTCTGTTGACCAAGGACTGTGCATCAGCTACCTCGGTGCCAACACAGGAGCAATTGCTAGGTACCCGTTCTGCTCTTTCTGCAGTGGAAATTTGTATACCTGTAGAGCAGGCCTGAAGGATGGCATGAACAGAGCTTTAAGATCCCTGATACTGCAACCTGCTTTCTTTTTTTTCAGAGCTCCAACTTGTATCTAACTGGATCTAAGAGGTTCCTTGTCTACATTGCTATTTCCCTTCTGAAAGGTTGAGTTGTGAGCTGCTTTGGAACCTTGCTGGACTTGGACCTGATTCAACAGTGCTTTAAGTTTGTCAGTCTACTGTATTTATAGCACCCACTGTGAGGTGGGCTTTGTTTTTGTAGACTGTTTTGGACAAGCTTAGTGTGGCCTGCAGTTGAGTGGAAGTTTCTAGGCCTGTCTTAGCTGGAGTCATGTTTTTTGGCGTTTAGAAAGATCAGGCTCCAAATGCCTCAAGCAGTGATCCTACATGACTGCTGGGATGTCTTAGTCATAGTGGTAACTTAATCCTGGAAGTTGTAGCTTGGAAACTTTAAATAACAGGAAATAAGAATGGTTCAATTCAGTTTGAAACAATTGTAACTTTTTTCAGTGTGAAATTGAATATTTTTCCTGAAAGACTTCAGGGTATCCTTAAAAGGAGGAATATCTTTTTGAGACAGGCTCATGGTTCTCTGTATCTGAATTTTTCCTTTGTTATGAGGCATTAGCAATCAGCTTGAAATGTGGATCTGTGTTCTACTTGCCCCAAAAAGTCATCAGAGCAACAGAATGTCAAGCTAACAAGGCTTCAGTTGTGGGTTTAGATTTCTTGTTTTCTCTGTGCTCAATGGACCTCATTAAGGTATATGAAGTGTTTGTAGGATCTGTCGTGGTTTGCATGTGAGGACTTAAAGTGGAATCATAGCAATCTTTCTCAGAATGGTATTTTAACACAAACTGGTCTGTAGTCTTGTATGCACTTGGAGATGAGAAACAGCAGCTTCTCGGAGAGCTTGCTCTTCTGTCCCAGTGGGCTGAGTGGTATTAGCTTCAGGGTACTGCTGAAGTTCTCAGTGCTGTGAGCTGTCAGTATCCAGTGGGGATGCTGGGCTGTGTTGCTTCTAAGTAATCCCTATGAATTTGGTAAATGCTGCCAAAACAGTGTGGCTGTTTTCTGCACTCCTGTCAAGGGTGAATGTTGGCATCAAAGTTTTAAGTCTCTGTAACTGGACTTGTGCAGTACTTTCGGAGTACTTTACGTCATCACCTATAGATGATGCAAGGAAAAACCGGCCCACAACTAAAATGGGCAGAGCAAGTGGTCAGTTTTCATTGTATCTTGTTAGGGTTGGAAAGGGTCTCTGAAGGTGGTATCTTCTTCAGGTGGTAGTCATCTGCTTTCTGGTGGCAGTACTTCGTCATTGCTTAACAACTGTGTTCTGTGGCACCTCTTGGTATTGCCCTGACCTGTAACTCAGGGCTCTAGACTGGATGTATTTTCTCTTTCATTGGTATATCCTCTCTGATACATTGAAAAAGCAATGGCAACGAGGTGTTCATGAGGACAGTATCTAAAGGAACTGTATCAGACCTGTCTGATAGATTTATTTTTTTTATAAATTGGATGCTGAAACATGTTGATTATGAAAGAGTCAGTTGCTAAAATATGCTTAATAAGCATTCTAAATGTACAGAATTTATTTGCAGGTGATTTTTCACAATTATTTGAAGGAAGAATAGCTTGCTCTTTTATCTTCAGATTGAGACCCTCTTAGCATGCTGTCCTCAAGATGAGATGCTTAGTATAATAGTTGTGACCAACTTGCCCTGTTTCTGTTTAAATACTAATTGGAGACTAAGTCTTATGGACCAACTTTCCAGGTGACTGGCAGACGAACTGATGGGTCATCTCAACTTACTACTTCCTTCCCAACCATTTAACCCTAAGGACTGGTATTAAGTATCTCAAGATAAGGTTTTGTGGAAGGCCTGATTCTAGAATTTCTTCACTGTTGAAATGTTACTCTCTCTTGGATATGGTGTAATGGTCACTGAGCCTTGTCATACTCAGGGTAAAAAAAAAAAAAAGAGGGGAGGAGTTCTTGAAAAAAGATGCATATGTTACACCCATTGAGCTTGTCTCATTGTCAGGCTGGAACTACACATTGTAAGTCCTGTGTTTTGAGGACTTCTTAATAATCTACTTTACCAATTTTGCTGTTTGTCCTTCTTTAAGGAAATCCTGCTTATGTGCCTATGGTGCCTGCAGTTACAGAAACCAGGTCTAACAACTCCCCGCTGCTGAAACTTGGTTATTGATCTCAGCTCGCTGCTGCTTATTTCTTTTGAGCTTGTTGGGCCTCACTGCAAGTTAACTTGGCCTGTCAACTAGTGGGTATTTTTCTGTCATGGTGGTTGGAATCACTTCAGGGAAAGGGGTGGCAGGTATCTGATGCTAGTGTGAAAGGGCTGGAGCAGCCTGACCAGGATCTGCAGCTGGGACAGAAGGGTGTCTGACATAAGTTGTTAGTGACTGGTTTCCACAAACTCGTGCTTGAGGGACTCGGAGTAGTGATTCAGCCAGGGATGGAAACCTTTTGCTAAAGCTCTGTCCAGGGGCAATACGTATGCTGGTACGCTCTGGGGTTGAATGTTTGGAGGACTCTGTGTGTCAGTGTTGCCTTGAGTTCCTGGTGGTGGTAGTGCAGCCTTGGTCTCTACTCAACACCTCAGGGACTTGCCTAATGCCACAGTTGACAGCTTATGCTGGTGGCAGGTCAGCCTATTTAATTTTGAGCTGCTTGAGGAGTTTAAGACAGGCTGCATTTCTTTACTGCATGGGAATATAAATTCGTGGTTTGTTTTCCTACACTGTCCCATATTGAGATGGCCTCAGTAGCAGTCAGACAATGATCAGGAGCTGGTTATGTAATGACCTAGTGTTTGGTCTGGGTGAGATAGGGTTAATTTTTCCCATACTGCCCTCATAGCGCTGTGCTTTATAGTGGTAGCTAGCAAGGTGTTAAAAATACACTAGCATGTTGGTGCTCTATGAAAAGTCCTGGCACAGCACTGAGGCTGTCTCTCCAGTGTCCCCCTCCCTTACCCAGGAGGCTAGGGGTAGGCATGATCTTGGGAGGGAACACAGCCAGGACAGCTGACCCAAACTGACCAAAGGGATATTCTATACCATATGACACTTGCTCAACAGTAAAAGCCCAGAGAAGGTGGTGGGGCAGCATTTGTTAACACATCTGTCTTTTGGAGCAACTGCTATGCATGCTGAAGCCTTACTTCCTGGGAAGTGGCTGGAAATCAACTGCTGATGGGAAGTAAAGAATAAATCTTTTGTTTTCCTTTGCTTTTGTGCATGGCCTTTGCTTGTGTTTTATTAAACTGCCTGTATCTCAACCTCTGAGTTTCTTCCATCATATTTTCTCCCCCTGCTGAGGAGGGGAGTTAGTGGCTTGTTGGGCACCTGGAGTCCAGCCAAGGTCAAGCTGCCACAGTTTTTTCATGCCCCACATTGGTCATGCATTTTTTCCCCCTCAGCTGTGCTACCCCAGAGGTGCTACCACTGCTGATTGGCTTCACCTTGGCCAGCAGCGGGTCCCTCTTGGAGCTTGCCTAGCATTGACTGTCAGACATGGAAAGCTAGCAGCTTCTCATAGAAGCCCCCCCCCTCTACCAAAGGCTTTCTGTGCAAATCCAATACAGGCATAGAAAAATCTTTAAGGGTGAAACAGATGAAGATAATAGGCTGCAGCCATGGTTGTAGCCCACCAGTCTTCCTTCTTTCCTTCAAATCTCCTCAGTGTGCCAATGTTTGTAAAGGTTAATAGCCAGATTGTAACACTGTGTGCACTTCCTACTACACAGCTGAAGCAAGGTCCTCAGCCAGCCTTCGTGGAGGGCAGAATCTGGCCCTGAATATTTAGCCTATTAGACTAAAGCTTCAGTATTTTCATTAAGGTTGTGGGAAGGATGCTATGACCTGATTTGGATCTCAACTACAAAGCACCAGTTCTAGAACAAGCCCGTTGTGGCTGAATTTATACATGTGATCTTGTGTGTTTTGTTGGATGAATCATCTGGCCTCAGGTGTAGTTGACATGCAGGGGAGGAGAGGTGTAGCTGCTCTCAGTAGCTGTTGTGGCTTTCGTGTTGCTCTGACATAAGAGCAGAAGGAAGGAACTTGGTGAGAAGGAGGGAGAAGCTGAACCAGCCCTTCTAGAAGCTGGCTGTAGATGTTCAAAATCAAGGTCGATGGGGTTTGTTTCCCAGTTTGCAAGTATTTCAAAGAATTTTATGGGCTACCAGGTAAAAGTGAGTTCTTAAGCTTGCACAAAGGCATTGCTGGTCTCTGATCCCCCAGTTCAGTTCAATGGAGCATAAGTGGGCTGGGAAAGTTACACATGTGACTTTGAAAGGTCTTTCTTGTTTTACTAAGTGCTCTACCAAACTCTAACGCTGTTCATATATCTAACAGCTTCCTGTGGTACAGAGGCTGTGAAGGAACAATGTTTAACAAGTGCTCATGAGTGAGAACATGGGAGATGTCCACTTGAGGAATGTAGTTGCCTAGTCACCGTTTTATCTGGGGTCCTGAAGAAGACATCTTGAGTACTTCAGTAATGTCTGTAGGTTCTCATGGCTGTAACTAGGTAGGACCTTGGTTTTAAACCTTCTTGGGAAAAGACTGCTTTCAGCAGTGCAGTACCCAACAGCAGCACTGAGACCCAGGGTGCAGTAGTATACTGGAGAGAAGAATGTTGCTTTTCTTCAGTGATCTTATTTCCCATTGCACCTTGTAGTCAGCAGTTGGGTTCTTGCCCTGATTTCACCCTTCTTCCTTGTGTGATAGGATGGGATTGTGACACAGGCCAGCTCAGATGAAGCGCAAGAAAAGGTCACTTGGCTATAGTTGCAGCAGACGAAGTAATTGGATAGCATTTAGCTAGTACTTGCAGTGGCTAGACTCTGAGATGTGATGCCTTTACTGGCTTCCTAGCCTGCTGGGTGGGAGTGTTCTGTGTGCATTCTGCCTGTAACTCAAGAGCTTGTGTGACAGGCTTGATCAGCATCTTGCTTCCTGAAGAAGGGCAGTACCACACAAGCACACTAACAGTGCTGAAATAAAGCCACAGGACACGATTGTTTCTTTAGGATTTTCATCTGACTTCAACTTGCAGTTCCAGCCTTCTGGCTGTGAGGCAACACTTCGGTGTGAGGAAAGATGTCAAGGGGAAAGCCAACATGCTTGCTGCAGCTTGTTTATCCTAGACTGCAGTGTTTTGCTTTGTAAATCAATGCTAGCTGACGTTGTTTGTGGTCACTTTGTGTGCAGTAAAAACAGTAAAATGCATATCTAAATCTGTGTAGCTACAGCTAGTTTTGTTTAATCCATCTTTAGAGGAAACCTTTAAATATCCTGGCTGCTGACCACATTATGTGGTTTGCCGAAATTCTCCTGCATGACTTCATTTGCTTTGTGTATATCTGGATGGTTTAGTCTGGGAGGCTGAATTTAAGAGGTGGGCAGAATGCTTCCTAAGGCCAGATCCTTTGTGGGTACGTGGTGACGTGTGCATCTTGTTAAAATGCAGTATGTTTAAAAAGGCTTGAAATAGGAGCTCAGACAGCTTGGCTTGCAAACCAGAGCCCGTGAGAATAGTGCTTGTGCCAGGTAAATGGACTCAGTGGCTTTGATTTCTGTGTGGCTTTAAAATTTTAGATGCTCCTTGAGTGCTTTTCTCTAGGTTGGATGCTGCTGCCTGCAGCAGGTGAATTATTTGTCCCTTGTATACAGGGATTACTTAAACTGTGGAGTATGACTTCTGTAGGCCAGTGGCTCCGTGTGTAAGACTCTTGTGAGGGTTCTTCTCGTGTTCCATACCCTTCTGAAGTGTAGGGCTAATCTACACCTGAACTAAGTACTTGACCTAATCAAAGCAGGAATAGATGCTGCATGCTTGTGTAGTCTGTGAGCAGGGACATTAAATTAATCACACCTCATGATTAGTTCTGTTGTTTCTATGGTTCTATCTGCAAGTTGGAGCACAGGAAGTTCCGCACCAACATGTGGAAGAACTTTTACAGTGTGAGGGTGACAGAGCCCTGGGACAGGCTGCCCGGGGGGTGTGTGTGGAGTCTCCTCTGGAGATATTCAAGGCCTGTCTGGAGGCTTCCCTGTGTGACCTGTCCTCGTGACCCTGCTTTGGCAGGGGGGTTGGACCTGATGATCTCTTGAGGTCCCTTCCAACCCCTGTGATTCTTCTGACCTGTTGTCATCCTACTGCGGGTGAGCAGCTTGACTTTGTGGGTTTTCCTGTTAATCTGTTGGCTCTGCTTTTCTCCTTAATGTAAAAATCACTGGTAAGCTTGTGCCCATGTATTCTGAGAACCATCTGTTTTGTCAGCTGCCAGAGAGGATGTTTTCATCATGCACTTTGGTCTAGTTTATGTGTTATCATCATTTTAGAAGCTTGATTGTGTGCCTCTTCTAAGCACAAAGCATTCAACACTGTCCTGCTTTACAACAGCAGGCTGCTCCTGTCACCTCAGTGCTTCTAAAAAGGGGAGAGAAGACATACTGGCAGTCCCCATAACACGAAATTTCTTTTGCCTGAAATACTTGAAGAATATTGTCTTTGCAGCCACTGCTGCTTAATGCAGCTATTTAGATTTTGTGTGGAAACTTTACTAGGAGGTTTGGTCTCAAAATTCACTGGAATGATTTGGAGACTTCTGTGTTTGATATAAAAATAACCACCAATTTCACTGAGATGAGAGCATTGGAATATTTTAATTAAGCACAGGTAGGTGAAATAAATTTTCTCCCCAGGTACATGTTACTTGAGTGAAGTAGAAAAATGCAGGAAAATGTAAGTTGTATAAGTTAACTTTCTCCCTTTTTTTCCCTTTCTCCCTCATTTGAAAGTAGAAAAGAATAGCCTGTGTCCAGTAATTCTGAGAATAGTACTGTTGGTATGGTGCTGTAAACTTGCTTTTGAGAAATCTGATGCAGGCAAGCAGGGGTCCTTACACTGGAAGAGTCAAGCCCTGTTTTTTTAAGGTGGCTTGTGTGAGAAACTGCACAGTGAATTTAAGAGAAAAATTAACATTGGTATCCTGCCTTTTAAAGTTTTTTTAACTGGTTGATTAGCAGAGGTGGTTTCATGTTGGAATAGCACATGTGGATTGTAATCATCTTTTGTGATGCATGAGTTAGGAGGATAAGGAGGGGAACCTATTGTCCTCAATGTCCTGTATTAAAGGAAAGGTGTAGTCTCTGGGGCAATCTCTTTCTGTTTATTTCACGTGCTTCATCTGAAAAATGAAGAAACTGTCTTCACTTTGATAGGCATTCCCCTCCTTCAGTTGTTTGTAAAGCACTAACCAAGCTGTGGTCTAGCTGGGAATTATCTTTGGGAAACTGGTGGTGTTGATGGAGGCTGGAACATGTCCTTGACCATTTTATGACTAAGTAATCTCAGAAATAATGCTGAGCTAGATAGTTACACCTAGTGAACAGCTTACTAATTATTTATGTTCATTTTCTTTGGCAGGCATCTCTGATGAAGACATCATCAATGTTACTCTCCCCACTGGTGTGCCGATACTTCTTGAACTAGATGAGAATTTGCACCCTCTGGGACCTCACCAGTTTTTGGGTGATCAAGAAGCCATCCAAGCTGCCATCAAAAAAGTGGAAGATCAAGGGAAAGTAAAATCTGCTGAGAAGTAAAATCCCCACTAACATGGCTGTTTTTGAAGTGTGGTAATAGGTGATGATTTATGTTTGACTGCTAGGTTGCACTGTGTGAAAGTCTCAATTTCAAGCACTAAATTGGAAGGGACTGTTGTTGAGTCTCAGGTTGGTAGATTAACCCTCTGCCTTTCAAAAACTGGAATTTAAGTCCTGGTGTGAAGCTATGGATGTTGAAAAAATAAATCAAGATATTCAGGGTAATGAAAACATACAGGGCAGTCTACCCAGATCTAGGATTGAGAGTGGCCCAGTATAGAAATAAAGGGATGTTATTGATGTCTACCACTAATCAGCCCTGATCTTTTAAGGAAAAAAGCTCCAGCTTACTGGACTAGTTTGGTCCAAGTTGTTACAGGCACTAGAAGTTTCTCACTGATAAAATGGCACTGAGTAAGAGTTACCCAGTATGATTCTTCTCTGTCAATAGCCATGACAACTTGTTATGGATGGAGTTCCTTTGGTCTCTAGAACACTTTTAACTGTACAGCTCTTTGCCTTTGTTATTTTGAGTCTTTGAAGACCACTTCATGGTCCAGAGGACAATTTTTTAAGGAATCTCTTTTCCTCCACCATCTTTGCAAAGCCAAGTATGACTGCATTTTGCCAGCTTGCAATAATAGGATTTAACTCTGACTTTAGCCCACAAACTAAGCACAAAGGTTTCCTGCTCCATGACTAAACTATCACTTAGCCCTTAGTGAGTGACCTGAATAGCTTTGAAACACTTAAGTAATGTGGAGGTATGGTCATCTCCTAGTCAAGTTGTTAGAATAATTCCTGTTTACCTCAGTAAATCTAGATACAGAAAAATCCCCTTCCAAGCTTTCCTGAGTTGCAAAGATCTCTTGATAAACATACTCCACAGTAAAACTATCTTGGCATTCCCTGTATCAGTTTCTCCAGAGGGATGCAATAGATGCATGAGGTATGTAAGCTGTCCTACTGGGTACAGCTTATTCAGTCATTGTGTTGATAGGGAAGGATATTCTGCCATGCCTGAAAGTATTCTCTTAGAACTATCTCATAGCTTGATTCCTGCTGAGTGTGGCCTTGCTGTTGTGTTGGGTACTAAATTTGGGCAGTTCACCCAACTGTGGTTGGATTTAGTGCAACATGTATAGCAGTTTGTTCTCTTTATGTACACAAGCATCAGAATAATTACACTTTTGAATAATTGCTTTAATTTTACTTGCAAATACAGATCTGTTACTTAAATTTAGATCTGACCTGGTGTCTTAACATATGGGCACCTGGATTCTGTCCTTGAGTTACCAACATGGGTGGCACTTGTGTATGTACTGTTTGAGCTGAATGTGTGGCCCAGCTACAAATATTGAGAAGCTGATGAGAATTCCCTTGGTCTAATGACAATATAAACCTCTAAAATCCTGGAGTAGCTGCTGCTTTGCAGTGAGCAGCTCTATAGCTTGCTTCATAAGTGTGAGGGGATGATTTTCCCTTTGAGGAAAGCAGTGTGACAGTGTGGTGTGCCTCTGACAAGTCTCCCAGTGATAGAGAGGTAGACTGTCCAAGTCTGATGTCAGCTTGCATTAGCATAGCCCATACTCCATGAAAGGTCTCCTGCTAGATGATAGTTTCTCTTGCATGAATGATGTTTGGTTTTTCTCTCTGTTTTTGTTGCCCCTTTTCAGTGGAACATAGTTACATGTTTCTTATAATCATAAAGCTGGCAGGTTTCCCCTTTCTTTGTGTGAGTATTTTGTTTCAGTGTGTCCTCTGACATACTTTTAGCAGCTTCCCTTACCTGACACTGACATTCCTTTCTGGGTTTTTAGCTTTCTGTGTGTAGAGTAACCCAAATCTTAGTTGGAACTTTACAAGTCAGTGTTATGGAGTTATATTATTGATCAGGAAGTGTTCACTCCTCAATGCCCTGAGGAAGGCCACTGGCACTCAAGTAATTAGGTTCTTCCCCAAACAATAATGGGTGAAGCTCAGGATCAAGTAAAAATTACTATAGGCTTGCAAAGAAGGTAAGCAGAGCCACCTGTTATCAGTGGGAACTGCATGTACCCAGCTGTGTGGGCTGACAGGCTTTGGCTAAGGTGCCCATGTCCCTGTGGTATTGTAATGCTGAACTTCTTGAGGTTCTGCATTGCAGTGCAGAAATGAACCCAGCTGAACTGGGAGACCTGCTCTTTCCTTCCCCTTTCTTAGAGAATCCATGATCCCTTTGGGTGATAATGGGGAATGGAAAGGTGGGTGAATGAATATAGAGAGGGCTAATAATTCATCTTGCAGCTGAATGGATGAAATGGACTGAAGACATCCTTTCAAGGAGTGAGGGACAGTAAGAAAAGCAATGTGAGGATTTCAGGTAGCCCTTTGTACAGCTCTGCTTCACATGTGCCAGTGCCTTGGGAAGTTCGTCGTTTGGTTTGGTTGTGACATCAAAGTGATGCCAGGATTTTACATGCACATCTGGCAGCAATATAACACCTTGCAGAAGTACCAACTGTGGAATTAATTGTGCTCTTGAAGATTATTTTAACACCTTGAAATGCTTTCTTTTGAATAGCCTTTCAAGTAAAATGAAATGTGTGCACTGAAGGACAGAAACTTCCATCAGTGGTGGCATAAGGATGCCTGATCTTCAGGCACAGCTACATTAGAGTGAGAATAAGAATCTTCCTGGTGGCTTTTAGAAATCAGTGGTTGGAAAAATGTTTTCCTGATGTTTGACTATGCCTCAAGTCCTATAAGGTGACCGGTGTTTCTACAGTTGACATCATGGATGTGGTTGATTTGGTTTGTTTATGCATTTTTACTTGTGGTTCAGTAGCAGCAATAGCTCTAGAATCCTCTTGAAAACCTTTGTAAATATGGTGGAGCTGGCAGGTTCTTTGTAACTCAATAAATTAACCTGAAATAGAATTTAACTTGGCTTCAGTCTTTATTCTTTCTCCTGTCTTCCTCTATTAGCCCTTCCTAGGGCTAGTAGGTAAATAAAACTGCTGTGACCTTCAGGATCCCAGAACTCATCAAGGAGTTGTTGATCACATATCATGCGGTCAGTTGGGTAAAAATAGTGTTAGAGCAAACACTGCCTTGTGTTTACATGTAAAGAAGTTGGGCTGGAGGGGAACAGGCACCTGTTTGAAACTATGGGGGCATTTGCATAGGAACAACCAATTAGTTCCTAAATAATGGAGCTAAATGAATGTTCGGTGTTTCCCATGCTTGCTTTTCCTTTTAATAAGCAACATTACTCTCTGGTGTGTTAAAACTGTAGCTTCTGGAAACAAAGCCAACCCTTTCACTCTGAGTACTCCATGTCAAGCTGAGTCGTGACTTGAATGACAAATGCAAGGGGCTGAAAGCCTGCTGAGGGCTGTTTCTTGTTACTGATCCTCACACAGGTGGCCTTGGCTACTGGGATAGTGCCAGGTGGTATGAAGGTCTGAAACTTGAACGTTCAGGTTGAAATAGGGGAGGCACAACTCAGTGGCTTGAGGTGCACTGAGGAAATTGACTTTAAAAGGGGGGAAAAAAAAGGTTCATGATGAATGGTACTCAGCAATTGCAGTGTCTGTCTTCTGTGCTGGCCACAACCTCTACTCAGCCTTAAATTCCCATGGGCAATAGAATGACAATTCTACTCAAGAAAGCTCAGAGCTATGGTAGGAACTGACTAGCGATTCAAATGGACCTCTCCCCCTTCATTGTTGTGCCAAACAGCTGCTCTTGCCTCTTCTCATGGTATGGTGGGTGAAGACAAAAGGGAACCTGACTTTAGCATCACCCAGAGGGCAGGGGGGCTGTGACAGTGCACTCTTCCCTCCTGCTGCCTTATTAGCTTGTTAGTCAGCTCCCAGGCCTTCCTGGGGCTCTTCTAACAGAATTCAGGACCCATGTTGTGTCCCCACTCTACAGCAGATGTAGATGGAGAAGAGGCCCCTTGTGCTTTGCATCATGCTGACAGGGCAGAGGAGGGCAGCAGATGGCAGGCTGTGGATGCTGCTGTGCTGCCTTGAAGATGACTTCCGATTGCTGTTTCTGAAAGGGGTGATGCAGATGCTGCAGTTATGCTATCAGGCTCCAGGAAGCAGCTGTGGCCCTAATGGGACTCCTG